>CM035841.1:412938315-413538315 GCA_020510985.1 Pholidichthys leucotaenia | reverse complement strand
GGTGACGTCACAGAGGCCTTTGGAGCACAGCAGCAGCGGAGCGAGCAGGACAGATCCGGTCTTTTCCTGGGCTCGGCAGGGGCTGGACGCGGGCCAGCGGCCGCCTGGGAGATCCTGGCAGCGGTGGGAGTCATGGGACTCCCGCTGCCAGAGGAGGAACTGTGCGTATCCTACCGCCACCCGCAGATGCTTTCCCTTTCGGTGACATCACGGAGGACCTCGGCGCAGCAGCGACGCAGCGGAGCGAGCAGGACGAAGATCCGGCCATTTTCCAGGCACGGCAAGGGCTGGACGCAAGGACGCGGGCCAGCGGCCGCCTGGGAGACCTGGCAGCGGTGGGAGTCGGCCGGAGCGGGCATGGGACTCCCGCTACCAGGGAAGGGACTGTGCGTGGTCCTACAGAGGCTGTCAGATGTGTCCATCCGCCCGCTGGTGGCCAAACCGGAACCCTACCCCAACCAGATATTCCGACCGAGACTCAGATGGACACTGGATGGCCCGTGCATGCCGCCCCGGCACTGGGCTGACTCGCATTGGATTTCTGAAAGTGGACTTTGAATTTTCTGGGGACAGAAACCAGTCCGGGGGGGGGGGGGGGGGGGGGCAGTGTAACGTCGGGGCCATTTTAAGGGGGGCAGGGATTTCCCAGCATGCTTTGCCAGTTGAAAACGTTACTGTGTGTGTGTATTAAATGTGTTATTACTGAGTTATACTGCTGTGTCATTATAACTGCGTTATAGTGACCCAGCAGTGTTTAGCAGGATTAGGGCAAGATGTATCATGTGTGTGTAACCATGATTGAAACGGAGGTCTGGGAGAATGACCTCCCCTCCTCTCTGTGCTCAGAAGTAAGTTGGGGGTCGGTGGTGTGTAAATAAAGCCTGTTCATCACAACCATCTTGCTCCTCTTTCTTTGTGTGAATCCCGCAAACTTCACAATATATATCTCACTTCCAGTTGTTACTCTTGCTTATTTTGTAATGTTTGGGCTTGGATTGCCCTGTAATCATGCAGCTAGCCAAGTTAGCTTAGCTACTATGGTTTTTATGGTCACTGATGCTACTCACCCTACTAGACATCTGTACTATTATTTTGTATTTTGACATATTTTGGCCTGGAAGGCTCTTTAATAATGCCATTAGCTGAGTTAGACTGTCTTAGAGATTGTAGTTTTTATCCTCAATAAATACCCCAGTAGATATCTGTGTTCCCAGCTGCTTTATTAATCTTCATTCAATTATACATCTCACATTCTGGCTTACTTTATTCTTTTAGCAAGGATGGCCCTGTTCCCACATTAGCAGACATGTGACCTGCATTAGTTTAGCTTAGCATCTCTTTGTGGCACTCCTTGACATAACTCACTCACCTAACCTAACATCTGTGATTCCAGCCAGCTCATCTACTAAAGGTGCATTCACAACAAATTTGAACAGGCGGTGCAAATCTATTTAAAGTGAATGGGAAGACGCGAGTACGCGTGAATTTGTGCAGTCACGCGTTTGCGTCCCAGGCTAGCTAGCTAGCTAACTGCCAGCTTTAAGATTCTGCTGTCACCGGAGTAAAGGTATCACCATTGCAGAGTAAACTAGTTTGAAAATTTGATTCACTCTCTTAGAGACAGGAGGACCGGGATCTCTTCAGCTGAATTGGGATTTGGGAGTTACTTCTCCACGGTTTCCTGTCAGCAAGCTAGCAACGTAAACACACATCATCTTGTGACATTTTGGAGGCTTGAGACAACATTTTTAGGTGAGCCCCCGGTCGGATAATGTAAACCTAAGCATGACGTTATTTTGGGAATTTTAGTAGCAGGTTGAACACAGCTGCAGAAGTTTTAAAGACAACTTCACCTGTTTGCATCTCACTATTCATGTCTGCTTGCGTGTTTACATTGAGTTATAATGTAATCGTGCCACACAAAAAATTCGCCCGTTCGCATTTGGTGTGAACGCACCTTCACACTTCACTACATATATATCATTCTAGCGTTCAGAGTAGTTTGTGTTTATTATTACTCAGGAACTGGGGACTATTGACCAGTCAAACCCCACACCCCTGTCCTTAATAACGCTTTGTATGGTCTTGTAGATTTTCAAATTCAGCTTTTTTTTTTTAACTGGCTTTGGCTGTGTTTGCCAACCGGAGCTAACTAGCTAACATTAGCCTCAACCACAGATTTAAGAAGTGATGAAGGCTGGGGTGAGCTTGGGCACATTAGCATTTAAAGAAACATGCACTGAGACAGGTCGTTGTGAAGACGGGTGTTTATTTGGGTGGAAAATACTGCTGCTATATTTTGACCAAAGCATGTCACAGAAATTTTAATAAGGCTTCAAGAAATTGTGTCAGCATGTGAGAAAAGGGCATAGCATGTCCTACGCCTACACATCTACAAAGAGAGAGGCTTTCTGTGAATTAACTCAGACATTCGAGCAGCATATCTGCCCTCTACTCTGCCTGTAATTTCCATTTGACACCATGGGTCCATTCAGCCTAAGTGTCCAGAAAAACATTACTTGCCTTGGATTTCTTCTAGCCCCATTAAAAAAAAAAAAAAAAAATATTCCAGACCAGATGGCTTCACCTCCCAGAGAGGGCAGGAAAAGGTGCTGTAACACGTTTGATTAAAAAAAGTTCATCTATTGTGCTGTTATTTCAAAAGACCCAATAAGTTTGACGTCTGCTTATTTTCCATTTTTTTTTTTTTTTTTAACAGATGACTGTCCTCGTAGAGCAGCAGTTATAGTTCAGGACATAATTTTTACTGCACAAAGTTCCATTTACAGAGACTGACAACAAGAAATAGATTTTTTTCATGCCTAGCAAGGACACTTTCAGTTCCCCTGATGGTTCTCACAATAACGTGGAATAGATTTCTCTTTTCAAAATCTCTCTATACACAAAGTGGTGTTTTTATTCCTTTCCCATTTGGTGTTATCTATTCAGCAACCAATTTATTTATTTGGTATAATAACACAAATCAAGAAATCAAAGCTTAAATGCTTACTGTTATAGCAACTGACTTCATAATGCTGTAAGTTAATTAATATTTGAAGTGGTTTACTAAAATGTTATCATTTTCAGTCAGTTATTATTAACAGCCCCTTCTGTTTAAAATGTTAAAGAGCCCCAGTTCTGCTTTTTTGGGGTTTTTCCCTTTATTCTAGTGTGTTCTGTAGGATTTCTGTGACATTTTCTTGTGTGTAAAGTCAAACAGGCCAAAAGTCTCCTGTACAAGAGTTCTATCCCACAGTCTAGGACTACAGAGCTGTCTGAAATGTCTCGTTTGGATTGGCTCTTCTCTTCTGTGAGGTCATTGTGTCATTACTTAACAGACCTGATACAGACCTGCAGCGTTGCCAGACGTATGATAATTATCATATTTGTATGATAATTTTGCCCTCTGCATGATGTATGATCAATAATTTCAAAATTCTCCTAATGTATGATAATTTGACCCCTTCATCACATGGCTGCGTTAATACATTAGCAAACACAATCAGAATACGGATCCTGCGCATACAAGCAATGTTTGTTTTTACTCATCATCTCATGTGCAGGCTGTGTGGAAAAGAAGATGGAAGACTCATGTTGCAGTAGGAGAGAGGCAGCCTCGTATGGAAGTTAGTGATGGGATCCACAGTTCACAGAAATGTGTTGAGTCAAGCTAAAAAGATCCATTATAAATAGATGTACAACAAATCAGTGCTGTACTGGATCTCCAACTGCCTACCACTCACTGAACTGAGAGTCGGCTGAACCGAACAGGCGGGGCTGCTCGGTTCTGCTGAGTTCTGCTGAGTTCTGCTGCTGATCCCTGGCTTCCAGTACAGCTCTGCTGAGTGATTCAGTACAGTATGTTCATCCACAAAAACGAGTACACTGATTGAATCGTTAGTATACATTATTATGCAGGCACGGCAGATTCAACAAGTAAGCAACATCACAAGCAGGTTGAGAAACAAATTGTGGGGGGCAGAGCCCAGTTTTACTGGATGATTCAAACCTGTTGTTGGCATTAGTACTAAAGTTTTCTGTCGCTGCTACAACGTGCAAATGTCTGTAAAAATGTCATTGAATTGTAGTTCTCAATTAAACTGACAGGGGTTTCTGCTTCAATTACACAGGGTTACAAAAATATTTTTTTTTATAAGTTGTCTGTGTTTTTTCAACTGATTTAAGACAATTTTGCACCGCTGAATCTGAAAATGACATCCGTTTCTCTCAATCAGGTGCTAAGTAAAAATTTGTACTTACTTAGTACTGTGCATGTACAGTACTTACCTTTATATAAAGGTAAGTACATGTAAATTGAATGTTATGTCATCATTGTTCAACATTCAGAGAATTTCAAGACATGAAAATGAATTTTGCATCATATAAAGCAAAAATACCCGTACATGTAAACAAAAACATATAAAACAACATGTGGCCATAATTCAAAAAGTTGACCTGATTGAGCAAAACCAATGTGAGTTTTGGATTCAGCACATCAAAATTGTCCCAAATCAGCTAAAAAAAACTTAGACAATAAATTTGGTAATGACCAGTGTTATCAGAGGCATTTTAGCAGTAGTTTAGGTGGATTGATTGTTTATCCTAAATGTATAAACAGAGTACTTCTCAAAATATTTATGGAGCAAGACCTTGACGATCATTCAACAGAAGGCATATAGAAGATAATTAAGTACGACTGATATTTTGGGCCGTTCAGTACAGGCTCATCCTGTACTTCACACAGGTAGAGGTGCATTTTTTTCAACCGATCTGTTAGAATAAAAGGCAAAACTGCATTATAGGCTGTAATATGCACGATCTGTGATAATGTGTTACTGAAGCAGATGGTCCTGAGCCATGTCAGAATGAAAACTGGGTGTGTACAATAATTTTCCTCAAAATATGATAACACTGGTCAACACCAAATTTTCTAATTTTTTTTTTAGATGATTTAGGACAAATTTTGATGTGCTGAATCCAAAAATCACATTGGTTTTGCTCAATCAGGTCAATTTTTTGACTTATGGCCACATGTTGTTTTATACGTTTTTGTTTACATGTACGGGTATTTTCGCTTTATATGAGGAAAATTCTTTTTAATGTCTTGAAATTCTCTGAATGTTGAACAATGATGATGTAGCATTCAATTTACATGTACTTACCTTGATATAAAGGTAAGTACATGCACAGTACTAAGTAAGTTAAGTACAGGTTTTTAGCACCTGATTGAGAGAAACGGATGTCATTTTTGGATTCAGCAGTGCAAAATTGTTTGAAATCAGTCGAAAAAACACAGACAACTTACAAAAAAATTATGTTTGTAACCCTGTGTAATTTTAAGCCGCTGGTACAATACTTCATTTCCCATCTGGCAACACTGCAGACCTGCCTCCCGGATAGTCTGGTACACTGTCTTCTCAGAGGACAACAGGAAGTTTCCCACTGTAGCCTCACATAGCTACAGTGCAGCTAGCTTAGCTAGTGGTTAATAAACAGTTGATTATATATTTGGAAACTTTTGAAGCTTTGGAAACTGTTATGTATGAACCTTAAATGTATGTGTTATACAATTACCAACCAGTAGAGGGCATCCCATGGGCGGCACGGTTCAGGTTCAGGTTCAGGTTACTTTATTTGTACCCGTAGGTAGATTTGTTTTGCAGTCTGGTGACATCCATATTTACAAACCACAATTACATTCAACATAAACACAAACACAAGCACACATGAAGCTGACTATAAACATGATAAAAATACTCAAGGCTCCATCAATCAGGATATAAGACAAAGAGATGAGAGAAAAACCAGAGATAAGAGAGAGGGTCATATTAAAAAGTTAAAGACTAGTCAAAGAGGTTAAAAACTCAAAGGTCTAAAACCCAATAAAAGATATAGAACCCAAATAAAAATCCTACAAAAATAAGTAAATATAAAATGAAATTAATAAATAGGTAACTAAATTATGTGCAATATATTGTTACAACTTGTTCAACTCTTTGACAGCAGCAGGAACAAAGCTGTTTTTGTAGCGCTGGGTTTTACTTTTTGGGACAGCAAACCTCCGTCTGGAGGGAAGAAGCTGAACGTAGCAGTGCAAAGGGTGGGAGTCATCATTTAAAATGGAGGTAGCAATCCTCTGTACCTGTCTGGTGTACAGGGATGTCAGGCTCAGCTGTGACTCACCAAGCAAACGACTGGACCAAGGATTTCCTCTGTTTCAGTTTTATCTGACCAAACCATGACACTAAAGAAAAGGATAAAACAGATTCAATAAAATCCCGATAAAACATTGTCATTATGGTTCGGTCAGTTTGGAAGCTTGCAAGTTTCCTTAAACAATGCAAATGTTGCTGACCCTTTTTGCACACCCTTTCACAGTTCTCTTCAAAGTTTAAATTACTATCAATCGTCCCAAGATATTTGTAGGATTGTACAATTCAATGGTCTGGCCTTTTAGTACAGTGACTTCGTGCCTGGGAGTTTTCCTCCTAAAGTCAGTGATCATATCTTTAATTTTTGTCGTATTCAGCTGCAGGTAGGAATCCTCAAACCAGTGAACAAAATCATCAACTACTGAGCCGTGACCACTCTCACCATCCTGGAGGAGACTGACAACAACTGAATCATCAGCATACTTTATAATGTGTCTGTTGTCATGTCTGCTCCGACACATGTTTGTGTACAGGATAAAGAGTAGTGGTGACAACACACACCCCTGAGGAGAGCCAGTAGAAGAGCACTTTAGGTCAGACAATGTACCATTGACCCTTACTCTCTGTGTCCTGTTGGTTAAGAAATCCAGAATCCGGTGGCGATGGCAGAATCCGGTGGCAGAATCCGGTAACCACGGTGGCGGAGTGGTTAGCACTGCGGCAGCACAGCAACTCACCCTTGGCCGGGGGATCCTGGGTTCGATCCCAGCCCCTGACCAACAGTGATCTGTGTGGAGTTTGCATGTTCTCCCCATGTCTGCGTGGGTTTACTCCAGGATTTCACCGGTTTCCTCTCACATGCCAAAAACATGCAAGTTAGGTTAATTGGCATCAAACTGGGGATTCTAAATTGTCCTTAGGTGTGACTGTGAGAGTGAGTGGTTGTCTGTCTCTCTGTGTTGGCCCTGCGATGGACTGGAGATCTGTTCAGGGTGTACCCTGCCTCTCGCCCAAAGATGCTGGGATAGGCTCCAGCCCCCCCGCGACCCGAAAAGGATTAAGCAGAAGAAGAGGGCACCCTGAAACTGATGTTTGTGTAACTGGAGTTCTTGCACAGAATGATGAATAGAAGAAGCATTGAACCAGAAAAAATGTGTCTGTGGGGCTCTGTGTGTGCATATGAAATTGTTTACATGTGGATATTTAGAAGCAAGATAATATAAACTGGCGACGAGTTGTGTAGTCCTGAAGACTTTTCTCATCAGCTTTGTATGGATGGCAGCATTGGTCAAGTTTGGACGGAAAAAGAACAACCACGTTGTGAAGTAGCTAGTGAGCTAATATTGATTGTTAAGAGGTGATCAGCCACTCTTCCTCCAATGAGTCTAACGCCACAGTGCAAGCCATGAAAAGCAGACATATCATGGCTGGAGTAATCAGGCATATGGATCCCTTTGATGATGCCAGTGAGCAATGGACAACATACATTGAAAGTTTTGAACATTACGTCCTGGCTAATGACATTCAGGCCAAAAAGAAACTGTCTGTGCCGTTTAGTATGATGGGACCCAAAAAGTATGGACTACTCCGCAGCTTGGTAGCTCCTGCAAAGCCTGGGACAATGCAATATGACCGTATTGTGGAAGTTTTACAAGCCCATTTTGCTCCAAAGCCGCTCATGATTGCTGAAAGATTCCGGTTTCCACAAGTGAAATCGGGGGAAGGAAAAACGGTATCACAGTATGTTGCAGTGTTGAAAAGACTCTCAGAACATTGTGAGTTTGGTGCTTATTTGGAAGACGCACTACGAGACAGATTTGTTTGTGGATTAAAATGTGAAACTGTTCAGAAGCGCCTTATAACGGAGAAAGATCTCACCTTCCAGAAAGCAGTGGATTATGCTGTGTCGGCAGAGACAGCAGCACGTGACGTGCAGCAGTTAAGCAGTTCTCTTAAAGTGAATGCGGTGCTGACCCAAAAATGTAATAAATGCTGCCGCTGTGGGAAAACAAATCATACTGATGATGACTGCTGGCACAAAGACCGTGACTGCCACCAGTGTGGGAGGAAAGGCATGTGTAAAAGCAAAGTCAAAGGCAGCACAAACAGAGAAAGGAAGCTGAAAGAGGGAAAATCTGAACAGAAACATAATACAAATAAACGCAGTGTAAAAGATAAAAAGAAGAGAATTCATCATGTCTAGGCAAATGAAAGTGAAAGTGAGGAAGCTAAATCTGACACTGACAATGCTTTGGGACTGTATTCTGTGTCTCGAAAAGGAAAATATTCACAAATCTCAGTGATGCCTTTAATAAATGGAGAGAAAATGGAAATGGAAATGGATACTGGTGCTGCTGCGTCTTTGATTCCATGGGAACAGTACAGAAGCAAACTGAGTGAATTGCCCCTGCAGCCCACAGATATCATGCTAAAGACATACACAGGAGAGCCTCTGGCACCAGAAGGGGTAATCAAAGTGCAGGTAAAATTAAACAAGCAATGTGCTGATTTGCCCTTGTATGTGGTGAAAGTGGATGCACCTCCGCTGTTTGGTAGGGAATGGCTGAGAGTTATTAAACTGAACTGGAAAGACTTAAAGACTGTGCATATCATTGAGCAAAGAGAAAAAGACAAAGAAAAAGACAACTTAGAGAGTGTGTTAAAGAGACACTCAGCTTTTAGAGTTCACTTCTAGAGTTTTCTCTTAAAAGCTAGGCACAATGAAGGGGATTAAAGCTAGATTGACTCTTAGGCCTAACAGTGTACCTAAATGCTGCCCACCACGTAATGTGCCTTATGTTATTCGACCTTGAGTGGAGGCCGAGCTTAAATGCCTGATTGAGCTTGGGGTTATCTCACCAGTGGAGCATAGTGACTGGGCTACTCCAGTGGTGCCTGTAAGTAAAAAGGATGGCACAATGAGACTTTGTGGGGATTTCAAAGACACCCTCAACCCAGTTCTCTGTGTGGACAAGTACACAATCCCATGCACTGAGGACCTGTTTGCTTCTCTAGCTGGAGGTCAGCATTTCAGTAAGCTAGATTTATCAAATGCTTACCTACAGATGGAAGTGGAAGAGGAATCTAAGAAGTTGCTGACTATCTCAACACAAAAAGGGCTATTCTGCTTCAATCATTTACTGTTTGGCATAGCGTCATCATCAGCCTTATTTCAGAAGGCTATGGACCAAGTGCTTCTTGGGCTGCCATACACTCATTGTTACCTGGACAACATCCTTGTCAGTGGTCCCGATGAGCAGACACACCTCAAAACTCTGGATGCAGTCCTGGGAAGGCTAGAGGAGCATGGTCTGTGCCTCAAGCAAGAGAAGTGCCTGTTTTTCCAGCAATCAGTGGAATACTTGGGCCACATAATTGACGCCACTGGGCTCCATAAATCACCTGAGAAGGTACGTGCCATTGTGGAAGCCCCAGTACCTGGTGATGTCAGCCAACTACGTTCTTTTCTGGGGATGCTAAACTATTATGGACGCTTCATTCCTGACTTAGCTACTGTCATAAAACCACTGAATGAAATAGCAGTGGACACCAGCCTGTGAGTCAGCATTCCAGAAAGCTAAAGCACTCCTAGTATCACAGGAAGTACTCACCCACTATAATTATGAGCTGCCCCTCCGCCTTGCTTGTGATGCTTCACCCTATGGGGTGGAGCTGTGCTCTCGCACGTCATGCCTGACGGCAAAGAAAAACCTATAACTTATGCATCACGAACCCTCAGCAACGGAAAACAAAACTATACTCAGATCGAGAGGGAGGCGTTAGCGATAGTCTTTGGTGTGCATAAGTTTCACCAGTACCTATATGGAAACAGGTTCACCCTGCTCACTGACCATCACCCACTGACCTCCATCCTGAGTCCATTAAAAAGTACACCATCAATGGCAGCAGCTCGAATGCAACGATGGACACTCCTCCTGTTGGCACACAATTACACTATTCAATAACGGAAGGGTGCATTACATGCCAATGCCGATGGACTTTCACGGCTACCTCTCCCGCATGCTCATGAAGAGAAGCTAGGCACAGTAGATGTATTCTACACATCTCAGTTGGACATACTACCAGTCAGTAACACTGAGATCAGACGTGACACCATGTCTGACTCCACCTTGTCTTGTGTTCTAGAAATGGTCACAACTGGTCATTTTCCAGCTGCAAAGGAGATGGACCAAGAACTCTCACCCTACCTGCTGCACTGGAATGATCTCACAATAAAACAGGGATCCTCTTGTGGGGTGTGAGAGTGATTGTGCCACCTAAACTGCGTCCTCGTGTTCTAAAAGAGCTCCACACAGCACATCCAGGTGTACTGAGGATGAAAAGTTTAGCAGGCAGCTATGTTTGGTGGCCCAGCATAGATTCTCAAATTGAGCTCCAGGCTTAAGCCTGCCACGCCTGTCACCGTGTACAAAAACAGCCTGGGCTAGCACCTATACACCCTTGGATATGGCCCTCCAGTCCTTGGAAAAGGATACATGTGGACTTTGCAGGTCCATTTGAAGGACATCTGGAGAGAGAAATAATCAGGCAGACAGGTCCAGAGTGACATAACGTTCGGCTCAGGAGACGCACACACACAGGCTCAGAGTAGTTCAAACTGTTTATTAACAACAGGGATGTTTGGGTGCGTGTCTGCGGAATGTTAATGTGTTGGTGGTGGCGTCTGCTTCGGACCCAGAGGCAGGAGACCGTTCAGCCGGCAACCCTATGGGAGAAATCAGACACAGGGTGATGAGCACACACCAACACAGGAGGAGAATAGGCGAGGGAGAGAAGCTTACTTGTTGGGACAGATGACTGGCGCTTCAAGGATGGAAGCCCAGGAGACAGCCACCTGCAGGGCTCGGTGCAGCAGCGAGGAGAGACGAGGGACGGGATAGTCCACCGCCGAGGAATCCACCTGTGCACAGGGGAGCAGACTGGAGAGATGAGGTAAGCGATTTTCTTACCAGAGATGAGGATGCTGAAGAGAATGTGGTAGAAGCCCATGAAAGAGGAATGAAGTCTACGCTTCAGGCCGACGCTCAGGGCGAGGGCGGCTTTTTATCCTTCGCCGCTGACGAGTAGCAGGTGCATGAGCAGGTGGCGCCGCTGATGAATGGCGCGGCATGACAGTACTCCCCCCTCTAGCAGCGCCTCCTGGCGATGGCTTATCCGGGTGCGCTCGGTGGAAGTCCGCGATGAGCGATGGGTCCAACACAAACGACGGGGGCACCCACTGTCGATGCTCGGGCCCATAGCCCTCCCAGTCCACCAAGTATTGCAACCCACGACCCCGGCGCCGGGAGTCCAGGATGGAGGGAGGCGGACCAGGCCGGATGGCCACCAATCATCCGGGGCGCGGGTTGCGCTGCAGGAGGAGGGCAAAGGGGGGTCAGTAACCGCCAGTTTCACCTTCGATACGTGGAAAGTAGGATGAATGCGGAGGGAGGGGGGAATAGCACACGCACAGCCACCGGGTTGATGATCCGGGTGATGGGGTAGGGACCCATGAAGCGCTGTGCCAGCTTTCTCCTCTCGCCTTTTAGAGTGACGTCCTGGGTGGAAATGTAAACAAGCTGCCCAACTCTGTACGCCGGGGCAGGTCTCCTACGCCGGTCCGCCACAGTCCTGTTGCGCTCCGCTGTGCGTAATAGCGCATGGCGCGCGGCAGCCCAGGTGGAGCGGAACTGCCTGAGATGGGCCCTAACTGACGGGACAGTTACTTCACTCTCCTGCTCCAGAAACCAGCGGGGGGTCGTAACCCAGGGACGCTTTGAAGGGGGACATCCCTGTAGCAGAAGAGCCGAGCGGTGTTGTGGGCATATTCAACCCCAGGCAAGATGGTTGCTCCAGGACGTGGGTTTGGATCTGGACACACAGCGGAGCGCAGCCCTCCAGCTCCTGGTTGGTCCTCTCACACTGCCCGTTGGATTGGGGGTGATGGCCGGAGGAGAGGCTCACCTTGGCTCCGATGGCGTTGCAGAAAGACCTCCAAACCTCAGATGAAAACTGGGGGCCCCGGTCCGAGACCACGTCCACCCGGAATCCCATGCAGCCTGACCACGTGTTGGACGAGGAGGGCCGCCGTCTCCAGGGCAGTAGGGAGGCCTCGCAGGGGGACGAAGTGCACGGCCTTGGAGAAGCGGTCCACGATGGTCAGGATGGTGTCATAGGAGTTGGAGATGGGATTCCGGTGACGAAATCCAGTGCGATGTGCGACCAGGGCCTGCCAGGGACGGGCAGGGGCTGGAGCAGACCCGCTGGAGGGGCATTTCCCGACTTGCAGGTGGCACAGATTGGGCAAGCCCGGGCGTAGCGGGCTGCATCCCTCCGCAGGCCTGGCCACCAAAAGGACCGTTGGAGGAGATCTATCATCCGGGAGGTGCCAGGGTGACAGGTGAGCTTGGAGGTGTGGAGCCAGTGGATGACCTCTCCTCGGACCGCGGATGGCACGAACAGCCTCCCCTCCGGTCCGCCGCCAGGGTCAGGTTCCACCTCCTGTGCCTTCCGATCTTGCTCTCGATGTCCCACGAGATGGCTCCCACGACGCACGACCTGGGCAGGATGGAGTGGGGCGCCTCCTCCGACTCCACGGGGGCGAACTGCCTGGAGAGGGCGTCAGGCAGGACGTTCTTAGAGCCAGGCCTGAAGGTGATGGAAAATTGGAACCTGGCGAAGAACAGGGACCAGCGCGCCTGGCGGGCGTTCAGGCGCTTGGCAGATCGTAAGTATTCCAAGTTCTTGTGGTCCGTGAGGACCACAAACGGCAGGTTCGCCCCCTCTAACCAGTGGCGCCACTCCTGCAGGGCGAGCTTGATGGCCAAGAGCTCTCTGTCCCCCACATCGTAGTTTCTCTCCGCCGGGGACAAGCGCCGGGAGAAGAAGAGAATATCGTCCAGGTAGACGAACACGAAAAGGCCAATGAAGTCCCGGAGGACGTCATTAATGAGGCGCTGGAAGACTGCAGGAGCGTTGGTCAACCCGAACGGCATCACCAGGTATTCAAAGTGGCCGTTCGGGGTACGGAAGGCTGTTTTCCACTCATCTCCCTCCCGGATCCGGACGAGGTGGTAAGCGCTGCGTAGGTCCAGCTTGGTGAACCAGGTCGCCCCCTGGAGGGAGTGGAAAGCAGTGTCCATGAGAGGCAGGGTGTAACGGTCCCTTCTCCGTGATATTATTGAGGGCCCGGTAGTCGATACAAGGGCGGAGGGACCATCCTTCTTTCCCACGAAGAAGAACCCTGCCCCCACGGGTGACGATGATGGGCGGATAATCCCAGCACTTAATGACTCTTCAGGTAGGCGTTCATCGTCTCCTTCTCCGGCGCAGACAGGCTGTAAAGGCGACCAGAAGGTAAGGGAGCCCCCTGGCGGAGGTTGACGGCGCAGTCATAGGGCCGATGAGGGGGGAGAGAATAGCTTTCGCTTTGCTGAACACCATACCCAGGTCGTGAAATTCTGGGGCACCAGAGACAGGTCCGGGGGGTGCAGCGTCCGTCGCAGGGGGAGGAGCGACCGGAGAGCAGGCAGCGGACTGAAGGCAGGTGCCCATACAGAACGTACTCCATGCCGATATCCCAGCTGATTTCCAATCCAGGACCGGATTGTGAAGGCGGAGCCAGGGATACCCCAGGATGACGGGCGACACAGAGTTGGGAAGGACGTAAAAGGTCATCTCCTCCCGGTGGTTTCCCGAGATGATGACCGGTAGGGGACAGTTTGATGTGTCACTCTCCCGAGGGTGGCACGGAGAGGTGGATTAGGAGATGGGAGTGTTGAGTTGCCTGGCAGCGGATGCCCAATCGGGTTGCCAGGCTTTGTGAAATGAAGCTGCCTTCTGCGCCCGAATCCACAGTGCGTGGGTGAGGTGCCCAGTGGGGTTATGGCAGAACGGATGGGCAGCTTCAATTGAGTGAGTGATCCTAACCGATTGACATCCGCGAGGCTTCCAACAGTGACTCGCGGACCCCACCGACTGGCTTTCCGTGGACACACGCTCCACGTGTGTTGGTCGCCTCCGCAATACATGCAAAGGCCCAACTCACGGCGGCGTTTGATTTTCTCCACAGGGGAAAGTTTAGTCCAGCCCGTCACCATCGGCTCCGACTCCTCGGGGCGCGATGCTGGCGGCGCCGCCAGGGGGCGAGCTTGGAACAGGTGCGGCGAGACTCCACGAAGGCGAGAAGAAGATTGACCTCCGCCCCGAGGAGCGCTCGCGCAGCCTGTTATCCAAAACTTATTCGCTAAGGACGTCAGCTCCGCTAGCGTCCCAGGGATATCCCGACCAGCCAGTTCATCCCTCAGATCACTATTGAGGCTGCGGAGGAACAGGCCACAGAGGGAGCGTTCCTCCCAGCCCAATTCCTCCGCCGCTACCCGGAAGACAGCCACCTGCAGGGCTCGGTGCAGCAGCGAGGAGAGACGAGGGACGGGATAGTCCGCCGCCGAGGAATCCACCTGTGCACAGGGGAGCAGACTGGAGAGATGAGGTAAGCGATTTTCTTACCAGAGATGAGGATGCTGAAGAGAATGTGGTAGAAGCCATGAAGAGGAATGAAGTCTACGGCTTCAGGCCGACGCTCAGGGCGAGGCGGCTTTTATCCTTCGCCGCTGACGAGTAGCAGGTGCATGAGCAGGTGGCGCCGCTGATGAATGGCGCGGCGTGACACAGAGTAGAACAGGCTTTATTCATCTCTCTCTCACATTCTCCAGAATCCCAAGCATCAAAAGAATCACAGGTCACAGGCACCTCTCCTTTTATATCATGCAACTTGATCAGCCTTCTGTGGTGCTGCATTAACATGAAAGCCTTTGCAATTCCCATTCTCTTTGTCACTGTTCGCAACAACACACCAACCCCCGCATCAACACACAAACCCCCCATGACGATTCCCCTTGTCCTTCCGTCTGGGTTCCCACAGACATACATATGTATCTGGTCATTGTCGAGGCACATTCCAAGTGGCCTGAGGTGCACATCATGGACAGTACCACAGCCAGTAAAACCTTACAAGTGCTTAGGGGCTTGTTTAGTCGTTGTGGCATTCCACGCATCCTTGTGAGTGACAACGGACCTCAGTTCTGTTCTGAAGAATTCAGTGCATTCCTGAAGTCCAACGGAGTCAAACACATCTCTGCAGCACCATACCATCCTGCCACTAATGGTTTGGCCGAACGTTTTGTGCAGACGTTCAAACATGCCTTAAAATCCTCCAGAGGCACAGCACCAGTGCCTCTGGAGGCAGTTTGGATACATTTCTCTTGACATACCGCAATACCCCTCATGCACCAACAAAAGAAACGCCAGCTATGTTGTTCATAGGATGCAAGCTGCACTCCTGGCTGGATTTCCTGAAGCCCAGTGTTGCTGCAGCAGTGCACCAGTCACAGGATGCCCAACAACAATGCCGCTGGCAACACTCTAAGGACAGACAGTTTGATGTTGGTGAGCCTGTCTGTGTGCGTGATTATAGGAAGGGGGAGGAGAAGTGGACACAAGGTGTGGTCATGGAGAAGACTGGACCAGTGTCATACAAGGTAAATGTGGGAGCACAAGGGGTATGGAAGCGCCATGTGGACCAGATGCTGACACGCTCTGAGCAGTGCCAAGCAGCCTGCAAGTAAACCTTCATGTCAGCCCCCCGGTGTTACCATCCAGAGTGAAAGTGGTATCACTCTTCACCCAAATACACCTCACCATGAAAAAGGATGCTGATCAATTCCTGAGATCACACACCACCAGAAACATATCAGTCAAAGATCCACCACAGACTGGACATATTCAGGTAACAGAGACTGTAAGACGCTATCCTGTGAGGATCATTAACCACAGTACATTTACCGTGACGAGTGAGCACACTGAAATAATAGATGTTAAATTGGTTGAGTTTTGAAACTATTGTTTTCAACTTTAAAGCTACATACAAAGGAAAATAGCTCCCCCATTTAGTTTGGTTATTGAAGGAAGTGCATTTTTTATGTGTTGTTAAAGAAATATCAGTTTATTAATAACATATCTTAGTGGTGGAGGAGATGTTATGTATGAACCATACCTCTGTATGTATGTGTTATGCAATTTCCAACCAGTAGAGGGCACCCCAAAACTGATGTTTGTGTAACCTGGAGTTCTGCACAGAATGATGAATAGAAGAAGCATTTGAACAGGAAAATGTGTCCATGTGGATTCTCTGTGTGCATGTTAAATTGTTTACATGTGGATAATTAAAAGCAACATAATAGGAACAAAATACTTGGTCTCTGAAGATGTCGGGTGCTCTGTTTGACTGTGGCACTCATTCTACTCCTGGTCATACGTTGATAAGTGTTAAGATTGCTACCTACCAGCCTGCTAGCATACAGCGAGGCAATTTCAAGTGTGACTGGAAATCCCTACAGAAATTACATTAGTTCAGTAGTGCAGGCTCTATAGATGTGACAATAATGGAATGTCTGCATTACCTCAGACTGCTTTGTTGGGAGGATTCAGCACAGGCCGCTATAGAAGGAGTTGGACTTGGCGTAATAGGAGACCCAAGTGTGGATGCCAAGCGGGGCTAACGGCTAGGCTTAAAGGCTAATCTATGGAGGACACCGCTTTCATTCATTCTTCTGTCAAATGTCTACTTGGAAAACAAACTGGACTATTTAGGGAGGTGAGAGACTGCTGTGATATAATCCTGTCAGAAACATGACTAAACTCGTCTGTACCTGATGCTGCTGTTAGCTTGGAGGGGCTAACAACATTCCGGTTCGACAGACGCTGCATTGCTTAGCAAATTCCACGGTGGTAGTTTATGTGTTTACATTAACAACAGTTGGTGTAATAATGCTAGCATTGTTTCTAGTCATTGCTCTCCTGACATAGAGCTTTACACTATGAGATGTAGACCATTCTATCTGCCTAGAGAGTTTTGTGTGGTCAATATTACAGCTGCGTATTCCATCGTACCCAAGTGCTGACACCTGCGAGTTACTGAGTATTCTCTACCACTCAGTCAGTGATTTGCAAAGTACTCATCCTGAGGGAGTTTTCATTGCTGTTGGGGATTTTAATGATGCCAATATGAAAAAAAAAGAAAAAAGTCTAACCTAACTTCCATCAATATGTGGATTTTGCAACATGAGGAGAGAATGCATTGAACCTGGCCTACAGCAACATCAAGGAGGTATTCAGAGCAGTACTGCATCCCCATCTTGGCTCCTCACATCATATCTTTGTGTGACTTATTCCATCCTACAAGCCCCTACTCAGAGAGAGGCCCACTGTGAAGCAGGTGAGGGTTTTGTCTGAGGGAGCTACAGAGGCATTATAGGACTGCTTGGAGCATACAGATTTGGACACTTTCAGAGCAGCACCAACATACAGCCATCGTGTCAATATGGATGAATATGCCATGTCTGTGTCAGGATACATGCAGAAGTGTGTGGAGGACATCACTGTCACCCAACCGTAAACCCTGGATGACTGCAGAGGTGCATGCCATGCTGAAAGCACAAAATATCACTTTTAAATCTGGTGATAGGGTGGCTTTGAAAACAGTTAGACCCGATCCTAATCGCACTATAAGGCAAGCAAAACATGCCTACGCTCAGAAAATTCAAGGGTTTGTCCAGGATCACACCAACACCAGGAACATGCAGCACGGAATCTGGGTTATAACCGATTACAAAGCAACTTAGATGTCTTGTAAGGATGACGGATACTTTCTTAATGAACTAAACTGCTGTTTTGGTAGGTCTGAGGCCTTAAAATACCTCTATCATGGAAAAATCAGAGCCCAATCCAGGAGAACAGGAACTGTCTTACAACTGCTGACATCCACAGGACCCTGAAGAACATCACCATGCCTAATGACTGGTGTTGAGAATTAGCACTTGTGCTATATACACCTATGCAAAACATCTGGTCTCTCCGTGTGATTGTACTAATGTAATTTGTTATGTCCATATTAAATAAAGAAAGAAAAAAAAAGCAGCCAGCGTTTGCTCAGGGAGTGTTTGGACCAGCTGGTCTTGGTTCTGACAAACATTTTTAACACCTCTTTGAACCAGGCCATTGTTCCATCATGTTTTAAGACAGCTGCAATCATACCACTGCCCAAAAAACCCCACAATAACCTGCCTTAATGACTATCGCCCTGTAGCAGTGACTCCCATTATGATGCAATTCTTCGAGAGGCTCATAAAGCAGCACATGATCTCTAAACTTCCCTCCAGTTTTGTTCCATTTAATTTTGCTTGCCGCCCAAACCGTTCTACAGAGAATGGCGTCTGCTCTGTACTAAACCTGACCATTCAACAAATGGAGGAGAAGGACACACATGTGAGGATACTGTTTGTGTATTTTAGCTCCACTTTTAATATGATCATCTGCCAGCACCTGGTAAGCAAACTGGCAACCCTGGGCTTTAACACCACACACTGCAGAACTGGATTTTGGACTTTCTTACTGAAAGACCCCAGGTCATACGCATCCAGAAGAACACCTCCTTGGTCATCAGTCTGAGCACTGGTTCCCCTCAAGGCTGTGTCCTGAGCCCACTGCTCTTCACCCTGATGACTAATGACTGTGTAGCCACTAATCATGTCACCAAATACGCAGATGACACAACAGTGGCAGGTGTTATTAGGAATGACAATGAGCGCACCTACAGCAGGTAGAGCAGCAGGTGGACTGGTGTAACAGCAACACCCTTCTCCTGAATGCTGACAGAACAAAGGAGATCACTGTTGCTTTCAGGAAGAATCGTCCTCGTCACCACCCACTTCCTGCAAGTTTACGTAACGGACAGTTCAACCTGGACTGCAAGCACAGCGTCTCTGATGAAGTGAGCACAGCAGCATCTGCAGTGTCTCCACAGGATGAAGAGATCACACCTCTCCTTTCCCATTCTCACCACTTTTTACAGGGGCACCATTGAGAGCATCATGATCAATTGCACGGCTGTGTGGTACGGCAGCTGGAAGTACCTTCAAAAAATGATGAGGACAGTGAAGAAAATTATTGGGACTCCTCCTCTTCCTTCCATCCGAGACACTGGCAACAACCGCTGTCTGATATGAACAAAGAACATCATCAGAGGCTGCTCACTTGCACCGTGAGCTGTTCTTACTGCTGACCTCAAGCAGGAGGTACCGCATCACAAGAAGCAGAACAACCAGGTTCTGCATCAGCGTCATCCCTCTGACTTTATGACTTCTGAATTCTAAATAGAGATTCCACATACATACGTATACATACACACTGGTCTGCGGTAGACATAAAAATGGCAGCCAAAATGAAGTCCTTGAATGATTTTTAATAAAAAATATTATAGCTGATTTTAATTATTTTTAAATATTTTATTGTTTTTGGCACTTGTAGCAGTTCTTATGGCTTATTGCTTTATCTGTGACAGATGTAACGAAATTTCATTCAAAGTGCACTGTGCAACTGAATGACAACCAAGTTTATTTATGTATTTTGTGCCATTCTGGCTTATTGTGCTATATTTCTGCCATAACAGGTAAACAGGTAGATTTGGCTGGTGAGGTTATCTGGTCTGAGTGGCCACACCAGGGATTTCTGATTGACTTTGAGGTCAACCTGCTGGGCACAAACTGAGAGAGAAGTCCGCTAGCTTGGTACAACTTGATATCTATTTATTAGTGGTGTTGGCGTTATCACAGCCCACAGGTGTGGTGGCAAATGAGGAAGGGATGATGACAGGCTGTTGTCCGTTAACGCTTTGCCCCCGTTAATGGTGACAAATTTTGTGATCGTGGTTAACGGCAGTTAATGGCAGAAAGTACAAATAGTACTTTTTGGCCGAACGGATCTCCGTACCAAAGCCGCTCTGGCCACAGACACTGTGCGTGCCATGCAGACATTGCGAAATCAAACAAGCTGGATTACAGCCATGGAAATCCCCAAAGACTACTAATTGGAGGGTCAGTGGTTTGATTCCTGCTCTGTCTGCAGTCTGCATGTTGAAGTGTCCTTGAGCAAGACGCTGATCCCCCAGTTGCTCCTGGAGGATCAGGCCAGCGCCGGTGCATGGCGGCTCCGCCGCCATCAGTGTACGAATGTGTGTGTAAATGGGTGGATAGCAGGATCTGTAAAACACTTGGGTCATCAAAAGATGAGTAAAAAGCACTATATAAGTGAACACCATTTACAATCAAGACAACACAGGATCCACAAATGGACAGATTATTTTTCCTTTGTCGTGGGGACAAAAGCATATTGGTGGGCCGTGTGAGACCGACTGCAATCTTCAGAGGTGCCTGAGAACAGCAACAACATCCAACAAAGCTAGTGTTATGCTATGCTAACAACACAGCTAACAACAGTGGCTGGATTTCAACATAGGTATGCATCTGGACAGTTTATGACTCAGCAAGAATTAAATGACTGATTGCCAGATAACGTCATTACAGAATGAAGATCTGATAACAGTCATTTCCCATCAGACAGCTGAGACTGTGATCCACTGAAGTTAAAACACATTTGCTTGCTACCTGGATAAAGATTATTAAAAAAAAAATGGATTTGATCATCAAAAGGAATTTAAGAGGCTGGGTCATGTCTCTGTCACAGCAGACATTTTGACTGTGGATAATGGACATTTTCTTTTGATCACTGCACGTCAGATTAAAGCCATAATATTAAAGGTACGGAACGTTGACAGCTTTATGCAGTGTTGCAAACACACTTTTGGAGTGATTCTCACTCTTTTCCCCTCTCTCACACATCACAAACCCTATTTCTCACTCCAAAATGAGGAAATTACTGGCAATTTTGTGTTGATTTTCTTCAGATTTTTCCCACAATAAGAGCTCTCAAGGCAGGATAAAGCAAACTAAACATGTTCTAAAAGCTCTGTCTGAAACAATCTGTTTTCGGCCTGACATTAATAAGCCCATAATGTAATCAATTAATTAAATTATCTTGCTATGTGTGCAAGATGATTTAAGTATGCATTTAAAAGTAACGTGAAAGTTACTTTTCCAAGTAACTACTTACTTTAATCATGCAGTAACTGGTAAGTAACTCAATTACTTTTGAAAAGAAGTAACTAGTAACTGTAACAAGTTACTATTTTTTAGTAACTTGCCCAACACTGCTGAGGAGGACCCCGGTGACCCTGCTATTGCAGTCCAACCAGCAGGCGTGGTGGCAAATGAGGCAGGGATGATGACAGGCTGTGTCATAAATGGGGGTGTTGTCTCAGCCCCGTTCTATGATCTGTGGCTGTAGTTTTCTGATTGTTGTTTATTATTCCCAGCTTGCAAGTTATTGGAACCTCTGAGCCTGGGCTCCCACCAATCTACAGCCATGTCTCCTCCTCTCTTTCTGCCAGGCACTCACCAGCTGTTTGCCATCACCTTGTTTCCACACATACACACACACGCGCACACACACACACACACACACACACATTCCTACTCACATACACTGACACGCATTCATGCACCATGTTTCCAGAGCCAGCTGCGCTCCAATGCCTTACGTAAGTGTTCCTCTCATTATTAATTATTGCCTTTCTTCTTCACTCCAGTCCTGCCTGGGAGCACATGAGGTATCTCTCCTCCAACCAACGGACTTTGTAGCCGGTCATCTCACCATTATTACTCTTTTGGGACTGTTTATATGGACACTTTATATGTATGTTTTTCTGTTCAATAAAGCACGTTCACTTCACCAGCATTTGGGCTTGCATTAAGTCATTTGTGTGTGTGCAATTACACATGCACATGACAGTACGCCATTACCAACAAAGAGCCCAGCGGTGAAGTGCGTGGTGTTGGGTTTTTTTACCAATTTTTTGTGTGTTCTCACCCACCTGTTCTGGAGCACGATGTCCTTGGCATGGCGTCTCTACACTGGCAGAAGCAGACGAGTAGCGGGACATCCTAACATGGAAGAGGAGGGGGCAGCCATTTTCATCTGGAGTTTCATGCATGACGCAGATGAAGCCTACAGCCCCGGAGAGAAGTGGACTGCCTGACCGGGGCTTTGGATATTCTGGAGGCCCACCACAGCCTCTGGAATTTCCCTCAATATGCTGAACTGTTGTCTTCCATCTGCGCGCTCCAGCAGGCTTTTCCTGATCTGAGAAGACGGGCATTCCGCACTAAGCCTACGCGGAGGCACTCGTCTCAGCCGGCAGCCATTCCTCCTTCCGCTCCGTCTCCAGCTCCAGCATGGCCGTCGTCAAGTCAGCAGCAGCAACAACACCGTCCTATCCTGGATCCCCGTAGGAATAATCCAGTCCCTCTGGCAGTCTCCGTCCCTACACCGAGCTCGGCCATCTCCGCAGTGGACCTTCATTCACGGGTAGTCCTGTCAACCACCTTCATCCACTTCCACTGCGAGGGCTCCTCCCTTAGTGCCTCCTCAGACTGCCAAGGAGCACTTGATTTCCTCACTGGCGACTCCCGTTTCCATGGCCAGAGGGGCGGCTCCTCCACGATCCTCAGGGGGGCCCACCATGGAGAAGGACGACAAACCCGCTACAGCAGCAGGCAACATCCAAGCCCGGGCAAACAGGCAAGTATATTTTCATTCTTCTCCTATTAATAATGAAATGTCTTGCCTGATTCCCAGTAGGGAGACTCAGGGAGAGCAGTCCCCTGAGTTCTCCCCACCTGCTGCTGCCATGAAAGGCTCACCAGCCCTCTCTCTGCTCTTTCCTGCTTCCTCCGAGGGTGCTCCAGAGCTGAACTGTCAGGACCAGGAGGAGCCAGAGGTCTGGGAAGATCCTTCCCCCGCAGCAATGATGAGCCAGACCCCAGCCGCCACGCCGGAGGAATTGCCAGTGTGGGTCATGACTGCTGGGGCTCCTAAGACTGCCATCACCATCATTCCTGCTGCGGAGGCTGCCGCAGCAGAGTCAACACTAAAGCTGAACCTCCAGGAGGCTGAGCCCATGGGAACATTGCCCAAATCATCAGAGTCCTGGACGGCGGTGGAACTTGCACTAAGGCAAGTGCTCTCCTTTGTTTTTTCTCCTTTCCATGTTAGAGCAGTGCGGTGGCGGAGTGGTTAGCACTGCAGCAGCAAAGCAACTCACCCTTGGCCAGGGGATCCTGGTTTCGATCCCAGCCCCCGACCAACAGTGATGTGTGTGGAGTTTGCATGTTTTCCCCGTGTCTGCGTGGGTTTACTCCGGGATTTCTCCAGTTTCCTCCCACATGTCAAAAACATGCATGTTAGGTCAATTAGCATTAAAAACTGGGGATTCTAGGTATGACTGTGAGAGTGAATGGTTGTCTGTCTCTCTGTGTTCTGTGTTGGCCCTGCGATGGACTGGCGATCTGTCGAGGGTGTACCCTGCCTCTCACCCAAAGATGCTGGGATAGACTCCAGCCCCCCACCCCCACCCCCCGCGACCCGAAAAGGATTAAGCAGAAGAAGATGGATGGATGGATGGATGGATGAATTGGAAGCAGGACTGTACAAGGACTAGCAAGGCTACATGAAATGAAACAGGGATGACTTCAAAATAAAAGCAAATCTAAAAACTATGGCTAGAGAATAAACTACTAAATAAACTGAGCACCAGGAGAATACTTATGATGGCGATAATAATAATAATAATAATAATAATAGATGACAAAAATACAACTTAAAGGGTCAGTTCCTGTATTTTCAGATCTACAGCATTTTTATCTCATGCAAAGTGACACTTTGAATTTCATCTGAATGTTTACTTAAGTACTCAGCTTTAACGTTTTGCATAAACTTGCACTT
Organism: Pholidichthys leucotaenia; assembly: GCA_020510985.1. Lineage (NCBI taxonomy): Eukaryota > Metazoa > Chordata > Actinopteri > Cichliformes > Pholidichthyidae > Pholidichthys > Pholidichthys leucotaenia. The sequence continues at coordinate 413,514,427 of CM035841.1, read as the reverse complement.
AAAACTTCAGAATTCATGTTTACATAGTACCAACCAGTGAAATGCTGCCAATGTTGCAAAGTTTAAATTTAAAAGAAGCAGCAGCATTGTTGAACTGCGTAAAATTTGTGATATATTCTTTGACTTTTAAATTTATGTTTTTATATGTATGCAAAATGCAACCAGTCATTACCAAAGTATGTTCTGTAGTGTTTTTTTAAATAAGAGAGACGGTATCGGGTTTGGATCGATATTGGCTGATATTCAAAGTCACAGTATCGGTATCAGTTTTGAAAAAGTGGTATTGGCTCATCCCTAATGCAGACAAGGCTGAAGTGTGTAGTCATGTCAGCACGACAAGGAACCCGAACAGAACAGAAATGGGACAGAACTTAAATAATCAAGGGAACAATCAAGACAACATGACAGAGGTGGGGAGACCAATCATGATTGATAGCTGACACAAGAAGAAAACAGAGATGACAGGACGGGCAGGACTACACACACACAATCACAAACAGAGGAGACACAGAACATGAACAGGGGATCAGGGGAGACAAAATCAATACAATAATAATGCAAATAAGAACTAAACTAAACCCCTGATCAGGATAGTCATAAAAATAATAATACTCACAGAACTAAGAACAGAATCATGAATCTAACAAATAACTAAATGCAGAAAATTCAAAGAAGTAAATTTAAGGTGAGGACGTAGATTGGAGCCCATGCTCTACAGAAAAGAAATCCAAACTATAAATCAGAACGAGGACATGGGACCCAACCCATGTTCTGACAGTTGCCTGTTTTTTAAAATTTCTGATCCAATTTAATAGTATTCCCTAGGGGTGGGAATCGTGAGGGACCTCACGATTCAATTCAGATCACGATTCTTGGGTCATGATTCGATCCTATCATGATTCAACAATATTGCCATAATCGAGTATCACGATCCCATATATTTCAAATTTTTTCACCTTGTTCAACCTCAAATTATGTCCCAAAGTAAAACTGTTGACATCTTTCTCATATAATAAAGTATTTTTGGAGCTTCATTTTCCACGGAGATAGGTCTCTGCACACAGGGAGGGCAGTGGACGGTGGACGGTGCGGTGCTGTTTAATAGATTGCCACACCAGCTACTTAATCTGACTCTGTGGAGTCTTTTTAAAAGCAACTGAAAACTTTTTTTTGTTTAAGGAGGCTTTCTGTTGTGTTTCAATTGCTTTTTAATGGTAAGGCTGATATTTTAAAATTATTACCTCCGCCAAGGAGGTAATGTTTTTACCGGCGTCTGTCTGTCTGTCTGTCTGTCTGTTACCAACATAACTCAAAAAGTTATGGACAGATTTTGATGAAATTTTCAGGAAAGGTGTGTAATGGTACGGGGAACAGATGATTAGATTTTGGTGATGATCTGAGAGTGCATACCTCCACCAAGGGCTTTGTTTGTATTTGTGCAGCAGGATTACACAAAAACTACTGGATGTATTTGGATGAAATTTTCACCAGAGGTGGCTCTTGGGCTAGAGAGGAACCCATTATAGTTTGGTGATGATCTGAGAATTCATACCTCAGCCAAGGCTCTTATCTTCTCACAGTGTGTTGGCAACAATACTCCAAAACTGATGGACAGACTTTGATGCAATTTTCACCACAAGTGGCTATAGGCCTACACACAAACCCATTACATTTTGGAGGTGATCCATGAGAAAACGGAAGGAGCCTTGGTGGAGGTATGTGCTCTATGAGTGCTTTTCTAGTTTTAATCTTGTGTTTGAACCTCTTTTTGTATTTTTAAAATTATTTTTGTATCTATCAACTTCCTTTTTTTCCATTTTATTGTGCAGCGCTCTATGACTGTATGTCTGAGAAAAAGCGCTTCATAAATAAACTTTACTCACTTTTCTCATGGAGAAACAGTTCCATGCCAGTGTCTCTTTAGCTTAGCCATTGCTAACACTGCTCCCAGATGTGTGCTGGCCTGCCATATTCTGAGTGTTTTTTTCCTTTTTTTGTCCAGTGCTTCTTGCAGGTTGTGTGTCATGTTGAGGTCTTTTCTTCCATCTTTGTTATAAAATCCAAAAAGGCCCGACATTTGAGCTAACTTTGAGCTAACTGCTTCCTAACTTTCAAAGCTGGCTGCAAATCACGAGACAAGCTATGACTTCACTTGACTGGGTGCTTGCTTTGCACCATCTAGTGGACTGAAAACACCATTGATTAACTGATAACTCAAAAGCATCTTTTTAAATAAAAGATCGATCCATGCGTTTATGGATCGATGCATTGTCGCTGTGGTCTATATTATCATATATTCCATAACCTACATATGTTGAAGCATGTGAGAATGTTTGGTGATTACATATGTAAGGCAACTTCACACCTCAGAACAGGACAAAGAGATCTCAACCGCCAGTGAAGATCAAAGCGTCTCCCAGACACTGCGGTGGAGACCGGAGGAGCTGCTCTCACCCCCCAGGGCGAAGAGAGGAAGTACGAAGACAATGGGGGGATTAAGATAATGAGGGATGTCAGCCTTTGATATGCATGTCTTTTTTTTTTTTTTTTTTTTGTTACTTATTTGTACCCGTAGGTAGACTTGGTTTGCAGTCTGGTGACAAGCCACCGGCTGCTGGTCGCTGCGTGCGCGAGCGCCCTAAACCTACATGTTTTTGGTGTGCGGGAGGAAACCGGAGAAATCCCGGAGTAAACCCGCGCAACACGGGGCGTCTGTTTGTTATGTCTGTTTGTTATGTCTTTTTGTTATCTGTTTGTTATGTCTTTTGTTATGTGCAAGTATAAAGTCAGAGAGCCGAAACAGTTCGGTCTCTTTTTCCTTCTGCTGCTTCTGCACTTAGATGAGACTTGTTAGAGGAGCTGATAATAAACTTTGGTTTATGTATCATACTGCCTCGTTCTTCCAAGCTCTTCTACACTGGTGACCCCGACGCAAGTATGGACCAGAGGCGTTCCCCCGCGATCGACTCATCTGTGGCGACCCAGGCAGACACCGGCGCCCACGCAGACAGGGGAACAGATGGACGACGTTCCCCCCCGGCAGAAGGGATAGAGAGGGCTCAACCGAGCACCAGCGCCGCTGAGAGAGCCGGAGCAAGGCACTCTCACCCTGCGGACACATCAGTGACGGTCTGCACAAATGCCGTCGCTGTCAAGCTGCCGGACTTCTGGCAGGAAGACCCCGCCTCGCGGTTTCAACAAGCTGAAGCCTAGTTCACACTGGCGGGCATCACGGCTGACGATGCGAAGTTCTATCACATCGTCGCCAAACTCGACGCCGCCACTTCGAGGTGTGTGCGGAGCATGATCCGGCGGCCGCCGGCCCAAGACAAATATGAAATACTGAAAGCAACCATCGTGGCAAATTACATCCCCTCAGCCGAAGAGAGAGCCGAGAAGATCCTGGCGGTCTACGGCCACAGAGGGTGCAGACCTAAAGCCCTCATGGAGGACTTGCTGCAGCTTAAAGAAGAGGACAATGACAACTTCCTCTTCCAATTCATATTCCTCAGCACGCTGCCACCACACATGAGAGGGACGCTCGCCAACATGCGATGCAGCACCCAGCAAGACTTCCGCGTGCTGGCCAACGAAGCTCAACGGCTCGTGAACGCCTGCAAGGAGCAGACACCCACAGCAGCATCCGCAGACCTCAACGCTGATGCCCGGAGCCACGAGGAGCCACAACCCACTGAGCAGATCCAGCCCGCGGTGACAGCGACACGGCCAAAACGTAACGGATGGAGCAACGTCTATTATCACCACCGCTTCGCCGAGAAGGCTCGCAAATGCGTTCCCCCCTGCAAATTTACGATTTCGGGAAACGCCAAAAGCCGAGAGCCGTTAACGGCAGCGGTTCTCGGCGAGAAGAGTAAGCTGTTATATGTGACGGACGGACACACCGGCAAGCAGTTCCTTATTGACACAGGAGCTCAACTGAGTTTTGTCATGCCCTCCCAAGCAGATCGAGCCATGGGCACCCGGGGCAACGGAGCGGTAGCAGCCAACGGCTCCAGCATTGACACTTTTGGCAAAAAGAGCCTGCACCTCCACATCCACGGCCGCAACTACAGATGGACATTTGTTATAGTGGCGGTGAGTTTTAACTTGTTGGGTGCAGACTTTTTGTGTGCACATGGGTTATTAGTTGATCTAGCGAACAGACGCTTGGTTAATGCACTGTCCTTTGCTTCTATTCCCTGCTCAGCCCGAGTTTCTCCACCACCCGTGCAGGCTAGCGTCACCACAGCAGGAGGTAAGTTTGATCAACTCCTCACCCAATTTCCAGCACTCACAATTCCCAAATTCTCAGCCACAGTGGCTAAACACGGGGTTGAACACTTTATTCCCACAACGGGCCCACCCGTATTTGCCAAAGCTCGGCGCTTAGACGCGGCCAAGCTCGCCATAGCTCGGGACGAGTTTACTACCCTTGAAAAATTAGGCATTATTAGACGCTCGAAGAGCCCTTGGGCCTCACCACTTCACATGGTTCCGAAATCCGACGGTTCTTGGAGACCGTGCGGAAATTACCGCAGATTAAACGATGCGACAGCGCATGACCGCTACCCAATTCCTCACATTCAGGATTTTTCACTGCATCTGGCGGGTGCGCGCATTTTTTCAAAAATAGACCTGGTCCACGGTTATCATCAAGTCTCAGTTCGAGCAGAAGACATTCCTAAAACAGCTGTAATAACCCCTTTCGGCCTTTTTGAATTTTTGCGGATGCATTTCGGCCTCAAAGGCGCTGCTCAAACTTTTCAGCGGATGATGGACGCAGTATTACGCGACCTTCCTTTTGTTTTCGTCTACCTCGACGACATGCTGGTAGCCAGCTCGTCTGAGGAAGAACACGAGCAGCACCTCACTATGGTTTTTCAGAGGCTAGAAGAGCACGGGTTAATAATCAATCCAGCCAAATGCAAATTCGGCGTGCCACAAATTGATTTTTTAGGACACAGAGTTTCTCCGAAGGGGGCAGTCCCACTGCCAGACAAAGTTCACGCAGTAAAAAGTTTCCCACGGCCACAAACGGTCAAATCGCTGCAAGAATTTTTAGGAATGGTTAATTTTTACAATCGTTTCCTCCCCCACGCAACTCAGCTCATGCAGCCCCTATATGACGCACTCAGAAAACAAAAACCTTCCAATGCGGTCGAATGGACCCCGGAGCGCGAACGCGCCTTCGCGGAAGTAAAGAGCGCTCTAGCTAATGCCACATTGTTGGTTCACCCCGATCCCTCGGCCCGCATTGCACTAACCACAGACGCTTCGGACCTAGCTATAGGGGCAGTTGTAGAACAACATGTCAGCGGGATCTGGCAACCTTTCTTCAGCAAATCGCTAAACCAAACTGAGCGTAAATACAGCACTTTTGACAGGGAGCTGCTAGCGTTTCATTTATCCATCCGCCACTTCCAGTTCTGGTTGGAAGGGCGGAGTTTCACGGCTTTTGTAGACCACAAACCGCTCACCTTTGCGATGGCTAAAATTTCAGAACCATGGTCAGGCAGGCAACAAAGACAGCTGGCTGCGATTTCAGAGTTCACCACAGACATTCGACATGTGGCAGGCAAACTTAACGTGGTAGCGGACTGCCTCTCTCGCGCTGTGACATCGCCAGAGCGCGAGGAGACAGATTATACTACCTCAGCCGCAGAACTCTTCACTAACGCGGACACATACGCAGCACCTGTCCATGCAGGGATAGATTATGCAGCCATGGCAGAGGAACAAAGCAGTGACGCGGACGTGCGCACACTCCTGTCTGGACCAACAGGGTTAAGGCTGGAGGAAAGGGGTTTACGCGACGGCGTGCCCCCCCTAATATGCGATATTTCAACCGGCCGACCTCGCCCGTTAGTCCCAGCCACATGGCGCCGCCGTATTTTCGACTCAATTCACTCCCTCGCGCACCCAGGTGTGCGCGCCTCGGTTAAAATGGTCGCCGAAAAGTTTGTGTGGCCAGGCCTGCGCAAAAACGTGCAGCGGAGGACGTCGCTCGCGTTTTTTTTGACAAACTGGGTGGCACGTTTCGATGTCCCATTGGACATCACGTCCGATAGGGGGCCTCAATTTGTCTCGGAGCTTTGGTCAGCCATGTCTAGCAGCTTAGGGGCAACAATTCATCGCACCACCGCTTATCACCCTCAGGCTAATGGGTTATGCGAGCGTTTTCACAGGTCTTTAAAGGCCGCCCTCAGAGCCTCACTAACGGATACAAATTGGGTAAATAAACTTCCCTGGGTTTTATTGGGGTTGCGTGCTGCGCCTAAAGAGGATCTAGACGCCTCTCCAGCAGAATAAGTTTTTGCACAACCTCTCAGGCTCCCAGGTGAATTTTTACCAGAGAACCCAGAGCCAGGGCATCTTCCAGCCCCGAGTTTTTTAGGCAGCAACGGACCGGACTCTCTCCCCGGTCCAGCTCATCACTCCTTTCCATGGGTTTTTGTCCCACAAGCTTTAAAGAACGCTGAATTCGTTTTTGTTAGGCATTGAAGCTTTAAAACCAACTTTCCGCCCACCATACGATGGGCCATTCAGAGTGCTGGAACCTGGTGATAAACACTTTGTGCTTGATTTTGGGGATAGCATTGACAGACTTAAACCTGCCTTCCTGTTGAAAGACGAGCCTGCACTGTTGGCGAGAGCACCTCGGCAGGGTAGACCCCCCAAGAGAAAAGACTCAACCCCCCTGCAGGGAACAATTAATCACTCTCCTTCCCACGCTGCAGATTCCTTACAAGAAGGTCCCAGCAGGACGCCTAAGCGAACCCACAGCAGTTTCGGGAGAAGATTAAAACCCAGACAGCACAGGGACTGATGCAAACTACTCCACAGTTGTTCACTAATTGTGCTGTAACAGTTTAGGACTGACTTGGGATTTTACTATGCTGTTATGATTACCACTGAACTCTCTTAGGAGCATGGCTGCTGGAAAGTTTCTTCCGTGGCAAGAGGTGTAGCAGTTAGTATGTCATAATAACTATCTTAAACTGTGAATTTTTCTATTGTCCTTTTCTTAGTCGTTTGGGGGGGGGGCTGTGGTCTATATTATCATATATTCCATAACCTACATATGTTGAAGCATGTGAGAATGTTTGGTGATTACATATGTAAGGCAACTTCACACCTCAGAACAGGACAAAGAGATCTCAACCGCCAGTGAAGATCAAAGCGTCTCCCAGACACTGTGGTGGAGACCGGAGGAGCTGCTCTTACCCCCCCAGGGCGAAGAGAGGAAGTACGAAGACAATGGGGTGATTAAGATAATGAGGGATGTCAGCCTTTGATATGCATGTCTTTTGTTATGGTGCAAGTATAAAGGTCAGAGAGCCGAAACTGTTCTGTCTCTTTTTCCTTCTGCTGCTTCTGCACTTAGATGAGACTTGTTAGAGGGGCTGATAATAAACTTTGGTTTATGTATCATACTGCCTCGTTCTTCCAAGCTCTTCTACAGTCGCCAGTGTTCAAGTATTGCGATCCATCACTGAATCAATCTTTTTTCCCACCCCTACTACCCCAGGATTCCAATACCGTTCCCTTTAATAAAGTATTATTACATGATTTTAATGGGTCAAATGCTTTTTTCTATAATCAGTAAATACTCCCACCGCAAATTTCTTGCTGTCCAATCGATTAATAGATTTCTTCTAGAACATCCATTAAGCCACTGATGATATCAGAGTGGTTTCTTCTAAATCCATGCTGACTGTCTGTGAGATAAATTTGAGAATTAGCTACTGAACTTGTCTAATCCTGTCATTACAGATGTTTTACTTAGTATTTTGCAGATTGGGGCAGAGGAGGTAATAGGCCAGGAAGTGGTGTTTGTTTCCAGATATGTATAGAGGTATAAACTTAGCTGTTTTTATTTTACTTGGAAATTATACCAGTATTGGAATGATAAGTTGCAAATGTGTTTCAAAGGTTTAGCAATTTCCTCAATAACCTTTTTAACAGCTACCATGTCAATGTCATCACAGTCAGGTAAAACTTTATTTTTGAATTTATGTACAATCTCAATGATTTCCTTCTCTTCTACTGCTGTTAAAAACATTGAATTTGGATTTCTTTCTTTCTTTACTATTTGCCTTTTCATGTATGAATGGATCAGTGATTTTTTTTTTTCATCTAATTTTGGTCCAATATTTACAGAGAATTCATTGAATCTATTTACCACATCATTTATATTATTAATATTTGTATCATTAATATTTATTAATACCACTGGTTACACATATGGTAAATCTATTAAAAACTCTACAGTCCCACCTGCTTGGGAAATAGGGATGGTCAATCCTATTTTTAAATTCGGTGATAAAACAGACAAAAACAACTATAGACCTATCAACATCTTACCTATAGTCTCAAAATTATAGAGAAATGGGTGGCTGAATTATTAATAGAACATCTAAACAAGGGCCATACTCCTTTGCGTCCTATGCAATTTGGATTTCATATCCATCAGGCAACAGTGTTAGCCATTAGTATGTTTTTAGAAAAGATCAAAAGCTCTTTTGATAGGTGCAGCTGTGTTGGTGCAGTTTTCTTGGACCTGGGGAGGGTGTTTGACACAGTTGACCACAACATTCTTTTAGCCAAATTAACTAATTTCAACTTTTCAGAACAAGCTCTTAAATGGATGAAATCGTATCTTTCAAACAGATTGCAATGTGTTGTGGTTAATGGTGTGAGATCACCTTATCAGGAGTGTTCAATGGGTGTCCCACAAGGTTCCATACTTGGACTGATTCTATTTTAAGATAAGATAAGATAAGCCTTTATTAGTCCCACAAAGGGGAAATTCCAGGATTGCAACAGCACAGGGATAGCAACACTCAGAGCAACAATCAGAAGGCAAGAAAAAAAAAAAAAAAAAAAAAAAAACAAGCAAGCAAGAGCAGCTAATATACATATGTACATATTACTATAAAATATATATATACACACACACACACACAGACACACAGTGCAGAGCATTGTAGCTAGATGGAATAAATATGTAAATATATAAACACCCACAGTACGGAGCATTGCAAGCTAGGTGGAATAAATATGCAAGTATAAAACACACACAGTGCTGAGCAATGTAGCTAGATGGAATAATATGTAGATATATAAAAACACAGTGCGGAGGCTTTGTAGCTAGATGAATAAATATATAGATATATAAATATAAACACACCCAGTGCAGAGCATTGTAGCTAGATGGAATAAATATGTAAATATATAAACACACACAGTGCAGAGCATTGTTTGCTAGGTGGGATGAAACAGCATAACCGTCTATTTAGTTATCCTACATGTATGATATGTGCCCATACATATTCTCACCCTCCATAGCGACCGGTATGTTCCTAGTTGAATGCCGGAGAGGACCATTGTGTAAGGTCTATTGCATCTTTGCATTCAGAAAAAACTATTAGTTTGTTACGTCTTTTTGCTATCTCTGCGAGCAGCCCGCTTAGGTTGTACAGTCTGACAGCCGTTGGTAGGAAGGACCTACGAAACCTCTCGGTTGTGCACCTGGGAGGATGTAGTCTGCTGCTAAATGAGCTCCTCAGTGCATCCAGTATGTCCTGCATAGGGTGGAACTCGGACTCCAGCAGAGATGACAGTTTAGCCACCGTCCTTCTCTCTCCTATCTCCTCCATCGGATCAAGGCGTTGCCCCCGGGACAGAGCTAGCTTTCTTAATCAGTTTGTTCAGTCTCTTCCTATCAGCTGCAGTAATGCCACTGCCCCAGCAGACCACTCCAAAAGTGATGGCTGATGCCACCACCGTGTCATAGAATGACTTCAGCAGCGCCCCTTGTACACCAAAAGACCTCATTAGATTTCATTAGATGTAAATGATTTACTGGACATATGCAAAAAACATTTATATTCAAATGTATGCTGATGATGCAGTAATATATACACCTGCAAAAAACATCCAGGAAACTGGCCATATTCTCACATCCGCAATGTCCAGTATTCAGCTTGGCTTTCAAAATCATGTCTACTTTTAAATACTAAAAAAAAAAAAAAAGTGTATGTATTTTTCATAACAACCAGTTCAGACCACTCACTCAAATGTTTTCCTGGGAGAGGAAGAGCTGGAATTGGTACATGAATTTAAATACCACTGTGTGATTATGGACTCCTCTTTAACCTTTAAAAATCATGTTGAAAACTGTGAAATACCCTACAGACGTACCACCTTTAGACAATCTGTCCTTTCATTCAGGGGCAGTAAAATATGGAATGATATTCCATCTGCAATAAGAGAACTTCAAACATATAATACCTTCAAAACCCACCTGAAAAAGTGGTTAAAAGCAAACCAACAATGTAATCATTATTCCTAGTCTCTTTACATTATTACACTGCTGTATTTATTTACATTATTGTTGTGTTTTTACTACTGCCACTGGTGTTTAAGATAAGATAAGCCTTTATTAGTCTCACAATGGGGAAATTCCAGTTTTTGCTACTGCTGCCCTCTGTATTTTATTTATAGTATTTACTCACTGCTTAATCTCCTTGATTAATAGATGTGTCCATTTTAGAATCAGAATATATTTGCCAAATATTTATTTCATTATTCTACTTATTTGAAATTACATTTATGAACTTGAGCACTTTACAAACAAGCATGAGTATCTTTGTATTTGATATTCTTAAAACAAAAACATGTTCGAATGTGTATTTTTATATATGTTTTTCTTACTGGATATCTGATAACTTCAGGACAATTAAACTAGTACTTTTTATTGATATAAATTAATATGCCTTGTCTTCTCATCTTAGAATGATTTTCAGTTCTTTTTTCTATTTTTCTGTCTTTCGTGTAGCTTTGTCTTTCATGGTTTATCTCCTATGTTTAACAACCTGCCAAGTGACTACGAATGCAAATCAGCAGTTTGCTGACATCGGCATGTTTACACTAGTATTCTGTACAAATGTTCAGCAATATGCGTTGTCCCTTTTAAATAAACATTAAATAAATAAATTATCTATATAATATTGAGGATAATTATCTTGCTTGTCTCCATTTAAAATTACTTTATTTAACATATACCTTTAATATTGTTTTTATTACTATCTGTTAATTTGCTATAGTATTCCTTTTTACTTATTCTCATAATATTAGCTAATTTATTTTACATTTTTATATCTATTTTCTATGTCCTTAGTTCCATATCTTATGAATTCTCTATGCAACATTTTTTTTTTCTTTTTGCAGACATTTTTTAATGTCTTGGTGACTATCTGAATATTTTTGCTTTTTATTGATTTTTTTTTTTAAATTGGACAATTTTGATCATATAGTAATTTAAATATTCTTAAAATATTTCATATGCTTTGTCCGTGTCTTCTTCACTGTATAGTTCGTCCCAGTTCTGTTTTGCTAGATCATTTTTTTTAGAACATTCATTGATTCTTCAGTCCTCACTCATCTGTACATAAGTGCTGTTTTTTTGTTTTTCTTTCCTGTAATCATTGTCAAAAACTGTGAATCTTGGCATTTGGTCACTGATGTCATTGATTAAGAATCTACTTTTTGTGTTATTATCCATATTATTTGAGAAGATGTTATCAATGAGTGTAGCACAGTGAGATGTAATTCTGCTGGGTCTGGTGATCTTTGTATAAAGATCTAATCTATACATTGCATTAATGAATTCTTCACTGAGTTTATGGTTATTTTTGGCTTAACAGGTCTATATTAAAATCACTGCATGAATATGATTTTTTGATTTGAAACAGTGAATCTTTCTTCTATTCAGTCCTTAAAAAAATTCAATTTTTGACCCAGGAGCTCTATATATGCAGCTAACCAACACATTCTTTTCCCCTTGCAAATTTCAATAGTCAAACATTCTAGTAAACCTCTACTTGAAGTTGTCATAATCTCTACCACTCTGAAATGAAGATTTTTATCAATGTACAAGGCCACACCTCCTCCACATTTATTCTCTCTGTTCTTATAGTATAGTTCATATCCATTCAATAGAAAGTCCACACCCTTCTCAGGACATGCATTATCTTAGTCTTTGTCCAGCTCACACGAAGGCCCAGCTTTGCTGCCTCTTCACAGTAGACAACTAGAGCCGCTCTCAGCTGACTGTCTTAAATAATCCTTGATTTTATTGAAATTTGCATGCATACTTCTACTGTTAGTGAGTAATGGATAGTTTATGTTCTGTCTTGATGTCCTTGTTAAATTGTTCATCTGAATAAAAGCAGCAGTTATAATTCAAAGTTGCTAATTTTTGAGAAAAAAGATGAAAAGTTACAGGAAAAAAATGTAAATCTCCAAGAAAAAATTGCAATTTGCATTTATGAGAAAAAAGTCAAAAAGAAAAAAAAATTGCAAATGTACTAGAAAAAAGCTGCATATTCATGAAGAAAAAAAATGCAACTTTATGAGAAAAATTCATACATTTTTAAGAAAAAAGTTGCAAATTTATGAGAAAAAGTAAAATTTTTAAGAAAAAAGTTGTAAATTTATGAGGAAAAAAGTTGCAAATCTACGAGAAAAAAGAAGAAGAAAAAGAGAATTCCAGGTGCTGCTTAAAAAAAATGATCCTGCTGTCTCCTCTTACTGACTGAGTCATTTGCCACATTATTGAAACCTCATGCTACACTGCAAACATTTTTATCCAGCATATGTTTAACATGTCTCTTCCTGCTCTTTCCAGATTCCAACCACTGGAATGTGAATGTTTCACCAGACATTCTTCTGACAGCTGGAGAAATATGCTCCCATAAAACCCTGAAAGAAATCTGAGCATGTTGCACAGATGAAGTATTTGTCAACCCCCACACTAGTCTTCCAGTGTGGTTTCATTCAACTGATGGCATCAGTCTCTCTCATTAAGAAAACATTCATGTCCAAAATATAACTCCCCCAAACAAATTAAAGTGACGTCTTCAACAACTAAACTCAAGAAAATCATCTATGGTGTAGAAGAGCTCGGAATGACGAGGCGATGTGACTTATAAACCAAAGTTTATTATCAGCTTTGCTCCTCTGACAAGTCTCATCTAGTGCAGCAGCAGAAGAAGTAAGAGAGCGAACACATTCGGCTCTGTGTACTTATACTCACACACAACAAAAGACATGCATACAAAGCTGACATCCCCCATTAACTTAATTCCCCTCCTTTGTCTCCTTACCCCTCCACCTGGCCCTGGGAGGTCAGGGCGACCTATCTGGTCTCCACCGCAGTGCCTCGGATGCTCTTTGATCTTCACTGGCGGTTGAGACCCTTTGTCCTGTTCTGAGGTGTGAAGTCGCTTTACATATGTAATCACCAAACATTCTCACATGCTTATACATATGTAGGTTATGGGATATATGATTAATATAGACCACAGCACCCCCCCAAACGACTAAGAAAAGGACAATAGGAAAATTCACAGTTTAAGATAATTATTATGACATACTAACTGCTATACCTCTTGACAAAGAAGAAACTTTTCAGCAGCCATGCTCCTGTAGAGAATTCAGTGGTAATCATAACAGCATAGTAATATCACAAGTCAGTCCTAAACTGTTACAGCACAATTAGTGAACAACTTTTGAGTAGTTTGCATCAGTCCTTGTGCCGTGTGGGCTTTAATCTTCTTCCGAATCTGCTGTGGGTCCGTTCGGGCGTCTTGGTGGGACCCTCCTGTAAGGAATCTGCAGCTTGGGAAGGAGAGTGATTATTGTTCCCTGCAGGGGGGCTGAGTCTTTTCTCTTGGGGGGTCTACCCCGCCGAGGTGCTCTCGCCAACCGTGCAGGCTCGTCTCTCAACAAGAAGGCAGGTTTAAGTCTGTCAATGCTGACTGTTTCTTTTCTGTCCCCAAAATCAAGCACAAAATGCTTATCACCAGGTTCCAGCACTCTGAATGGTCCATCGTATGGTGGGCGGAAGGTTGGTTTTAAAGCTTCATGCCTAACAAAAACGAATTCAGCGTTTTTTAAAGCTTGGGGAACAAAAAACCCGTGGAAAAGAGTGATGTGCCGGCCGGGGAGAGAGTCCGGTCCGTTGCCTGCCTAAAAACCTCGGGGCTGGAAGATGCCCTGGCTCTGGGTTCTCTGGTAAAAATTCACCTGGGAGCCTGAGAGGTTGTGCAAAAACTAATTCTGCTGAGGAGGCGTCTAGATCCTCTTTAGGTGCAGCACGCAACCCCAATAAAACCCAAGGAAGTTTATGTACCCAATTTGTATCCGTTAGGAGGCTCTGGCCTTAAGAGACCTGTGAAAACGCTCGCATAACCCATTAGCCTGAGGGTGATAAGCGGTGGTGCGGTGAATTGTCGCTCCTAAGCTGCTGGCCATGGCTGACCAAAGCTCCGAGACAAATTGAGGCCCCCTATCGGACGTGATGTCCGATGGGACGCCGAAACGTTGCCACCCAGTTTGTCAAAAAAAACGCGAGCGACCTTCCTCCGCTGTGGTTGACGCCAGAGGGACCGCCTCCGGCCAGCGCGTAGTACGATCTATCATTGTTAACAGATGTGTGAAACCTTGGGAGGAAGGTAGTGGTCCCACGAGGTCGACATGAACATGGTCGTTCTGGTTGGGCCATCTTGCTGGTGTCAATCCGTGCCTTTCCAGGCTGTCTGGCGCGGTGGAATTTCTTCAGCTGCAGCTTGACCTTGCAACACACCAATGAATGGTCTGTGTCACAATCTGCACTCTGGAACGAGTGGGTGATTTGCACATTCTTCAGTGAGGCGTGCCTGGTCAGGATCAAGAACAGCTGGTGCCAGTGCTTTGAGCGCGGATGTCGCCAGGAAACCTTGTGTTGGGGCTTGGTCTTGAAGAACGAGTTTGTGATGCACAGATCATGATGTGTGCAGAACTCGAGCAGCCGCTGTCTGTTGTCGTTTATTCTGCCCCCGCCAAATGGTCCAGGACAGGATGGCCAGGAGTCGTGGTCAGCACCCACTCTGGCATTGAAGTCTCCAAGGAGAATGAGTTGTTCAGAGTTGGGGATGATCCTGACAGTTGTTGCGAGATTCTCGTAGAACTCGTCTTTTGCCTCTGGTGTGGCTTTCAGTGTTGGGGCATACACACTGATGAGGGTGACTGGACCTTGAATGATGTTAAGGCGGAGGGTGAGGAGTTGTGCAGAGCCATTGCTGCCCGGTTCCACCATCTTCAGCAAGGTGTTCTTCACTGCAAAGCCCACTCCGTGTTCCCTGTGTTCGTCACTGCCCTTTCCCTGCCAGTAAAACGTGTAGTCCTTCTCTCTCAGTGTGCCTGCGTCAGCCAGTCGTGTTTCCTGGAGAGTGGCGATATCCACTTCCAGTCTCTTCAGCTCATTATTGATGACGGTAGTCTTCCTGGTGTCGCTGATGTCCTTGAGGTTAGCAGCGAGTCCTGTCATCATAGTGCGGACATTCCAAGTTCCCAGTTTTAGAGTTGGTCTCTTGTTTTTTTGTCTTGCCTGGTGCAAAGGTTCTCAGCCTGCCGTTCAGGCTTCACCTCATCCCCATGCACCCAATGAGGAAAGCAGGCT
Source organism: Pholidichthys leucotaenia (assembly GCA_020510985.1). Lineage (NCBI taxonomy): Eukaryota > Metazoa > Chordata > Actinopteri > Cichliformes > Pholidichthyidae > Pholidichthys > Pholidichthys leucotaenia. Next base: position 413,498,922 of record CM035841.1, on the reverse strand, counting down.
GTGGCGGGACAAAACCTTATTGGCTGGGGGCTGCCCAGCTTGAGGCGGGCGATAGCTGTCCAGTGAGATCAGATGATCCCTCCCACCGTCGGGAACAACCCCTGGCGCCGCGCTCTACATCAATTGAGTGGTGGCTTATAATCGGTAACTGTCATTCCCCGTGTTTTATCTACGCAGAAGGCGAAGCTGGAGTGTCCTCTCCAGTGATCTGGTGTTCTACCTTCCAGTGTTGGGCACTGGTAGGATTCAAGCCTGGGCAGAAAGGTATGGAAGACAAGATGTTGCCCATACAGCATGTCCCCCCTCTCCACGTCACTGATGAAGCCAAAGGAACAGCAGGGCTGCTACAGTTTGGCACCAGCGCCATCGCAGGAGCTGCCAGAACGATGTTGAGCACAACAGAGAACTGCCTTAGGGACTCCGACTCCAGATTTTTCCTCAGGGTTGACTCCTGAAGCCTTTCCCGTGACCGGGTATGCCGCAAGGCAGCGGCTGTTTGAAATCAGGGTTTACCTTCCTCTAGACGGGCTACCTTCCCAGGTTAACTGGCCACCATCTACCCGAAGCATCTGGTTTTAAGGCACCAGAAATCCGCCCTCGCCCCTTCTTCTATTAGTAAAAGCAGTTCCGCCGGGCTTAGAAACTAAACCACATGGGCAGGCTAGGAGTTGGACTTAGTGGTCAGAGGCTTTTTGAGATGCACGCCATAAGGAGCATTTTATAAGCACTGGGAGCTTAACCCCAGTGCCGCTCCTGGCTATGACAACCTTGGAACCTTGTAACAGGCCAAATTAACCCCTACCCAGATTAAGCCCGGGTATAGTTTGGTCCAGGTCAGACTGTACCCTTCCAGGCCAGAATATACCCCTCTTGTGTAAAGAGGTTTTGACACAGTATATTTACAACACCGCACATCAGACATCATCACGTCACCACGTTATGTTACGTTACGTTTTTATCAGCTGATCTGACCACTTTTTTCCATTTTGTAAACTGACGTCAAAATAAATGGCACACCTGCCTACGAACTTTTATGCACTGGTAAATATTTTTCTACTATAATATTAAAACCATATCAATGTTTACATGGTCTATCAACGTCAAGCAAACAGAGCATTTAGAATACACACTTTCAGTTTTACTTTCCATTTCACTTTCTGTTTTTACCGCTTTTTGTGGCTCCAAACATACACCAAACATGATGAAAATATTCAGAAAAACATGATGGAAATTGTTTATCATAACTCTGGTTTTATTTGCCCTATCAACAGAAGTTAAAAACTTGGGGAGAGTTTCAAAACTGCACTTTCAACACAAGTTGAAACGGCGATGCTGAGAGGCTGCATCTTGCTGCTACGTTGTTTGAAAGCTTTGTCCTGTTCTGAGGTGGTTATGTGATTTGCACACGCCGGCGTGGACTTCTCTTCTTTGACAAAGATGGAAGATTTACAATTTAAGTCACTAAGCTTCCTCACTTAACTTACCTGACAAAGCTGAAATCCCAATAAAATGTTGAAAAGTTAGGTAATTCTTGTAAAAACTGCTGATATCATGGCGGGGGGGGGGGTATAATCTGGTCTGGGGGTATGAACTGGCCTAGGAGGTACAATATATTATGACCTAGGCCAATTCATACCCCAGAGTAGGGATTAGCCTAGGCCATAATATACCCGGAGTATAATCTAGCCTAGGCCGCTTTAACCCCTGGTATAGTCTGGAGTGGGGGTATACTGTGGCCTGTTACACTGGACAAAGCAGTTGTAGGCTATCTCAGATCGTAGCTCATCCATTTTGTTAGCGAGGAATCTGGCGATGGTGAGGAAGATTGATGGTAGCGGAGTTTTGTTGCGTTGTTTACATAGCTGAGCTGTTAGAAAAAGTCAAATTTTTAAGAAAAGTTGCAAATCTAGAAGAAAAAAGTTACAAATTTTTAATAAAAAAGTTGCAACTTTATGAGAAGTCAAATTTTTAAGAAAACAGTTGCTACTTTATGAGAAATAAGTCAAATTTTTAAGAAAAAGTTGCAAAGTTGAGGAAAAAACTTAAAAATCCATGAGAAAAAGTTACAAATTTATCAGAAAAAAATCAAATTTTTGAAAAAAAGTCAATTTTTTTGAGGAAAAAAAATTGCAAATCTATGAGAATAAAGTTGCAAATTTATGAGAATAAAGTTGCAAATCTACGAGACATAGTTGAAAATTGAAAAGTTTTTTTTGTTTTTTTTTTGCATTTCTGCTTTGAAATACAAATTTAAAAAAATTAAACTTCCTGCTGCCTGCAGGGCATTTTTTGATCCTTGTGCAGCATTGTCATAAATATCCATGTTAACCATAAAAGCAAAATCATGAAGTCAATTTTGTGTTTCTGCATTGCTGAGCAGCCATGTGAAAATTGGTTTGCCTCACCCACATCTAGAAAACCTTTATATTTGCCTTTAAAAAATGTGCACACAATACAAGATGTGAAAATAATGGCATAATTAAGAATGGCATGCCAGAGGGAGAAAAGCAGCACTTCATATAATCTCACAGGGAAGCAGATGTAAACAAAAATCAACAATACAATGCTGCGATTTTCCATAAACATTAATGAGCTTTTAAAGCGAGGAAAATGCACAAAGGGGAAATATAAATGAGTCTCAGTGAGTGGCTTTAAAAGCATTAAAATGGTTAGATTTTTTTATATTAAAATTAAGGGAAACATGAGCAGTACAGGTTTGAAATCTACTGACTTTCCAAATATCATAACATTCAAATGTAAATTTCAAAAATTATCCTTTCTTTCTTGTGAAATAAAAAAAATGATTAGTGATTGTTTTATCAATGCCCCAAACTACCGCCACACCATATATCATGCAAATTAAAAATAAGTTGCAAATTTTTAAGAAATAAGTTGAAAATTTAAATGAAAATGTCACAAAATTATGAGGAAAAAAGTTGAAAATTTATGAGAAAAAAGTTACAAATTTATGAGGAAAAAGCCACAAAATTTTGAGGAAAAAAAGGAGAATCTCTGGGGGGAAAAAAAAAAAAAAAAGCTAATTTACAAGAAAAAACTGCAAATTTATGAGAAAAAAAGTTGCAGTTTTTTGAGAAAAAAGTCAGATAATTTTGAGAAAAAGGTTACAAATTTATGAGAAAAAAGTTGCAGATTTAAAGAAGTTTCCTTTAAATCTGCAACTTTTTGCTAATTTACAAGAAAAAAAATGCAAATTTGAAAAAAAAGCTGCAAATGTATTTATAAAAAATTGAACATTTATGGGAAAAAAGTTGAAAATTTACAAGAAAAATGTGAAAATTTCTGAGAAAAAAAATCAAATTTTTAAGAAGAAATTTGTACATTATGAGAAAAGTCAAATTGCTGAGAAAAAAGTTGCACATTTAAAGGAAAAAAATGCAAATTTACAAGAAAAAAATTGTAAATTTATGAGAAAACCCTTGCAAATTTTTGACAAAATATTACAAATTTTTGAGAAAAAAGTTGAAAATTTACATGAAAAAGATAGAAAATACACAAGAAAAAGTTGCATATCTATCAAAAAAAGCTGAAAATTTCTAAGATTTTTGGTATCTCTGCTTAGAATTTGTTGTTCAAATTCGTAATGTTTTTGCCGGGGTTTGTCTGTGTGTTTGTCTGTGTGTTTGTCTGTTTGTCTGTCTGTCTGTCTGTCTGTTTGTCTGTTGGTTAGCAAGATAACTCAAAAACTTTTGGACAGATTTCAATGAAACTTTCAGGCGTTGTTGGAAATGGTACAAGGAAGAACTGATTAAATTTTGGGGATGATCCGCATCACCGTCTGCATACAGGAATTTTTTAAAGCATTTTTCCACACTGTGACATACGGCCATTTTCAACATGTGCGCAGGCGCAATGGAGGGCGCTGGGCGTCGTGTCTGACCAACACAAACTCCGCGTTCTTCAACGTTTTAGGCACAAAAGCACGCGGAAAACACTGCTGGCCCGGGCCCGCCAGCATGCCTGTTTTTGCACCACGCTGCAAAACCTGACACGGCCACCTGTCCGCCGCCCGATTATTTGCCACAAACTCCCCGCCCAGCTATAGGCGCTGCGTAAAAACGACCTCTCTGCCGGGGAAGATTCTAAATTCTGTTTTGCCGCGGAGCGCAACCCCAATATAATATAAAACCCACGGCAACCTGTCTAACCAATCTGCATCCGTCAGTGGAGGAGATGGACACACCAACACTTCAGTTTATTACCTCCGCCAAGGAGGCAATGCTTTTACAACCGTAAAACGGGGCTATAAGGGACGGCGGGGTAATATGGGACACTTTTCTAAATGTAATTCTGCTTTTTTAATTTTGCTTCCGCCTAGATTTGATGAAGGATTCATGGATATTTGACAATAACAACACAACTCAGCGTCCTGCTCAAAATAAAAAAAGCAGAATTACATTTAAAACATTTCCCAGAAAAGTGTCCCTTATTAACCCGCCGTCCCTTTTAGCCCCGTTTTACACTACTGAACCACTAATCCTATCACTATCACATTGATTGTCATTCATTAATTGTCTGTTTATTGCACTGTCCATGTCAAATAAACAAATAATCATTGTGAATCCAATTGCTAGTCATATCTTTTCATGCTCAGGGAATCTGAAAACGTACACACAAACACTGTATGGGGGGAACTGTGCCGCTTGGCGGAGGTCTGCGCTCTCCGAGTGCTTTTCTAGTTCAATTATGTAACAAGATATAAAAAGGTTTATGATTGGGGGGGTGTCCTTTTTTTCCAGGTTATGAGGGGCAGTGTCCCCCCTTGATTTATGCCTATGAAAGGGGATGGGGAAATGGCAGGATAACATGGGGGTTAGCAGTCCCTCTCAAATCACCTACTGTGTATGACCTAAAAAACTGAGTCCTGGTTCCAAAGATCTTTGGCTTTATATAGCAATGCAAAAGATTTTGATGTTTTATCTGCAGTTTTATATGATTACATGCCGAGTTTACATGCCGAGAGAATTTTCAGCTGTCCTACTAGCTGCCGTATATGCCCCGCCCACCGGCACCGGCAAGAGAAGTAAAGCACTAAAAGAATTCTATCAGGCTATAAGTGAGACACAAACAGTGCATCCAGACGGATTCCTCATCCCAGCAGGAGACTTCAACCATGCAGATTTAAAGGCCCTCCTACAAAACCTACATCAACATGTAGACTTTCCAAAAAGAGGAGACAATTTGCTGGACCTGGTGTACACGACTCATAAGAAAGCATACAAACCCTTCCCCCGTCCCCCCCGGGTCTCTCTGATCACGTCACCATCCTATTAAGGTCAGCATACAAACCCAGAGTGAAAACAATCAGACCAACAAAAAAGCAGGTACGTGTGTGGCCAGAGGGGGCCTCTGATGCTCTGAAAGACTGCTTCAGCACTACAGACTGGGACACTTTCAAGAAGCAGCCACTCACAATGGACACACAAACCTAGAGGAGTACACTGAGGTTGTTGTGGCATACATAGCGAAATGCATTGATGATGTCACTCACTGCAAAACCATCACTGTTCGTGCTAACCAGAAGCCATGGATGACAGCAAAGGTCTGCAGGCTCCTGAGGGCTCAGGACACAGCCTTCAGGGCTGGCGACACTGCAGGGCTAACAGCAGTTGGGCCAACCTGACCCATGGTATCAAGGAGGCAAAATGACAGTATAGCAAGAAAATATCCGGTCACTTCAGCAACACCAGAGATGCAAGTTCTCTCTGGTGTGGCATACAGACCCTCACCAACTACAAACCTCCACCCCACCTGTATGAGTGACACCACACTGCTCAACAACCTAAATGACTTCTTTGGCCGCTTTGAAGCACAAAACAGCACATCAGCACAGAAGACTACTCCTCCGGATGAGCAGGACATGAGTCTGGATCCGGCTAGCATGAAGAGGGCCCTCTGCAGGATCAGGTCACACAAGGCAGCTGGCCCAGACAACATACCGGGCCGCATCCTGAAGGACTGTGCAGAGGAGCTCAAGAATGTCCTGGCCGCCATGTTCAACATCTCCCTGACTCAAGCTGTTGTCCCAACATGTTTTAAAACTTCCACCATAATACAGACGTGGACAAAATTGTTGATACCCCTCTGTTAATGAAAGAAAAAACCACAATGGTCACAGAAATAACTTGAATCTGACAAAAGCGGTAATAAATAAAAATTCTATGAAAATTAACCAATGAAAATCAGACAATGCTTTTGAATTGTGGTTCAACAGAATTATTTTAAAAAACAAACTCATGAAACAGGCCTGGACAAAAATGATGGTACCCCTAGAAAAGATTGAAAATAATGTGACCATAGGGACATGTTCAACCAAGATGTGTCCTCTAATTAACATCACAGGTGTCTACAAACTTGTAATCAGTCAGTCGGCCTATTTAAAGGGTGACAAGTAGTCACTGTGCTGTTTGGTGACATGGTGTGTACCACACTAAGCATGGACCAGAGGAAGCAAAGGAGAGAGTTGTCTCAGGAGATTAGAAAGAAAATTATAGACAAGCATGTTAAAGGTAAAGGCTATAAGACCATCTCCAAGCAGCTTGATGTTCCTGTGACTACAGTTGTACATATTATTCAGAAATTTAAGATCCACAGGACTGTAGCCAACCTCCCTGGATGTGGCCGCAGGAGGAGACGGATAATACGAATGGTAACAAAAGAGCCCAGAACAACCTCTAAACACATTCATGGTGAACTCCAAGGTCAAGGTACATCAGTGTCAGATCGCACCATCCCTCGTTGTTTGAGCCAAAGTGGACTTCATGGGAGACGACCAAGGAGGACACCACTGTTGAAAACAAATCATAAAAAAGCCAGACTGGAATTTGCCAAACTGCATGTTGACAAGCCACAAAGTTTCTGGAAGAATGTCCTATGGACAGACGAGACAAAACTGGAACTTTTTGGCAAGGCACATCAGCTCTATGTTTACAGATGCAAAAATGAAGCATACCAAGAAAAGAACACTGTTCCTAATGTGAAACATGGAGGAGGTTCTGTTATGTTCTGGGGCTGCTTTGCTGCATCTGGCACAGGGTGTCTTGAATCTGTGCAGGGTACAATGAAATCTCAAGACTATCAAGGTATTCTAGAGAGAAATGTGCTGCCCAGTGTCAGACAGCTTGGTCTCAGTCGCAGGTCATGGGTCTTGCAACAGGATAATGACCCAAAACACACAGCTAAAAACACCCAAGAATGGCTAAGAGCGAAACAATGGACTATTCTAAAGTGGCCTTCTATGAGCCCTGATCTAAATCCTATTGAACATCTGTGGAAGGAGCTGAAACATGCCGTCTGGAGAAGGCACCCTTCAAACCTGAGACAACTGGAGCAGTTTGGTCAAGAGGAGTGGGCCAAAACACCTGCTGAGAGGTGCAGAAGTCTCATTGACAGTTACAGAAATCGTTTGATTGCAGTGATTGCCTCAAAAGGTTGTGCAACAAAATATTAAGTTAAGGGTACTCTCATTTTTGTCCAGGCCTGTTTCATGAGTTTGTTTTTTAAAATAATTCTGTTGAACCACTGAATCTCATCTCATCTCATCTCATCTCAAAAGCATTGTCTGATTTTCGTTGGTTAATTTTCATAGAATTTTTATTTATTACCACCTTTGTCAGATTCACGTTATCTCTGTGACCATTGTGGGTTTTTCTTTCATTAACAGAGGAGTACCAACAATTTTGTCCGTGTGTACCAGTTCAAAAGAAGTTCGTCCCATCCAGCTACAATGATTACTGGCCCATAGCACTAACCCCCATTTTAATGAAGTGCTTCGAGGGGCTAGTCATGCAGAACATCAAGTCCACCCTCCCTCCCTCCCACGACCCATCTCAGTTTGCATACAAGTCAAACAGATCCACAGAAGATGCCATTGTTGCTGCTCTCCATCCAGCCCTCACCCACCTGGAGTCAAAAAACTGCTACGTGTGAATGCTGTTCTTGGACTTCAGTTCAGCATTCAACACAATCATCCCCCAGCACCTGATACAAAAACTCAGACACCTGGGACTCAAAACCTCTCTCTGTAACTGGGTGCTGGACTTTCTCAGAGGGAGGCCACGGAACGTGTGGGTTTGCAGCAATACTTCCCAGGCCATCACACTGAACACAGGGGCCCCACAAGGGTGCGTGCCAATCCCACTGCTTTTCACCCTGCTGATCCATGACTGTGTACCAGCCTACAACACCAACTACATCATCAAGTTTGTGAACAACATTACCATGGTGGGCCTCATCACCAACAATGAGAAGGCCAACTACAGAAATGAGATGCGCAAACTGGTCCAGTGATGCAAAGACAATAACCTCTTCCTGAACGTGGGAAAAACCAAGGAGATTGTAGTCAACTTCAGGTGGGGTAACACACAGCACCCCTCTGATCATCGATGGTGCAGCTGTGGAGAGAGTGAGCAGCACCAAGTTCCTGGAGGTGCACATCTCTGATGATCTCTCCTTGTCCAACAACACCACTTCACTAGCCAAGAAGGCTCAAACTCACCTCCATTTCCTCCACAAACTGAGGAGAGCATGAGTCCCACCCCTCATGTGTTCTTTCTACCAGGGCACCATTGAGAGCATCCTCACCAGCTACATCACGGTATTTTTTTTTTTTTGTTGTTACTTATTTGTACCCGTAGGTAGATTTGGTTTGCAGTCTGGTGACAAGCCACCGGCTGCCGGTCGCTGCATGCGCGAGCGCCCTAAACCTACATGTTTTTGGTATGCGGGAGGAAACCGGAGAAATCCCGGAGTAAACCCACGCAACACGGGGAGAACATGCAAACTCCACACAGCTCACTGTTGGTCGGGGGCTGGGATTGAACCCACGATCTCATGATCCCCGCGATCCCCCGGCCGAGGGTAAACTGTGCTGCCGCAGTGCTAAACCACTGCGCCACCGTGCAGCCCGGTATGGTATAGAAGCTGCATTGCCTCCTGCCAAAAGACACTACAAAGCATAGTGAAAGCATCCAGCAAGTTCATCGGTGCCCCTCTTCCCCCCCTCTCAAACATCTACCTCACCCGACTCACTCGCAGAGCCATCAACATTGCAGGCGATGCCTCCCACCCCTCACACTCCCTCATCAGCCCCCTGCCCTCGGGGAAAAGGTGCTGAAGCCTCCAGGCCTGCTCCACAAGACTGCTGAACAGCTTTGTTCATCAGGCCATCAGGACCCTGAACTCTGTCCACCCCCACCCCCCACCCCACCCCGGACGGTAACGCAATCACCCGCGCAATAACTACCTCAGCTGTTGGCACAGAAAGACTGGCACACCAACAGTAATACATTTGCTACTGTATGTCTCTACACTTTAACTGCAACCATTTGCACAAATGCCATATCTGCTGCTGCATGCCTGTCATTGCAATACTGATCATGTGCAGTCCGGGGCTGCACGGTGGCGCAGTGGTTAGCACTGCGGCAGCACAGTTTACCCTTGGCCGGGGGATTGTGGGGATCGTGGGATCGTGGGTTCGATCCCAGCCCCCAACCAACAGTGATCTGTGTGGAGTTTGCATGTTCTCCCCGTGTTGCGTGGGTTTACTCCGGGATTTCTCCGGTTTCCTCCCACATGCCAAAAACATGCATGTTAGGTTAATTGGATGTTCTAAATTGTCCCTAGATATCTGTTTCCTATAGGCCCTTAGAATAGAGGGTTAGTATTAATGAAAGTGCTTTGAGTGGTCTTTGTGACTAGAAAAGCGCTATATAAGTGCAGGTTAGTTAGTTAGTTAGTTAGTCCTATCTGTTACTATCTGCACCTACACTACCACAATGAACTGCACTTTGGGTATTACATCGCTAGTTTTCTGTATATAGGAATGCTGTGTTTTATCATCGTTAATTGTTGCTCTCTATTTGCACTATGAGATGTCTGGGTCTATCTTTTGTTGCTATTTGCCTGACAGGTTGGATTACTGTACATAGACTGTTGTTGTTTTCATTTTTTCCAGCCTTTTTCCTTTTTTTCATATTATGCACACCAATGAAGAGAGAGAGAAATGCCATTTCAATTCTCCTGTATGTCTTGTACACAGTAGTATTGACAAATAAAATCTTTGAATCTTGAATCTTTGAGTTTATTTTATATGAATATCTAAAATCGCACCTAAGAAGTTGGTATTTAATATTGGATTAATTTCAATAATATTGTTCATCAAATGTCTGCTTAAAATTGCTAAGTATTTTACAGTTTTTTTAAAGATATTTTCACAGCAAACATGTCCATGTGGGCCCCACCAAAGGTTAAATCAGGCCAATCTTATGGGTCCCATGTGGGTTTGTCTGTGGATTCCATGTTGGCTCCATCTGTGTATGCCCACATGGACTTTACCTGTTCACCTATTTTTAACTTAGTTCCTCATTAATTTGCGATTTTCTTGTAAATATGTGACTTTTTCCCATAAATTTAACACATTTTCTTGAAAAATTTAAACTTTCTCTGAAGTTCAATGTTTATTTGAAAGGGACATTACATACTAATGAACATTAATACAAATGTAAGTACTGTATGCCAAATTTAGCAATGCTGCTAATTCACATCTGTAGTCCTTCAGCGGGTCACAAAACACACAAATAAACAATCATACACGAGAAGAACATCTGCAATAAAACTGTCAGTAAAACTGTACAAAGTGGATATGCTAAAGTGCAAGAGTTAAGGTAGTACAAAAAAAACCATTCAAATGTCACTCAAGTGAAGTGCTGTGTATGCGTACACACACATGAACCCAAGCACCTCACAGCAACAACAAGCAACAACAGCAAACAAGAGGCGGGGCATATGTGTGTGACGCACGGGCACATACAGTGGTATGAAAAAGTGTTTGCCCCCTTCTTGATTTCTTTTTTTTTTTTTGTATGTTTGTCACACTTAAATATTTCAGATCATCAAATAAATTTAAATGTTAGACAACGATAACACAAGTAAACACAAAATGGAGTTGTTAAATGAAGGTGTTTATTATTAAGGGCAAAAAAAAATCCAAGCCTACATGGCCCTGTGTGAAAAAGTGACCCCCCCCCCCCCCCCCGCATTAAAATAAAAGTTAACTGTGGTTTATCACATCTTTGGAAAGCTGAGTTCAATTTCTCTAGCAAAACCCAGGCCTGATTACTGCCACACCTGTTCTCAATCAAGAAATCACTTAAATAGGACCTGCCTGACAAAGTGAAGTAGACCAAAAGATCCTCAAAAGCTCAACATCAATGCTGCAATTCAAAGAAATTCAGAAACAAATGAGAAACAAAGTAATTGAGATCTATCAGTGTGGAAAAGGTTATAAAGCCATTTGTAAGGCTTTGGGACTCCAGCAAACCACAGTGAGAGCAATTATCCACAAATGGCGAAAACATGGAACAGTGGTGAAACTTCCCAGGAGTGGCTGCCGACCAAAATTACCCCAAGAGCGCAGCAACAACTCATCCAAAAGGTCACAAAAGACCCCACAACATCCAAAGAACTGCAGGCCTCACTCCATACTCCACCATAATCGATCAATCAATCAATCAATCAAAGACTTTATTCCAGACTCAAGGTCCATCAAAAAAAAGTAAGAACAAGACAGTTGAAACAATCAAAAAGTTACAAAAAACACTAAGACACAACTGCTAAGAGAAGTACAAAGACAGTACAGACTTTAAAAAGATTTAAAAAGGCAACTGTACCAGTGCCTTCTAAACTGTGACTGACAGCGAATAGAACTGAGCTTAATGCTAGACATGACTTGAATGATTTCATTTCTAGATACATCAAGCCGACAGATGAATTTATACATAAGATTCCTTATTACTGCATGCAGAGTATTTACACGTGATGAGACAAATAACTCGGAAGCACTGCACCATCGAGGCTTTTTAAGTAAAATTCTTAAGGCATCATTGTAAGCAACCTGTAATTTCTGCATACTTTGTTTCCTATAATTTATCCATAAATGAGCAGTGTATAAAGGTGTACAATAGGTTTTAAAAAGAACCAGTTTCACCTCATCTGAACAAAAACCAAATCTGCGTGCAAGAATATTTGCTTGCATGTAGATTTTGCAGCGTTGTCATAAGAAAGAGACTGAGCAAAAATGGCCTGCATGGCAGAGTTCTAAGACGAAAACCACTGCTGAGCAAAAAGAACATAAAGGCTCGTCTCAGTTTTGCCAGAAAACATCTTGATGATCCCCAAGAGTTTTGGAAAAATACTCTGTGGACTGATGAAACAAAAGTTGAACTTGTTGGAAGGTGTGTGTCCCATTACATCAGGCATAAAAGTAACATGGCATTTTAGAAAAGGAATATCATACCAACAGTAAAATATGGTGGTGGTAGTGTGCTAGTTTGGGGCTATTTTGCTGCTTCAGGACCTGGAAGACTTGCTGTGGTAAATGGAACCATGAATTCTGCTGTCTACCAAAAAATCCTGAAGGAGAATGTCCGGCCATCTGTTCATGACCTCAAGCTAAGTGCACTTGGGTTCTGTAGTAGGGCAATGATCCAAAACACACCATTAAATTCACTTCTGAATGGCTTAAGAAAAACAAAATGAAGACTTTGGAGTGGCCTAGTCAAAGTTCTGACCTGAATCTAATTAAGATGCTGTGGCATGACCTTAAAAAGGCGGTTCATGCTCAAAAACCCTCTAATGTGGCTGAATTACAACAATTCTGCAGAGATGAGTGGGCCAAAATTCCTCCACAGCGCTGTAAAAGACTCATTGCCAGTTATCACAAACGCTTGATTGCAGTTGTTGCTGTTAAGGGTGGCCCAACCAGTTATTAGGTTTAGGGGGCAATCACTTTTTCACACAGGGCCATGTAAGTTTGGATTTTTTTTTCCCCCTTAATAATAAACACCTTAATTTAAAAACTGCATTTTGTGTTTACTTGTGTTATCTTTGTCTAATATTTAAATTTGTTTGATGATCTGAAACATTTAAGTGTGACAAACATACAAAAAATTGAGAAATCAGGAAGGGGGCAAACACTTTTTCACACCACTGTATAGATACAGTACATATATGCACATGCCACAGAACAACCACAAGTTATGGGTACAGTTTTGGTTGTTTAAAAGCCAATTTTTACAATGAGTCTTAAAAGTGTTTAGTGTGGTACATTCTCTGATTGCAGGCGCTATATTGTTCCAGATCTTGTTGCCCCTCACTGATAGCACAGATTGAACAAATGTGATGCATCTGTGAGGGACTCCACAGTCTCCTCTAGTGATTGCTCTGGTGGTTGTACCCGTGACAGTCCTCAGTTTAACATATTCTCCTAGAGGGGTGGTGCATAGCCATTTAATATTTTATAGACTGAACAGGCAAATTTGAGAGTTTTATAATTTTCAAAAGACAGAAAATTGTATTTCTTGTAAATGTGACAACAATTACATGCGGGATCTTTTTTGAATGAATGAATGAATGAATTGAATCTTTATTTCAGATAGATTAAATGTAAAGATTAAAAGAAAGGAACAGAATAATAATATAACAAAGGGGGAAAAATCTGACAAGGTCAAATTAAACAATAACTCCTCTGATTATACAGTTCATCATAAGTTATCCAAAATGGGTGATGGCTGAAGCCGCAGCTTATATTGCCCACCCATGTTCCATTTAAGAATTCAAAAGGAAAATAAAATAAAAGCGATTACAATTCAGAACAAAGCTAAGACAAAATGTGACAAAAAAGTAAGCAATAGCATAACACAGACTAGATATGATAATTCTTATGTGATTTTACATGTCATCTTGTATATATGTTTGGAGTATTTCTTCTTTTAGTTTTTGTTTAAATTGTCCAAGCGTTGTACATGATTTTAATTCAGGTCCAAAATCGTTCCATAATCTGACTCCTTGCACTGAAACACAGTGTTGCTTGGTGGTAGTTCTCACTGAAGGTTTTTGAAATATACATGTTCCTCTGAAATGATATTGTTTCTCCCTTATTTGGAACAACTTTTGGATATTTGCGGGCAGTGATAGATTCTTCACTTTAAACATTATTACTGCAGTTTTAAAGTCAACCAGATCTTTCAACTTGAGAGCTTTTAATTTAAGAAAAAAGTGGGTTTGTTGGTTCCCTGTAAGCAGCTTTGTTTATTATTCTAATAGCTCTCTTCTGAAGCATAAAGACTGGATATATGTTTGTTTTATATGTATTTCCCCATACTTCAGTACAATATGTCATGTATGGGAGTATTAATGAATTATAAAAAGTATATAGTGTGGATTGATTCAGCAAATATTTCAGTCTGTGTAGTATTGCGATTGATTTGGATATTTTTGTCATGGATGGCCCTCTCGAGCCATCATGAGACACCACAAATCACCGATGAGTTTGCACAGTTTTATTATAGAACAGAAAAGGACACAAAATAACAAGCCACGGGGGGCTAAAACACACTACAAGATATACAGTCACTGACAGGGAATAACGGACATATAAAGAGGCACACTTACGATCACAGAAGAAGAATGGTCAACGTACGAACAGAGGAATGCTCGCTAATATCTGACAAGGGGATGTTCTTGACTAGACTGCTGCATCTTTTCGTTCTCAGCTGCCCTCTTAAGTGGAGAGCAGCTGATGAGGCGAAATGCGGCTCAGCTGTCAAGTCTGACAGCCGGAAGCCCCTCCGAGTGCTGTCACAATAAAGGCTCGGGGAGCCAAAAGGGGCACACAGCCGTCAGATGGCCGAAAATAGTGCATGGCTCGAGTGCAGACGAGATCGGCGCTTGAACCATAACAATTTTGCCTTTAATATAATAAATATGTGACTTCCAACAGTTTATTATCAATTATTACTCCAAGAAATTTAATTTTGGATATCCTTTCAATTTCTACACCATTTACACTGAGTTTAGATACTAAGTTGTTGTGATGGTTGTTAAAAATTGTAAAATTTTGTCTTACTTAAATTGAGCGTTAATTTGTTTGAATCAAACCACAGTTTGAGCTTTCCTGATTTCTTTCCCAGTGTATCCAGAAGTTGTTCCAAATTGCTTCCACTGCATAATAAATTAGTGTCATCTGCAAACAAAATTAAATGCATTTAATGGATCCATTTAATACGGATTTATTATCAATGGTGTCCCGCCCAACCAGTGAGTTTGCATGTTTTATTAATACAAGATAAGATGACAAAATAAACAGCCACGTGGGGCAAAAACACGGACTTTGACTCTGGATAAAGTTATAGACACAGGGTAACAGACTATGAGCAAAAGCACTTACTGAGACGATAAATCCAAGGAAGGCTGGAGTCGGGTTAGGGACTCCAGCCGAACGTTGTGTGGGTCCAACGTTGTGTGAGGTCGCAGCCCCGAATGAGCCTCAGCTGCTCCCTTAAATGAAAACTAAGGACCAATCAAAGAAGGGGAATGTAATTAAATGAAATGACGAGCAGCTGTCACAACGAGACTCGGCTTTGACAGCCGGAAGCCCCATAGTGACGCTGTCAAAATAAAAGCCCTGAACGGCCATATGAAAACCCAGAGATAAGAACCAATAAAAAAATACAGGACAACCCGAGCGCAGGCAGAATCAGCGCCCAGTCCATCACAGTACCCCCCATTCACAAGGCGAATTCCAGGCACAACATAACATCCAAGCCCCCCCCCCCCCCCAGCTAGAAGGTTACCAGGGCCAACCCAGGGAGGGCGGAGGGGGAAAGCAGGCTAGGAGGGAGAGAACCGAAAATATTACATCAAGAAGGAAAAATAAACACACACAATGAAGGGCAACAACGATAACCAAAATGATGAGGTTAAAACACAGAAAAACAAGGCAGAACATGCTACAAACAATCCTTGAACCCAGATGAATACAATAAAAATATACATCACATTCTGCCTGGCAAGGAAACAAGAAAACTAAAATACAGGTACATTACAAAAATACACCAGTACCCTATAAACACCAGAAAAAAAAAAAAACTCAAAAAGCTACAGCTCAGACCAGCAAAACTACAAATATAGTCCAATAATCACCCAGGCAAAGACAAAGAAAAAGAGCATCCCTTCAAACTTGCAGAGGAAAAAAAACACAGGGATGTCGGCAGGTAGAACACGGAGAGAGAGAAAAAAAAAGGCAGTTCAGGCAGCCTACCTGCATCCAGATTCCAAATCACTGGAAGGGAAAAAAGCAGTTCAGGCGGCCAAACCAAGTCCCAGATCCGGGGAAACAGTATCTCAGGAGGCCGGACCAGGTCACCGAACCAACAAGGCAGTCCTTCAGAATCAGAATCAGAATCAGAATAAACTTTATTGCCAAGCATGTAAAAAACACACGAGGAACTTGACTTGACATTGGTGCGCATGCGCGCGACACAACGACACGGCAGCCATAATAGGCGCCTCATCAAACAGAGATAGATAAGAAGGGAGGGGAAGGGAGGGAACGACACAAGGGGGGAGGAGAAAAAAAACTTCGTTATCAGAATACAGCTTATTTTTAAGCAGATTATGATTACAATGAAAAAAAATCTCTCAATAGCACAGAGCAACAACTCAGAATTTCACAAGACACAAGAGAGCAGTGTACAGTATATCTTTAATCAGTTCATGAATCAATGTGTGTGCGGTGTTGAGCAGTGTTGATGATAATAAGAGAGACCCAAGGACCCTTGGCAGAAGATGTTTTGTCTGTCTGGCGCCCAGTCTTATCTGGCGCTGCAGCTGGCTGTCCAAGGCCTTGTGCTCATCGGGTGGCCAACCAAGAACGCCAAACCGGCGAAGCAGTCTCCCGGGCGGCCAACCCGTGTCCTTTGGCAACCAGGACCAGGGGAAAGCTCGGAAGCGGCCTCCTTACTGAGAGGGATAGTGAGGGGAAACTGAGCCGAATACGGGAAATCGCAGCAGCACCTGGTGGAGAAGGATTGGGTGAAAAATGAGGGGCCAGTCCGGCGTCACACAGTGGAGAATCTGCAGCTCCTTCTCCGACCTTGAACAGAACCGGCGCTGCGCCTTGCTGGACCCCGATCGGGACAGTGCTGCACCCATGATGGACCCCTATTGCATCTGAGCAGCACCCATGACAGACCCCAATTGGGTCGGAACAGCACCCACCACGGACCCCGATTGGGTCGGAACAGTACACACAATGGACCCCGACTGGGCCGGAACAGCACTAGGGATGACCTCCGAGCACGAACCTGTAACCTCCATGATGACTGGAGCTGACTCGTCACTGGTGACCCTGGGAAAAGGCTCAGAGGAGCAAAAAGGACCGGAATCAGGATCACCAGCAGCGGCAGAGCCCGGCGAGACAAGCTCGGATGCAGCGATCGGCTGCACCCGGCACGTTTCCCCAAGAGACAAGCAATAATGCTCCAGAACAGAGAAGAGAAAGACAAAATAGAGCACTTGCCTGATCTTGGGCTCCATCGCTGTCCAGGACTCCAACGATCCAGGCTCAACTATCTGGAGGTCCATTCCTGGTCCCGACTCGACTGCGGCGGGCTCCGCAGCTGGCATGATGGTCATCACAGTCTGGGAACTCCCTGGCACTGAAGTCCACGCCGAAGGCCTGCACGGCGTGGTGGCAGGGGATCCGTGACCTGCTGGGTCGGGCTGCTCCTCCACGGAGACCCGGGGACGCTTGATCGTCGGCACAGGCTCCAAACAGCAGTCCGCCCTCCTCCTCTGCCCATGACGTGGCTGTGGGGCTGGCACCAGGCTCTCCAAGCCCGCAGGCTCCTTCTTCGTCCAGTGGTGTATTCCTGGCACCAGGGGATGCTCACTGAGAGGGGAAGGAGACACAGAGGTTGCAGGTTCACTATTTTTATCTACAGCAGGTGGAGGAAGCTCGGGGGACTGTGAACCCCAAACTCCACCCCCGGGAGTCAGACAAGGCATAATATGGAGGGAGAGAATGAAATAGCACTTGCCTGTTCACCTGAGGGCCGATGGTGACTGCTGCAGCAGACTTGCTTCTCCCCTTTTCCCTAACGATGGTGATGGAGGGCCCCCCGGGAAGACGAAGAGGATCCACTCTCACAGTATCGATGACGGGCACTGCCGGGGCAGGACTCGTGGAGCTCACAGCAGCTGGAGAGACCGTCGAGGAGGAGGGAGGAGCAGCTGAGGCAGTCCGGGGACGAGGAGCTGACGGAACAGCGGGAACAGAAGACCCGGAGGCCGAGGCTGCGGTCTATCCCTTCTGTAGTGACGCAGGGGCAACAGCTGGCTGGGAGGCAGAGTTCTCTCGGCAGCCCAGAACAGGATCTGGAAGGGGATCTCGCTGAGGTTGTTTATAAGTAGGGTGATGACGGTTACCGGCAGAGGGCGAGGCTAGAGTCAGATCTTGAAACCACCGCTGCAGTGCAGAGACAGAGGCTAGAAGCTCGGCGTACTCGGGGAAATCATTGAGTTCAGGATGGGACTCCACCAGTCTAACTGCCGCCACCACATGCTTCAAGATTTGGGTAGGATGGAAGGAAGAACAAGCTTCAGCCATATGGCCCCAGATGAGCTCAGCTGCCCACTGCGTCTCTTCTCGGGGAATCATGGCTGACTTCCTTCTCCGCTGTGGATGGGATCAGCATTTGGGTGACGTAAACTCCTGGGCTGGATGGGTAACAGGAACTGGATCTTAAGGCGAGGAGCGGGAGTGCCTCACTTTTGGCTTCCTGCCAGAATTCCCCTCCGGTCCACGGGTCTTCTCTCAAAGTGCCGTGATTTCCACCATCTTCCTCCTGACTTCGGCATGATCAGCAAGGTGAGGATTGGGTTTAATTGCCGCCTCTGCGAGGTCCAAGTACCAGCGTGAGACGTCGCTGCGAGCATTGGAGAGGAGGCCATCTAGCTCTATTAGGAACACTATTAGTTCGTAGCCCAAGCTCAAAGAATAGCCCTTCACTGGCGACGCCATTGCCTACACGCTGATACACGGAACAAAAGGGGAAAAACTACAAGCCCAAAAAAACAAACTCACGGTGACCGGCGTCTCATCTGGCTGCAACCTACTGTCATAGGTGACCCTTGCGGGACACCATTGAGACGCTATAGGTCAACCAGTGAGTTTGCATGTTTTATTAATACAAGATAAGATGACAAAATAAACAGCCACGTGGGGCAAAAACACGGACTTTGACTCTGGATAAGGTTATAGACACAGGGTAACAGACTATGAGCAAAAACACTTACTGAGACAATAAATCCAAGGAAGACTGGAGTCGGGTTAGGGACTCCAGCCGAACGTTGTGTGGGTCCAACGTTGTGTGAGGTCGCAGCCCCGATGAGCCTCAGCTGCTCCCTTAAATGAAAACTAAGGACCAATCAAAAAAGGGGAATGTAATTAAATGAAATCACGAGCAGCAGGCCATCACACTAATACCATAATTTTGTAGTTTCTTTAACAATAATTTATGATCCACTGTATCAAATGCTTTTTTAAGATCCAGGAATACCTCAACTGAATACCCTATATTTTCAACGACAGTTGATATTTTTTCTATAAACTCCATTACAGAAAATGCAGTTGTCCTCTTGTGTCTGAACCCATATTGCTGCTCACACAATAAATTATTCTTCATTATAAAGTTGTCAATTCTCTCACAGAATATTTTTTCGAGTATCTTAGAAAATTGCCGCAATAGTGAAACAGGTCTATGGTTTGAAAATTCCCCTCTGTCACCCGTGTTGTATATCAGAATTACTTTGGCTATTTTCATTGCACTGGGAAATATACCTGTTTGGAGAGACAGGTTACAGATATATGTCAGTGGCTTCACTAAGCATTCAATGATAGTTTTGACTAAAAGCATGTCAATACCATCACAATCCGTAGATGTTTTACTTTTAAACGATTTAACAATTTCAATGACCGCTCTCCTGTCTGTGTTCTTTATAAAAATGGAGTCTTTTATAGCAATGTTTTTGCTTATTGTATCACCTATAGATGCCGTAATGGGTATTTCTCGAGCCAAATTAGGCCCAATGTTAACAAAAAATGTATTAAATTCATCTTCAATTCAGTTCTTTACTGTAATAGTCTCTTTTACTACATCTCATTATATATATTAACTTATTTTTGTATGTTTGATACTACTGCTCTGCTTCTTTTGTCCTTTTCTTTAGAAAAGCTTTATATAATGAATTTTTCTTTTTACATGCTTTTTGTAATCCTTTGGTTAACCATGGCTTGTCGACAAATTTCTGTTTAAGCTTTTTCTTTACTAATGGACAATTTTTTTTTTTCATAAAGAGTGGTTACAATGTTCATGAATGTGTCGTAGGCTTCATTTACATCTGATACATAGACTTTTGTCCAGTCTTGCTTCAGCAGGTCTTCTTTAAAAGAACTGATTGCATTTTGTGATTTGTATCTGAACGATTTTAAAGTTTTTTTTCTGTATTGGCCCCTGTGTGGCCATGGATAAGTACAAAGACTGGCAGATGGTCACTTATGTCATTTATCAATAATCCACTTTCTATTTTCTTATCAATAATATTAACAAACAGGTTATAAATAAGTGTAGTAGTGTGAACTGTGATTCTACTGGGATGTGTTATTGTGGGATATAGACAAATACTATACATAGAATTCATGAACTCTGTAATTACATTTTGTTGAAATGGATTTAATTCAATTCAATTCAATTCAATTCAACTTTATTTATATAGTGCCATTTCACAACAACAGTCATCTCATAGCACTATCAACTGTAGGGGGAACCCCCACAGTTGCAGAAAGACCCCAGCAATCAGGCGATCCCCTGTGAGCAAGCACTTGGCGACGGTGGAGAGGAAAGAGAGGAAGGAGAGGAAGGAGAGGATTTAGTAAATCAATATTGAAGTCTCCACAGATTACAACCATTTTATTATTAGTTATATTATTGTACAACTCGACTTATTTATCTCTGAATGTCTCAATGCAAGTTCCCAGCATTCTATATATACAGCTTATAATTAGTTTTGTTTTATCTTGGTCAGTCTCAACAGTAACACATTCCAGAATCCCTAGTAGTGCAAAGGACATTCCATTTATGAGTTTACACCTATACAGTTCATCAATATACAGTGCAACACCACCACCTTTTTTTGAAATCTATTAATATAAAACTTGAGGTGTTTCAGGCACGTCCCACTGGGAGGAGACCCCAGGGCAGACCCAGGACTCGGTGGAGAGACTATGTCTCCCAGCTGGTCTGGGAACGCCTTGGTATCCTCTCTGAAGAGCTGGAGCAGGTGGCTAGGGAGAGGGAAATCTGGGCTTCTCTGCTTGAACTACTGCCTCCGCGACCCGGACCTCCGGAAAAGCAGTAGAAGATGGCTGGCTGGCTGGATGGATGTTAATATAAAACATCTGATATCCCTCTATTGCCATCAAAGAAGCCTGCTTTTCATTGAGCCAAGTCAGAGACTGCGATAGCTGCAAATTTTCTATCTAGCTGTTTTAAATAGTCCTGAATTTGTGGAAAGTTTTTGTTCAGACTTCTGCTGTTAAAGTGTATTATTGATAGTTTACCATCAAATTGCACTTGACTTTTGAATTGTTTTCAGTGTAATAGTGACAGTGATGATGAATATTATTGAAGAAGTGGTTATCAGGATCAATATCATTCTCCATCTCTTGTAGTTTATGTTCAGCATAATGACATATTTTCAGTCTGAGTTTCTTCACTCTGTATCAAATGACTTCCTCCAACTAGAGATGATTAATGTCTACTAAAGTCAGTCATAAGTTTTTTGTTTTGTTTTGTTTTTTAAAGTACATTGTCATGGTATGTCACAAAAGGACTGTTCTTGCCATGTGTGTGGATTTGAATTATCATAGTGTCTTAGTTTTCTTAATCAGTGTTCATATATATATATATATATATATACTACCGCTTAAAAGTTTGGGGTCACCCAGACAATTATTTTGTGTTTTCCATGAAAAGTCACACTTATTTACCACCATGAGTTGTAAAATGAATAGAAAATATAGTCAAGACATTGACAAGGTTAGAAATAATGATCTGTATTTGAAATAATATTTTTTCCAGATATTCAACCTGCTCAAAGGAAGGTCAGTTTTATAGCTTTTCTAACCAGCTAAACTGTTTTCAGCTGTGCTAACATGATTGCACAAGGGTTTTCTAATCATCCATTAGCCTTCTGACACAATGAGCAAACACATTGTACCATTAGAACGCTGGAGTGATAGTTGCTGGAAATGGCCCTCTATACACCTATGTAGATATTGCACCAAAAACCAGACATTTGCAGCTAGAATAGTCATTTACCACTTTAGCAATGTATATTAGATATTAGAGTGTATTTCTGATTAGTTTAAAGTTATCTTCATTGAAAAAAACAGTGCTTTTCTTTCAAAAATAAGGAAATTTCTAAGTGACCCCAAACTTTTGAACGGTAGTGTATATATATATATTGCGGATCTTTCTTATCAGAGACGTTTATAGCTTTTTTGTATAAGGATTCAGTGGGTTTGATTATAGTTACACCAGTGAGTGACCAGTTGGTAAAACAGTAATCGATGTGTGAGAAGGTCATTGCATGCAGAAACATTTTGGGCACACTATCAGTGATGGTCTAATTTGTTTAAAATTTCTTAGATTGAATTTGATTATGTTTGAGTTGGGTTTTTTTGTGTGTGTGTTTTTTGAAGGTTAATGAGGAATTTAAAATCACTCTGAGGTGCTGAAATTCATTGACTAGTTGCAGCTCCTCCCCTTTTAAGAAAATGTTTAAGTTTACATTTGATTATTGTTTGGTAAACATCATGCAAACAGTTTTTTCAGTGTTCAACCCCTTGCACTCCGGTCAATTTCCCTAAAAACGCCAAAAAATAACGTGCCCAAAGTAAATTGAAAGCTGTTCTTCAACCCTTTGCAGCATCTTTATGGGGTTGGTCTCATTTAAAAGAAAACACTTTGAATTTTTTGGCAAAACAGTCATAATCTCTCTAAGTGCTCCGGCCATTGAGTTACAGTCATCTAAACATACTGAACTTGAAGAAAATAAATTTGGCCTGGGTGTTTTTTTGGATACAAATGCTTGCAAATAACACACAGCTTCAAATCCGGGCTGGAAAATGCAACAGAAATGTAGAACCAAGTGTTATGCAGCTGAGGTCAAAATTTTGTAACAATACCACAAAAAATGAATATATTACACAGCTTTTTCCTCAGGTAGTTCCCAGGCGTTTTGGAACTGTGCCAAATTGTGCCAAATGGCACAGTTTGGAAAAACGTCTGTAACTTTTGAATGATTCAATATAGAAGCTTCATCTTGGCCTCTAATGAAAGGTGACATTCAGGGCTGTGTGTGTGTGTGTGTGTGGGGGGGGGGTTTGTCCCCCCCTCGCTACAGAGGACGGACATCGGCCATCGCTACATGACGGAATAGACTCATGTGGCGATATGGCGCAGTCACCGCGGCTTCCCCCACCCCTCATCGCTACTGTGTGTGTGTGTGGGGGGGGGGGGTCCCGGCTTCTCCCCCCCTCGCTACAGAAGAGTAGTGGGGGGGCGGCGTTCACGGTCTGGACACAGCGCACGACCCATGTACCGCGGCGCACGAACTTCAGACTTCGTGCGCTGCACAGTTGTAATTTACCAATCGGTCAAAAGTCATTTTTGATTACAATTTTCAGGGATAAAGAATAATTTAGCTTATAACACCTTACCTCTTCACAGCAGTGTCCTGGCGAACTTCTCTTCCTCATTGTCAGACAAACGCGACGCTGGTCCGCTCGTGGTTCTGGTCTCGCGACCCGGTCAAAACATAATTCCATGATTGCGGTTTTGGCGAATGATTTACGACCTTCGTCGTCGGCCTCCATCGGTCTATGATGACCATGGAAGAGAATCCTAAACGTCTATTCTGCTCGAATAAAAAAAAAAAAAAAAGCACCGCCTGTGACTGAAGAGGCCGATGTGCGAATGGCTGTCCCTGTCACACAGGTAGCACTTGTGGGTGGTCTCCGTGCTGATGGGTCTGTGACGGTTCTTCCTGCGGGTCCTTTTTTATCTGCTGCAGCAGTCTGTCTTCATCCAGCCTTACAAAAAACAGCTCGCGAACTTCTCTGCTTCAATTGGCTCACTGCATTCACAGCTTTGGTAGGCGAGTCCTTCTTGCTAGGTTTTCAGTCACTGGTTCTTCAAGGTTTCAGAAACCCAATTCAAGACTCTTATTAGTCGAATGAGAGGTCAATCAGATGAACTAATCTGTTCGTGGCTGTGTCTGCAGCTTTTATTTTCAGTGCATGCTTGAACGCAGCTCCATCATGCATCCTAGAGCGCACAAGGGCGCACGAGAGCGCCCTCGTTTGATAGCATGTTCTGAAAAATTAAACAGTAAGTTTGGTTAAAAGGATGTTGTGGTCAGTGGTGTCAAATGCCTTCTTTGGATCTAAAAACACAGCACCTACACAATTCCACTTATTACCTCCGCCAAGGAGGTAATGTTTTTGCCGGGGTTTGTCTGTCTGTTTGTCTGTCTGTCTGTCTGTCTGTTACCAACATAACTCAAAAAGTTATGAACGGATTTTGACGAAATTTTCAGGAAAGGTGTTTAATGGCATGGGGAACAGATGATTAGATTTTGGTGATGATCTGAGAGTGCATACCTCCCCCAAGGGCTTCGTTACCTCCGCCAAGGAGGTAATGTTTTTACCGGGGTTTGTCTGTCTGTCTGTTACGAACAATACTCAAAAAGTTATGAACAGATTTTGATGAAATTTTCAGGAAAGGTGTGTAATGGCACGGGGAACAGATGATTAGATTTTGGTGATGATCTGATAATGCATACCTCCACCAAGGGCTTTGTTTGTATTTGTGCAGCAGGATTACACAAAAACTACTGGATGGATTTGGATGAAATTTTCACCAGAGGTGGTACTTGGGCTAGAGAGGAACCCATTATATTTTGGTGATGATCTGAGAATGCATACCTCAGCCAAGGCTCTTATCTTCTCACATTGTGTTAGCAACAATACTCCAAAACTGATGGACAGACTTTGATGCAATTTTCACCACAAGTGGCTATAGGCCTACACACAAACCCATTACATTTTGGAGGTGATCCATGAGAAAACGGAAGGAGCCTTGGCGGAGGTATGCGCTCTATGAGTGCTTTTCCATTTTGTATTTGTGCAGCAGGATTACACAAAAACTACTGGATGGATTTGGATGAAATTTTCACCAGAGGTGGTTCTTGGGCTAGAGAGGAACCCATTATATTTTGGTGATGATCTGAGAATGCATACCTCAGCCAAGGCTCTTATCTTCTCACATTGTGTTAGCAACAATACTCCAAAACTGATGGACAGACTTTGATGCAATTTTCACCACAAGTGGCTATAGGCCTACACACAAACCCATTGCATTTTGGAGGTGATCCGTGGCAAACGGAAGGAGCCTTGGCGGAGGTATGCGCTCTATGAGTGCTTTTCCATTTTGTATTTGTGCAGCAGGATTACACAAAAATTACTGGATGGATTTGGATGAAATTTTCACCAGAGGTGGTTCTTGGCCTACAGAGGAATCCATTACATTTTGGTGATGATCTGAGAGTGCATACCTCCACCAAGGGCTTTGTTTATATTTGTGCAGCAGGATTACACAAAAACTACGGGATGGATTTGGATGAAATTTTCACCAGAGGTGGTTCTTGGGCTAGAGAGGAACCCATTATATTTTGGTGATGATCTGAGAATGCATACCTCAGCCAAGGCTCTTATCTTTTCACAGTGTGTTAGCAACAATACTCCAAAACTGATGGACAGACTTTGATGCAATTTTCACCACAAGTGGCTATAGGCCTACACACAAACCCATTACATTTTGGAGGTGATCCATGAGAAACGGAAGGAGCCTTGGTGGAGGTATATGCTCTATGAGTGCTTTTCTAGTTTGCCTTCTGTGTTTCCCCTTTGTCCTCTGTTTTAAGAAAGATTTAGTTTTCTCTAAGACCAAGCTTATCGCAGACTCTGTTGAGTGGTAGGCACAGAACCCAAACTGTCCATGATGCAGGGCGGTATTCCCATGATTCAAATGTTCACATAATAGTGTGGCCACCCATTTTTCAATTATTTTGGAGATGACAGGTAAGATGCTGATTGGTCTGTAGTTGTTTATATCAGTTTTAATCCATTTTGAAAATTGGTCTAACCACTCTCACCTTCCTCTCAGGTGAGAGGAAGGTGAGAGTGGTTGTCTCAGTTGTCTCAGTTGGGACAACAGCATGTTTGACAGATTGATTAAATGAGTAATTGGACAAATGAGAGAGTCTTTGTTTTTTTAAAAAAAAAATGGTGTTAAGACCATGTTCATCCATTGCTTTTGAGCAATTCAATGAGATGACGATATTTGCGACTTCATTTTCAGTTATTTCTAATATATTAAAAACTGGTTGTGAGGGGTTAATAGGACTAGAATTATGATCAGATGAATTACATGAATGGGATATTTCTAGCACAGAGTTTATGAAAAAGTTGTTAAACTCTGTAGCAATGACCGTGGGATTCTGTACCAATTTGTTATTAATATTTAGTTCCATGTCTTCATCATCTTTTTTGTTCTGTTTATTTTTAATTTGTTAATATTATTCCACATATTTTTGCTATATCCTTTTGCATTTTCGATAAAGGTTATAAAAATGTTTGCCTTAGCCTTCCTCAGAGTTTGTACCTTATTTCTAGCAGACATAAATTTTTGTCTGTCTGTTGTTAAACCTGATTTTAGAGCTATTTTAAGAAGTTGATCTTTGGTCTTCATTAGTTGTAGATATTCAGAGTTGAGCCATGATAAGCTGATTCTTCTTCTGTTGTTTCCTTATTTTGAAAATGCTGCTATAACATCACTGATTTTCTTTTAAAAAAAAAAAAATCATTGCATTGATTTTTGCCATTTGAAGAGGTGATTTCCTTCCATTCAGTTTCATTTATTGCCATTGTTATGTTTTGTTGTTGTTTTTTGGGGATAATGTACATAATTTACTGTGTTACCTGATTACTTCTTAAATGGATTTGAAATCTGATTCTGTGGAAGTTTTCTTGTTGCCAATATTATATTGTGGTCAGACAGTCCTGTTAAAAGGTTATAAGTCTGTGGGATTCTTTCAGGTCTATTTGTAAAAAGTATATAAATTTTGGTTTTTGATTGGCTTGTGACTCTAGATGGTTTATCTATTAATTGAGTCGGTTATAGTGATCTGTAATGATTTTTAGATTTTTTTCTGTCTTTTTTGTTGTCCCAGTTTATATTAAAATCACCCAATAAGATTAATTCATTTTGAGGATTGCACTGATTAAGAAGCACTTTAAATTGGTCATAAAAATCTGCTTTAGAGGAGGGTTTTCAGTATAAACAAATAACAGAGAAAGTCATATTGGCTGACGACTTAATGTTATCTCCTACACATTCTCGACTTATATCTTTTGACCATTCGATTTGATTACATTTTAAGGCATTTTTTAACATACAGTAAAACTCCTCCACCTTTACCTCTTTTCTATACACATTATAGCCTGGCATGGTAACAACAGTTTCGAGGATGATAATCAGGTTTCAGACAGAACCATAAAATCAATATTAGAGTTTATAAATGTTCTAGTTTTTCATGTTTGGAGATCATACTCCGTACATTTAAGTGCCCCCCCACCAAGCAGACCTTTTTTTTTTTTTTTTTTTACTTTGAGGGTCCCAAATTCATTTTGCCTTGTTCGGGGTTTGAAAAAGTTTGAGCGATCTGCTTTTTTAACAGGACTTCTCTGTCGAATTTTACACTCACTGACGTCTGGTTGTTGCATCGTCGTTGTGGTGGAGTCCATGAGCTGGGCTGCTGCAGCAGGAATTGGCCGTTGGGTCCCAGTGCCGAGGGCAGGCTGCGGAGCCGCGGTGTCTGGTCGTCTGGTGATGTGGGTTCTCCACTGTGCTGGTTGCTGCATTGCCATTGTGATGAAGTCCGATCACTGGGCTGCTGCAGCAGCAAGGATTGGCCGTTGAGTCGCGGTGCTGAGGGGTGGCTGCAGAGCCACACTGTCTGGCCGTCTGGTGATGTGGGTTCTCTGCTGTGCCGTGTTGAGGAGAGTGTGTTGCTGTGCTACAGGGACGAGAGTTGATCACCAGTCCACCCCAGCTCTGTTCCGCTGTTGATCCGTGATAACGCCATGAGACTGCCACTTCACTGGGATGTTGGTGGACGCTGTGGCATGGCCACAGCGGTGCTGGTGGGTGTGGGCCGCCCCAGTATTGGTAGTGGAAGTGGGATTAATTCCGCTGGCAATAGTGCTCGTGTCCATGCTGGTCCCGTAAACAATTGTGGTCTCGTAATTTCTGCTGATGATGGAGGAGTTAGCCACGCTAACCCTGTTAGCATTGGTGGCATCTGTCCAACACACAGGTCCGTGGCCACCATTCCTGGATTTGTTAAAGTTGCAACTTTTTTTATTCTAAAGTTGCAACTTTTTTCTAATAAATTTGTTAGTTTTCTTTTAAAATTGTGACTTTTTTCTTGCAAATTTGCTAACTTTTTCTTGTGATCACGACAGCCAACAGGAAGAGACTGAACAGACTGATCAAAAAAGCTAGCTCTGTTCTGGAGTGGCGCCTTGACCCAGTGGAAGAGATAGGAGAGAGGAGGATGGTGGCTAAGCTGTCATCTCTGCTTGAGTCCGAGTCCCACACCATACAGGACATGCTGAATGCACTGAGGAGCTCATTTAGCAGTAGGTTGTACCATCCTAGGTGCACGATGGAGAGATTCTGCAGGTCCTTCCTACCTACAGCTGTCAGACTTTATAACCTAACCAGCCCTGCGTTCAGTTGACAAAACAGTTCGCCGAGCATAGTTTTCAAGGCGAACTGACCTAAATGAATGGGCAGTTCTCTGTAGCATCAGCTTCTCCCCAGGCTAATTCAGGAAATCACTCTTCTTCATCTTAAAGAAACTCTCACTCAACTCTGGTCAAGAATTGCTGTGTTTCTTCATCAGGACCCCAGTGTAAACAATTTCCCTTTTGTAGAGAAACCTGATAAGGCTTGCTTTTAAAGGCTTAAGTGGACTATAAAACTTCTGGAGTTAAACCCCAACTAGACAGTTTGTGCTGATAGAATCCATTTGTACCAGGAACTGATACTCTTAAAAAGTAATAAACTTCTAAACTTTCTCTCCTTAACCTGTCACGTTATGCTGATACACTCTTGGAGCCTTCCCAGAAGCCTCATAAAACTCTGTAGGCTGGCCCTCTTCACATAACAAAACCTAAAAATTATCTACAGCTCAACAGTACCTCCTAGTGGACATCTACGGAATATGTTTCATTACTTGTGCAATCTTGAAATGTTAATTCTGATTGAACATTAACTCATCTTTAAGCTCTTATCCCTCAGAATAACTCTGAACACGTGAAGATAATCATCCTTTTTGATGGATAGTAATGGTTTGCAATAATTCATCAATCCTTGATTTAAATGTGAGTGCATGTCTCAGGAATGTCTTTTTCATGAATGTTGTTCAAATGAATGCTAAACTTATTAGTAATTGTATAAATGCATGGTCACTGAATATTAGCCTTGAGTCACTTAATTTAGTTAGATTTTATATTGAGTATATAATGAATTTCATAGGAACTGAATGGATGTTTTCTGAAAACTTGAGTCAGCTATTTCTAACCAATCCTCAGGCTGCCTCTCTGTTGATAATGCCCCCGCATTTGATTGGCTGTTTACAGACAATGAACTGTTCCCTCATTGGACAAAAGCCCATTCAAACTCCTCTTTAGGGAAGATAATTGGTCCGTCTAGCTGCTGGTCCCCTGTTTATGACCCAGCAGCCCACTTCAGTTAAATGCCAACAGAGCTGGTCCGGCAGTTCAGTTGTTTTCAATTGTCTTTAAGTTGTTTTTGTCTAAGCTGTTCTGTGAGTCCTGCATGTTTGAGTTTTAAGAAGTCTTTTGTGTGTGTCTGAACCTTGTCAAGTCCTGTGCTAGCTTTCTTCAATCGTCTTTTGATAAGCTTTTGCCTGTTTTTCTGGCACCTGAGGGGAAACCATCCTTTCTTCTATGAGCTCGCCTTTAAAGAGAGTTAATGTCACGGATGGCCCTCGCGGGCCATCAATAAGACGCCAAAGGCCAGCCGATGAGTTTGCATGATTTATTAAAAAAAAGACAAATGACAAAGTAAACAACCACGAGGGGCAAAAACATGCACATACATTCAGAATATTAAATCACAGACTAAGAGGAAATACACTTACTGAGAGATGAGGAATACGAACGTGAGACAAATCTTGGACACAAGTTTGACGGCGGTTTGACGAGGTCGCAGCGAGGAGTAACCCTCAGCTGCTTCCTTAAATAACCATAACAACCCAATCATCAAAGGAGAAATGTAATCAGGAAAAATACCGAACAGCTGTTACAATGTGACTCGGTTTTGACAGCCGGAAGCCCCGTTGTGACGCTGTCAGAATAAAAGCCCTGAAATGGCCAAATGAAAAACCCAGAGATAAGAACGGGGAAAATACCGGACAACCCGAGCGCGGACAGAATCAGCGCCCAGGCCATCACACTACCCCCCGTTCACAAAGCGAATTCCAGGCGCAATGTAACATCCAACTCCCCCCCACCCCCACCCCCCAAACTAGAAGGTTACCAGGGCTGACTCAGGGAGGGCGGAGGGGGAAACAGGCTAGGAGGGAGAGAACCAAAAATACTACACCAGGGGAAAAAAAAAACCACAAGGGACGGGCAACAAAGATAACTAATAAAATGAGGCTCAAACACAGAAAATCAAAGGCAGAACATACAAGAAATCCCAGGACACAGTAGAATCAAATAACCAAAAATATACACTACCGTTCAAAAGTTTGGGGTCACTTAGAAATTTCCTTATTTTTGAATGAAAAGCACTTTTTTTCAATGAAGATAACGTTAAACTAATCAGAAATACACTCTATACATTGCTAATGTGGTAAATGACTATTCTAGCTGCAAATATCTGGTTTTTGGTGCAATATCTACATAGGTGTAAAGAGGCCCATTTCCAGCAACTATCACTCTAACTAACTAACTAACTAACTAACCTGCACTTATATAGCGCTTTTCTAGTCACAAAGACCACTCAAAGCACTTTCACTAATACTAACCCTCTATTCTAAGGGCCTATAGGAAACAGATATCTAGGGACAATTTAGAACAGCCAATTAACCTAACATGCATGTCTTTGGATTGTGGGAGGAAACCGGAGCCCCCGGAGTAAACCCACGTAAACCCAAGTAAACCCAATGTGTTTGCTCATTGCGTCAGAAGGCTAATGGATGATTAGAAAACCCTTGTGCAATCATGTTAGGTCTGCAATGCTGTAATTGCTGCAAATGGAGGATTCTTTGACGAAAGCAAAGTTTGAAGGAAAAAATTATTATTTCAAATACAAATCATTATTTCTAACCTTGTCAATGTCTTGACTATATTTTCTATTCATTTTACAACTCATGGTGGTAAATAAGTGTGACTTTTCATGGAAAACACCAAATAATTGTCTGGGTGACCCCAAACTTTTGAACGGTAGTGTACATGACATCCTGCCTGGTAAGGGAACAAGATAAACCAAAATAGGTACATTTCCAAAAATATGCAAGTACCATACTCCCACTGAGGGAAGAGAAAAAAAATTCACAAGCAAGAAAAACTAAAATACAGGTACACTTCAAAAATATACAAGTACCACATAAACACTTGAAGAGATCAAAAAAAAGGGAGAGAGAAGGAAAAAACTCAATAACTTCAGAGTAGGCAAACAAAAACTAAATATAGTACTGTAAGTCCAACACTGACAAACATCAAGATAAGGCATTAGAAAGTAAGTTTAACCATCAAGAGCAGCATGAGACAGAATGCACAGTATTATTCATGTTTACTCTCAACAGCTAACCAAAATGCAAAATAAGTTCAGAGAACTGCCAGATAATCAAAAAAAGGAAAATTCACTTCACAAGGTACATGTATATACTGTATATACTGTATATATATATATATATATATATATATATATATATATATATATATATATATATATATATATATATATATATATATATATATATACGTATATATATATATATATATATATATATATATAAAAAGGTCTATGGAAAAAAATAGAAAAATAAATACTACCAAGCAAACAGATCCTTCAGTTCACTAAAATATTGAAAAGGAGGCCTAATGCTCAAAAACACTGATTTAAAGTATGTCGTTTTTGAATGTCTTTAAACAAAAGTGACAACCATCTTCTCCATAGAACAGGTGGCGAGACAAATCAGGATAAACCGAAAACACACCGGGAGAACCGCTCCAGGAATGCCAGCAGGTGGAGAGTGGAGAAGAAAAAAAAAAAACAGTTCAGGTGGTCTACCCGCATCCGGATTCCACCTGACTGAGGGGGGGGGCAGTTCGGGCGGCCTACCCAAGTCCAGATTCCACATGACAAAGAGGAAAACAAACAGTTCGGGTGGCCTACCCAAGTCCCAGACCCGGGAAAACAGTATCTCAGGCGGCCGGACCAGTTTGCCGCACCAACAAGACATTTCTTCAGGCGGATGACTCAGAATGCAGAATCCACAAAGCAGTTTTTCGGGTGTCCAAACCGCGTCCTTAGGCCACCAGGACCAGAGGGGGAAGCTCAGATATGGCCTCCCTACCGAGAGGGATAGTGGGGGAGAGCCGACCCAAATGAGAGGAACCCCAATGGCACCCGGTGGGGAAAAATAGGAGGAAAGAGGAGGAACCAGCCCGGCGTCCGGCCGAAGGGAATCCACAGCTCCCTCACCGGCCTCAAACCGAACCGGCGCTGCACCCTTGATGGGCCCCGATTGGACCGGCACTGCGTCCTCGACAGGCCCCGACTGAACCAGCTCTGCGTCCTCGACGGACCCCGACTGGGCCAGCGCAGCACCAGGGATGACCTCCGAGCATGGACCTGGAACCTCCAAGACGACGACTGGAATCGACTCGTCACTGGTTACCCTGGGAGAAGGCTCAGAGGAAGGAAGAAAACCGGGATCAGAATCAATGGCAGCAGCAGATCCCAGCGAGGCAAGCTCGGATGCAGCGATCGGCTGCACCCGGCTCGCTTCCCTGAGAGACAGGCAATAATGCTCCAACATAGAGAAGAGAAAGACAAAATAGAGCACTTGCCTGATCTCGGGCTCTACCACAGTCCAGGACTTCGACGAGCCAGGTTCCATGAGCTGGAGCTCCACTCCTGGTTCCCACTCAGCTGCGGCGGGCTCTGCAGCTGGCATGATGGTCCTCACAGTCTGGGAATTCCCTGGAGCTGAGGTCCATGCCGAAGGCCGGCTTGGTGTGGTGGCAGGGGATCCGTGGCCTGCTGGGTCGGACCGCTCCTCCATGAAGACCCGGGGACCCTTAATCATCGGCGCAGGCTCCAACCGGCAGTCCGCCCTCCTCCTCTGCCCATGACGTGGCTGCGGGACTGGTACCAGGCTCTCCAGGGCAGCAGGCTCCTTCTTTATCCGGCGGTGTATTCCTGGCACCGGGGGACGCTCAGGGGAAGGAGAAACAGAGAATGCAGGTTCACAATTAATGGTTACAGCAGGTGGAGGAAGCTCGGGGGACTGTGAACCCCGATCTCCACCCCCAGGAGTCAGACAAGGCAATTCATAGCACGGAGGAAGAGAATGAAATAGCACTTGCCTTTTCTCCAGAGGACCGATGGTGCCTGTTGTAACGGGCTTGGTTCTCCCCTTCCCCCTACGGACGGTGATGGAGGGCCCCCCGGGAAGATGAAGAGGAGCCGCTCGCACCGGATCAATGATGGGCACAGCCGGAGTAGGACTCGTGGAGCTCACAGCAGCTGGAGAGAGCGTCAAGGAGGAGGGAGGAGCAGCCATGGCAGTCTGGGGATGAGGAGCTGATGGGATAGCGGAAACAGAAGACCCGGAGGCAGAGGCTGCTGTCTTTCCCCTCTGTTGTGATGCAGGGGCAACAACTGGCTGGGCGTCAGAGTTCTTTCGGCGGCCCGGCACTGGATCCGGACAGGGATCTCGCTGAGGCTGGGTGCGAGCAGGATGACGGTGTTTACCGGCAGAGGGCGAGGCAAAGGTCAGGTCTGGAAACCGCCACTGCTGCGCGGAGACAGAGGCTAGCAATTCGGCAAACTCGGGATAGTCATAAAGTTTGGGATTGACCTCCACCAGTCTGACTGCCGCCACCATATGCTTCATGATTAGAGTCGGATGGAAGGAAGAGCGAGCCTCAGCCACAAGGCCATGGATGAGCTCAGCTGCCCACTGCATCTCTTCCGGGGAAATCCCGGCTGACGTCCTCTTCCGCTGTGGATGGGAATGGTCCCTGGGTGACGTGGACTCCTGGGCTGGATGGGCAACAGGAACTGGATCCCGAGGCCAGAGTTCCCCTCCGGTCCACGGATCTTCTCCCAGAGAGCCGTAATTTCTGCCATCCTCTTCCTTACCTCGGTATGGTTGGCGTGGTGAGGATTGCGGTTAATAGCCGCCTCTGTGAGGTCCAAGTACCAGCATGTGGCGTTGGGAGTGACGTCGCTGTGAGCGTGGGAGAGCAGGCCATCTAGATCTATAAGGACCACGATCAGTCTGTAGCCCAAATCCCAAAAGCCCAAAGGAGTAGCCCTCTCCTGGCGACGCCATCTCCAACACATTGGTACACAGAAAAGCAGGGGAAAACAACAAGCCCAAAAAACAAACTCACGGTGACCGACGTCTCCTTCTGGCAGCGACCTACTGTCATGGATGGCCCTCGCAGGCCATCAATAAGACGCCAAAGGCCAGCCAATGAGTTTGCATGTTTTATTAACAAAAAGACAAATGACAAAGTAAACAGCCACGAGGGGTAAAAACACGCACATACATTCAGAATACTAAATCACAGACTAAGAGGAAATACACTTACTGAGAGATGAGGAATATGAACGTGAGACGAATCTTGGACATAAGTTTGACAGAGGTTTGACGAGGTCGCAGCGAGGAGTAACCCTCAGCTGCTTCCTTAAATACCCATAACAACCCAATCATCAAAGGAGAAATGTAATCAGGAAAAATACCAAACAGCTGTCACAACGTGACTCGGTTTTGACAGCCGGAAGCCCCGTTGTGACGCTGTCAGAATAAAAGCCCTGAAATGGCCATATGAAAAACCCAGAGATAAGAATGGGGAAAATACCAGACAACCCGAGTGCGGACAGAATCAGCGCCCAGGCCATCACAGTTAAACTCTCCAATCCTTTTTTTTTCTTCCCCTCAGAAACCGTTCTTATCCTATTTAAATGTTTTTCTTGGACTTTTCTCTTTCTTTTTCTCTTTCTAGGACTTTTCCTACTGTTAAAGTGGACTCTTAATTTTCCTGCCTTTAAAATGAGGTAATAGAGATTTTGGACTTTTCTGTTTTCCCCCGGGGAAGAATTCAGATCTCGTGGGTGAAACTGAGTAAATACATTTTCCTTCAGCCTTTGGGATTTGTCCTGGGTGCCGTGGACATCCTAAATTTCAGATTGGTTGCCAAAGGATGTCACGCCTGGCCCGGGGCTTAGCCGCTAACTCCACTGACTACACTGGGGGGCTCACTCTCGTGAGCCCCCCACCCCCACCCCCCGGTTGAGTCCGGCATTCCAAACGCTGTCTGGAAGAGCCACTGAGCCTTCCCGAACAATACCACCGGCTGGCGCCGACCACCACTGAATACCTGGAACTACAGCTGTTCGTAAGTGAGAGTCCCACTTTTCTATCTGCTGGGTTTAAACGAGATGTCTTAAATATCAATTATAATTGAACATAACCAATATTTCATGGTACAATTAGTCCCTCAGCTGTAGGACAAAGCTTTAAACTGAAGGAAAATTCTTATTCTTTGTTCTCAGTAACCTCTTTTCATTTTTGTAGATTAATTCAGTAGCTCCTTTTCAGATTATCAGCTTATGTAATTTTTCCTCATAAAATTGTGTTCTGATTTTGTTAGATACCTCAGCCTTCCATTGCATTACAGTTGAAATATAAAATCTGGTTTCCTCTTGGTTCCACAAAGGTTTAACTATAGATTTTATGCTCAGGAATCCATTAACAGTCAATGTGATATCTAACACCTGTTGATCATTTGAATCTGTTTACCAGTCATTTGAATGCAATATCATGTAACTTGAAGTAGTTTCATTTAATAAACTTGTAAATGAGAGAAGTTGAAGCATTTTCCTTTGCATATATACTTTCCTGGGTCACAGCAGTGAAGAACTCGTTAATTTTTGAGACTCATTAATAATGAGTCAAAGTCATTTGAGATTCATTAAGTAATTGAAGGTATGGAAATTAATTAATAATAAGTAATCAATAATTTGTTCTTGTAGAACTGGTGCCCCCTTTTACGAGTGCTTTCCTATTTCATTTAGTGAGTGTTGTGGTGACTGTTTAACTCTGCCCCCCCCCACCCCCGCACATCCACTTCTAAATAAAACAAATAATTCTTGTACCTTATGACACTATATTTTATTAAATATTGTTACATCTCGGTGAATAGTTTTTCTGTTCTGCTTGTGCATTCTGTAGTTGTGTAGATCTATGGTCCTCTGTCAGCCGGTAGAGGACCCTACTAACTACGGCATAGACTGTAGCCTATTTCAGCTTCATATTACCTAAGAATTCTCTGTTATACCCCCACCAAAAATAATATTTTATGTGTGATATTGTTTTACTTACAAACTGACATAACCTCTACTCTTAAATTGATGGAATTGCTCCAAAAATAAAAGCAAACAAAAGAATATCACAAACCATCTTACCTAGCCGCCATCTTTGTTCGCTACGTGAGTCACCGCCAACAGAGTTTGGCCAAAGAGAAAACGGTTCTCAGCAACCGTGTCATTCAGTTACGGAGACTAACGAACAGTTGCAAACTGTTTTGTTAACTGAACGCGCCCCAGGGCTGCTAGTAGAGGTCGTACTGAATGTATAAAACTTAACAGCCTTGCACAATAAATCGTCCCCTCCATTGTACAACTAGGACAATATCAATCATTACTGAGGGTGATAACAACACTGTTGATTCAAATACAAAATATACCGGCTGGGTACAGATTCATATTCTGCAGGATAACTTGACAAACCGTAGTGCTGTTTATTCCATCTAGCTGCAATGCTCCTACACTGTCCATATGTATATTCATTTACTGCTTTGGCAACCCAGTTCTTATTATCTTATTAACTGTTGCTCTGAGTGCTGCTGTCCCTTTGCTGCTGCAATCCTGTAATTTCCCCATTGTGGGACTAATAAAGGCTTACCTTATCTTAATTTTGGAACTTCCTCATAAATTTGGCACTTTTTTTTACTGTAATCCTGCAACTTTTTCTCATAAATTTGTTACTTTTGCCCTTGTAAATTTGTGACTTATCCCCATAAATTTGCAAATTTTTTCTTCTAACTTTGGAACTTTTCTAAAAAAAAAAAAAAAAAGTTAGCTTTTTTCACTGTAAACTTGCATTTTTTTCATAAACTTGTTACTTTTTCTTGTAAACTTTTACTTATTTATTCATATATTTGACTGCTTTTCTGTTAATTTGCAACTTTTCCAGATTTTTCCTCATAAATTTGTGAATTTTTTTCTTGTAAATTTGCAAAATTTGTCTTGTAAGTTTGTAACTTTTTCCAAGTAATTTTATTATTTTTTTCTTGTAAATTTGAGATTTTTCCCCCTAACTGTTCACATTTTTCACTTAAGTTTGTGACTTTTTTTCCCAGTACATTTGCTACTGGGTTTTTTTTGTAAATTTGCAATTTTTTTTCTCCTAAATTTCTGACGTTTTTTCTCATAAATTTGCGACTTTTTTCTTGTAATTTTGCCTCTGGAGCCAGTGCTATTGAAACCTGCTCAGCCACATTAAACCCATGTGGGGCCTAGATGGGTTTAAAGCAGGTAAGCAAAATACCCGCTCACCTGTACCACAGGTGAAGTCCACGTGGGCAAACTCAGATGGGGCCAACAGGGAACCTGCAGACAAACCCCATGGGACCCATAAGATAGCCCTGATTTAACCTTTGGTGGGGCCTCCGTGGGCATGCTGGCTGGGCTTGCAGCCCTACAAATTTAAAACCTTGACCTTTAACCTTTTGACCCAAACCCATAGTCAGAAATCAGGGTGTTGGGGTGAAACCATGTGCTAAGCTTAGTGGCCATATCTTTCTTTTTTGTTGTTGAGATATATAGTAGTCTATATGGCATTCTGACCTGGACCTTGAAACTTTGGACCCCAAAAGTATAGCCATAGGTTCCAGTCCAACGGTCAACGGTCCAACGGTCAACTCATGTGCCAAGTTTGGTGGCCGTAGCCTCATTCCCTGTTGAGTTAGAGCGCAGACATAGGCAGATACCAGACCCCCAGTACCTACAGTATCCCTTAATTATCCTGTTTTTAAATTAAGAAATTATTTTCTTGTTTTTACTCTATTTTCCCCCAAGTTTTATTATGTTTTCATTCCGTTTTTACCATATTATTTACTCATGTTTCTACCCTGATTTTCCCAATACTTTCCCATTTTTAGCCTTTTTTTAAAAATGTTTCCTTCAATCATCTTTTCCCATTATTCCCCCCATACTTCGCCTGTTTTTAACTCACCATTCTAACCTAGCCCGCATGCTGATGCGGGCCCCACAACAGGTTTAACCTGGGCTGTCTTGTGGGTCTCATATGGGTTTATCTGCAGGTTCCATGCTGGCCCCATCTGAGTTTGCCCACTGGGACTTTACCTGTGGTACAGGTGAATGGGTAATTTGTTTACCCACTTTAAACCTATATGATCCCCACATGGGTTTAGCGTGGGTGAGCAGGCTTCAGTAGCTGTTAAGTCTGGAAAATACCGGGGTGAAGGATGAGGCAAGGTGGACTTGGCGAACACAGCTTTATTTAGGAACTATGTTACAGCAGTTACATGGCAGGCACCTGGCGTGGGCATCCGCTGAAAGAGGCCGTAACATGGATGCCCCATGCCTTAAATAGGGCAGTGCGGTGACATGATGGGAAGTGCACATCACCACTCTGAACTTCATAATAATGTGCCGATTATTAGATACAACACTTCTCCCCCCCTTTAGAAAAGTCCAAAACCATACACACAATTGAACCCCCCCCCCCCCAAATTTGGGACCAAAATCATGCACTAAAATAATGAAAAATAATGTACTAAACTGGCCTAACACACTCACTCAAATCAACCTAGAACAGGGCTGACGAGTGGACTATTGTAGAGCCCACATGGCGGGGTGGATCAATCTGCCACCCATACCTAAAGAAAAAGTCCATTATTGAACTAAAATCACTCACCGTACTCCTACATGAAAATAAACACATAAAATAACCCCATACTATAACATTCACGCACATACAGTGGAGTGAAAAAATGTTTGCCCCCTTAAAGCGTACCTGTGGTGGTCGTGAAGACGCATTTGACTTGAAAACATTATGAAAAAGTATTTCTTATTTTGGTAAATAATTTTTGCCAGCCATATACCACCAGACATATATTCAAATAGGACCTTGGCCATGGGCAGCCAATGAAAACTGTGGGCGCAGCCATGACACATGCGGATGTGACGTCACTTCGTTAATACTCAACAGTCAATGCTCCACCTGTATGAGAGACTAGGGTGCTGTTGTGAGTTTTTTTATTCTATTATGGCTGAATTGTCGGACTCTGAGGAAGAATTTGTCCAACATGGCTACAGGTTTGAGCCAGAAAGGTCTTCTGAGGGTTAAAGTGACGAAGTGGTCCTCACACACAACACAATTTCGTCTGAAATTATTCGTCTGTGCCCTGTTTCCGCTCCGATCTTCTGACAAGGTGAGCTGGGTTTGGGGACACAAGCTGCTGCTCTGTATATAGTTGTAGAATCATCTTCCGTGTTGCGGCAGTTACGAGATCAAATGAGACAAGCAGCTGAATTTAAGCATTTATTTATTTTCTACTCGTTTCAGTTCAGCATTTAATATGAACCCTGAGTTTGAAATAAACGTTTGAATTTTGGTCCTCATACAACGCAACGCGTTGTCTGCCACTATTTATAGCGGCGACGGAAGAGCCTAAATAATCTGCCGTTTTGCGGCTGTTAACGACCTCAGATCAGACGAGACGACCCGCCGAATTTAAGCATTTATTTATTTATTTTCTACTCGTTTCAGTTCTGCATTTAATATGAACCCTGAGTTTGAAATAAACGTTTGAATTTGAATTAGAATATCCCAAAAGCCGCTGCACATCCGGGTACTCGAGGCTCAGCCAATACTGATCCAGATCGCGGTAGCCACGAAATTACATCACAGGAAGCGTCCTGGAAGTCCATGTAGAGGCAAATATGGCTGCGAACATGTTTTGCTGGCATACCTGAACAAGCACATCAGCAATGGATTTATATCAAATTGCCTTAAACTTGAATTTTACCTTGAAATTGAACTAGAAAGTGAGCCAGGGGCTCAATATAATATCTTTTTTTGCACAACCACCACAGGTACACAGTGGTTTATGATTTCTCGTTTTTTTGTATGTTTGTCACACTTAAATGTTTCAGATCATCAAACAAATTTAAATATTAGACAAAGATAACATAAGTAAACAAAAAACGCAGTTTTTAAATGACAGTGTTTATTATTAAGGAAAAAAAAATCCAAACCTACGTGGCCCTGTGTGAAAAAGTGATTACCCCCTAAACCTAATAACTAGTTGGGCCACCCTTAGCAGCAACAACTGCAATCAAGCGTTTGCGATAACTTGCAATGAGTCTTTTACAGCACTGTGGAGGAATTTTGGCCCACTCATCTCTCCAGAATTGTTGTAATTCAGCAACATTGGAGGGTTTTTGAGCTTGAACCGCCTTTTTAAGGTCATGCCACAGCATCTCCATCGGATTCAGGTCAGGACTTTGACTAGGCCACTCCAAAATCTTCATTTTGTTTATCTTAAGCCATTCAGAGGTGAATTTGATGGTGTGTTCTGGATCATTGTCCTACTGCAGAACCCAAGTGCGCTTCAGCTTGAGATCACGAACAGATGGCCGGACATTCTCCTTCAGGATTTTTTGGTAGACAGCAGAATTCATGGTTCCATTTACCACAGCAAGTCTTCCAGGTCCCAAAGCAGCAAAATAGCCCCAGACCATCACACTACCACCACCATATTTTACTGTTGGTATGATGTTCCTTTTCTGAAATGCTGTTACTTTTACGCCGGATGTAATGGGACACACACCTTCCAAAAAGTTCAACTTTTGTCTCATCAATCCACAGAGTATTTTCCCAAAAGTCTTGGGGATAATCAATGCGTTTTCTGGCAAAACTGAGATGAGCCTTTACGTTCTTTTTGCTCAGCAGTGGTTTTCGTCTTGGAACTCTGCCATGCAGGCCATTTTTGTCCAGTCTCTTTCTTATGGTGGAGTCTGGTGTGAGGCCTGCAGTTCTTTGGATTTTGTTGTGGGGTCTTTTGTGACCTCTTGGATGAGTCGTTGCTGCGCTCTTGGGGTAATTTTGGTCGGTCGGCCACTTCTGGGAAGTTTCATCACTGTTCCATGTTTTCGCCATTTGTGAATAATGGCTCTCACTGTGGTTTGCTTGAGTCCCAAAGCTTTAGAAATGGCTTTATAACCTTTTCCAGACTGATAGCTCTCAATTACTTTGTTTCTCATTTGTTCCTGAATTTCTTCAGATCTCAGCATGATGTCTAGCTTTTGACAATCTTTTGGTCTACTTCCCTTTGTCAGGCAGGTCCCATTTAAGTGATTTCTTGATTGAGAACAGGTGTGGCAGTAATCAGGCCTGGGTGTTTCTAGAGAAATTGAAGTCAACTTTCCAAAGATTTGACAAACCACAGTTAAATTTTGTTTGAACGGGGGGGAGGGGGACAATCAATAATCACACAGGGCTATGTAGGTTTGGATTTTTTTAACCTAAATAATAATCACCTTCATTTAAAAACTGCATTTTGTTTTTACATGTGTTATCTTTGTCTTATATTTAAATTTGTTTGATGATCTGAAACGTTTAAGTTTGACAAACATACAAAAAATAAGAAATCAGGAAGGGGACAAACACTTTTTAACGCCACTTTAAAACACACAAAACTATAAACAAAGTGTGACAGTTATTTGAGTAGAAAAGTTGGAACTTGCATGGGGGGGTCGAGGGCAGCCCCTCAGCAGATGCGCTGCTGGAGACAGCAGGCCCCAGAGGCAGCAGGCCCCCGGAGCAATGGCCGGTCTTCTGGATGATGGAGCCCCGATCCCACACCACCATCACCAACCCCCGTCCAGCCTTGCCACCTGGAGTGTCCTCCTGGGCACACCGCAGCTGGTTGGCATGCCTCCTCGAGCCGTCAGACAACCAGAAGCACGCTGCGCCCAGCTTAGCCACTATTCGCAGACACCCTCGATGTTTTGCTAGCTATCGCTTGGCCAATCTTTGCTGTGGACGTTCTTCACCACGAACCCGAACCAAGTCCATAATCCAAAGTGGAATTTTACTCGGCCCGATGTGCTGGTGCCGAGAATGCGGTAACTCCATGCTTGTTGGTCTGGCCCCGTCCTCTTCTATAAACATTGTAGTGTTCACCGTCGTAACTGCAGACCCCCCACCCAACTGTGGCCAAGTACCGGAGGCATCTGGGGCTAGCACATTGGTTTCACTCACCTACGCAGGCGCCTCACGCTCGGTACCTCCCTCTACCATGTCCTGAGCACTGGCACTGAGACCATCCGAACCTGAGTGAAACTGGTCCTGCTTTACCACTATGGTGTTTGTTAGCTCTTCATACTGTTCGCTCCAGTGTCCGTCGGGGGTGAGCGGGGTGATTTCTCCCTTGAGTTCCCCGGGTAAGAAAAACAGCACACCCTGGCGCAGTGATTCAAGCATCCACATCTATTATAATGTTTTCCTCTTGCCGGGCAATTCTTCACTTCATGGTGGTGCGTCATGGATCCACAACCCCTGCAACAGGAGTTTCCCAGGCCAGACCTTTGGGGGGCAGCATTGATTACCCAAAAATCTTCGTCTGAGCTATCTGAGCTATCCTCACTATCAGGGTCCGTAATATTAGCTGGGGGGGTGGGGGTGGGGGTGGCTCCGGAGTCTTCTGTGCCTGGCGCCAATTTAGCTCCCCAGCTGGCTTATCAACAACTTCCAACCTGAGAGCTAGCTCCACTGCTTTAGCTAACGTTAAATCATTAGGCACCACTAATAACCTAACACGCAGCTCAGCATTTCATGTTTGCTCTGCTAGTTGGTCGTGTACCATCTCGTCTTCAAGCGGTCCAAAATGACACTCCCTGGCTAGCTGCTTCAAGTCAAAGACATATTGGCGGATAGGCTCACCTATACACTGGCGTCTCCGGTGAAAACGAATTCTCCGAACAGTTACGTTGTCTGGGGTGGAGAAACATTTAGGTAGCAGCTCCACAATGTCCTCACATAAGTCCGCCATGCCAAGCGTCCGTTGGATCCTCCAGCCCCCAATACCCAGGTTGTGAACGAGAAGCGCTCGCACCCTCACCTTATTTAGCTTCTCGAGGCCCAGCGCCGTAATATACGTTTGATAGGTCTCCAACCAATGCGGCCATGAAACCGGTGGTTTGCCTGGGAGCTCAAGGAAGGGATGAAGTGGTGTAATGCATGCCTCCATGAGTTAATCCTCGATCGCCAGATGTTACAGTGCATCCGGAAAGTATTCACAGCGCTTCACTTTTTCCACATTTTATGTTACAACCTTATTCCAAAATGGATTAAATTCATAATGACAACATGAAAGAAGTTTTTTTTAATATATTTTTGCAAATTTATTAAAAATAAAAAAAACTAAGAAATCACATGTACATGAGTATTCACAGCCTTTGCTCAATACTTTGTTGATGCACC
Organism: Pholidichthys leucotaenia; assembly: GCA_020510985.1. Lineage (NCBI taxonomy): Eukaryota > Metazoa > Chordata > Actinopteri > Cichliformes > Pholidichthyidae > Pholidichthys > Pholidichthys leucotaenia. Next base: position 413,455,032 of record CM035841.1, on the reverse strand, counting down.
TTTGGCAGCAATTACAGCCTCAAGTCTTTTTGAATATGATGCCACAAGCTTGGCACATCTATCTTTGGGCAGTTTCACTCATTCCTCTTTGCAGCACCACTCAAACTCCATCAGGTTGGATGGGAAGCATTCAATTGGATTCAAGTCTGGGGTCTGGCTGGGCAACTCAAGGACATTCACAGAGTTGTCCTGAAAACCACTCCATTGATATCTTGGCTGTGTGGCTAGGGTCGTTGTCCTGCTGAAAGTTGAACCTACACTTAAGTCTGAGGTCAAGAGCACTCTGGAGCAGGTTTTCATCCAGGATGTCTCTGTACATTGCTGCATTCATCTTTTCATCTATCCTGACTAGTCTCCCAGTTCCTGCAACTGTATTTATGACAGTGTAATAAGATGTGCTCAACATTTTCTTTTACTCCACATTCTCTACATTTGTCACTTTCGCTTTTCCCCATGGTAAATAAAGTGCTGTTTAAACCTGTGAGATCCAGTCTGAGACTTGCCATAATGATGTCTTCCCTCCTTTTGGTTGTTATGAAATTCTTTATTGCAATAGATTTTTGTATTTTGTAATATGATCTACCTTTATGATCTTCATCCCATCTTTTTGCCATAGTTAAGTTCTTTTTTTCTTAATTACTGCTTTCCCTTCACCTTTTCCAACAGACAATGGTATAGTTATCTCTTTTCCAAGTGCACTTTTTGCTAATTTGTCTGCACAGTCATTCCCTTTCAACCCTTCATGTGCAGGAGCCCAGCAAAACTGAACTTGTCCACCACCCCTGTGTACCCTAAATAAACTGTGTGTATAGCTCAATCACCAAGTCTTCCTTTGTAGATTTTAGTGTCTGTTTGGTTTTTAGCGCTGCAAGTGAGTCCGTGCACACCACCACCCGGTCCAGTCTAATCTCCTCCACCCACTACAAAGCAATAATTATTGCCACCATCTCTGCTGTAAACATGGATGTATTGTTGGAGAGTCTTTTTGCGATGGTCACTTTAAGCTCTGGGATGTATACTCCAACTCCAACAGAGCCCTCTCCACTCTCCGAACCGTCAGTATAATGCTGCAAGAAGCCACAGCAACCATTCCCAAGGTAAACACTTGCCTCAACACCAACTTCACTCATATGCCAATCCTCCCTCCCCACCAGCAGACTAGCATCCACCTCCACTCTCGGAAACAGCCAAAGGGGGAACACCGCCCACTGGACTGGTGCTAGCCACATCAATAGTGTGCAGCCCATACATTCCGCTCCCTCCCTCAACTGTCCATCCAAACCCATGTCCCCGGAAACCAGAGCATTCCCAGCAGTCCTGCAGTGCCGTCCCCGAAATATCTGTTTCGTCACTTCCCCCCAGCCCGACCCAGCATGACAATGTGAGTCCATCTCCCCTCAAATCCATCGGCACCTCCCCTGCCCCTATCAAAACTGCACTGTTTGGTGCCGTCCTGACGGCTCCAATGCACAGGCGAAGCGCTCCATGCTGCACTCCGTCCACTCCCTCCAGAGTCATCCCCGCCGCTGCTCCACAAATCATGCACCCGCAGTGCACCATCGATCGCATCAGCGCTCTGCAAATGTTAATCAATGCCTGTCCATCTGCACCCCACTTGTGCCCAGCCACAGCTTCCATGAGTTCAACGATCCTCCTGCATTTTGTCTCCAGATCCTCAACATGAACTCTTCATGTGCACGCACCACCAAACCACAATCCCAGATACCCAAACTCACTGACCCTCTCCACTGGTTGACTACACAATGTCAATGATTCTGTACCAGCTCTGTGCTTCCCCGTGAAAGTCACACAGCAGGTTTCACTGTTTGAAAATCCAAATCCCCAGTCACATGACCACTCCTCCACCCTCTCCACCGCTCTCCCGATGTCCCCGAATGCAAACTTCTCACCTCCTTCACCTCCTTCACCTCCTTCTCCTTCACCTCCTTCTCCACATGGCTCCATGTGGACGAGGGGAGCACACAGCGCTGCCCCTCTTGATCCCTCTTGATCCCCAAACATGTCACCTATCATTACATGCACTGTCAACTGTGGGGCCTTATATAGACAGGTGTGTGCCTTTCCAAGTCATGTCCAATCAACTGAATTTACCAGAGGTGGACTCCAATTAAGCTGAAGAAACATCTGAAGGATGATCAGTGAAAACAGGATGTACCTGAGCTCAATTTTGAGCTTCATGGCAAAGGCTGTGAATACTTATGTACATGCGATTTCTTAGTTTTTTTATCACTCTATTAAAGCAAGAAATGTGTGTGTGTGTGTGTGTGTGTGTGTGTGTGTGTGTGTGTGTGTGTGTGTGTGTGTGTGTGTGTGTGTGTGTGTGACACATCATAGGACATAGGACATCATAGGACATCATAGGACGGCCTATGATCTCTGCCTGGACATCATAGGACATCCTATGAACTCAGGCATCATAGGACTCGCAATGCTGTCATAAAGACATGATATGATGTCTATATGACGGCACATTGACAAATGTGTCTTTATGATGTCATATAGACCATCACTCATGATGCCTAGACTAATGTGTCTTTATGATGTCAAATGGCTCAAAATTGGCAAGGTGAATACGTCAGAGGGCCAGTCTTTACAGCGCATTTGTGTTTTCTGCACAACAGATTTCTGCAGCCATGGCCAATTCTATGTTGCCACGAGCAGAGTTTCCAGATCAAGCAGTCTTTGTATTCTTGCTCAAGATGAAGAAACTAAGCAAAAGCGTCGCTTTCTCAGCAATGTCATTTTTAAAGAGGTTCTGACACAGTAAAAATGTGTAACCTTGAAGAATGCCATTCTACACTACAAATGTGTAAAATGCCAAGCAAAGCATTGATTTTCTCCGGGTGCTCCGGTTTCTTGGTTTCTACGGGCATGCATGGGCCTTCCTGAACAGGGTCGAAAGCCACTTTTTGCTCAGATCTATTTTCATGATCCTGCCCATGAACTGGAATTATGGCGCACCTATCCCTCAACCAGTGGTCTGAACGAAGAAGAAGACCCACCAGATGGAGAGCAATAGAATGAGAACTGCTGCACATCAGAAAAGATGCCGTGAAGATGAAACACCTCAGGTTCCACCAGTACGCCGCAGGCATGACTGTGAACAACACAGCTGTCTGAGACAGGAGGAGATCCTTCAGCAACGGGCGTGCAGAAATTCTTGCTTATACTTGGTTTCTACGGGCATGGACGGGTATGCACGAGTATGTACTAGTTTTTAATAAATTTGCAGAAATCTTAAAAAAACTTTTTTCACATTGTCGTTATGGGGTATTGTGTGTAGAATTTTGAATAAAAAATGAATTTAATCCATTTTGGAACAAGGCTGTAACATAACAAAATGTGGAAAAAGTGAAGCGCTGTGAATACTTTCCGGATGCACTGTAGGTAGGCGGGTAAAGTCCATGTGGGCAAACAGAAATGGGGCCAACATGGAACCTGCAGACGAACCCACATGGACCCATAAGACAACCCAGATTTTTAACCTTTGGTGGGTCCCACATGGACATGATGGCAGGGAACTGGTACTTACTCTGTAATTTTTGGGCTGTATAGTATAAAGTGCAACCAAATTAACGTATTATTTTCACCGATACCACACTCCCTCTCATGTAACAGTGTTTAAATCCTTCCTGTGATGTCTCAACCACAGCAGAAGTTGAGGAAAACCTGACGCACTATGGATAAGTGGACTGAAAGTCTCACCTTACTATGCCAGCAGTTCCACTAAGCAGGTTCCAGTACTCGGCAGTGGAAAAACAGCTATTGCTCATAACTGCTGTGAACACTTGCTCTTTATGAGAAACCACCGCGACTATTGAGCGGCACTGATATTATGACATTTTCAGCGTACTTTCGGCAGTGACGCATTCCCCATCCTAAACCATAACTTGTATAATGTGACCTTTTCTTTTTGGCGCAGAGCTGAGCAAGTTGTTCTATCAATAACAGGCACTGTCACGGCTCCCGGGCCCGTAAGCCTATGAGGTACAGTAATACTCCAATAATTCCAGTCTCTGTCCCGTGGCCCGTCTGCCTCTTTATGCACTTTGTCTCTCCCCCTCTTTATCTCCCACACCCGCCGTTAGAATTCCAGCCTCATCTTAGCCCCAGAAATTAATCTGAAGTTCCCACAATGAGCTTAGATGGCATTACATATGCAAACAAAACCTCCATATTAAAAATCCAGCTTTGCCTCAGCAGGGGCAGAGAGGAAGACATTGTGTTTGTTTTTGAGCTGATTTACATGTGAAAACACATGGATTCATATGCCAGGGCAAAATGAAATGCCTTTGTTTTACAGGTTATGATTCATGAGCAGATGTCCTGGTGTCATCATCCGTTCCTCATTTGAACGTTTCCATTGTTCAAGTACGAGGAAACAGGACGCGCCATAACCGATGTCTGGATATTTTGAACATAGTTTTTTTTTTTTAGTGATTGTTGATGCAGCACCGATATGCCGATATTTTCCCACATGTTTACATCTCCTTTGTATTACAGTCAGTAGGTGATTTGAGGGTGGATTTTTTTTTTTTTTTATGACGTTATGTAACTGAATAAAATAAATTTCAAGCACCAATTAGAAGCAGAAATGCAAAAAAAAAAATGCTTTTTACACCTGTGATTGTTATTGTTTTTGATGAGTGCCAGGTGAAGCATGCAGTTCAGTGCTAAATCTGCAAAAATAAAGGTGCAAAGCTATGATGCCAGTTGAAAACATAATCCAGGTGAACACTGCAAATTTACAGGGATTTTGTTTTTAATTTACAGGGAAAAAAAATATGAGAAAAATGTTGCACATTTATGAGAAGAAGTTGCAAATTTACAGGAAAAAAGTTGCAAATTTTTGAGAGAAAAACACTTTGAGAAAAAGTTTACAGATACCCAAGAAAAAAAAATAAATTTAAAGGATAAGATTTTGAAATTTTAAGAAAAAAATGCAACTCCATGAGAAAAAAGTTGCAAATTTATGAGAAAAAAGTTGCATTTTTTTGAGAAGAAAGTCACAAATTTATGGAAATAAATTATACATTTATGAGAAAAAAGGTTAAAAATTTCAGGAAAAAAATTGCAAATTTACGAGAAAAAAAATTGCAAATTTATGAGAAAGAAGTCAGAATTTTTTCAGAAAAACATTGCAAATTTATGGGGAAAAAAAGTAAAGTCTAAGAAAATTGTAGCAAATTTATGAAAAAAAGTCACAAATTTTTAAGAAAAATTTGCAAATTTGTCAGAAAAAAGCTGCAGATTTACGAGAAGAAAGAAATGTTTCTGATGATGATGGAGCAGACAATTCTTTTTTTTCCGGATTTGAGGGGGCGGCCATGTCCCCCGTCCCCCCCTTTAATTACACCTATAAATGCAGATGGGGGGATGGCAGGTTAACAAGTGAATTAAAATGTGTGCAAAAATCTTTGAGTGAAGATTAATCTTTTACAGCATCTGTTCTGCATATGTGTGTACACAGAACAGGCTGTGCACACTGTACTTGTGCTGTGTGTGTTTTCTTGTATATTACTGTTAGAGTGACTTGATCCTGAGCCTACAGCATTAATCATGTTTATTATAAAGCATTAAACATTAATCTTGTTTGTAATTACTCAAACATGCAGTCAGGTTCTCAGGATGCCATTAAGTAAAGTTAATTACATATCCCAGAATCATAAACAAGCAGAAGGTCACCATATAGAAGCAGGTTGAAGCTGTACTGTAACTTTGTTGTTATATTTTTTATGGTTTTATGGTATGTCAGAATGATTTTAGGAATGTATTTCAGAGATTTCTTCAGCTAAAGAATTTTAAAAACCTGTCTCATGGAAGAACTAGAAAAACAAATGCTGTGTGAATGCTGCTCACTGAAAAAGGCCAAATGTCACGTAACAGGGTACTTTAAATATCTTGAAACTAGATATAAAAGGGAACCGATCCGTTCGGGTCTTGGTGCATATGCTTCAGTAACAACGGAATATTCGTTAATTTAAAACTGCCGCGCTTGGCCTGACACGGCCCCTGGAATCGCCTGGGGAAGAAGGCGGAAGTGACGAAATCAATTGTACCCTAGTTTGATGCTTGGGGTATTTCAATTGATTGTTTATATGGAGACTGGAAGGTTGAAGTGAGCAACAAGAAAGAAAAAATTGGATATTTCACCCATACCTTAAAACGGGACTATCAGGGACAGCTGGGTAATAAGGGACACTTCTCTGGGAAATGTTTTCATACCTGTCAAGTGAGACGTTTTCGCCGTACTTCAACACCGTAAAAAGCGGCTATAAGGGACGGCGGAGCAACAAGGGACACCTCTCTGGGAAATGCCCCAAATGCAACTCGTGTTGTTATTGTCAAATATTTTAAGGATTCATGGATATTTGACAATAACAACACAACTCAGCGTCCGGCGCAAAATAAAAAAAAAAAAGGCAGAATTCTGTATTTGTAAGGCGATCTCTCTGTTGCGCAACCGCTGCACAGCTGAACGTGTTAAACCATTGTCCTAATGACTTCTCATTGTAGTGAGAATAGCTCAAGCTGAGCCATCTGCCCGCCCCGACAATCAGACTAATGATTGACTCCACACTTCTCATTGTAGTGATAATAGCTCCCGCTGAGCGATCTGCCAGCACCAGCTGTGGGGGATCACACACAGGACGTGCTCCTCAACACACTCAATTTTTTTTCCCATATATTTTTCTTTTGGGCGTACAGAAATGGCAATACACCCGTTTTTGCTAAAATTGCATTTTCCCCGTATTTTCCTTAAAATATTTGACAATAACAACACGAACTACATTTAAAACATTTCCCAGAAAAGTGTCCCCCACCACTCCGCCATCCCCCACAGCCGCGCTTGGCACCAAAATACGGCGAAAACGTCTCACTTGACTGGTATGCGCCTCCATTTTCATATTGATCTGGTCAATTTCTTGACAGCAGCGGCTCTCCTCCACTGTAATAATAATGGCTTCCGAAAAATCAATATTTATGGGGCGCCCTCGACAGACCCCCTTCGGCTTCGCAATTCTGGAGGCGATTAATGTCCAGTTCAATGACATTTTCCACTGGTTCTGCTCTCTGGTCATCGTTGGAACTGTTGTCATCAGACAAAGCATCTGATTCCGTCTCGGACGGCTCGAACCTGTAAGGTTCTATGCCTCTGTCACTGTCTGAACCACTGACAAAAAAAAAGACAAAAAAAAAAAGACAAAACTAAACTAATTTGTTCACAATCGCTGTCACTTTCCGTCATGATTGTCCAATGTTGATAAGTGTGAATGTGGATAGGCAGGGCAGCCAGGGTACAACTGGTGATGTCAAAAACATGGGCGTGGTCTGGACTGGCTGTCACAAGCCAGCAAGCAAGGTGGGGCCTTCACCTGGTGTATTTTGTGCAATTATGTAAATACAGGTGGGTGATATGGTCTCCAGTATGAATATTTGGTTTAAGCTATGTGTATTTTATCTAAATTCGTTGTCATTTAGAAAAAAAAAATTACGTGACATTTGGCCTTTAAAGTCATAATAAAGCTAAAGAAAGACATAAAAGCAGAAATAGCTTGAATCATTAGGGTTTTTTTTGGGGGGGGGTTTGTTTTGTTTTTCTTATTACAGACAACGATGAAAAGATGTTTTTACAGTTACATGTTTCGACTGACATCTGCAGTCTTCCTCAGAAGTGTCAGCTGATCACTGTGAAGTGTCATTTATCAACTGTTTTTCCTAGGTGTGGCCAGCCCAGCGGAACTGTAAGATCCACTAGGCTGGCCACGCTTCCCACCATCCGATGGTCTCTGGAGAACGTAGTCCCAGGTGTGAGAAAGCATAAAGGCCCTGTCATCCTGATGCTTGCTGTCTTTGCCCCACTTCCTGATTTCTATAGCCTCCTTGATCCAACGTTTGTGTCTGTTACTCTCCAATCCAATGATTTTTGTGTTGTCCCAGTCCATGATGTGATTATTTCTTTTTCAGAGATCCGATATTCCTGATTTTAATGTTGATTGTTCTGTCTTTAATTTTTGCAGTCTTGTGAGTCAATCCTTGTGTTTCCTTCTCACGTTCTTTCTAGTGTTCTTTTTTCCTTGTGGTGAATGATCTTCCCGCTTCTCCAATGTAAGTCTTGTTACATGATCTGCATGATATTTCATACATTACCAGCTCCGCTGGGCTGGCCACGCATAGGAAAAATAGCTGATAAATGACACTTCATAGCGATCAGCTGACACTTCTGAGGAAGACTGCAGATACCAGTTGAAACATATCAAGGTAAAAACATCTTTTCATCCTTGTCTGAAATAAAAGCAAAAAACTAATGACTGAAAGAGAAGACAAAATGAACCTACTCGAGCTGGAAATAGCTCGAAGTTGTACAAAGTTAGCTTATAAATGCAAAATAAAACATCAAAACCTAAAAAGTGCTAGTTAGATTGCAACAGCCTAATCATTAAAAAACATTATAAAGAGCTCAAAGCTGCACACAGTTAGCTTAAAAATGTTAAACATAATCTTCAAGAAATGCTAGATAGATTGGTAAAACAGGCCAACGGTTAAAAACATTAGCAGAGAAGAGAAACTAGCTTTAAGTAGCATATAGCTCAAAAAGGCTAACCTCAAACCTTAAAAGTATTAGCTATATTGCTACCATTGCCATAACTTTAAAAAATCATTAGCATAAGAACAGAAATGGACATTTTCAAAAAAAATTTCCTCCTAAATTTATACTTTTTCCTCATAGATCTGCATTTTTTTCTCAAAAAGTTGTGATTTTTCTCTTGCAAATTTGCAATCCACCTTATTCCTGGGGTGCCGCTGTAGGAACGATTGTGGGAGGAGCCACTGGTTTTGGCTTATGTAGTGTTAAATCAGTCAATAAGAGTGGAGTAGCAGGGGTATTTAAAATAGCATTTTTTATAAGTTTTTCAAATTCATTTTAATGTATAGTCCACATACATGTTTTGCACTCAAGTGGCAGCTAATTTCAGCTCTTGTAGTTTTTGTATTTTTTGAATGTTTTGGTGTAGTTCTGGTACTTGTTGCTGGTGTTCATGGTTGTGCCATAGACTGTATAAATGGAGTCTTCTTTGGGGCTCTGAGTAGATTCTACGTCTGATCTGAGGTAAATCTGATTATGTCCAACATATTTTAACAAAATGCAGCCAAGTTTATTGTGGTGGAGACATTGATATATGTGACCTATGCTGGCAAAATGAGTTGGAATGCACACCACATCATTACGAGCTACAGGCAGAGAAGTCATAAATCATGACTCTTTCTTTGTTTGCTAGCGGCAAGTCCCGGGAAAACCCCCATGAGTGTCTGGTATCATTGGAAAGCTTAGAAATTGTACTTTCTTAAAATACATATGTTTTTGTGGAAGACATAACTCCCGACTGATCGATTGCGAGTTCTCAACTTAGCCAAAATATAAGCAAGTCTTTTTTTCATTACATCAGTTTTGAAAATGTCCTCAAAGTGACTTGTTTACAGCTTTAGCATCTTAGCAGCAGCACTAACAAAAGGAGCTGCAGTCTGCCAGGACACTTTTTAAGGTCATCTTCTCAACTCTCGATAGTCGTGGGAAGTGGTATGACTACATTACTGTTTTTGAGGTGCAAGAGGCCGTGTTCCTGCATTTCTGATGCCAAAGTCATTGTTTTTGAACAAGGAAAAGTGTCCCATTTCAGTGACAACCATACGTTCTAAACTAGTACCAGAAATTGCTACCATAATTCACGTAAGGCATCATGGGGCCTAGGAATAAGGTGGATACTTTTCTCAAAATAATAGCAATTTTTTTTTTTCTGTAAATTGTCTTGTTTTCATAAACTTGAAGCTTTTTCTACCAAATTAGTGATTTTTCTCCAAAATTTGTAACCTTTTCTGTAAATTTTCAAAAATTTTCCACATATATTTGCAACCTTTTCCTCACAAGTTTGCTTTTTTTTCTTGAAAAGTAGCGAAGTTTTTCCTGTAAATTTTCCAACTTTTTTCTAGGACATTTGCAACTTTTTTCCTCAAAAAATTTTGACTTTTTTTCTCACAAATTTGCAACTTTTTTTCCCAAAAATTGCAACTTTTTTCTTATAGATTTGCATTTTTTTCTTAAAAATGTACAATTTTGTCCTGTAAATTTTCAAGGTTTGATTTGTAACTTTTTTCCTGTAAATTGGCAACATTTTGCTCATACATTTGCAACTTTTTTCTTATTACCATGCAACTTTTTACTCATAATTTTAATTTTTTTCCCCTTGTAAATTAAAAAAAAATCCTGGTAAATTTGTAGTGCTCAACTGGATTATTTTTTTTAAATTGGCATCTTTTATCATACCTTTCCACATTGATTCTTGCAAATTTGTACCTAACTTGCATTTATACATTTGGACTTTATCATCTCCTATCCATATTGAGTGTTTACCCCAACTCCGCTTGTATTATCATGTTGCCTTGGAAAATTCAATAAACGAGTATTGAAAAAAAACCAATCAAATCTGGCATCACGGCAAGAACTAGTAGCTCAGCAAATAAAGCTGTCGTTAAAGTCGCATACAGCTCTATGCATGGACAAAAAATGGGTCAGGACAAAGTAAGATGAATCGTCCACTTCCATGTCCACATTCATGTATGTGCTGTGACTCTCGGTCCTCCAGGTACAGTATATCAGATGAAACAAACTTGAGCTGTGGGGCTGCTTAAAAGGAGTAAGAGTAGAAGTTCCAGTCCTGCTGCAGAGCTCTTCATCACTCAGAGACAGCTCTGGTTAGGGTGATGAATGACCGAGCCGTTTCAGCGATAGATCTTCATACAGCTGTTGACACCGCCGATCATTCTCTCCCGCTCATCTCAAACCATCACACGACTCTGACCTCTGACTCCTTCGTCATCTCAGAAAATTTACTTTAACTGGATTTTAAACTTCGGTCCTGACAGTTATATCATAGGATTGACAGTGATACGTTAATATGCAAATTATAGAAAAAGTGCATCTCAATTTGCAACTTTTTTCTCAAAAATCTGCAACTTTTTTCTGAAAAATTTGCAACTTTTTTCTATTAAGTTGCAATTTTTGCTCATAAAACTGCAACTTTTTTCTGGAAAAAGTGTTACTTTTTTCTAAAAATTTGTGACTTTTCTGAAAAATGTTCAAATTTTTTTCTCAAAATTTGCAACTTTTTCTGATAAAAGTTACAACTTCTTTCTTATAAGTGTGCAACTTTTTTCATAAAATTGCAGCTTTTTTTTATAAACTTCCAACTCTGTTGTAAATTTGCATTTTTTTTTTTTGTTACTTATTTGTACCCATAGGTAGATTTGGTTTGCAGTCTGGTGACAAGCCACCGGCTGCCGGTCACTGCGTGCGCAAGTGCCCTAAACCTACATGTTTTTTGGTATGCGGGAGGAAACCGGAGAAATCCCGGAGTAAACCCACGCAACACGGGGAGAACATGCAAACTCCACACAGATCACTGTTGGCCGGGGGCTGGGATCGAACCCACGATCTCCTGATCCCCGCGATCCTCCGGCCGAGGGTAAACTGTGCTGCCACAGTGCTAAACCACTGCGCCACCGTGCAGCCGTGCAGCTTTCTCAAAAATTTACATTTTTCCTATAAATTTGCAACTTTTTCTGAAACATTTGAAACTTTTTGATGTAAACTCACAATTTTTTCTCATAAAATTGCAACATTTTTCGGAAAAAGTGCACCTTTTTTCTCAAAATTTGAAACTTTTCTCCAAAATTTGCACATTTTTTCTAATAAAATTGGCAATTTTTTCCCTATAAACCTGTAACTCTTTTTTTTTTTTGTAAATTTGCAACTTTTTTTTTCTGAAAAAATTTGTAACTTCTTTCCGGTAAAGTTGCAAATTGTTTCTCATAAAATTGCATCTTTTTTCTGAAAAAAAAATGCATTTTTTTTCCTTCAAATTTGCCTTTTTTTTTTTTTTTTTCTTGTAGACTTGTGGTTTTTCTCTTGAAAATTTCTTATAAATTTCCAGTGCTCATCTGGATGCTAATTAAATTTTTATTCAGTGCAATTCAGTTGTAAATTACAATTTTTTAAATTTTTAAATTGTCTTCATTTATCATATTTCTGCACCTTTGTTCTTGCAAATTTGCATCTAATCTACATTTTTTCAATTCTACCTCATACTAAATCTCCCTTGTTGAAAAATAACAAATTGCACTGTGTATAGCTGTTACAAAAGTGTACAAAAATGTTTCAATTATTTATGGATTTCAAAAACTTTTTTAAAAGAAATAAAGAGCCCCTATTTTGCTTTTTGGGTTTCCCATCCATTCTAATGCACTATGAAGGATTTCTGCGTTTCTTTTGATGGTCCATCCAATTAAGATTTGCTCGTAAACTAAATTAAAAGGAAAAGTCAGTTTACAGAGAACATGCGAAGGACGCTGATTTGTGTGTTGACTCAGTGGGATCTCACTCAAGCGTCTCACGGTGTTGGTTGATACAGTTTTCATAAAGAGCCTGGAGCAGTAGAGGTCACCATCTCCTCTTCATCGCCGTGCTGGCTCAGGTCTCTGAAATTTGTTGAAAGAAATGTCATCAGTGGAGATATCTTCCATCTTCTCTTTCTGCACAGGAGACCAGCAGGGATCCCTGAGGCTCATCTCATTTCACATCTTCTACTCTGGATGATGTCTGCGTATTTCTCCTTCTGCCGTCATGCTCTGCACAGTCTTAATGCTGAATGAAATTCTAAGAGGACATTTAGAGATGACAGATCTTAGTTTCTGATAATAAAGAAGAAAATGCCAGTCTCCAAAACGCACAGATAAAGTGGACTTACAGGAGCCATTTGATACAGCTTCCCAGTCAGCAATGTATGATTTTCAACAAGGGGCGATGGTTGGTATTCACAAATGTAGCATAAGGTACCAACAGATCAATGTATATCAGGTGCAAATTTGCAAGAGAAAAGGTGCAACAATATGAAAAAAAGATGCCAGTTTGAAAAAAAATCCAAAACTCATAAATTACAATTTAATTGGATTGAATAAAAGTTTTACCATAGTCCTGATGAGCTTTGCAAATTTACAAGAAAAAAGTTGAAAATTTGCAAGAGAAAAATCAAACATTTGAGAAAAAATGATGCAAATTTTCAAGAAAAAAAAAAAACATTTCAAATCCACAATAAAAAAGTGGCAAGTTTATAGAAAAAAACACTACAAATTTTTGAGAAAAAATTGCAAATTTATGAGAAAAAAATTCTAGTTCTCCAAAAAAAAAAAAAAAAAACTGTACAAATTTACTGGGAAAAAAAACCCCTGCAGATTTATAGGGCACTTAACATGTTAAGTGACATCTCAAAGTGCTTACAGTGAGCCCATTATTCATTCACTTCAGACAGACGCTGATAGTGGTAAGCTACTTCTGTAGCCACAGCTGCCCTGGGGCAGACTGACGGAAATGACCTCTCCAACCACTGCCGAACATTTATACACATTCAAACTCAGTGTCCTGGACACTGGAGGCGAGGTGGGTAAAGTGTCTTGCCAGGGACACAACAGCAGGATGGCTGGGGAGAGCGGGACTCAAACCCCGTACCCTCTGGTTATTGGACGACCCGCCCTACCTCCTGAGCCACTGCCACCCACATTTCCCTTCTCCGCTCCATTTTTGCGGAGCACCAAGCTGAACGGCAGGAAGTTCCATTTTTATATGGTCTTTGGCATGACCCGGCCGGGACTTGAACCCCAACTTCCTGGTTGTGGGGCAGATTCTCTACCTCCAGGCCACCACTCTGGTTTTACAGGATTTACAGAAAAAAAGTTGCAGATTTGAGAAAAAAAAAAAAAAAAATTATGACAAAAAAGGTGCAAATTACATTTTAATTACACAGAATAATTGGGTAGTTTGGTGGCGCAGTGATTAGCACTGTGGCAGCACAGTAAGAAGGTCGTTGGTTTGATCCCATCTCTTGACCATCAGTGACCCTTCTGTGTGGAGTCTGCATGTTCTCCCCATGTCTGCGTGGGTTTACCCCGGATACTCCGGTTTCCTCCCACAGGCCCAAAACATGCAGGTTAGGTTAACTGGAGACTCTAAAGTGGTCCTAGGTGTGAATGTGTGTGTGAATGGTGAAGGGATTGGTGCTGTGGCTGCCTCATCCATCCATGTGGATTCCCTGAATTTCCCCTCTGGGATTAATAAAGTACATAAAACAATAATAATTAAAAAAAATAAAAATTAAACTGCATCCAGATGAGTGTTGAAAAGTTTCAAGAAAATAAGTTACAAATTTATGGGGAAAAAACTATAAATTTACAGAAAAAAAGTCAGAAATTTATATTTTTTTGAATGTTTGAGAAAAAAGTCAAAAATATATGAGAAAAAGTTGTAAATTTACAGGAAAAGTTTCAAATCTATGAGAAAAAATTTGCAGATTTATGAGAAAAAAGTTATAAATTTATCACAAAAAATATGAACATTTTCAGGGAAAAAGTATGCATTAAAAGCTGCAAAACTGTGAGAGAAAAGTTGAAGTTCTTCAAGAAAAAACATGCAAATATATGAGAAAAAAAAATCAAATTTTTGAGAAGAGTTGCAAATTTACAGGAAAAAAGCTGCAATTTTTTTTGAAGAAAGTCACAAATTTGTGAGAAAAAATTGCAGCTTTATGAGAGAAAATTGCAAATTTACAGAAAAAAAAGTTGCACATTTATGTGAAAAAAAGTCAAATTTTTGAGAAAAATGTTGCAAATCTATCAGAGAAAAGATGCAAATTTACAGGAAAACATTGAAACATCATTGTGGGCAGGCATGGCGGCTGTTAAAATCAGTGCTGATGGCAGACTTCCCGTTGACTGATCGGTGGAGCAGCAGCTGTCTGGCTAGCTGAACGGCCTCCCCTCCTGAGGAAGCTGCACCTCCAGCTGTGACTCGGCGGAGAGCTCGCCCTCTGCTCCCAACAACATGAATCTGGATCAGCCCCGACACGTGGAACGCCAGACAGCACGCTCGGTCAGTCCCAGCAAGAAGCAGAAGGATGACGGCAAACTAGAGGGGGCAAAGTTCAAAATCATCTCCATCAGATGGATTTCACCCTGATATTATGGCAGATATGACAACAGGAAGTGTCTCATGCCATCAGGGACATTTTTAGCTTTTTAAGGGCTCTGTGCAAAATGATGTTTGGTAGCCTACTCTGCTTTATAGGCTTTATAGGCTCTGTTCACATAACATAAGATAAGATAAGATAAGCCTTTATTAGTCCCACAATGGGGAAATTCCAGAATATCAGTGTATAAGCATTATAACCAGTGGGCGATTTGCTAGTTTTCAACAAGGGACGCGGTTGGTATTCACAAATTTAGCATGTGGTACGAATTAGATGCAAATCTGCAAAAATAAAGGTGCAGAGCTATGATAAAAGAAGCCAGTTTAAACATTCAAAAAGTTGAAACTTACAATTTAGTTGCATTGAATAAAATGTTAACCAGAATCCAAATAAGCATTGCAGATTTGCAAGAAAGAAGTTGAAAATTTACAAGAAAAAAGTTCTAAATTTACAGGAAAAAATTTCAAATTTTTAAGAGAAAAGTTTAAGATTTATGAGAAAAAAAAATTCAATACTCGAAGAAAAAGTTTCAAATACTAGTTACGGGTAAAATTTTTCAAATTTACAGGAAAAAAGTTGCATTTTTTGTTTAAGTTATTAATCTCTAAGAAAAAAGTTGCAAATTTACAGGAAAAAAAATTGCAGATTTTTGAGAAAAAAAAAATCAAGAAAGCTCAGATCCTTCAACATATTCAATATGATGCTGGAGCTTTTCTACCAGGCCGTTGTCACCAGCGCCATCTTCTCTGCTGCTGTCTGTTGGGGTAGGAGCATCAGAGCCAGCAACACCAACAGACTTAACAAGATTATCAAGAGGGCTGGCTCTGTGATTGGTCTCAGGCCGGAGACTTTTGAGACGGTGGTGGAGAGGAGGACACTGAACGAACTGTGATCCATCATGGACAACCCTGATCACCGCCTCCACTACACACTGGACAGACAGCGAAGCACTTTCTCCAATAGACTACTACAGCTTCACAGCCGAACGGTTAGGTACAGGAAATCTTTCCTGCCACATGCCATTTCACTGTACAATAACTCACTTTAATTTTGAATTCTGGTCATAACTATGCTGCCATACTGCACCTTGCAGTCTAATGGGTACCTCACATTTCACCCTGCACCTGATTGTCCTGCATTGTACAGTGAGTACGATTCATGTATCTATACGAGTCACCATCTATTCATCTATAATGTATATAAGTTATTTAGGCAGTTTTACTTTCCGTGGGTAATTCCTTTTTCTTTTATGCTGTGTTTGTTCCTGTCGTTTTGGTCGTCTACTGTCATGCTGCTGTTACACTGTAATTTCCCAGTTTGGAATCAATAAAGTACATCTATCTTTAGTTAAGCTAAAGTTGCATCTTTTTTAGAAAAAAAAAAAAGTTGCAAATTTACAGGAAAGAAGCTGCAGATTTCTTAGAAAGTTGCAAATTTTTGATAAAAAATTACAATGAGACATACAGTATAATACAGCAATGGGGTGATATGATCCACTTGGTGAAACCCTTTAAGCCCGTTTCCTCTAAGGAATGCTCTGTTGTTGTGTTTCTACTGTTGGCAATAATTTTAAAGGCCAAAGCAATAAGTTGGACATGATGCTGAAGGAAAGCACCAAAAGTCACCGGCTACAGTGGTAGAAATATGTAGCCAAACTGAGAAAAGGAAGGTGAGGGGGCAGATGGATGGAAAAAAGCTGAGGACAAGGAAGAGGAGGAGGAGGAGGAGGAATGAGAGCAGAAAATGCTCTTGTGTGTTGAAGCAAACCCTTCATTGTGAAGAGAGGATTACATTGGGTTTTTGTCTTTTCACAGCCACAGATGGTGCAACAGTGAACTGTATAAGCCGGTAGTGTGTGCACCTCTGGAGTGAGGGAGAGGGGGAATATAAAGAGAAACTCACAGTTTTTATCTGCTACTGACATGCTCCTGTAATTTTGGAAAGAGATGTGGATGTGCAAATTTGTAGCCTTTTCCAAGCAAATTTGCAGGGTTTTTTTCCTCAAATAAATTTGCCACTTTTTCCTTCAAAAATTTGAGTTTTTCTTGTACATTTGTGGCTTCTACATAGATTTATGAATACATAGATTTTTTTTCTTGTAGATTTGTGACATTTTTTAACTTGTAAATTTTTTACTTATATATTTTTGACTTTTTCAGGCAAATTTGCTGTTTTTTCTCAAATAAATTAGCATTTTTTAAGGACATTTGTAACATTTTTACTCAAATTTCTGACTTTTTTTTTCCTCTCAAAAATGTTTTTCTATTACGTCCACCAAGGGAGGAGGTAATGTTTTTGTCAGCGTTGGTTGATTGGTTTGTTGGATTGCCTGCCTGCCTGTTAGCAACATTAATCCAAAAGTTATGAACGGATTTTGAATAATTTTTTTAGAACGGTGTGTAATGGCACAGGGAGCAGATGATTAGATAAGATAAGATAAGATAAGCCTTTATTAGTCCCACAACGGGGAAATTCCAGGATTGCAACAGCACAGGGATAGCAACACTCAGAGCAACAATCAGAAGGCAAGAAAAAAAAACAAGCAAGCAAGAGCAGCTAATATACATATGTACATATTACTATAAGATATATATATACACACACACAGACACACAGTGCAGAGCATTGTAGCTGGATGGAATAAATATATGAATATATGAACACACAGTGCAGAGCATTGTAGCTAGATGGAATAAATATGTAAATATATAAACACCCACAGTACGGAGCATTGCAGCTAGGTGGAATAAATATGCAAGTATACGTATAAACACACACAGTGCGGAGCAATGTAGCTAGATGGAATAATATGTAGATATATAAAAACACAGTGCGGAGCATTGTAGCTAGATGGAATAAATATATAGATATATAAATATAAACACACCCAGTGCAGAGCATTGTAGCTAGATGGAATAAATATGTAAATATATAAACACACACAGTGCAGAGCATTGTTGCTAGGTGGGATGAAACAGCATAACCGTCTACTTAGTTATCCTACATGGTATGATTATGTGCCCATACATATTCTCACCCTCCATAGTGACCGGTATGTTCCTAGTTGTATGCCGGAGAGGACCATTGTGTAAGTCTATTGCATCTTTTGCATTAAAAAAAAACTATTAGTTTGTTACGTCTTTTTGCTATCTCTGCGAGCAGCCCTGCTTAGGTTGTACAGTCTGACAGCCGTTGGTAGGAAGGACCTACGAAACCTCTCGGTTGTGCACCTGGGATGATGTAGTCTGCTGCTAAATGAGCTCCTCAGTGCATCCAGTATGTCCTGCATAGGGTGGAACTCGGACTCCAGCAGAGATGACAGTTTAGCCACCGTCCTTCTCTCTCCTATCTCCTCCATCGGATCAAGGCGCTGCCCCAGGACAGAGCTAGCTTTCTTAATCAGTTTGTTCAGTCTCTTCCTATCGGCTGCAGTAATGCCACTGCCCCAGCAGACCACTCCAAAAGTGATGGCTGATGCCACCACCGTGTCATAGAATGACTTCAGCAGCGCCCCTTGTACACCAAAAGACCTGAGTCTCCTCAGCAGGAACAGCCTGCGCTGTCCCTTCTTGTAGAGTGCGTCAGTATTGTGTGACCAGTCTAGTTTATTGTTCAGATGAATACCCAGGTACTTATAGGATGTCACCATCTCGATGTCTGTTCCCTGTATATTTACTGGTGCTATGAGGGGCTGCCCATGCCTGCGGCAGTCCACCACCAGCTCCTTAGTTTTCCTCGCGTTGATCTGGAGGCAGTTCCGATGGCACCAGTCCACAAAGTCCTGGATAAGCCCTCTGTACTCAGCTTCATCTCCGTTGGAGATGAGACCAACGATCGCAGAGTCATCAGAGAACTTCTGTAGATGGCAATGTGTTGTGTTGTGTGAGAAGTCCGCAGTATAAAGAGTGAACAGGAAGGGAGCCAGCACCGTTCCCTGGGGGGCCCCCGTGCTACTGATGATCGTGTCGGAAACACAGTCCTGGGTTCTCACAAACTGAGGCCGGTTCGTGAGGTAGTCCAGGATCCATGATGACAGGTGCTGGTCCACCCCTGCGCGCAGCAGCTTGTCCTTCAGGATCATCGGTTGGATGGTGTTGAAAGCACTGGAGAAGTCAAAGAACATGATCCTCACCATATTCCCGGGCTTCTCCAGGTGGGACAGAGAACGGTGAAGGAGGAAGATCACCGCATCCTCCACCCCAATGCCATGCTGGTAGGCGAACTGGAGTGGATCCATCGCTGGTTCCACCAGGGGGCGGAGATGAGCAAGAAGCAGTCTCTCCAGGGTCTTCATCAAGTGGGACGTCAAGGCCACCGGTCTGTAGCTGTTCAGGTCTTTGGGGTGGGAAGTTTTTGGTACAGGTACCACACAAGATGTTTTCCACAGCTGTGGTACCCTCCCCAGTTTCAGGCTCATGTTGAAGATATACGTCACAATCCCACACAGCTGGTCTGCACAGGACTTGAGGAGCTTTGCGCTGATGCCGTCCGGTCCCGACGCCTTCCTCGCCTTGATCTTCCTCAGCTCCGTCCTCACCTGGGTCTTGGTCAGGGTCAGGATGGGGGGCTGTGTGTTGGGAGTGGGGGGGGTGTCGGTGGAGTGGGGAGTGGGCAGCAGGACTTGATTTCTTAGAGGCAGCAGTGGTTGTTGTGCAGACAGGGGGGAGGGCGGTTGGTCAAATCTATTGAAAAACAGATTCAGGTTGTTCGCCCACTCCCTGCCCCCCGTGGCCTGGGGGGAGGTATTCTGGAGCCCCGAGATGGTTTTGAGGTTTCTCCAGACCCCGCTGATGTCGCTCTGTTGCAGCTTGTCCTCCATCTTCTTCCTGAAGCTGTCCTTGCCTTCTCTGATCTTTCTCCTCAGCTCCCTCTGTACGGACTTCAGCATCTCCCTGTTCCCCGACCTGAAGATCCTCTTCTTCTCTCTCAGAAGTGTTTTTATCTCAGGGTTGATCCAGGGTTTGTTATTTGAGTGACGCCGTATGGTCTTGGTGGGAACGGATTTGTCCACACAGAAGCTGAGGTAGCCCGTGAAGGTATGAATGAGGCCATCGATGTCCTCACCATGTGGATCGCAGAGCTGCTTCCAGGCAGTGGCTTCAAAACAGTCCTTTAGAGTGTCCATTGTCTCCTCAGACCATAACTCCACAGTGTGCATGGCCGGAGGTTGTCTGTGCACTAGGGGTTTGTACACCGGCCGGAGATGAACCAAGTTGTGATCCGATCTCCCAAGTGGGGGGAGTTGTGATGAGGTGTACGCCTCCTTAGTGTTTGCGTAGAACAAATCCAGTGTTTTATTGTCTCTAGTGTGGCATGTGACATACTGGGTGAAAGTGGGCAGAATGGGAGACAGTGAAACGTGGTTGAAATCGCCTGAGATGAGGAGAAGAGCATCTGGGTGTTCTGTCTGCAGCCTGCTGGTTACTGAATGGATGACGTCACGCGCTGTCCCAGCGTTCGCCGTCGGATTTGCATAAACAACAATGCAGATCACGTGTGAGTGTTCTCTCGGGAGATATGTAGGCCTCATGCTAACAGCTAGCAACTCAATGTCTTTGCTGCAGTGTCGTTGTTTAACAGTGATATGTCCCAGTCTGCACCAGTTGTTGTTAACATACATTATCACTTCACCGCCCCTCGCTTTGCCACTCTCTGGTGTTCGGTCAGCTCGTATCATGTGAAAACCCTCCAGCTCAATGTTAGCATCTGCTGCTAGTTCAGTTAGCCACGTCTCAGTAAACAAAAGAAGAGAGCACTCCCGGTAAGTGCTATCATAACGGGAGATAGCCGCTAGCTCATCTACCTTTCCCAGTATCGACCGTACATTTCCCATGACAACAGATGGAAGGGAGGGTCTGTACCTTATATTTTTTGTCCTCCGCCTTACTCCAGCCCGGCAGCCGCGACGCTTTCGCCTCAATTCTCTCGGTATGTCGAGTTTTTCCAGTGGGACAGGGTGGCGGTTAAATGCTAGCAGCTCTTCCCTGTTGTATCGTATCCTGCTATAAACAGTGGCTCCATCCACCGGCTCAGGAGACATTTGGGACGATCTGTGTGTCCGTGATATAAGTGGGGTGAAAAAAAAAGTGATCAAAAGAGAGAGGAAGGGAAAAAAAACTCGGAATCGAGCCGCTGTTGCAAAAGGCAGCCTACTGGTGTGGCGCCGATATGCTGTAAGATTAGATTTTGGAGGTGATCCGGATCACGATCTGGAGCCAGGAAATTTTTTTAAATTACTTTATACATTAATATGGTGCTTTTCATGTACTTCCCCTTTAAGACGTGTCCAAGGAGTTATGTACATGGCTACACCATAGGGCCACACACCTCTGCAACCTGGAAACCTAACACTGCAGGAAAAGAAAAATGGCTTGGAACAAAAACAAATGTAGTCTCCATCCACACAGTATGTGATGATTGACATTATTTCATCTGAAAACACCAAGAAAAAGCAAGCAAAGTCTGCAGTTTTTGATGGGGTTTGGAGTGCGTGCGGACGTAACTCTGGCCGGCAGACAGGGATGTCGTTGCAGCCATGTGACCCACACAGTATGTAAACACAGTGAACTTCAGCACTGGACAATGTTTAATTTATTTGTTTGTGAAATCACCATAGGCCTGTTCTATTATGCTCATTTACTTTGCGCCAAAGTGATATGATACCGCACTCTTGCTTAATAATTATAAACCTTGTCAGAAAACTGTAATGGAGAAGAGAGGAGGAACAAAAAATGAAAACCAACCTGAAAGATTCAACAAACCATGATGCTGATTTAAGGTGGAATTGCCCAGCCCCAATGTATGGGCAATAGAGTTATGACTGCCTTGATACTATAATGTAGTCATATAATGTAGTCATATTGTTTTTGCTGCTGTTTCTCTGTCTGTTAGCAAGATCGTGCAAAAACTCCTAGATGGATTTGGATGACAGTTTCACCAGAGGTGGCTCTTGGCCCATAGATGAACTCATTCATCTATGGTGAATGAGTGGAATGAGTGGTTAGCACTGCGGCAGCACAGTTTACCCTTGGCTGGGGGATTGTGGGGATCATGGGATCGTGGGTTCGATCCCAGCCCCCGACCAACAGTGATCTGTGTGGAGTTTGCATGTTCTCCCCGTGTTGCGTGGGTTTACTCCGGGATTTCTCCGGTTTCCTCCCACATGCCAAAAAAAAAACATGCATGTTAGGTTAATTGGCTGTTCTAAATTGTCCCTAGATATTTGTTTCCTATAGGCCCTTAGAATAGAGGGTTAGTATTAATGAAAGCGCTTTGAGTGGTCTTTGTGACTAGAAAAGCGCTATATAAGTGCAGGTTAGTTAGTTAGTTAGTCATTCGATGTTGGAGGTGCCGCGAGTGCATACCTCTGCCAAGGCCCTATCTCGCAATGTACAGATGGATGGCGATATGGACGGACAAAGGGAGGGAGGGACGTAGCCTTGGCAGAGGTATGCGGTCTCTGAGTGCCCTCTAGTTTATTCTAAATATGTTTCATTTTTGATTAAAAAATTATGATTTTTGATGTATGTTTGACTTTTTTCAAACAAATTTGCATCCTTTTTCAAGGAAATTGATGACTTTTTTTCTACATAGATTTATGTATTTTCTTGTAGATCTGTGGCATTTTTTACCTGTAAATTTGTGACTTTGTTAGAAATTTATTTTTTCAGAAAAATTTGCAATTTTTTTCTCAAATAAGTGATTTTTTTTTAAGGACAATTGGGACTTTGTAGCAGTAATACCGCACAAAGAAATGCAAGACAATTTACTCACGAGCAGGAACAGTCCAAGAAGTCCAACTCTCCCATAGAGCACAAATCATAAATCCTTCGGGACATGATGGTCAGATGACGGGAAACGACCGTGTGACTTATATAATGGTCCAGCGGTGTTTGACTAGCAAAGAGCTGCTTAAGAGCAAACACCTCTGGCCAAACAAATTTGGAACACCAGGGCGAGGCGCAGGAAAGATAATTACCGGGGTGAAAACAGCTGACTGTCAGAGAGAGGGGGGCGTGATCTGACTGGCGAATGTTAGACAGCGTCCACCAGAAAGTGGGTCAAACGGCTGCCTAACGATCACCAGCCAGAGCAGTGGCCACAAGCATAGAAATAAACACACAGGTGAGAAAACAAAACACAACATAAGACCAAGAACGATCAGAACTGAGCCCACAGGAGAACACAGGCTTGGTTCATGACAGAGCCCACCCCCTCTAGGGGTGGAAACCAGACACCCACAGTAACATCATAGAGATCCCCCCTCCCCCCCCCCCCCACCAACAGGAACAACAGCAACTAACAACATGAACCCAGGTGGGAGATAGGGGGAACAGGAAGGAGGGAACACAATGCCCCACCCAGGGCTCACCATTAACCCCCTCCCAAGTCCACAAGCATTGGGGCTCAGGAGGCCGCCCAGAGTCCCAGACCTGGCAGAAGGTCCGGTGGACGGAATTCGGTGGTCTGCCGGAAAACACGGGCCACCAGACCCGGGTAGTCAATCCGTCCGGCCAGGGTTGTTCATCCACGAGGGCTGGCAGGATGAGGCGGGAGGTGGCCTGTCTACCGGGAAACTCACTGGTGGGTGACTGGACCGAAGGGACGGAACCCCCATGGCGTAGGACCGAGAGAAGAAGGGGACCATGGTGTCCTCAAGGTGACCTGCAGCACCCTCGGTGACCCCGGCTTGGGGCCCAGCTGCACCAGCGGTGGACCCCAACCGGACCAGCTCTGCTGCACCCACGATGGACCTTGCCCGGGCCGGCTCCGCAGCACCCACAATGGACTCCAGCGGGAGCCTTTCTTCACCCACAGTGACCTCTGGCTGAGACTCAGCTGCACCCGCGGTGATCCCAGTCTGGGACGTGGCAGCACCTGCGATGGTCCCAGTCTGGGACATGGCAGCACCCACAATGGGCTCTGGTTGGAGCACCGTTGCACCAGCGGTGACCCCCATTGGGGGCCTCATTGCTCCCATGGTGGCCTCCCCAGCGAGAGAGGTGGTGCTCCTCGCGCCACCTGGCACTGGACCCCTATCCTCGGCGGCTTCCGGCGAGGTCAACTGCTCTCCAGCGATCCTGGCATGGGGCTCCGAACCCGGAGGGAGAGAAAAAGACACTGGGTCAGGGTTGCTGGCAGCGGCAGAGCCCGGTGAGGCAGCCCCGAAGGCTACTACGAGCTTCCCTGGGCCCTCCTCGCCATGAGTTGGGCAGTGTGACACTGACATATTCAGTACTGACACAATGGAGCACACTTGCCTGAACTCGGGCTCCACGGCTGTCCAGGACTCCGGCAATTTGGGGTGCATTGACTCCGTCATCTCGCCCGGTGCTGTGCCCCTGTTGACCTCCTCTGGGACCCCTCCCATCATTGTCAGTAGGCAACCCCTGTGGTGGCAGCTCCTCTCCGGCCACCCTAGTGAGGGGCTCGACAGGCATGGGAGAGAAAGAAAGGTTAAGGTTGCCGGCAGCGACAGAGCCCGGCGAGGAGAGACCAGGTGCAGCCAGAAGCCACACCCGACTCTCCTCCCCAAGAGCCAGACAAGATCTCGCAATCACAGGCAAATGAACTACAGGAGAGATAACTTGCCTGTGCTTGAGCTCTACCGCCGTCCAGGACTCCAACGCTGCCGACAACGACGGTCCGGGTCCCATCGGCTGGAGGTCTGGTCCGGGGAATGACTCTGCTGCAGTGATCCCCACAACAAGCGTTATGGTGATTGCAGTCTTGGTGATCTGACGTTCCTCCTTGACCCGGCTGTTGACTGCGGCGAGCAGGTTCACCCACTCCTCGTCCAATGGAGAGTCTGGGGGTTGAGCAAGCATAGGGGGAGGAACCGTCACAGCCGGGGAAGTGCGTCCTCAGACCTCCCTCTCACGGTGCTCCTCTTTGACCCAGCGGTTGAGCACGACAAGCAGAGCTGACCACTCCTCGTCCGCCGGTGTGGTGGCAGAGAACCGCCTCCATGCAGGCCCCTGGGCAGGATCATCCAGGGCCTTAACCTACTCCATCGTCTGGTGGCCCGGTTCTTGAACCGGCAGGCCCTCAGGAATTAAAGGAGGAGACACGGAGAGGGGAAGGAAACAATCATTAGCTGCAGCTGGAGGAGAGGTCCCAGTGGACTGCTGATACTGGGCCTCTCCCTAAGGAGACAGGCAAGATTCAATGTTAATGAATGATTTAGAATGAAAAAATACTTGCCAGTAATCCCGGTCAATTATATTCACAGCTGCAGGCGGCAGACACTCGTCCCTCTCCGTGCCAGCGGTGACGTAGGTCCTCTTGAGGGCTTGCGGAGGAACCTTCTGCATGATGACGGAGGTGGGCGTTCCCGGGATGACCTCAGTGGACCTCCCAGCAGCCGGAGGGATGATGGCAGGTGACGGAGGGGAGGTCTTCTCCTGGCGCTTCCACGCAGGACGACGCTGTCCCTTGTTTGCTGGGGTTGGCTTGGTGAGAGCGGGAGCAGAGACCTGGCAGTGGACAGCTTCAACGGTGTCCCGGGGGCGCCCTCCCCATGGCGCAAGCCCAATCTTCTTTGGAGACCTCCTCTCCCTCTCGCCGTACTCGTGTTGGAGCGCTGCCATCTGGGATATCCGCTCAACTGCCTCAGGATGTTCGGAGAGCTGAGGGCATCGCCGAACCTCTGCCTCTGCCAGCTGGATGTACCACATAACATCCGCTGAAGTGGAATAACCGCTCGCCGTGAATATCAGGCCGTCGATGTCCATGAGTGCTCGGCAGAGTTACCAGCCGAGACTCATTGGATAATGCTGGCCCAAAGACATCTCCAAACCAGATTAGCACCAACAAGCAATGCACAAAAAAAGGAAAAAGGGATGTGTGGGTGAACCCACTAAATCCTTTTCACTGGCTGGACCATTCTGTCACAAATTCCCCGTGCGCTTTTCCACAGCACACGGAGGAGGAGAAGGATGGATGGACTTACACACAGGGTTTCACCAAACACACATTTATTGACATGACACTTCAAAAATAAAGACTTACAGGTAGGAAATGATGTACACAAAATGGCTGATGCAGGAGCAAACAGCGGGCAGACTACTGTGTACTGTGGCCACAGGAAAATAATACAAATAGCATACACGCTCGGGAGAGAGAGGAAGACACTAGGAGGCTTGACTGACTCGGGGGAAGGGGGGGGGCCAAATTGGACAACAGCCTAAGAGTAGCAGTAGAACTGCAGGGGGAAATGCTACCAGATCAGCGTAGCAGACAAACTGCACAGAGAAACGCAACTGGTCTAGCGTAGCAGCAATACCGCACAAAGAAATGTAAGACAATTTACTCACAAGCAGGAACACTCCAAGAAGTCCAATTACCCCGTAGAGCACAAATCATAAATCCTTCGGGATGTGACGGTCACATGACGGGAAACGACCGTGTGACTCGTATAATGGTCCAGCGGTGTTGGACTAGCAAAGAGCTGCTTAAGTACAAACACCGCTGGCCAAACAAATTTGGAACACCTGGGCAAGGTGCAGGAAAGATAATTACCGGGGCAAACAGCTGACTGTCAGAGAGAGGGGGGCGTGGTCGGACTGCCGAATGTTAGACAGCGCCCACCAGAAAGTGGGTCAAACGGCTGCCTAATGATCGCTGGCCGGAGCAGCGGCCACAAGCATAGAAATAAACACACAGGTGAGAAAACAAAACACAACATAAGACCAAGAACAATCAGAACCGAGCTCGCAGGAGAACACAGGCTTGGTTCATAACAGTTAGTGGCTGTTTTCCTCACAAATTTATGACTTTTTCCGTAATTTTTTTTTTTTTCTTGTGAATTTGTCACTTATTTTATCAAAAAAATGCATGAATTTTTCTGGAAAAGTTATATCTTTTTTCAAACAAATTTGTAGCTTTTAGCATTTAGCATCCATCCATCCATTTTCTTCTGATTAATCCTTTTCGGGTCGCGGGGAGGGGGGGGGGAATGGAGCCTATCCCAGCATCTTTGGGCGAGAGGCAAGGTACACCCTGGACAGATGGCCAGTCCATCGCAGGGCCAACACAGAGAGACAGACAACCATTCACTCTCACAGTCATACCTAAGGACAATTTAGAATCCCCAGTTTTGATGCCAGTTAACCTAACTTGCATGTTTTTGGCATGTGGGAGGAAACCAGAGAAATCCCGGAGTAAACCCACGCAGACACGGAGAGAACATGCAAACTCCACACTGACATAATGCACGGCTCAGGAGACACACACGCAGGCTCAGGGTAGATTTAATAGCTTTATTAACAACAAGTGTGTATGAGTGTGTGTATGCGAGATGTATATGTGCTGGTGGTGGCGTCTGCGTCAGGCACGGAGGCAGGAGGCCGTTCAGCCGGACAACCCTATGGGAGAAGCAGAGGGAGAAGGGTAACGGGCACCACACTAACACAGGAGATATGACAATGATAGTAGGCTTACTTGGTTTGGGCAGGTGGCTGGCACAGCAAGGGCGTAGCCCGGTAGACAGCGACCTGGAGCGCCTGATGCAGCAGCGAGGAGGCGGTGGCTGTAGGAAGTAGTCCGCCGCCGGGAAATCCACCTGTGCACAGGGGAGGAGACTGGAAGGAGAAGGTAAGAGATTCTTACGTGTAATCTTGCTCGTTGAAGGGGATTCCTTGCAGCAAGGGAAGCCAACAAAGACAGACGGCTTCAGGCCGAAGCCCAGGGCGAGACGGCTTAAATCCCTCGTCCGCTGACGAGGCGCAGGTGTGCGTGCAGCTGGCGCCGCTGATGAGCGGCGAGGCGTGACAGTACTCCCCCCTCTAGCAGCGCCTCCTGGCGATGGTTTCTCCGGGTGCGCTCGGTGGAACTCAGTAATGAGAGATGGATCCAACACAAACGACGAGGGTACCCATTGCCGATGTTCGGGTCCATAACCCTCCCAGTCCACCAAGTACTGCAACCCGCGACCCCGGCGCCGGGAGTCCAGGATGGAATAGATGGGCCAGGCCGGATGACCACCAATCATCTGGGGCGGGGGCTGCGCAGCAGGGGGAGGGCAAAGGGGGTCGGAGACTGCCAGCTTCACCTTGGAAACGTGGAAGGTGGGATGAATGCAGAGGGAGGGGGGAATATTCAATTCAATTCAATTCAACTTTATTTATATAGCGCCATTTCACAACAACAGTCATCTCATAGCACTATCAACTGTAGGGGGGACCCCCACAGTTGCAGAAAGACCCCAGCAATCAGGCGATCCCCTGTGAGCAAGCACTTGGCGACGGTGGAGAGGAAAAACTCCCTTTTAACAGGAAGAAACCTCCAGCAGAACCAGGCTCAGGGAGGGGCAGTCATCTGCTGCGACTGGCTGGGGGGTGAGGGGATAGAGAAGAAGAAAAGAACAGACATGTAGAGAGCAAACAGCACGATGGGGACTCAATCTATGGGAGAGAACAAACAAATGTTAATGACCAGCAAAAAAAAAATATTTCATAGAGAGTGAGGAAAGGAGTGAGGCCCAGTGCATTACTGGAGGTCCCCCGGCTGACTAAACCTATTAGCAGCATAACTAAGGGAGGGTTCAGAAACACATGATCCCTCCCTAATTGTAGGCTAGATCAAAAAGGTAGGTTTTAGCCCTATTCTTAAAAACAGAGATCGAGTCTGACTCCTGAATCCAGATTGGCAGCTGATTCCACAGGAGAGGAGCTTGATAACTGAAGGCTCTGCCTCCCATTGTACTTTTGGAGATTCTAGGTATTACAAGTAATCCTGCATTTTGGGAGCGTAGTGCTCTGTTAGGATAATACGGTAGTATCAGATCTTTTAAATAAAAAGGAGCCTGATTGTTTAGGGCTTTGTAAGTGAGAAGAAGGATTTTAAACTTAATTCTAAACTCTATGGGAAGCCAATGAAGGGAGGCCAGAACCGGAGAGATATGATCTCTCTTTCTAGTACCTGTTAAAACTCTTGCTGCAGCATTTTGGATCAGCTGAAGACTTTTTAAAGATGTTTTAGGACAGCCTGATAATAAAGAATTACAATAATCTAATCTCGAGCTAACAAAAGCGTGGATCAGCTTCTCAGCATCACTCTGAGACAAGATGCTCCTAATCTTGGCAATATTACGCAAATGATAGAAGGCAGTCTTAGAAACAAATTTAATATGTGAATTGAAGGACAAATCCTGATCAAAAATAACTCCAAGGTTCCTCACAGAGCTATTAAGAGAAAGAGTAACTGCGTCCAAACTGAAAGTTTGATTTGGAAAGGAATTTCTAAGGTTTTTTGGACCAACAAGAATGACTTCAGTCTTATCTGAATTTAATAGCAGGAAATTACAAGTCATCCAAGCTTTGATTTCCTTAAGACAGGCTTCTAACTTGGCTAATTGATTAGTATCATCTGGCTTCATTGACAGGTATAATTGTGTGTCATCTGCATAACAATGAAAATGTATACAGTGCTTTCTAATAATGTTGCCTAACGGAAGCATATATAAACTAAAAAGAGTAGGGCCTAGCACAGATCCCTGTGGAACTCCATGACTAAGCTTTGAGCTGAAAGAAAACTCATCATTTACATGAACAAACTGGAACCTATCAGATAAATAAGATCTAAACCACTGCAACGAAGTTCCATTAAGTCCAACATAGTGTTCTAATCTATCAAGTAGAATATTATGATCAATAGTATCAAAAGCTGCACTAAGATCTAAAAGGACAAGTACAGAAACTAGTCCATTATCAGATGCAATGAGGAGGTCGTTAGTGACCTTCGCTAAGGCTGTTTCAGTACTATGATGGATTCTAAACCCAGATTGAAACTCTTCAAGTAAACCATTTCCCTGCAGGTGGTCAAGTAATTGCGTAGCAACAACTCTTTCTAAGATTTTTGAAATGAAAGGGAGATTAGAGATTGGTCTATAGTTAGCTAAAGCTCCTGGATCTAGCGTTGGCTTTTTGAGTAAGGGTTTAATTACAGCCGTTTTAAAAGCCTGCGGTACATGGCCTAAAGTTAATGAAGAATTGATTATATGAAGAATAAAGCTACCAATAAGTGGGAAGACTTCTTTAAATAACCTGGTAGGAATAGGATCTAAAAGACAAGTTGAAGGTTTGGATGAGGAAACTACTTTGTCTAACTCACAAAGGTCGATTGGAGTAAACTCATCAAGACAGACATCAATAGAAGGAGTTGTAGTAGTTACAGTATTTAAGTTAACTGTGGGAAGAATCTGATTGATTTTATCTCTGATGGATGAAATTTTATTATTGAAAAAGTTCATAAAGTCCTGACTAGTAAGCTCTAAGGGGATGCTAGGATTGACAGAGTCCTGACTCTTTGTCAACCTGGCTACAGTACTGAAAAGAAACCTGGGATTATCCTTGTTCTCTTCTATTAATGCAGAGTAATAACTCGTTCTAGCTTTTCTAAGAGATTTTTTATAAATTAAAAGATGATTTCTCCAAGCTAAATAGATTTCATCTAAATTAGTAGAGCGCCATTTTCTTTCGAATTGACAAGTCTTCTGTTTTAAGCTACGAGTTTCTGTGTTGAACCAAGGAGTTAAAAATCTCTGATTAGACTTTTTCTTTTTTAAGGGGGCCACCAAGTCTAGAGCCTGATGCAGAGAAGCTGAAACACTATCCACCATGTTATCAATTACAGAAGGAGCAAGCTGTCTATAGCTTATTTCCGCTGTGTTGACACATGGCATAGAGGAAACAATCTGCATAAATTTGGAAACAGCATCATCTGAGAGGCATCTACTGTGATAATATTTTTCTTTAGGAGCCAAATAGTCAGAAATAGTAAAATCAAAGGTTAACAGACAATGGTCTGACAGTACAGGGTTATGAGGAGACGCTACAAGATTTTCTATTTCTATGCCATATGTCAGAACAAGGTCCAATGTATGGTGGAGGTAATGAGTAGAATTTCCTACTTTCTGAGAAAACCCAATCGAGTCTAATATTGAATTAAAAGCCACATTAAGGCAGTCACTATCTACATCCACATGTATATTAAAGTCCCCTACTATAATTATTCTATCAGATTTCAACACTAAATCAGCTAAGAAATCAGCAAATTCGGATAAAAATTCTGAATAGGTTGATGGGGGACGATAAACAATGGCAAATAAAATTGGGTTTAACCTGAAATTGCTAAAGTGCCCAATACTGAGGACCAGGCCCTCAAAGGAATTATAACATGTTTTTTGCTTTACATTAACTAGTAATTTGGAATGGTAAATTGTTGCTACTCCTCCTCCACGACCAGAACTTCTGGGATTTTGACAGTTTAAATAACCAGAGGGGGTTGATTCATTTAAACCAACATAATCCTCTTGTCCTAACCAAGTCTCTGTAAGGGAAATTAAATCAATCTGATGATCAATTAACAGATCATGGACTAACAAAGACTTGGGAGTTAGAGACCTAATATTTAACAAACCACATTTAATTTTTAAATTATGAGGAGGAACAGAGGCCAAATCATTCAATTTAGAGGCATTATGTTTAATTTGAGTTTTACCAATATTTTGCTTTATCACTTTGGGATGCTTATACATTATATTTTTATTCACTTTGGAGGGAGCAGACAACGATTCTCTGATGGGGAAGACAGGGGCTAAGCTGAGGGGTGGCGGATGAAGAGGAGCTGCAGAGAGGCGTGTAAGACTGCGACTCTGCTTCCTGGTCCCAACTCTGAGTAGTCATGGTTTTGGAAATTTGGATAAAAAAGATGCCAGATTGTTAGATAAATGAGAAGCACCATCCAAAGTGGGATGAATGCTGTCTCGTCTCATAAGACCAGGTTTTCCCCAAAAAGAGCTCCAATTGTCAATGTAGCCCACGTCATTTTTAGGACACCACACAGACAGCCAGCGGTTCAAGGATGACGAGCGACTAAACATGTCATCACTGGTCAGATTGGGGAGGGGCCCAGAGAATACTACAGTGGCAGACATCGTTTTGGCAAACTCACACACCGATTCTACATTAAGTTTCGTGACTTCCGACTGCCGGAGACGGATGTCATTAATGCCGGCGTGAATAACAATTGTGGAATATTTACAGTTACTTTTAGCCAGCATTTTCAAATTTGACTCGATGTCGCCTGCTCTGGCCCCAGGAATACATTGGACTATGACCGCTGGAGTCTCTAGGTTCACGTTTCTGACTACAGAGTCGCCAATGATCAGAGTTTTTTCCTCAGCGGGTGTGTCGCTGAGCGGGGAAAAATGATTAGAAACGTGAACAGGTTGGTGGTGTACCGGGGCTTTGCGACTAGGCTTCCTTCTCACCGTCACCCACCCAGTCTCCTCGCTGCTGAGGAGAGCCGGGGAACCGCTGACAGGGGGGCCTAAGCTAGCTAGCTCCGCTGCAGCTAATGGGCGTCCGTCGAGATTAACTGGCGCAGATGGTGTTTCAATGCAGCGGAGCCGGGATTCCAAATCAGACAACCTCGCCTCGAGCGCCTCAAAAAGACAACATTTATTACATTTACCGTTATCACTAAAAGAGGCAGAGGTGTAGCTAAACATCTGACAGAGAGAGCACACCAGAGGAGAGGAAAGAGAGGTAGTAGCCATAGCTAGTGGCTACTACGTGTGGAATAGCCACACGCACAGCCACCGGGTTTATAATCCTGGTTATGGGGTATGGGCCCATGAAACGCTGTGCCAGCTTCCTCCTCTCACCCTTTAAAACGACGTCCTGGGTAGACACGTAGACACGCTGGCCTACCTGGTAGGCTGGGGCAGGTCTTCTGTGCCGGTCCGCCGTAGATTTGTTGCGCTCCGCCGTGCGTAAAAGCGCATTGCGCGCCGACGCCCAAATGGAGCGGCACCGCCTGAGGTGCGCCCGAACTGAGGGGACAGTTACCTCACTCTCCTGCGTAGGGAACAGAGGGGGGTCGTAGCCCAGGGACGCCTTAAATGGGGACATCCCCATGGCAGAAGAGCGGGCGGTGTTATGGGCGTACTCAACCCAGGCGAGATGGTTGCTCCAGGCTTGGATGTAGTGACGCAGCGGAGCGCAGCCTCCAGCTCCTGATTGGTCCGCTCACACTGCCCGTTGGTTTGGGGGTGATGGCCGGAGGAGAGGCTTACCTTGGCTCCCAGGGCATTACAGAAGGACCTCCAAACCTCTGAGGAAAACTGGGGACCCCGGTCCGAGACCACGTCCACCGGAATCCCGTGCAGCCTGACCACGTGCTGGATAAGGAGGTCCGCCGTCTCCAAGGCAGATGGAAGCCCTCGTAATGGGATGAAGTGAGCAGCCTTGGAGAAACGATCAACGATGGACAGGACTGAGTCGAAGGTGTTAGAGTCCGCGAGACCAGTGACGAAATCCAGAACGATATGCGACCAGGGCCTGCCAGGGACGGGCAGAGGCTGGAGCAAACCCGCTGGAGGGGCATTACCTGATTTACTGGTGGCGCAGACGGGGCAGGCCTGGGCGTAGGGGGCAGCGTCCTTCCGCAGGCCTGGCCACCAGAAGGATCGTTGAAGTAAATCGATCATCCGGGAGGAACCAGGGTGGCAGGTGAGCTTTGATGTGTGCAGCCAGTGGATGACCTCCCCCCGGACCGTGGACGGTACAAAGAGCCTCCCCTCCGGTCCGCCGCCAGGGTCTGGTTCCGACTCCTGCGCCTTCCGGATCTTACTTTCGATGTCCCAAGTGATGGCTCCCACGATGCACGACCTGGGCAAGATGGTGTGGACTGCGTCCTCAGACGCCTCAGGGGCAAATTGCCTAGAGAGGGTGTCAGGCAGGCCGTTCTTGGAGCCAGGCCTAAAGGTGATGTTGAAGCGGAACCTGGCGAAGAACAAGGACCAACGCGCCTGGCGGGCGTTCAGACGCTTGGCAGATCTCAAATATTCCAAGTTCTTGTGGTCAGTTAGAACCACGAACGGCAGGTCCGCCCCCTCTAGCCAGTGACGCCACTCCTGCAGCGCGAGCTTGATGGCGAGGAGCTCTCTGTCCCCCACGTCGTAATTTCGCTCCGCCGGGGACAAGCGCCGGGAGAAGAAGGCACAGGGCCGTTTGACCCCGTCGTCAGGTGACCGCTGAGATAGAACCGCCCCCACCCCCGTGTCCGAAGCGTCCACCTCCACGATGCATTGCAGCGAGGGATAGACTTGGCTGAGGACCCGGGAGGAGGAGAACTCCGCCTTCAGCGCCTGGAAAGCAGCTGCGGCCTCTTCAGTCCACCGGAACGGGACCTTAGGGGACGTGAGGCGGGTCAGAGGGCCGACGATGGTACCAAAGTTCGGGACAAAGCGGCGGTAGAAGTTGGCAAATCCAATAAACTGTTGCACCTGTTTCCTTGATGTAGGAGTGGGCCATTCCACCACCGCTTTCACCTTCGCTGGATCCGGAAGCACCTGGTCGTGGGAGATGACGAACCCGAGGAAGGACGTAGTCTTAGCGTAAAATTCACATTTCTCAGCCTTGATATATAACCGGTTCTCCAGCAGCCTTTGGAGGACCCACCTCACATGGACCCGGTGCTCGTCCCTGGATCTGGAGAAGATGAGGATGTCATCCAGGTAGACGAACACAAACAGGCCGATGAAATCCCGGAGGACGTCATTTATAAGGCGCTGAAAGACGGCTGGAGCATTGGTCAACCCGAACGGCATAACCAGGTACTCGAAGTGGCCATTTGGGGTACGGAAGGCTGTCTTCCACTCGTCTCCCTCCCGGATCCGGACGAGGTGGTATGCGCTGCGAAGATCCAGCTTGGAGAACCAAGTCGCCCCCTGGAGGGAGTGGAAGGCGGTGTCCATTAGGGGCAAGGTGTAGCGATCCTTCTCCGTGATGTCATTCAGGGCGTGGTAGTCAATACAAGGACGGAGGGAGCCGTCCTTCTTGCCCACGAAGAAGAATCCAGCGCCTAATGGTGATGACTAAGGACGGATAATTCCAGCACTCAGCGATTCCTTGAGATAAGAGTTCATGGCCTCCTTCTCCGGCGCAGACAGGCTGTAGAGTCACCCTGAGGGTAAGGGTGCCCCCTGGCTGATGTTTATCGCACAGTCGTAAGGCCTGTGCGGAGGAAGAGACATCGCCTTGGACTTGCTGTACCCAGGTCGTGAAACTCCGATGGCACCAGGGTGAGATCCGGAGGCGCGGCATCCTTGGGAGTAGGAGGAGAGGATGGGGAGCAGGCAGCGGATTGAAGGCAGGTGCTCATACAAAAGGAGCTCCAGGCGGATACTCTGGCGGACTTCCAGTCCAGGACAGGATTGTGGAAGCGGAGCCATGGGTATCCCAGAATGACGGGTGACACAGAGCTAGGTAGGACGTAGAAGGAGGTTTCCTCCCGGTGGTTCCCAGAGATGATCACAGGGACAGGGACGGTCTGATGTGTAACTTTCCCCAGGGACACATGGGAGAGGTTGACCAGGGCGAGAGGAGACTTAAGGGCTTGGCAACGAATGCCCAGTCGGGTTGCCAGGCTTTGTGAAATAAAGCTGCCCTCCGTGCCCGAATCCACCAGTGCGTGGGTGAGGTGCCCTGTGGGGTTGTGACAAAATCGGATGGGCAGCTTCAATTGAGAGAGGGGATTTAACCGATTAGCATCCGCGAGGCCCCCTACAGTGACTCGCGGACCTCCCCGTTTGGCTTCTGTGGACAAAGCTCCACCGTATGTTGGCTGTCTCCGCAATACATACAGAGACCCAACTCACGGCAGCGTTGTTTCTCCGCTGGGGGGAGCTTTGTCCAGCCTGTCACCATCGGCTCCGACTCCTCGGAGTACCCCGGTGACGGCAATGCCAGGGGGCGAGCTTGGGACAGGCGAGACGAGGCACCTCAAGGGCGAGAAGAAGACGACTTCCGCTCCGAGGCACACTCGCGCAACCTGTTGTCCAAGCAGATGGCTAGGGAAGTTAGCTCCGCTAAAGTCTCCGGGATGTCCCGTCCAGCCAATTCGTCCCTCAGACCAGCGCTGAGACTGCGAAGGAAGATGCCGCAGAGAGAACGTTCTCCCCAGCCAACCTCCTCCGCCGCTACCCGGAAGTCGATCGCATAGTCAGCTGCCTACCGGCTTCCCTGCTGAAGGCTGAGAAGCCGATCAACCTGAACGCTCTCTGTACGCGAATGATCAAATACTTCCAGAAACAGTCTCACGAATTGGCCATAGGTGAGGGTGGCGTAACTGGGCTTCACCATAACGGCGTAAGCCCAGGTAAGCACTCGCCCCTCCAAGAGGTTCCCTATGTAGCCAATCCGGCTATGGTCTGAGGGAAAGTCTCCGGGAACACGGTGAAACACGGACTCACACTGCATGATAAACCCCCGCGCTCCACCGAGCTTACTGCTAAAGCGGGCAGGGGTCAGAATGGGTGTGAGCCGAGTCGGTGCCGACGGAGCAGGCTGGACGGCCGCTGGAGCAGCTGGAGCCACGCCGCCCTGACGGGCCGGGGGGAACAGCTGTTGGGGGTCCAAGCGGTCCAATCGGTTAGTGATTATCAGAATCAGAATCAGAATCAGCTTTATTGGCGAAGTATGCACAACACATACAAGGAATTTGACTTTGGCTAAAAACTTGCTCTCTATGGCTAACTGATTTAAAATCACCTGTTGTTGGTGGGCTATTAGATCCACCCGAGCCTCGAGGGTGGAAAGACGGCGTGCGAGCCCGCTGTCTGCCGAGCCGCTCTGCTGAAGTCGTACTGACATAATGCACGGCTCAGGAGACACACACGCAGGCTCAGGGTAGATTTAATAGCTTTATTAACAACAAGTGTGTATGAGTGTGTGTATGCGAGATGTATATGTGTTGGTGGTGGCGTCTGCGTCAGGCACGGAGGCAGGAGGCCGTTCAGCCGGACAACCCTATGGGAGAAGCAGAGGGAGAAGGGTAACGGGCACCACACCAACACAGGAGATATGACAATGATCGTAGGCTTACTTGGTTTGGGCAGGTGGCTGGCACAGCAAGGGCGTAGCGACCTGGAGCGCCTGATGCAGCAGCGAGGAGGCGGTGGCTGTAGGAAGTTGTCCGCCGCTGGGAAATCCACCTGTGCACAGGGGAGGAGACTGGAAGGAGAAGGTAAGAGATTCTTACGTGTAATCTTGCTCGTTGAAGGGGATTCCTTGCAGCAAGGGAAGCCAACGAAGACAGACGGCTTCAGGCTGAAGCCCAGGGCGAGACGGCTTAAATCCCTCGCCGCTGACGAGGCGCAGGTGTGCGTGTAGCTGGCGCCGCTGATGAGCGGCGAGGCGTGACACACACAGATCACTGTTGGTTGGGGGCTGGGATTGAACCCAGGATCCCCCGGCCAAAGGTGAGTTGCTGTGCTGCCGCAGTGCTAACCACTCCGCCACCGCGCTGCCCGTAACTTTTATTTTCAAGGAAATGTTTGACTTTTTTCTTGAAATTCACATCTTTTTTCATGT
Organism: Pholidichthys leucotaenia; assembly: GCA_020510985.1. Taxonomy (NCBI): domain Eukaryota; kingdom Metazoa; phylum Chordata; class Actinopteri; order Cichliformes; family Pholidichthyidae; genus Pholidichthys; species Pholidichthys leucotaenia. The sequence continues at coordinate 413,417,558 of CM035841.1, read as the reverse complement.
AAACTTGTGGCCTTCCCCCTCAAAAGTTAGTGATTTTTTTTCTTACAAATATGTATAATTTCTGTTAAATTTTCTTTGCAACTTTTCCCCCAGAAATGTATACAATTTTTCTTAATGATTTACAACGTATAATTCATAAATTTGCAGTTTGAGTTTTTTTCCCTCTTAGATGTTTTACACTAAAAGATAAGTCATGTGACCTCTCATATAATACCAATCATAAAAAGAAATTGTGATACATAAATATTTCTTGGACCTGAAATTGAAAGTATCCTTCAATAAAAGCACTCACGAAAGTACAACGTTGTGAAAAAAGTTACTTGTTACAACATAACAGAAGAACTTAATGCTGCAGAACTACCATGGGCGGATATTTCATGTCACTTTCTTTTTTTTGGGGGGGGGGGGGGATATACAGAATATTTTCTCCAGAGTAAAGATTGAGGGGGACACTATAGGTATTTGGGGCCCGATGCAAGACTGTGTTTTGGGGCCCCTATTTTCTGTGATAAGATAAGATAAGATAAGCCTTTATTAGTCCCACAACGGGGAAATTCCAGGATTGCAACAGCACAGGGATAGCAACACTCAGAGCAACAATCAGAAGGCAAGAATAAAAAAAACAAGCAAGCAAGAGCAGCTAATATACATATGTACATATTACTATAAAATATATATATATACACACACACACAGACACACAATGCAGAGCATTGTAGATAGAGAAGAGATCAAACATTTTAAAACAAAAACTTGAAAAAACAAACCTGAGTCACTGTCTAGATGAAGAGAGGACATTTAAGGCATTAAATAGAACACAAACTTATGATTCACATCAATGTTGCAAATTTAAAGGGAAAAAGTCACAAATTTACGACAAGAGAGTTGTCGGTATCCTTAGTCTCGTCTTTATTGTCCTGTCTTGTTATTGTCATTTTGCATTTATAGTATTATTTACATCTTGGGGTTGTGTTGTCTTATTCTTGTATTATTTTTTTTGGTTATCGGTTTGTGCTTTTATTTTGACAGCGCTGTGCAGCTTCCGGCCGTCAAACTGTTTTCGCTGCAAAGCGGTCACTTAATATGTCACTTTCCTCTCTCATGTACTCACACCTGTTATGCATCAAGGATTGTCTCATTCCACTATTTAAGGGCACCACAACATTCCCCATTGTCGTGTCCTACTGTTACCTTCCTCAGCAGTTCTCCGCCGGACGCTGAGTGTTTTGGGGTTTTGCAGTAGAGGAGAACGGGAGCGCTCCGACCAGGTAATTTATTCCTTTTCCAAATTCCCTCAGCCATGAGCCCCACTTCTCTTCAGGTGTGCTCCGGCTGAAGTTGTCTCTTTTCCCTGACGTCCCCAAGTGCCTCAGCCAGTATTTTCCCAGGCTGTTCTCCTCCCTCCTGGTCGTGATGCCCGCTCTCCTCCGGCACCCTTATCTCATTACATGTAAGTTTAGTGTTTCGTGTAGTGTTCGTCTTTATGTTAATAAATGTGCAAAACCACGGCGTGCCTTTGGTGTCCTTCCATAGCCCTTGAAAAGGGCGTTTCATTACACTTATAAGGAAAAAGTCACAGATTTATGAGAAAAAAATTAAGAATTTATGAGAAAAGAAAAAGAAAAGAAAGAAAGAAAAGAAAAAGCAAGTTTATGAGAAAGGTTAAAATTTATGAGAAAAAAGTTACAAACTTGTGAGGAAAAAAGTTGATTTAAACAAAAAAAAGTTGCAAATCTACGAGAAAAAAGCTGCAGATTTACGAGAAAAAGTTGAAAAATTATTTGAAAAAAGTTGCAAATTGATGAGAAAAAGTTGAACATTTATTAGAAAAACATGCAGATTTACAAGAAAAAAGTTGCAGATTTTAAGAAAAAAAATAATTTTACAAAAAATTTGCAACTTTACAGCAAAAAAAATGTATATTTATGTGGGGAAAATTGCAAATTTCACAAAAGTTGCAAATTTGTGAAAAAAGTTGCAAATTTTTAAGAAAAAAAGTTTGCCATTTTAAATGGTAGAACTTGCAAATTTAAAAGAAATGTTCCAAATTTGCAAGCTTTTTTGTTAGCATTAGCGTTTCAAAGTCCTTTGCAACACGATATTAAATCTTTATGATGACTTGACCCCCTGCCCCCGCCCCCTTTGATTTACACTTAAGAGAACAACTCTGTTTTTGCAAATTTAATTTCTGACTTCCTCCTTTTTTCATTTCTCCACAGTCCCAGTTGTGTGTTAACATGTTTTTTGTGCCAAATGTGCATTGACAACATGATACATTCGATTCCAGCAGCAATAAATCATAGCAGCATCATTCTCAGCTGAACACACACACACACACACACACACACACACACACACATGCACGCACGCACGTACACGTACGCCGCAGACGTCAACATGACGAGGCCAGATGTAGCTATCTGTCTGATGTTTCACGGTCTGTCCGCATGTGACAGAGCTGGAAATGATCAAGTAAATGATGGAGAGGTGAGAAAAGATGAGAAATAGAAGTGTCTGTGTATGTGTTTGGTGCGTCGTTGTGAAAATGGAGGGAAAAAAAATGAATTTCTGGGGCGGGACAAAATAAGAAGCTGATTAATCATCCGTCTTTGTTCTGCTACAGATGTGAAGAAACAGCACCTGTGTGAGCGAGTAGAAGAATGGGACAGAACATGAGAGGGTTGATGAACACATCCGGACCACATGTGTGAGTGTAAGAAGCTCCAGAACAACAACAAGAACATAGTTTCTCTTTCTGCTGCAATTTTTTGTAAGGGTCATTGACTGAAAAATGGTGTGTTTGTAGGTTCTAACTGTCTGAAATGAGTTTACAGGTCACCTAATTATCAAAAAAAATCAAAAGAGTCAATTCTCTTAAAAAACGTACAGTCTTTATCTTGTTTTTCTCTCCAAGAAACGCTAGAAATGTTGTTGACTCGTCTGTCTAAATCGTTAACGTCACAATTAGAAAAAACCAACCCACCGCCATCCTTGAGACCCACCCATGCTCTATTATTGACGCGTCTAGCTGTCTGTCATGTAGTTAGAAGGGGTGCTAAAGGTAGCCTATTAGCCCATGAGCTATTAGCCCCCAAGCTAACACTGGTACCAGGAAGCTTGAACCAAGCGCGGTTTATACTGTCATTTTCTTCAGATCTTAGTCATCCTAATCACCATCCCTGTTACCACCTGGTTCACCAGTCCACAGTCCAAAATATACCTTGCATCACTCCAGCCCATCTCCCAGTGGTTTCTCCATGATTCCACAGCCGACGCCAGTGTGTCAGTTTCGGCAACCGCTTACACTGCGACCAGAGGCTGCTCCCCCAGGGTCCACCACCATCCTCCGGGGCTCCACACGACTCTGCTCTGCTCTCACAGGCAATGTAAGGGAGCTGCTTCATGACTGGGCATCCCCCACCTGGTTGTGGGAGAGAAGCGGAGTCCTGCGGAGCGAGACACTGTACTTTGAGATCTATCAGCTTGGCCTGGCCAGCGGCCTTGGGTTGCAGCAAAAGTGGGTCGCCCAGCGCACCGTGCTGGAGATTTGTTGTGGCAAGGTTGTTGGGAGATGGGCCGGAGTGATCTAAGATACATAATCGACTGTGGATCAGGGAACCAGCACTGCTCATCCAAGCTAGAAGGAGGCTGGAAGCTAGTCAGCTAATGGCTAACATGTAAGAGGGAGGGTGGAGTTGAACAGCTGAAGGATGTTTCTTAAAGAGACAGGCTTTAAATCAGTGTGTTTCAAGAAAGCCATGAAAAATAAAAATAAATTTGCTTCAATAATTAAAAAAATTAAAGAAATTGTGAACAAAATATGTCACAAACACGTCATTAAGATGTGTGAGCTATTAAAATGTGGAACAAGTGCAGTCAATGGCCCCTTTCAAGGAAATTTTTTACATTTTTCTCATTAATTTGTGACCTTTTTACTTATGAAGATGTGACTTTTTCTGGCAATTTGCCAATTTTTTCTCAAGTAATTTTGCAGAATTTTAAAGGAAATTTATGACTTTTTCCTCATAAATGTATTACTTTTTGAGTTATGAATTTGCAATTTTTTCAGACAAATTTGCTAATTTTGAAAGGAACTTTGTGAGTTTGGTCTCATAAATTTGGGGCTTTTTTACTTATGAATTTGTGACTTTTTTCAGGAAATTTGCCCATTTTTTTCTCAAGTAAATTTGCAAAATTTTAAAGGAAGTTATAACATTTTCCTCAAATTTGTGACTTTTCAGGCAAATTGGCTAATTTTTAAAGGCAATCTGTGACTATTTTTTACTTATGAATTTTTTTACTTTTGACAGTATTTTTCAGAAGGTTAAAACCTACAAAACACATTTTTTTCAGTCAATGCCCCTTTTAAAAACACAAACATGCTATTTTTCTTATAATTGATAATTTTCTTTCTTAAATTTTCAAATTTTCTTGAGATCAATTTTGTTCTTCAAAATGTCTGCATTTCTATTGCAAATTTTTGTCAAACTTTTTCCCTCAGATTTGTAATTTTAATTCAATTCAGTTCAATTCAACTTTATTTATATAGCGCCATTTCACAACAACAGTCATCTCATAGCACTTTCAACTGTAGGGGAACCCCCACAGATGCAGAAAGACCCCAGCAATCAGGCGATCCCCTGTGAGCAAGCGCTTGGCGATGGTGGAGAGGAAAAACTCCCTTTTAACAGGAAGAAACCTCCAGCAGAAAAAGGTTGAGGGAGGGGCAGTCATCTGCTGCAACTGGCTGGAGGGGTGAGGGGATAGAGAAGATGAAAAGAACAGACATGTAGAGAGCAAACAGCACGATGGGGACTCAATCTATGGGAGAGAACAAACAAATGTTAATGACCAGCAAAAAAAAAAAAAAAAAAATTTCATTGAGAGTGAAGAAAGGAGTGAAGCCCAGTGCATTACTGGAGGTCCCCCACCTGACTAAGCCTAAATTAGCAGCATAACTAAGGGAGGGTTCAGAGACACATGATCCCTCCCTAATTGTAGGTTATATCAAAAAGGAAGGTTTTAACCCTATTCTTAAAAACAGAGATCGAGTCTGACTCCCGAATCCAGATTGGCAGCTGGTTCCACAGGAGAGAAGCTTGATAACTGAAGGCTCTGCCTCCCATTGTACTTTTGGAGATTCTAGGTATTACAAGTAATCCTGCATTTTGGGAGCGTAGTGCTCTGTTAGGATAATACGGTAGTATTAGATTTAATAAAGAGGGGCCTGATTGTTTAGAACTTTGTAAGTAAGAAGAAGGATTTTAAACTTATTTCTAAACTCTATGGGAAGCCAGTGAAGGGAGGCCAGAACCGGAGAGATATGATCTCTCTTTCTAGCACCTGTTAAAACTCTTGCTGCAGCATTTTGGATCAGCTGAAGACTTTTTAAAGATGTTTTAGGACAGCCTGATAATAAAGAATTGCAATAATCTAATCTAGAGCTAACAAAGAATTACAATAATCTACTCTCATAGATTTGCATGTTTATTTTTTAACAACATTTTGCAGATATTTTTCTGAGTAAGGGATAAATAAGGACATGTATTTCTGTTCCATTGTGTTTTTGGCTATAAAAGATGCAGATGAAGAGATAAATGTGCTGAAGCCTCTTTAGATACAGCGGGGAAAATAAGTGTCCTGTGTCTGAGCTCCGTGTCTCCTCCCCCTATCCCTGAGTGTCCACCGGCCCCAGAGCAGAACCACTGGATGATGGAGGAAACAGAGGCCCTGGAGGATCCAGTTCCAGGGCCAGTGGTGAGTCAGCCCCCAGCCACCACGCCGAATGAGCCACCAGCGTGGGGTGCATCGCCTGGGGGCCTTGGGACTGCTACCACCATCATGCCCACTGTGGGAGCCGCCACAGCAGAGTCTACAGCGGAGCCGGACCACCAAAGAACCAGGCCTGAAACATCGTCGTCAGCCAGAATGACAGAGTCTTGGACAGCGGTGGAATTCGAGCTCAGGCAAGTGCTGTCTCTTGTGTTTCTTGTTTCTGTTCTGGAGAGAGCTTGCCTGGCTCTTTGTGAGGAGATCCGGGTGCAGCCGCCCGCTGCACTCAAGCCTGCCTTGCTGGTCTCCGCCGCTGCCAGTGACCCTGGCCTTGCCTCTGTCTTTGCTGTCTGAGACTTCTCCCAGCACAACCAGAGGCCTCCATAAATCCAGGTTTGCCGCCAGAGGTCACTAAGGGTCCAGCTTCCCCCTCTGTGGAGGTTGCCGTGGGTGCTGCTTCGGCCCAGGCTGGATCCACCGTGGGTGCAGCCCCTCCTCTGCCCGAGGTTGTCGTCTTGGTCCCACCTCCTGTATTGGGGTCCTTGTGGGTTCTGCATCCCAGCCTGAAACCAATGTGGGTGCTGCACTCCAGTTTGGGTCCACTATTGGCGCTGCGCCCCAGCCAGGGGTCCACCGTGAGTGCAGCATTGGTCCGGTTGGGGCCCACCGAGGGTGCAGCTCCGCTACTGCCTGGAGCCACCAAGGGTGCAGCTCCGCTCCAGCCCGGAGCCACCACGGGTGCTGCAGAGCTCCATCCCGGAGCCACCGTGGGTGCAACATTATCCTTGTCTAAGACCACTGAGGGTGTGGTCTCCCTTCCTCCTCTTCCAAGTGCCGCTGGGGTCTCCCTTCTTCATCTGCCATCAGACACCATTGTGGTCCCCCTCCTCTGGCCCTGCTCCCCGCCTTTGGGCCTTCTGGTGGGGGAGCCACCTCCTGGATCACTCCTCCGGTCCTGGTGGCTCAAGAACTCTTGCCGGCCACCCGAAAGACTAGGTCGCCGGGTTGAGTTGTCCGTTTTCTCCGGCAGGCCACCCAACTCATTCCACCTGGCCATCCGGCTGGCCTGGGATGTTGGTCGGCCACCTGAACTGTTTGGTTCCTTTTGGTTAGGGGAGGGCCAGGGCCCTGGTTTTGTGCAGGTGTGGGTCATGAGCGGGTTTGTTTTTCCCTCCTAGCCTGTTTCCCCCACCTCCCTCCCGGGGTGCTTTTGTGATGTACCCCTTCTTTCTGGGGGGGAGTCTTCTGGGTGTTACCTGGGGGTGTCTGGAACCCACCCCTTGGGGAGGGGGGCTCTGTCATGTGTCTGAGCTCAGGTTTTTTTCTGAGCTCATACCTTCACTTTATTCTTAAGTATCTGCTTAGTTTGATTCTGTTAGTTTTCTGTATATACTTTGAGTTTGTTTACACTTGTGCCTCCCCTTTTCCCCCAGACAGTCCCAACTGTGCTCAGCCTATTCCCTTTCAGCTCAGCTGGGAGCAGTTAATCAATCAGGTTAGGTGCTCACTCAGTGATTCACACCTGCAGCTTATCTTTCTGTGTGTATTTAAGCACTGCCATTTCACTGTGGCAGTGCGGCTAATTTGGATTGTCCTCTATCACTCAACTGCTCCAGCCTCTGAAGTTTGATTTCTCCTGAGCACTCCTTGCTCAGAGGCTCTCCTTGTAAGTTATTTTTGCTTTGCATTTTTTGTACTGTTGGCACTTTTGGACTTTTGGACTTTGTTATTTTCTTTAATAAATTGCACAGACACAATTCAGTGCCTGGTCTGTCCTTCTACTCTGAAGGAGCATTCATGACAATAAGTGTTGAACACGTCAACATTTTTTTCATTAAACATATTTCTGATGGAGCCATTGACCTGAGATTGTCACCAGATATCAGTAACAACCCAAGTAATCCATACATACAAAGAAATCAAGGCAAGTGTGTTCACAAAACAGATTATATTTAATAAAGTGGAATGATACAGGGAATAAGTATTGAACACAAGAGCCAGGCAAGATCTCTCCAACACAGAAAAACTGAAAACAAAGAAGAGCACTTGCCTGAGCTCAAGCTTCACTGCCATCCAGGACTCCTTCGATCCAGGTGGGGACGTCTCATGCCCCGTCTTCAGGAGGTCCATCTTAGGCTCTGTTGCGGTGGCCCCTACAACAGGCATGGTGGAAGATACAGTCCTGGGACCTTCAGACGAAGTGACCCACACAGGTGGCTCATCTGGCATGGCAGCTGAAGGTCAGCTCACAGCTGTCGCTGGATTCCACGCAGCTGAAGTCAGAGGACGCTCAGTTATCAGCGTAGGCTTCGGGTCGCTGGCAGCACTCTCCCTCCATCTGGACCATAGCTGCAGGGCTGGGACCAAGTTCTCCAGGACCACAGTCTCCTCCATCGCCCAGCGGCTCAATCCCGGGACGGGCAGACACTCAAGGGAAATTGGAGGAGACATGGAGGGAACAGGTGAGGAAAAATTTTCTGCAGCAGGCGGTGAGGACTCAGTGGACTGCATAAGCTGAGCCTCACCACCAGGAAACAGGCAAGATAATTCATGTTTTGATGATAGAGAATGAGAAACCACTTGCCTGAATTCCCGGGGAAAGATGTTGTATGCTGCAGGAGGCCCAGCGTTTTCCCTCTCTGTGACTTCAGCGGTTGTGGGCCCCCCTAAGGAACATGGAGGAGCCACCCCTGCAGCCTCGATGACAGGTAGAACTGGGGAGGAGACAGCCGGACTCTCAGCAGTGGGGAGAGGCACCATGAAGGAGAGGGGAACAGCAGCGATGGACCATGAAGAGAGAGCTGCTGACTTAGAGACGGAGAAGTTCCTCCGGTGACCTGTAGCTGGGTAGCGGTATCCTGGAGGTGGTGGAGCGGGAGCTGGAGCTGGCGAACAGAGGGAGGAGGAAGATGTCTGTTGCAGGGCATGCTTCCTCGTAGGCTTTGGACCCACTAGGAGCAAGGCTATCACCAGCCCAGGGAATGACAGCTGGAGAGTGGAGAGAGCTGACAGCAGTTCCGCAAACTCGGGATATTTACTTAGCTCAGGATGCACCTTCATTCTCCCTACCGCTGACTCCACATTCTGCAGAATCCTCCTCGGGCTACAGGAGGCAAGAGCGTCGGTGATGCAGTCCTGGATAAAGACAGCTGCCCACTTCTCTTCCAGGCAGGGGCCCTCGTCTGCCGACCCCCTTTTGTTGATTGAGGCCCAGCGTGCCTGGAACATCCTAACCGCTACTCCGGTGACACACCAAGGTGGGTGAAATAAACACACAGACAAAAAACCCCACAAACCCACAGCAGCTGGATCACAAACTGGCTGCGGTCTTCTGTCATAAATTGCTCCATGGGGCAGCAAGGAGATCTAGGCGTTGGACTGTGAGTTGTAAAGTTTATTAAAAACATAAGATAAACAAAAGGCTAGGCTTACTGACATGATGGCTAAGGACGTGAACAGAGAACAAGATATCAAACTTAAGTCTGGCAACATGGGAGACCGCAGCAATGAATGAACAGAGTGGCGGTTCTTAAATAATGTAAGGAGGGCATGATACTAATGACAACAAATGATTACAGGTGTGGGTCAATGTGCAGGAAATAATCAGATGAACCTAAACAGCTGAGCAGCCTGTGAACCGGGTCGACAGGAGGAAGTGACTAATAACATAAAAACATAGACCAGGAAGAAACAAAAAGTAACAAATAATAAATAAGAACTTATTTCAAAACTAAAATAATAATGACCAAGAATACAGGATGATACTGAGAAGTGAGAGCCAAGCTAAATACAAAATAAACAGATACAGAAATGCAGAAAATAACTAAGATAACCAGGAAGGCCCCCACTAGTGCTCAGCCTAATGACACTGCAAGAATATACAGCTGTCTCGTCAGATGAGATCAAAATTGAACTTTTTGGATACCACAACACACAGCATGTTTGGAGGAGAGATGGCACTGCACATCCCATCATGGTGTGGGGGTGTAGAGGCAGACTTCATATAATTGAAGGAAATATGAATGGACAAATGTACAGAGACATCCTTGATAAGAACCTTTTGTCATCTGCCAAGATGCTGAAGCTGAAACAAGGGTGGACATTTCAGCAAGACAAGTTTGTGTGGAAGAATGGGCTAAAATCACTCCTGAGCAAAGCCTGCAGCTAGTTTCTCAATACAGGAGGCGTCTGGAAGCTGTTAGTACCAACGAAGGCTTTTCTACTAAATATTAAATGAATTTCACCAAATGTGTTCAATACTTATTCCCTGTGTCATTACACTTTGTTAAATATAACTTTTTTGTGAACAGTTGCCTTGATTTCTTTGTATGTATGGATTACTCGGGTTGTTACTGATATCTGGTGAAAATCTTTGGTCAATGGCTCCATCAGAAATATGTTTAATGAGACAAATGTTGACGTGTTCAATGTTTATTTTCCCAGCTGTATTCTACTTATGAAGTCTGTTTTCTGTCTGCTCTTTCTACTCTTCTCCATCTGTCATTGTGATGTTCCAACAAAACCTACTGTGAGTTTTTTCAGAAAAACCAGAGCACAGATGGACTATACATTATGCTCGTAACACATACAAACATTTAGCAGTAGACTACATCATCCTAGGTGCGCAACTGAGAGGTTTCGCAGGTCCTTCCTACCTACGGCTGTCAGACTGTATAACCTAAGCAGGGCTGCTCGCAGAGATAGCAAAAAAACGTGACAACCTAATAGTACTGAATGCAAAAGACGCAATAGACTTACACAATGGTCCCCTCCAGTATAAAACTAGGGCAATACCGGTCGCTACGGAGGGTGACAATATGTATGGGTACATAATCATATCATGTAGGATAACTAAGTAGACGGTTATGCTGTTCATTCCATCTAGCTACAATGCTCCGCACTGTGTGTGTTTATATATTTATATGTACATATGTATATTCGCTGCTCTTGTTTTTTCTTATCTTCTTGATTGTTGCTCTGAGTGTTGCTATCCCTGTGCTGTTGCAATCCTGGAATTTCCCCATTGTGGGACTAATAAAGGCTTATCTTATCTTATACAAATTTGCATGTTTTAGCAAGTGTTTTACACTTAACACGCAGTATATGAGCTCTCACTGAATCATAATGCATGGGTAGATATTTTTTTCACCTTTGGGGAGGACAATAAACAGAACAATTCAGATTTGGGGGGCAATATGCAAGATTGTGCATTGATTGCCAAACATTAAATAAAATAACTATTAAATAGAATAAAAATTTAGCCAGCATCCATGTGAATGTTCTGAAATTTATGAGAAAAAAGTCACAATTTTACAAGAAAAAGTTGCATTGTTAAAAATGTCAAAAATGGTTCTGAATTACTGACAAAAAGTTGCATATTTACATGAAGTTGCAGATTTAAGAGAAAAAAGTTGCAAATTAATGGGAAAAAAGCAAATTTTCATGAAAAAAGTTGCAAAATAAGAAAAAATTGCAAATTAATGAGAAAAATTTACAAATTTACATAAAGAAAGATGCATCTTAATGAGAAAAATTGCAAATTTGCATGAAAAGTTGCAAATTAACAAGCAAAAAGTTGCAGATAATGAGGAAGAATGTGCAAAATTACTGAAAAAGTTGTAATGAGGAAAAAACAGCAAATTAACAAGAAAAAAGGTGCAGAAAAAAGGTGCAAATTTACATGGAAAAAAGTTGTAATGAAAAAAATTTGCAAATTAATGAGAAAAATGTTGTAAAATTACATAAGTTGCAGAACAATAAGAAAAAATTCACAAATTAATGAGAAAAAGTTATAAATTAATCAGAAAAAAGTTGGAAATTAATGAGAAAAAGTTAAGATAAGATAAGATAAGCCTTTATTAGTCCCACAATGGGGAAATTCCAGGATTGCAACAGCACAGGGATAGCAACACTCAGAGCAATAATTAAGAAGATACGAAAAATATAAATAAGAGCAGTGGATATACATACGTACACATAAATATATAAATATATATACACAGTACGGAGCATTGTAGCAAGATGGAATAAACAGCATAACCGTCTATTTAGTTACCCCACATAGTATGAATATGTACCCATACATATTGTCACCCCCGTAGCGATTGATATTGTCCTAGTTGTATACTGGAGGGTGTAGATAATGTGAAAATGACAAGGCAGAGTTCATCTCACGAGTCAGGTTTATTCACATCATCCAACATCATCAAAAGCAGAAAAAGAAAGAAACCCAGACATTCGTCCTTTAAATACCTCAGGACTTCAAAGCACACAGTCATATTGTATTTAATCCCAAGTAACAATACATCTTCCTTCAGATCTTAACACCTCCACCCCCAGCCTCTGGCGGCCAGGAAAATCCCCCCAGGCCGTCTCTCTGCATACCAAAGACTAGACTTTCACATCCTCCTGTTATCTCCAGAGACACTCAGTCCTTTGTTCAATCTAAGATGTGAAGCCTAAAGTGGTATACATATGAAGCATGAAATGATATACATATGAAGCATGAAGTGATATACATATGTGCACATATATGTGTCCCACATGACCCCCCCAAATGTCTAAGATGGAACAACGGAATAACAGTCTGCATGTCATGATAAACCATTACACATCAGTCCACGTGCTGCTTGGGCCTCAGTCTCCTCCCGTATCTGCTGTAAGCGGGCTTTACCACTTCCACGGCGCCATCCTGCTGGGGAGCTGCTGTCTGAGGGTGAGAACTGTTAGTCAATCCCTGTGGGTGTTCTGGGTAATGTCCCTTAGGGGGTCTGCCGCGCCGAGGAGCCCTGGCCACCAGCACATCCTCGTCTGCCACCACAAAGGCGGGTTTGAGCCTGTTTATGCCAATGTTTTCTTTCCTGCCACCCAGATCTAGCAAAAAATGCTTGTCCCCTATTTCCAGCACTCTAAATGGTCCATTATAAGGTGGTCGCAACGGTGGGCGATGGGCATCGTGTCTGACAAAAACAAACTCCGCGTTTTTTAAGGTCTTAGTCACAAAAACGCGCGGAAAAATGTGGTGAACGGGGCCAGGCAGCGTGCCCGATTCCGTGCCACTCTGCAGCCGCTGAGCCGGGGAGCATTCTGGCGCAGGATTATCTGGGAGAAATTCCCCGGGCAGCCGAAGTGGCTGCGCAAAAACCAGCTCAGCCGGGGAGGCTTCTAAATCCTCTTTAGGTGCAGAACGCAACCCCAATAAAACCCACGGTAGCCTGTCTACCCAATTTGCATCCGTAAGCGATGCTCTGAGAGCCGCTTTCAATGACCTATGAAAACGTTCACATAACCCATTAGCCTGCGGATTGTACGCGGTTGTGCGGTGGATCGTTACCCCCAGGCTGCGGGCCATTGCTAACCAAAGTTCGGAAACAAATTGAGGACCTCTATCGGACGTAATGTCCGATGGGACTCCAAAACGCGCTACCCATGCTGTTAAAAACGCGCACGCCCCCTCCTCGGCTGTGGTTGACGACAGTGGGACCACTTCCGGCCAGCGCGTGGTGCGGTCTATCATTGTCAGAAGGTGTGTGCACCCCTGTGACGGCGGTAGGGGGCCTACGAGGTCCACGTGAACATGATCGAACCTCTTAGCCGGGATGTGGAACGGCTCCAAGGGAGCTCTCGTGTGTCTGTGTACCTTGGCTCGTTGACAAGCCATGCAGGCTGGTGCCCACTCTCTAACTTGTTTGCGCAGGCTCGGCCAAACAAATTTCTCTCCCACCATTTTGACCGACGCGCGCACTCCCGGGTGCGCCAGAGAATGAATCAAGTCAAAAACGTTGCGGCGCCACGCGGCCGGTACCACAGGAAGCGGTTGCCCAGTGGAGACATCACAGATTAGGGGGGGCATACCGTCTTGCAGCACCCTGTTCTCCAGCCTTAACCCTGTTGGTCCAGACTGGAGCGCGCGCACATCCGCGTCGCTACCCTGATCAGCAGCCATGGCTACATAATCTATCCCTACGCGGACTGGGGCCGCCACGGCGCGCGAGAGACAGTCTACCACTGCATTCAGTTTACCCGCTACATGCTGAATATCGGTAGTAAACTCTGAGATTGCGGCCAGCTGTCTCTGCTGCCGGCCTGACCACGGTTCTGAAACCTTGGCCATCGTGAATGTCAGTAGCTTGTGGTCAACGAACGCGGTGAAACGGCGTCCCTCCAGCCAGAACTGGAAGTGGCAAATGGCCAAGTGGAGAGCTAACAACTCCCTGTCGAATGCACTGTATTTTCGTTCGCTATCGCGCAAAGTCCTGCTGAAAAATGTGAGCGGCTGCCAAGCCCCGGCTACATGCTGCTCCACGACCGCCCCTATGGCCCCATCTGACGCGTCAGTAGTGAGCGCTATGCGGGCCTTTGGGTCTGGATGTGCTAACAACGCAGCGTTTGCCAGGGCTGTTTTGACCTCAGAGAATGCTCGCTGTCGCTCCGGAGACCATTCGATCTTAATTGTGGGTTTTTGTTTTTTTAGTGCGGCATACAATGGTTGCATGAGCTGCGCTGCGCGGGGGAGGAAACGGTTATAAAAATTCACCATTCCCAAAAACTCCTGTAACGCCTTGACTGTTTGTGGCTGGGGAAAATTTGTTACCGCGCGTACTTTGTCAGGCAGCAGAACCGCTCCTTCTGGGGAGACGCGATGCCCCAAAAAATCAATCTGCGTCACCCCGAACTGACACTTCGCTGGGTTGATTATTAACCCGTGCTCTCCCAACCTCCGGAAAACTGCCGTGAGGTGGTTTTCGTGTTCGTCTTCGGACGCGCTGGCTACTAAGATGTCGTCCAGGTAGACAAATACGAAGGGGAGATCGCGCAACACCGCGTCCATCATGAGTTGGAATGTCTTGCGCAAGCCCAAACGGCATGCGCAAAAACTCGAATAGGCCAAACGGAGTTATTACCGCTGTTTTGGGTATGTCCTCAGCACGCACTGGGACTTGATGGTAACCGCGGACCAAGTCTATCTTAGAAAAAATGCACTCCCCCGCCAAATGAACTGAAAAATCTTGGATATGCGGGATTGGGTAGCGGTCGTGCGCTGTGGTGTTGTTCAACCTGCGGAAATCTCCGCAAGGTCGCCACGAGCCATCAGCTTTCGGGACCATGTGAAGCGGGGAAGCCCATGGGCTTTTCGAACGCCTGATGATGCCCAACTTTTCCAGGTTGGCGAACTCCTCGCGTGCTATGGTCAGTTTAGCTGAATCCAAGCGCCGAGCTTTTGCAAAAACGGGCGGTCCGGTGGTAGTAATAAAATGTTCCACTCCGTGTTTAGCGACGGCTGCTGAAAATGTGGGAACCGTGAGTGCTGGGAACTGGGTGAGCAGTGTGTGGAACTTACCACTTGCCGTTGCGACGTTGGCTTGTGCTGTGGGCGGGGTCACTCGGGCTGCACAGGGAATATAATAAAAGGAAAGTGCATTAACCAGGCGCCTGTTAGCAAGATCAACCAACAAACCATGTGAGCACAGAAAATCAGCCCCCAACATATTGAAACTCACTGCAGCTATGACAAAAGTCCACTCAAATGTACGGCCATGTATGGACAGAAGCATGTTCCTCTCACCAAAGGTCTTAATCTCCGAGCCGTTTGCTGCTGATGCCCCGTGACCTCCGGGACCCGCCAGCCGGTCAGCGGAGGTAGGCGTGATGAAACTCACTTGGGAGCCTGTGTCCACGAGGAACTGCCTCCCCGAACGTGCATCCGTCAAGTAGAGCAGCTTGTTCTCTTCACCGAGGGCCGCAGCTGCTACCGACCCCCGGACTTGGCGTTTCCCGAGCGCTTGAACTGGCACGGTGGTATACATTTGCGTGCCTTCTCTGCAAAGCGGCGATGGTAGAAACAGAGGGTGTTGTCTCCTCCACGATCCTTGGCCCTCGCCGCCGCCGTCATCGGTGGGTCTGCTACCGCCGTCTCTGGCTCCTCGCCATCTCCAGCCGTCGTGCCGAACTCCGTCACTGCTGCGGTGGCCGCGCGCTCTTTGCTGGCGTTGAGAATCCGGTGCGCCTCCTGGGCCAGCGCGCGGAAGTCCCACTGGGCCAACAATGGCGAACTGGCCAGGGTCGCTCTCGTGGCCGAAGGTAGGGTTCTCAGGAAAATGTGGGTGAAGATGAAGTCGTCGCCATCTGAGCCATGTTCTCCATCAGGTCAACGGGCGTGCCATCTCCCAAGTCGTTCAGAGCCAGGAGCCTCTCCGCTCTCTCCTGGACTGAGAGAGTGAAGCGTTGGATGAGCGCAGCCTTCAACCCGGCGTATTTGTCGTCGGCCGGTGGCTGCTCCACAAGGCTCTGCACATGCCGAGCAGTGCGGTTGTCGAGCTTGGCAATCACATGGTAGAACTTTGTGTCATCTACCGTTATCCCCCGGAGGGCGAACTGTGCTTCGACCAAGTGGAACCAGGAGCGCGGGTTGTCTCGCCAAAAGTCCGGTAGCTGGACGGTAGCGGCATACGCTTGGCTGGGAGCGCCTGACCCGGCTGGCTCGGGGGAATTTCTTTCACTCATGATACGTCTTAGGGTCACCAGTGTAGATAATGTGAAAATGACGAGGCAGAGTTCATCTCACGAGTCAGGCTTATTCACATCATCCAACATCATCAAAAGCAGAAAAAGAAAGAAACCCAGACATTCATCCTTTAAATACCTCAGGACTTCAAAGCACACAGTCATATTGTATTTAATCCCAAGTAACAATACATCTTCCTTCAGATCTTAACACCTCCACCCCCAGCCTCTGGCGGCCAGGAAAATCCCCCAGGCCGTCTCTCTGCATACCAAAGACTAGACTTTCACATCCTCCTGTTATCTCCAGAGACACTCAGTCCTTTGTTCAATCTAAGATGTGAAGCCTAAAGTGGTATACATATGAAGCATGAAATGATATACATATGTGCACATATATGTGTCCCACATGGAGGGGACCATTTTGTATAAGTCTGTTGCGTCTTTTGCATTCAATACTATTAGGTGCAAAAGACGCAACTTCAAAACGCAGTTCAAAAATTTACATAAAATGTTTCAAATTAACAAGAAAAAATTTGCAAATCTACATGAAAAAGTGGCAAATTTATGAGAAATAAAGATCATAAATCTTCAAGAAAAGTTGCAATATATATATATATATATATATATATATATATATATATATATATACTGTATATATACTGCTCAAAAAAATAACGGGAACACATTGAAAACACATCAGATTTTAATGGGAAAAAATAAGCTGGATATTGAAATTGTGGCAGGCTAGTCCAGCTTACTATGATTTTTTCTTAAAATTCTTAAAATTCTAAAAAAAATTTCTTCCTTTAAGCTTACTCAGATTAAAGGAACACTTTTTAATCTGAGTAGGCTGGACTAGCCTGCCACAATTTCGATATCCAGCTTATTTTTTCCCATTAAAATCTGATGTGTTTTCAAAGTGTTCCCTTTTTTTTTGAGCAGTATATATTTGTTTTACTTGTATGCATTTTAAGCACAGCAGCTCACCCTTGGCCGGGGGATCCTGGGTTCGATCCCAGCCCCCGACCAACAGTGGTCTGTGTGGAGTTTGCATGTTCTCCCCGTGTCTGTGTGGGTTTACTCCGGGATTTCTCCAGTTTCCTCCCACATGCCAAAAACATGCAAGTTAGGTTAATTGGCATCAAACTGGGGATTCTAAATTGTCCTTAGATATGACTGTGAGGGTGAATGGTTGTCTGTCTCTCTGTGTTGGCCCTGCGATGGACTGGCGATCTGTCCAGGGTGTACCCTGCCTCCCGCCCAAAGATACTGGGATAGGCTCCAGCCCCCCCGCGACCCGAAAAGGATTAAGCAGAAGAAGATTGATGTATGGCTGTATGGATGATGGATGGATGATTTTATTGAGTTCTGTAACATCATAAAAAAGGTTTATGATGATGCTGGCAAAAAAATTGTCCCTCAGTTCCCCCCTTGACTTACACCTATGTCATAATGTTGAATAAAATAAAGATATCAGTATTCCAATGCAAGTGTATGATTGGTTGCTGCTGAGCAGTGGCTGTCTACATCGTTACGATTCTGTCTCCTAATTAACCCTGTTAACAGGGTTAGCCATTAAACTGAGCTGTACGGAGATGTGCTTTTAAAGAGACACCAGCTTATGCTAATTTGACTCATTAGCATATGATGACCTTTATAAAAGCTATACTCTTATACCTCAAAAGGACAATCGTATCACTCCCATTCTGACCTTTATTGTGATTACCTTTTTAATTAAATCCATCATGAAACTGACTAATAATCTGCTTTGTCAGTTTCTTTAAAAATGTCAAAGCCATCAATATTTATTTGAAATGTTAAATGTTTTTCTTGGTTGAGAGTCATTTTATAAAACCAAACATTTTGCTGCACATGACAGTGCCTTTAACAGTCCTACATTCACTTTTTTTTTATTTGTTAATTAAAGCAATTCTTTAATTCATTAATTCTGATTTGCTTCTGGTGACAACAAAGGTATTTCAGTCAGGAGGCGTGGGAGAACACATGGAGTTAAGTCTGTGATTACAAAGACAACCAGCCCAGCCAGCATGTCCATGTGGGCCCCACCAAAGGTTAAGGCTGTCCTGTGGGCCCTATGTGGGTTTTGTCCGAGGGTCCCATGTTGGTCCCATCTGCGTTTGTCCACACGGACTTTACCGATTTACCTAGTATCGACATATTTTCTCAACAATATGCTATTTTCTTGCAAATTTGTGACTTTTTCCCATAAATCTGATACATTATCTTGAAAAATTGAAACTTTCTCATAAATTTGCATTTATTTTTTTTTACTGTAAACTTGGAACTTTTTCTCATCAATTTGTGATTTTTCTTCTTGTAAATTTGTAGCTTTTTTCTTGTAAATATTCAATGTATTTACTCATATATTTGCTGGTTCTTTTGTTAATTTGCAACTTTTTGATTTTTTCCTCATAAATTTGGGACTACTTTCTTGTAAATTTGTTAACTTTCTCTTGTAAGTGTATAATTTTTTCAAGTAATTGTACTATTTTTGTTCTTGTAGATTTGAGACTTTTTTCTCCTAAATTTTCACAATTTTTCTCATAAATTTGTAACATTTTTCTTGGAAATTTGGAATTTTTAAAGTTTTTTTACTGCAATCTTTCAATTTTTTTCTCATAAATTTGTGACTTTTTTCTCGTAAATTTGTAAGGTTTTTCTTGTAAATTTTCTATGTATTTAGTTATATTGGCCACTTGTTTGTTAATTTGCAACATTTTCTATTTTGTTCCTCATAAGTTTGTAACTTTTTCGAGTAATTTTGTCATATTTTCTTGTAAATTTGAAACATTTTTCTCCTAAATTTTCACATTTTTTCTCATAAATTTGTGACTTTTTTTCTAGTAAATGTATGACTTTTTGTCTCATCAATTTGCTACAGTTTTTTTTTTTTTGTAAATTTGCGACTTTTTACTCCTAAAATGTCATATTTTTTTCTCAGAAATTTGTAACTTTTTTCAAGTAAATTTACTACTTTTTTGGGGAGAAATTTGTGACTGTCAGGGACAGAATTACACAAGTTAGAATTAGGTTTAGGTTTAGTAACATGAAACAACATGTTACATTTACTAAATATTACACATAGATACATTAGTGATGGTGAAACTGAGGCCTTATAAAACAACGGACAACTCTGAGACAATTGCTTCATGAGCAACACATGAAACATTTAATAAAGAGTGTCAGAACTGCATCTGAGTACAAAATCTGAAAAAATCTCAATACTTTTTTTTTTTTAGCATTTGCCCATCCGAAGTCTATTCAAAATTGGTTGGCAGGAACAAACAATACACATCCATCCATCCATCCATCCATCTTCTACCGCTTTTCCGGAGGTCTGGGTCGCCAAGGCAGCAGTTCAAGCAGAGAAGCCCAGACTTCCCTCTCCCCACCCACCTGCTCCAGCTCTCCAGGGAGGATAACAAGGCGTTCCCAGACCAGCTGGGAGACATAGTCTCTCCACCGAGTCCTGGGTCTGCCCCAGGGTCTCCTCCCAGTGGGACGTACCTGAAACACCTCAATGGGAGGCATCCAGGAGGCATCCTAATCAGATGCCCATACCACCTCAACTGACTCCTTTCAATGTGGAGGAGCAGCGGTTCTACTCTGAGCCTCTCCCAGATGACTGAGCTCCTCATCCTATCTGTGAGGGTGATTCCAGCAATCCTACGGAGAAAGCTCATTTCAGCCGCTTGTATCCACGATCTTGTTCTTTCGGTCATTACCCAAAGCTCGTGACCATAGGTGAGAGTAGGAACGTAGATTGACTGGTAAATCGACAGCTTTGCTTTAGAACTAAGCTCCCTCTTCACCACAACAGACCGGTACAACGTCCACATCACTGCAGATGCTGCTCCGATCCGTCTGTCAATCTCTCGCTCCATTTTCCCCTCACTCGTGAACAAGACCCCAACATACTTAAACTCCTCCACTTGGGGCAGGAGCCTGTCCCCAACCCAGAGAGGATAATCCACCTTTTTCCGGCTGAGGACCATGGACTCGGACTTGGAGGTCCATGGTCATCCCAGCCGCTTCACACTCAGCGGCAAACCATCCCAGCAAGAGCTGTAGGTCATTGCTGGATGAAGCCAACAGGACAACATCATCTGCAAACAACAGAGATGAGATCCTGTGGTCACCAAGCATGACACTGTCCGTTCCCTGGCTGCGCCTAGAAATCCTGTCCATAAAAATTATGAACAGGATCGGTGACAAAGGGCAGCCCTGGCGGAGTCCAACTCTCACTGGGAATGACTCCGACCGAGTATTGGCAATACGAACCAAACTCTAACAACGGTCGTACAGAGACCGAATAGCTCATAACAACAAGCCCGATACCCCATACTCCCGAAGCACCCCCCCACAAAAAACCACGAGGGACGCAGTCAAATGCCTTCTCCAAGTCCACAAAACACATGTAAACTGGTTGGGCAAACTCCCACGAACCCTCAAGAATTCTCGAGAGGGTAAAGAGCTGGTCCGATGTGCCACGGCCAGGATGAAAACCACATTGCTCCTCCTGAATCCGAGGTTCGACCAACGGCCGGACTCTCCTCTCCAGTACCTTGGCATAGACCTTCCCAGGGAGGCTGAGGAGTGTGATCCCTCTAAAGTTGGAGCACACCCTCCGGTCCCCTTATCATGGTGGGGGGGTTTGCGTGCCCCAGTGATCCCAGGAGCTATGTTGTCCGGGGCAA
Organism: Pholidichthys leucotaenia; assembly: GCA_020510985.1. NCBI lineage: Eukaryota > Metazoa > Chordata > Actinopteri > Cichliformes > Pholidichthyidae > Pholidichthys > Pholidichthys leucotaenia. The sequence goes on along the minus strand of CM035841.1, from coordinate 413,396,565 downwards.
TTTGCCTCTGATAGGGTCACCCAAGACAAATTGGTCCTGGGTGAAGGGCCAGACTAAGAACGATCCAACAGACTCTCATGATAAATTCTATATCAAGGATTCAGTGTACCCCGCCCGGTATGGGGTTACCGAGGCCCCACCCTGGAGCCAGGCCTGGGGGAGGGGCTCGAAGGCTAGCGTCTGGTGGTTGAGTTTCCACCCATGGGACCCGGCCGGGCTCAGCCCGAAGGAGTTACATGGGTCCGCCCTCCAGTGGGCTCACCACCTGCAGGAGGGATCATGGGGGTCCGGTGCTATGTGGATTAGGTGGCGGTCAAAGGCGGAGACCTTGGCGGACTAACAAACAATACACAGCAAACAAAACAAAAAAAAACCCTAATTCCAATAGAACCCTCTCAAATTTCCCACAAGCTCTCAAGTCACGTGATGTGACCAACATAACAAGGCCTCGCTCACTACGGTCACGTGACTGTGGGCGGGGCGTGCTGAAACAGCGCTTGATGCACTGCTCATGACACTTCCGCTTTTTACTGCATGAATCAGTGTTGAGTGGGCAGTGTCAAGCGCAAACATCACTACCCCTATGAATTGAGACACATGGCTACACATGGCCAAAGTGGCTATAGAGTGTAGTTGTCTTAATGGCCACTGCTGAAATTCACCAGCCATTGGCCAGTGTTAATGTCAAGCCCTGCATTCTATCTATCTATCTATCTATCTATCTATCTATCTCAGAGGTTTCGTTCACTGAAAATTTTCCTTCCACAGAATTTTTCCAGCAATGACTACAAATTCTGAAAGCTGTCTATCATTTGACAGGTTACATGGAGGGTGATCTAAGTCAATTAAAATGATAGATAGCAGATTGACAGAATATTTACAAGCCTGTCTGAGAAAATGACATAACAAAAAGTGTAGTCCAACCTGTGATATAGAGAATTGCCCTTTTTCAGGTTTTCAACTCAGATGCAGTTCTGACAGTCAGTCACCAGATGGCAGTCTTTATTAGATGCTTCAAAACACTGTTTCGCTCATGAAGCAATTGTCTCAAAGTTGCTCATTGTTTCATGAGGCCTCAGTTTCAACATCACCAACACAGATGTGGGATACTCAGTGACAAGACTGACATGAAGACATTATTGACACCACATCTGACAAAGGCCTGGGCACAGATATGTATAGGCTGGGAGCAAATCAAGGCAATGAGAAACAGGTGGGTACAATTAAAGGCAGTCAGAGAACAGCAGGGAGTGGCTATCAGTACGGAAAGACATGATGGACTTAGACAAAAGGGTAAACATGAGGCATGAACAGAGGACCAGGAGAGACAGGACCATAATAATAATAATAATAATAATAATAATAATTATAATAATGACAACTAAGAATAAATGGCTGAAAGCAAAATAGAGAAACATAATAAAGGGAGAGGACATGGCTGAACTCATGCTCTGAAGACAACAGAAAAGACCAAATAAGAACATAAAGCAAGGACATGAGCACAGCCATGTCCCATCCTGACAGTACCACCCTCTCAAGGGTTGGATACAAAACAACCCAAAGGGCGACATCAACAACAATGAAGAAAAAAACCCTCACAGGGTGGGTATTGGGGGTAGAAGGCCAGGCAGGCTGAACCCCCCCCCCCCCTTCCCCAGTGTCCAGCAAAACACAATTTACTGGCAACAAAGTTCAAGGACCCAAACCAGGAACATGGTGAGTCGGGTAGTCTTCCATCGACCCATGACCATCAGATTGGGGAACAAGGCAGATCCGGGGGCCTCCCCAAGTCCATGGGTCACCAGACTGGAGTACATGTTCGGTCTGGCAGCCTACCAAATTCCATAGACCACCAGATGGATGAACATGGCACATTGGGTGTCCTACCAAAGTCCAAGGGCCACCAGGTGGATGAACATGGCACCATGGGGGCCATTGACTTCAGGAGTTTCTAGCTCAGGAGTTATCAATATAGGAGCTTTTGCTTCAGAAACTGATAACATGGAAGTTTTTAGCCCAGGAGACACTGATACAGGAACGTTTGGCTCAGGAGACAATAATACAGATGTTTTTATTTCACAAACAGATGACAGGTGAGTTGTTAGTTCTGGAGTCCATAACAAACTAGCTTTGAGCTCCGTAGCAGGTGGCTAAGGCACACAGCCCTCAGAAACAGCTGACAGGAGCACACTGAACTCAGGAACAGATGTTTGGAACACACAGCTCTCAGGAGCAGATGACAGTGGCTCACAAGGCTCAGGAGCAAGTGTCAGTGGCATGCTGAATACAGGAATACAAGGCTAAGGTGCGCTGTCCTCTGAAACAAACAGCGGGTGCACACTGGCCTTTGGGACAAACGGCAAATGTGCACTGGCCTCTGGAAGAAATGGCAGATATGCACTGGTCTCAGGAACAGAAGATGGATGTGCACCAACCTCAGGAACAGATCATTGATGCGCAACGGCCTCAGAAACAGATGATAGATGCGCACCAACCTCAGGAACAGATGGTGGATGTGCACTGGCCTCAGGAACAGATCATGGATGTGCACCAACCTCTGGAACAAATGGCAGATGCACACCGGCCTCAGGAACAGAGGAATGCATACCAGCCTCAGGAACAGATGGCAACGGCACGGGGGAGAGGTGGAGAGCTGTGACTGGAGAGGAGACCCCTGTCTCCAGTGAGTCAAAAGCAAATGGCTCATCCACCTCTGGCATGGAGAAGAACTCAATGGAGAGCAGGTAGGCCTGAAGGAAGGCTGGGATGTCCTCCCACAAATGAGGCTTGGATACGGCTAGCCCACAAGCCCTTCTCCATGCCATGTCCTGCCACCCATTTCTCTGGTGACTAAGCTTGAAACACTCTGCCAACTGGTTTAAGACTGTTCATGGATCCTCACGGGTGGCTAAGTCCTCGGGCATGGAGCTCGGGAGAGAATAGAGGGGAGAAGCAGGTGAGAGTATTGGAGCGGCAAAAATTACAACAGAGACAAGGAGAGAGAGCTCAGCAGTGGATGGCTGTTGCTGAGCCTCCTTCCCAGGAACAGGGCAAGACCCTTTATTAATAGATGTAATAGTAATAAGGTACTTGCCTTTGTTCCTGCTCTGCTGCTGCTGATGCATCAGGTGAGTCCTCTCGGGAAATATTGGAACTCATCTGACTGAGGGTCTCTGCCCGATGGTGTGGAGCTGTGATGTGTCCCTCTGGAACAGATAGCTAGGGCATGCTGAAAGCCCACTCTCCAGCCTCTGGAGCTGCCGTTGATGGAGCACTCAAGGAGGGTGGAGCCATGGCAGCAGAAACCCTCGGTGAAACCTTGAGTGAAGGGCCTGGATGGTGAGCGGAGAAGCTCGCTTCCCTGCTGGTCCTTTAGATGGTGGCGAGTCCTCACATGCCGGGAAAAATACCTCCGGAATGAGCCAGGGCTTATATTCCAACAGTATGTCATTTTGTGCGAGGATCGCCTGCCTCCTCACCTCATGCTCCAACATGTCTGCAGCCATGGCTAGTTGGACCTCTTCCCAAACCAGCCAATTCCCAAGCAGTATGGGCAAACTCTCAGAGAAAACAGCAGAGGTGGTAGACAGTGCAGGAGTAACGGGGGAAGAGGGGGGCAGTGCACCGGAGACAGGAGTAGAAGGTGCTGATCCGGGACCCAGCTGGATGGCCTGAACCCATTCCAAAGCTGGTCCATCAAGCGGGTAGCCTGGGCAAAACCCTCCGCCACCTTATTCAGACCCAAGGCCTTCGTTCTCCTGCCAATCTTGCCCACTGAGTCCTTAATGGGTGGTTTCATTCTGTATAAGGTTTGCAGGCACAGGACTCAGGCGTTGCAGAGATACAGTTCAGAACATTGATTTATTAACCAAAACTTAAACACAAATTAATGGCAGCACATAGGCTGCAAACAAAACAAAAGGAAAACAGACCGACTGACAAAGCTGGACTTGACTAGGAATAAATTCAGGCATGAGATACTCACTGATGAGACTGACATGAAGATATTATAGGACATATGTAGGCATATGAAGACAAATATAGGCTGGGAGCAAATCAAGGCGACGAGAAATAGATGGGTACAATTAGGAGCAATCAGAGAACAGCAGGGAGTGGCTATTGGTATGGAAAAACATGATAGACTGAGGCAAAAGGGTAAACATGAGGCATGAACAGAGGACTGGGAGAGAGAGAACCATGACAATAATAATAATAATAATAATAATAATAATAATAATATATTATTGTTATTTCTTATTATCTTATTATTTTCTTATTTCTTTCTATTATCTCAACATGAGATACTCAACATTGCGGCGCACACAGTTGCAGCGGCTGTATGCTCTCTCAGTTGGTGTTATGGATGTGTGTTTGTATGCGTGTTTCTGTTGGACCAGTGTACACCCTCATGGGCTAAAAACAACTACAGCCGGCATGAGCTCCTTACGATCGGAGTTTCATGCAAGCAGAATGTCACAGCTGAGTTTGTTCGATCGCATGACATCCCGGCGTATATAGCGAGGGGACTGGGCGCTCAGTGGATTACCATCCCAGAGAGGAGGCGCCGGCAGTGGCGGAGAGAGAGGAGACAGAAGCAGGGCTGCCGGGCCGGGGCGCTAGCTAGACTACGGCAACAGCCACACAGACCACCGCTACCGAGTCTCTTCATCTCAAACATCAGAGCACTTTTGAACAAGATGGATGAGCTGAGGCTGCAGATAGCAACAAAACCGATAAGGGATAGCTGCATTCTGCTGATCATCGAGACTTGGCTTCAACCATCCATCCCAGACAATGCTATCGAGCTAGCAGGCTATACCGTACAGTGGCATGACAGGACGAGGGACTCCGGGAAGACCAGAGGAGGTGGCCTCTGCATGCATATTAACAACAGCTGGCGCACAGACACAGCAATTGTGGACAGTCACTGCTCCTCAGACCTGGAATATGTGACTGTAAAATGTAGACCCTTCTATTTACCGAGAGAATTCACCATCGTCATGGTAACCGCTGTATATATTCCACCTGATGCTAGTGCTAATGCGGCTAACGGATATTTATATGACAGTCTGAGCAAACAGCAGAGTTTATATCCTGAGGCTGTGCTTATTGCAGAAGGGGATTTTAATCATGTGGACTTGAAAAAGGTGCTCCCCAAGTTCCATCAGCATGTTAATTGTGCTACTAGGGGAGCAAATACACTTGATAAACTGTATTCCAATGTCAAGCAGGGCTTTAGGGTCATCCCACTTTCACATCTGGGCCAGTCTGACCACATGTCAGTAATATCATGCATGTAATCCCAGCATATGTACTGCTCAGGAAAACTGCTCCTATTATTACAAAAACAGTTAAAACATGGCCCGAGGTGCAACTCAGCAGTTGCAGGACTGTTTCAATAGGACAAATTGGGATGTTTTTGAACATTTATTCACAGATAGTGTGCTGTGTTATATTAAAGCCTGCATGGACACTGTCACAGTTGAGAAAGACATCAGGATTTATCCTAACAGAAAGCCCTGGATGACCCGGGAGGTCCAGCAACTGTTGAGGGAGAGGAGAGCTGCCTTCAGGTCAGGCGACACGGCTCATTATAGCTTAGCCTGGGCTAACCTGAAAAGAGGCATCAGGAAGGCCAAGAGGGAATACAGGAGGAGGATTGAGGACCACCTGGATAGTAATAACAGCAGACAGGTGTGGGAGGGGGTGCAGCAGCTCACTAATTTTAGAGCCAACCCTAGAGCGGCTGCAGGGAGCCCCTCGCTGGCAGAGGACCTGAATATTTTCTTTGCTCGTTTTGAGGTGGAGCCTCCAGAGATAGAAACAACAATGGAGCCTACAGCTCCCAGTAGCCCAAGCCTCATTGTCAAGGAGTATGAGGTGAGAAGAGTTCTGGGAGCGGTCAATCCGAGGAAGGCCACTGGACCTGACGGTGTTTCCGGGCATGTGCTGAAGGACTACGCGTACCAGCTGACTGGAATCTTTACTAGGATTTTTAACCGGTCCCTGTCACAGTCCACTGTCCCACACTGTTTAAAATCCTCCACCATAATTTCTATACTTAAAAAACACAATGTTACCAGTCTTAATGATTACCGGCCAGTGGCTCTGACTCCAGTGGTGATGAAGTATTTTGAGAAGCTTGTCAGAGCCCACTTCATATCACTTCTCCCACAGTGTTTGGACCCCCACCAGTTCGCTTATAGGGCCAACAGATCCACTGAGGATGCTGTAGCCACGGCCCTCCACGCTGCCAGTGTTTGTAATTTCCAAACACTGTTCTCCCGCCCTGGAATTTCTTTTTATTAACTGCAAGCCATTTTATTCCCCGCGGGAGTTCGCCTCATTCATCCTCGTCGCTGTGTACGTCCCTCCTGACGCGGACACGCGCGAAGCTCAGCGCGTGCTCGCGGATCACATCCAACACACGGAGCAGATTTTTCCAGACTCTCTGGTTATTGTGGTTGGCGACTTTAACCAGAGCAATCTGAGCCACGATCTCCCCCGCTACAAACAGTTTATTAAATGCCCCACCAGAGGAAAAAACACGCTGGATCACTGTTACACCACAGTGAAGGACGCGTATCGCGCTGTTCCCCGCGCTGCGCTCGGACTATCTGATCACGTGATGGTCCACCTCATTCCCACATACAGACAGAGATTAAAGCTCACTAAACCTGTTGTGAGCACTACGAAGAAATGGACCAGTGAAGCTGAGGAGAAGCTGGAAACGTGCATGGAAATAACTGATTGGGGCATGTTTAAAGGAGCCACGCATGATCTGGATGAGTACACGGACACTGTGAACTCTTATATCCACTTTTGTGAGGAGAGCATCCTTCCATCGCGCACCAGGGTGAGGTACTCTAATGATAAGCCCTGGTTCACTGCTAAGCTCAGACAGATCAGGAAGGAGAAGGAAGCAGCGCTGAAAAGTGGAGACAGGGACTGCTACAGGGAGGTTAAATATCGGTTTAACAGAGAGCTGAGGAGAGCTAAATCTGTGTATGCTGAGAGACTCCAGCAGCAGCTCACTGCTAACGACTCGGCTTCTGTGTGGAGAGGACTGAGGCAAATCACCAACTATCGGCCTCAGGCTCCTAAAGGTCAGGATGACAAAGCCCTTTGTCAAAGACTGTCCCAACACTATGCCCGTTTTGACACCTCGTCATCTGTGTCCAACTCTCCCCCTCCCTCCAGCTCCACAGCCTCCACGATTCCTACTTCATCAAAGGCGCCCCCCCTCCACCCCTGCCCTTGTCATCAGTGAGCAGGACGTGCTCAAACAGTTCTCCAGACTGAACCCGCGCAAGGCCCCCGGTCCGGACGGCGTGTCTCCCTCCATCCTGAGACACTGTGCGACAGAGCTGGCTCCTGTCTTCACAGACATTTTTAACACCTCCCTTAAGCTCTGCCACGTGCCGTCCTGCCTCAAATCCTCCACCATCATCCCTGTCCCCAAGAAGCCACGGATCACTGGACTTAACGACTACAGACCTGTAGCGCTCACCTCTGTAGTCATGAAGTCCTTTGAGCGCCTGGTCCTGCCCCACCTCAAGTCCATCACCACCCCCCTCCTGGACCTGCTGCAGTTTGCCTACCGAGCCAACAGGTCTGTAGACGACGCAGTCAACCTGGCCCTCCACTCCATCCTGCAGCACCTGGACTCCCCGGGAACCTATGCCAGGATCCTGTTTGTGGACTTCAGCTCCGCATTCAACACCATCCGCCCCATTCTGCTCCGGGACAAGCTGTCCCTGCTCAACGTGCCTGACTCCCTTTGCAGGTGGATCACCGACTTCCTGACGGACCGGAGGCAGCATGTGCGGCTGGGAAAGACTGTCTCAGACTCTGCTAGCATCAGCACCGGATCACCCCAGGGCTGTGTACTTTCCCCCTTACTCTTCTCCCTTTATACCAACTCCTGCACCTCCAGCCACCAGTCTGTCAAGTTGATCAAGTTTGCGGACAACACCACCCTCATCGGGCTCATCTCCAACGGCAACGAGTCCGCCTACAGGAGAGAGGTGGCCCAGCTGGCGTCCTGGTGCAACAACAACAACCTGCAGCTGAACGCTCTGAAGACAGTGGAGATGATTGTGGACTTCAGGAAAGTCACAACCCCTCTGCCCCCCCTCACCCTCACAGGCTCTCCCATCACCACTGCTGATTCCTTCCGCTTCCTAGGCACCACCATCACCAGGGACCTCAAGTGGGAGCCGACCATCAGCTCCCTCATCAAAAAGGCCCAGCAGAGGATGTTCTTCCTGTGGCAGCTGAGGAAGCTCAAGCTACCCACCAAGATGTTAGTGCAGTTCTATACAGCCATCATCGAGTCCATCCTCACCACCTCCATAACCGTGTGGTACGCAGGAGCCACTGCCAGGGACAGACTAAGGCTGCAGCGCGTCGTGCGCACTGCTGAGAAGGTGATCGGCTGCAAGCTCCCATCTCTCCAGGATCTGTACATTTCCAGGACCCGGAGGCGTGCTGGCCGGATCATAGCCGATCCCTCACACCCTGGTCACGTACTGTTTGCTCCTCTCCCCTCAGGTAGAAGACTTCGGTCCATCCAGACTAAAACCTCCCGTCACATGAACAGCTTCTTCCCCTCTGCCATCAGACTGCTGAACACTAAGTGACTTATTGACTCTCGTGCACTATGTACAGCAGCTCAACCAGACTCATGTCAATCATCACTGTTTTCTTCCTGCATTACCGACTGCACTATGTGGTTCTCCACATTATCTGCTGCTCGCTAATATATTTAAACTGCTGACTAGTATTACTCATTCTTATTCTACACTTTATTGCATGTATAGTTTATTTCTTTTATTTTATCATGTTTAATGTTGCAGCATTGCACCGAGACAAATTCCTAGTTTGTGTACTACATGAACAATGGCAATAAATCTGATTCTGATTCTGATTCTGATTCTGATTCTGCCCTGTTCCACCTGGAAAAGCCGGGGAGCTATGTGCGGATGCTATTTGTGGACTATAGCTCCGCCTTTAACACCATCCTCCCCGGCAGACTGGTGCCCAAACTTAGGGAATTAGGACTTCCATTTTCCACTTGTACTTGGATCCAAAGTTTCCTCTCGGATCGCAGCCAGAGGGTCAAAGTGGGACATCACATGTCCACCACCATTAATCTCAGTACCGGCTCCCCACAAGGCTGTGTGCTGAGCCCCCTGCTGTACAGCCTTTACACCTGTGACTGCACCCCCATACACCACAGCAACAGCATCATCAAGTTTGCCGATGACACCACAGTGGTGGGGCTCATCTCGGGGGGAGACGAGATCGGTTTTCGGGGTGAGGTGCAGCAGTTGATAGAGTGGTGTGGAGACAACAACCTTCTTTTAAATGTCACAAAAACAAAGGAGGTCATCATAGACTTCAGAAGAAATAAAACAGACATTCAACCTCTGTCTATTAGTGGTACGGGTGTGGAGAGGGTTTTCCGCTTCCTGGGGGTCCACATTCAGGAGGACATGGCATGGGGGGTGAACACAATGTAGCAGAGACTACACTTCCTCAGGGTCTTGAGAGGAAACAACATCTGTCAGAGACTGCTGTTGTCTTTTTATCATTGCTCTATTGAGAGCATTTTAACTTATTGTATTTGTATTTGGTTCAGCAGCTGCACGGTAGCTCAGAAGAAAGTTCTCCAAACTGTCATCATCACAGCCCAAAAAATTACTGGTTGCCCTCTCCTCAGCCTTGAAGAACTGCACCACGCCCGCTGCCTTAAAAAGGCACAAAAAATCCTGAAGGACCCTTTTCATTCCGGTCACTCTCTCTTCCAACTACTATCATCAGGAAGGCGGTTTAGAGCAATTAAAACAAGGACAAACAGATTCAAAAACAGTTTTTATCCGACCACAATTACCTTTCTGAATTCTAGTAGAACATGAGGTTTGAAACTGTGAAATTGAGTGCGTGTGATATTCAAAATTAGTAATTTATATAATCTTTTTTAAGCTTCTTTTTACTTCTAATTCACTGATTGGTTTGCATTTTAATTTCATTGTACTTGTTATAATGACAAATAAAGTCTATTCTATTCTAATAATAATAATCAGTCAATCAACCTTTATTGTCATGATGCTATACATACAACTGTAGTGCAAGCAAGATGAAATTGTGTTTCTCTAGGCATCTATATAAGTAAAAAGAACATAATTTAAAACACACTCACACCCCACCCCAACAGCCATTCACACATCCCTGGGACACATAATAACTGCCTATGTATAAAATACCAATTAAAATGGCTAAGTGAATCACAATAGCTAAGTGAAATAAATACTTAAAACTACAATACAATAAACAATATTCAGTGCCCTGCTCCTACAACGGCTCTGAAAAAGTTCTTGGACAGAGGGGAGGGAAACTCCAATTACCCTCTCAGTACTCCAATTACTCCAATTACCCATAATAATAATAATGACAACTAAAAATATGTGGCTGCAAAGAAAACACAGAGAAATATAATAAAGGGTGAGGATATGGCTAAACTTACGCCCTGAAGATAACAGAAAAGACCAAATAAGAACATAGGACATAAGCACAGCCATGTCCCACCCTTACAACCAGTTAGCACCAAGAGAGAACTAGAGAGACTTTGTGCATGGAAATGATCAACCGAGTATGAGTACAAATGTTTGTAAAAATGTTTTTTAAAAAAAAGTCCCAAATTTACAACAAAAAGTTTCAGATGTATAATGAAATAAGTAATGCATTTATTGGGGAAAAAAATAACAAATTCAAGAGGAAAAAGTTGCACGTTTACTAGAAAAAAATGAAAATGAAAAACGTTGCAAATTTATGAGAAAAAAGTCGAAAAGTTATAACTCTTTTCATTTCTGCTTAGAATGTGTCATTCAAAGTCATGTTATTCAGTTATGTGACATGTTATAGAAAGGTTTATGATGACATTGGGGGAATACTTCTCTTTTTTCCAGATTGGGGGGCACTGTCCTCCTACCCCCTTGATTTACATTGTGGTGGACATACATACGGGACCTGTTTTGTGACTCACATTTTAGGTCAGAACAAAGGCAGAGCAGCTTCCTTAGTGATTACAGGAAGCTGCAAGAATCTTAGCTTTGGTATGCAAGGCTTGAGACTGTGGGGGGGTTTAATTAAAGGATTAAAGAAGGGATGCATTGTAGACAGTTGAAGTGATATCACGGAGAGAGGATGCATTGTGACTTTCTTTATTATGCAAGGTGGTCTGTGATACATGTGACCTGAGTCCTGATATTTAAGGACAAGAGTTTACTGTGTGGATCTCTTTTTTCTGCTTTGAAATCATGGTGGTGTGAATAAAGCTGACTTGAGAGAGAACTCTGCCTCGTCATTCTCACATCTCCACAACATAGTGAATGTGGATGGTGGGATGGCAGGTTAACAAGGGGGATGATTTCTGGTCATTTTGCTAACAAGGAGGATAGCATCCCCCTCTCATCCCACGTCAAGTAACCTACTACTAAAACCTGTGTAGAATCTTTGTGGTAAGTGACAGCGCTATATACTATATGTTGGTCCTGTTGCAGTCAAGAAGATGCCTAAATGACTTCCTTACAGTAAGCATCCAAACTTTGTACATATGCATTACACTCAAGTCAGAAAAGAAAAAACCCAGAATGGTTTCATGAATCTTTGAATTAGACGTGCATGACTTCCACAGGCATTATGGCCGCTGGATAAACGCAGTCTCTCTATCATCCACTGTGAGAGTGTTGATATTAGAAATGACTGGCTTTGATTTGCGGCCTGTGATTAGCTGATGAATGAGGAGCACGGTCGCAGAACAAAAAGCCCTCCGGCCAACTGGAAGAGCCGAGATAATCACATATGCTTAGCCGTTTAATATCGGTACAGTGGATATGAATTTCCTCGCCGTGTAAAACAAACAGAAAAGATTAATCATGACCAGAATTACCAGACGGGACGTTAAATGTGGGAATCAGCTGAATAATTAAATGTGTCTGTTCTGGGGGGAAATCAAGTATATTCGACTGAGGCGGGCATACATTATTAGTCTCATTTCCTGTCTGTTGAATATACATTATAACTTGTACATTTACATAATTCAAATATTGCCACAAGTCTCACCGGGAAACACACTGTCTTACCAATAGATAGCATTTTACATTTCTCAAAGGGTATTTGTTAAAGGGTTTCTTTCATGTCTTCTGACTTATCTACAATGTTGGAAGAAGGGATTCTTGTTTTAAAAGGGGCCAAAGGCTCAAAACATGAGATACAATATGCATTCTGAAGCAATTCTATTAACAGTCAGCTCATTTTGCTGTGACTTTTGCTCAAGTTTTCTAAAGATATAGATGCTGGTTTATTTGATTGGTCACATTTTTCAGGAAATCTGTATCCGTAAAACGGGGCTGGACACCCGTGAGCAAATAACCCAACCTGCTAACGGTGCCAGTTATTATGGCTCTCCTAAACATCCGTGTTCCCCAGTGGTTTATCAAATCACTTCTCCACCAGCCCTAGTGATATGTATATCATCATTGAGGTGCCCTCTAATGGGGTTAAACAAAGAAGTTCTCTACAGGATGCCCTCCACATGCATTAAAATGACTATGGGACCCTTTACAATACCTGTTGTACAAAAATTATGATGGTGTGCCCACTAGAATGATAAAATCTGATGATTTAACTTAACTTGGACAAGCTCTGATTCTGTACCAAGATGAGGTTCCCTTTTGGTGCCTTTCTAAATCAAAACAGTGTTAAGAAGTGACCTCCATACTACCCCTACATGACTATCCCAAAGGGTGCCCTTCTCATGGAAAAAAAGGGGTGGAGCCCTTTTGACTCCTTTGCCATTGTCCTTCAAACACCCTGAATTCACCCCAAAATATGAACCAGAAATGGTGTCATAAATGCCCGTCCGGGGCAGAGAGGAGACCCACGTGCTGAACTGTGAGTTTGTGGTGATTTATTACAAATATAATGTACAACATGCACAAAATAACTAAAAAGCCACAAAGAGATAACACGGTAACTGATAGAAGAAAATAGAGGACGTCAAACTTACGTCTGGCCATAGTCGAGACCACAGCCAGGAATACGTGGAGCCGCGGATCTTAAATAAGGCATAATACAAATGAAAACATGTGTGGGAGCCAGAGAGGGCAGAAGGAAACAATAATTATTACGAGTCAGCTGGGAGCAATGAGAGGGGAGAGGACAGGGCTGACAGCTGACAGGGACACCACCCACCACGGAGCGACAACCCGGAAGTGCCAGTGACAGCTATTAACCCAGAGGGAGAACACAACAGTAAGATACAGAGGGGCAAAAAAGTATTTAGTCAGCCACCAATTGTGCTAGTTCTCCCACTTAAAAGATGAGAGAGGTCTCCAATTTTCGTCATAGGTATACCTCAACTATGAGAGACAAAATGAGAAAAAAAAATCCAGAAAATCACATTGAAGGATTTTTAATGAATTAATTGGTAAATTCCTTGGTAAAATAAGTATTTGGTCACCTACAAACAAGCAAGATTTCTGGCTCTCACAGACTTGTAACTTCTTCTTTAAGAGGCTCCTCTGTCCTCCACTCGTTACCTGTATTAATGGCACCTGTTTGAACTCATTATCAGTATAAAAGACACCTGTCCACAACCTCAAACAGTCAGACTCCAAACTCCACTATGGCCAAGACCAAAGAGCTGTCAAAGGACACCAGAAACAAAATTGTAGACCTGCACCAGGCTGGGAAGACTGAATCTGCAACAGGTAAGCAGCTTGGTGTGAAGAAATCAACTGTGGGAGCAATTATTAGAAAATGGAAGACGTACAAGACCACTGATAATCTCCCTCGATCTGGGGCTCCACGCAAGATCTCACCCCGTGAGGTCAAAATGATCATGAGAACGGTGAGCAAAAATCCCAGAACCACATGGGGGGGACCTAGTGAATGACCTGCAGAGAGCTGGGACCAAAGTAACAAAGGCTACATCAGTAACACACTACGCCACCAGGGACTCAAATCCTGCAGTGCCAGATGTGTCCCCCTGCTTAAGCCAGTACATGTCCAGGCCCATCTGAAGTTTGCTAGAGAGCATTTAGATGATCCAGAAGAGGATTGGGAGAATGTCATATGGTCAGATGAAACCAAAATAGAACTTTTTGGTAAAAACTCAACTTGTTGTGTTTGGAGGAGAAAGGACACCATACCTACTGTGAAGCATGGGGGTGAAAACATCATACTTTGGGGCTGTTTTTCTGCAAAGGGACCAAGATGACTGATCCGTGTAAAGGAAAGAATGAATGGGGCCATGTATTGTGAGATTTTGAGTGAAAACCTCCTTCCATCAGCAAGGGCATTGAAGATGAAACGTGGCTGGGTCTTTCAGCATGACAATGATCCCAAACACACTGCCCGGGCAACGAAGGAGTGGCTTCGTAAGAAGCATTTCAAGGTCCTGGAGTGGCCTAGCCAGTCTCCAGATCTCAACCCCATAGAAAATCTTTGGAGGGAGTTGAAAGTCCATGTTGCCAAGCGACAGCCCCAAAACATCACTGCTCTAGAGGAGATCTGCATGGAGGAATGGGCCAAAATACCAGCAACAGTGTGTGAAAACCTTGTGAAGAATTACAGAAAACGTTTGACCTCTGTCATTGCCAGCAAAGGGTATATAACAAAGTATTGAGATGATGACTGGTGCCTAGCGGCTGCCCCAGCCTTGGATGCGCTCTGCAGAGCGTGCCCAAATGCCAAGTCACGTTTCGTTACCTTGTATACATGTGTAATGACAATAAAGTTGAATCTCATCTCATCTCATCTCAACTTTTGTTATTGACCAAATACTTATTTTACTGAGGAATTTACCAATTAGTTCATTAAAAATCCTTCAATGTGATTTTATGGATTTTTTTTTCTCATGTTGTCGCTCATGTTTCTCTCATGTTGTCTCTGATGGATTACATCATGATCACGCTGAGAGCCGTCCATGATAATTTCAACGTCCAGCCATGAAGGATTTAAGTACTGAATCTGTAAGAGAATATAAAGTTTTTTCTCTGAAGTCAGTACTATTCGACTTATTTGACCTGCCCTCACAGTCACAGTCCTCCAGATTATCTGCAGTTTTTGTTTTCAAAACATGGCGAGCAGCATTTGACTCTCAAGGACAGCCAGCTGTCTGGCAAACTATACCATCTTCTGTGTCAAGGACACACGCCTTTGCCAGACGGTAGACATAACATCTGCTGCTGAAGAGACTTTGTTGTTCTTAACTGATATCAACACCCTCACTCAACACCTTCACTCACACTGACTCACTATACTGACGTGAAGATTATTCATTCACTGCTCTCTTTGTGTCTTTGTATAGATTCTATTGTCTGCTACTTGTGCATTGAGAGTTTTTTCTTGTAATCATAATGTTGATCATTTATGACCTGTATTCTGACAAACAATGCTTTTTTCTCTCTCCTATTGTGTTTATCCCTTTCCCCATTGCTTCCTGTTCCCATTCTGCTGACAGGCGCGTCACTGACGCTGCTGCGTCACTGAAAATGTCAACTATGTCGTTCTCAGTGTCAAGTCAAATCCCTCGTATATTTATCAGTTATTTACGGTGAATGTACTTGGCAATAAATCTTTTCTGAGTTCTGAGTTCTGAGTTCTCATAGTTGAGGTATACCTATGATGAAAATTGGAGATCTCTCTCATCTTTTAAGTGGGAGAACTTGCACAATTGGTGGCTGACTAAATACTTTTTTTCCCCACTGTATAACAAATTAAATATCAACAAAAACAGACAGAAATAAATACAAACTAATACAAAATAAAAGAGTAACAAAACTATGACATAAACAAGAGGATGTGGAAAAATAAGAAACAGTATGAGATATACAGAAACCAAAAGATACAAAATACAACAAATATACAAATATAGAGAAAAGCCATGACACTGAGCATGGCGGAAACCTCCAGTGCTCAGTTCATGACAAATGGAGGACTATTATAATATTCCAGCTGGATTACCTGACTATGACATGGGCTGCTCATTAAAGATCTCCTTTACTCATTTCCCATGGACTGAGGGGAATCAAACTCACCACAGTTATTAGTCTTTCTATACATACAGTGCATCCGGAAAGTATTCACAGCACTTCACTTTTTCCACATTTTGTTATGCTACAGACTTATTCCAAAATGGATTAAATTATTTTTTTCCTAAAAGTTCTTCACACAACACCCCATAATGACAACGTGAAAAAGTTTGAGGTTTTTGCAAATTTACTAAAAATAAAAAAACTAAGAAATCACATGCACATAAGTATTCACAGCCTTTGCTCAGTACTTTGTTGATGCACCTTTGGCAGCAATTACAGCCTCAACTCTTTTTGAATATGACGCCACAAGCTTGGCACACCTATCTGTGGGCAGTTTGGCCCAATCCTCTTTGCAGCACCTCTCAAGCTCCATCAAGCTGGATGGGAAGCGTCGGTGCACAGCAATTTTCAGATCTCTCCAGAGATGTTCAATTGGATTCAAGTCTGGGCTCTGGCTGGGCCACTCAAGGACATTCACAGAGTTGTCCTGAAGCCATTCCTTTGATATTTTGGCTGTGTGCTTAGGGTTGTTGTTCTGCTGAAAGATGAACTGTTGCCCCCAGTCTGAGGTCAAGAGTGCTCTGAAGCAGGTTTTCATCCAGCATGTATCTGTACATTGCTGCATTTATCTTTCCCTCTATCCTATCTATAACTAGTCTCCCAGTTCCTGCCGCTGAAAAACATCCTCGCAGCATGATGCTGCCACCACCATGCTTCAGTGTATAGATGGTATTGGCCTGGTGATGAGCAGTGCCTGGTTTCCTCCAAATATGACGCCTGGCATTCATGCCAAAGAGTTCAATTTTTGTCTCATCAGACCAGAGAATTTAGTTTCTCATTGTCTGAGAGTCCTTCATATGCCTTTTACCAAGTAGTGGCTTCTGTATGGCCACTCTACCATACAGGCCTGATTGGTAGATTCCTCCAGAGATGGTTGTCCTTCTTGAAGGTGTTCCTCTCCCCACAGAGGAATGCTGGAGCTCTTAGAGTCACCATTGGGTTCTTGGTCACCTCCCTGACCACGGCCCTTCTCTGCCAATCGCTCAGTTTAGACGGCCAGCCAGCTCTAGGAAGAGTCCTGGTGGTTCTGAACTTCTTCCATGATGGAGGCCACAATGCTTACTGGGACCTTGAAAGCAGTGGAAATTTTTCTGTACCCTTCCCCAGATTTGTACCTCGAGACAATCCTGTCTCAGAGGTCTACAGACAATTCCTTTGACTTCATACTTGGTTTGTTCTCTGACATGCACTGTCAACCATGGGACCTTATAGACAGGTGTGTACCTTTCCAAATCATGTCCAATCAACTGAATTTACCACAGGTGGACTCCAGTGAAGCTGTAGAAACATCTCAAGGATGATCAGTGGAAACAGGATGCACCTGAGTGCAATTTTGAGCTTCATGGCAAAGGCTGTGAATACTTATGTACATGTGGTTTCTTAGTTTCTTAGTTTTTTTCTTAGTTCTCTATGTTTGATAAATTTGCAAAAATCTAAAAAAAAAAACTTTTTTCACATTGTCATTATGGGGTATTGTAAGATAAGATAAGATAAGATAAGATAAGCCTTTATTAGTCCCACAACGGGGAAATTCCAGGATTGCAACAGCACAGGGATAGCAACACTCAGAGCAACAATCAGAAGGCAAGAAAAAAAAAAAACAAGCAAGCAAGAGCAGCTAATATACATATGTACATATTACTATAAAATATATATATACACACACACACACACA
This sequence comes from Pholidichthys leucotaenia, assembly GCA_020510985.1. Classification (NCBI taxonomy): domain Eukaryota; kingdom Metazoa; phylum Chordata; class Actinopteri; order Cichliformes; family Pholidichthyidae; genus Pholidichthys; species Pholidichthys leucotaenia. Next base: position 413,378,727 of record CM035841.1, on the reverse strand, counting down.
GACACACAGTGCAGAGCATTGTAGCTGGATGGAATAAATATATGAATATATGAACTCACAGTGCAGAGCATTGTAGCTAGATGGAATAAATATGTAAATATATAAACACCCACAGTACGGAGCATTGCAGCTAGGTGGAATAAATATGCAAGTATATAAACACACACAGTGCGGAGCAATGTAGCTAGATGGAATAATATGTAGATATATAAAAACACAGTGCGGAGCATTGTAACTAGATGGAATAAATATATAGATATATAAATATAAACACACCCAGTGCTGAGCATTGTAGCTAGATGGAATAAATATATAGATATATAAATATAAACACACCCAGTGCAGAGCATTGTAGCTAGATGGAATAAATATGTAAATATATAAACACACACAGTGCAGAGCATTGTTGCTAGGTGGGATGAAACAGCATAACCGTCTATTTAGTTATCCTACATGGTATGATTATGTGCCCATACAGATTCTCACCCTCCATAGCGACCGGTATGTTCCTAGTTGTATGCCGGAGAGGACCATTGTGTAAGTCTATTGCATCTTTTGCATTCAAAAAAAAACTATTAGTTTGTTACGTCTTTTTGCTATCTCTGCGAGCAGCCCTGCTTAGGTTGTACAGTCTGACAGCCGTTGGTAGGAAGGACCTACGAAACCTCTCGGTTGTGCACCTGGGATGATGTAGTCTGCTGCTAAATGAGCTCCTCAGTGCATCCAGTATGTCCTGCATAGGGTGGAACTCGGACTCCAGCAGAGATGACAGTTTAGCCACCGTCCTTCTCTCTCCTATCTCCTCCATCGGATCAAGGCGTTGCCCCAGGACAGAGCTAGCTTTCTTAATCAGTTTGTTCAGTCTCTTCCTATCGGCTGCAGTAATGCCACTGCCCCAGCAGACCACTCCAAAAGTGATGGCTGATGCCACCACCGTGTCATAGAATGACTTCAGCAGCGCCCCTTGTACACCAAAAGACCTGAGTCTCCTCAGCAGGAACAGCCTGCGCTGTCCCTTCTTGTAGAGTGCGTCAGTATTGTGTGACCAGTCTAGTTTATTGTTCAGATGAACACCCAGGTACTTGTAGGATGTCACCATCTCGATGTCTGTTCCCTGTATATTTACTGGTGCTGTGAGGGGCTGCCCATGCCTGCGGCAGTCCACCACCAGCTCCTTAGTTTTCCTCGCGTTGATCTGGAGGCAGTTCCGATGGCACCAGTCCACAAAGTCCTGGATAAGCCCTCTGTACTCAGCTTCATCTCCGCTGGAGATGAGACCAACGATCGCAGAGTCATCAGAGAACTTCTGTAGATGGCAATGTGTTGTGTTGTGTGAGAAGTCCGCAGTATAAAGAGTGAACAGGAAGGGAGCCAGCACCGTTCCCTGGGGGCCCCCGTGCTACTGATGATCGTGTCGGAAACACAGTCCCGGGTTCTCACAAACTGAGGCCGGTTCGTGAGGTAGTCCAGGATCCATGATGACAGGTGCTGGTCCACCCCTGCGCGCAGCAGCTTGTCCTTCAGGATCATCGGTTGGATGGTGTTGAAAGCACTGGAGAAGTCAAAGAACATGATCCTCACCATATTCCCGGGCTTCTCCAGGTGGGACAGAGAACGGTGAAGGAGGAAGATCACCGCATCCTCCACCCCAATGCCATGCTGGTAGGCGAACTGGAGTGGATCCATCGCTGGTTCCACCAGGGGGCGGAGATGAGCAAGGAGCAGTCTCTCCAGGGTCTTCATCAAGTGGGACGTCAAGGCCACTGGTCTGAAGCTGTTCAGGTCTTTGGGGTGGGAAGTTTTTGGTACAGGTACCACACAAGATGTTTTCCACAGCTGTGGTACCCTCCCCAGTTTCAGGCTCATGTTGAAGATATACGTCACAATCCCACACAGCTGGTCTGCACAGGACTTGAGGAGCTTTGCGCTGATGCCGTCCGGTCCCGACGCCTTCCTCGCCTTGATCTTCCTCAGCTCTGTCCTCACCTGGGTCTTGGTCAGGGTCAGGATGGGGGGCTGTGTGTTGGGAGTGGGGGGGGTGTCGGTGGAGTGGGGAGTGGGTAGCAGGACTTGATTTCTTAGAGGCAGCAGTGGTTGTTGTGCAGACAGGGGGGAGGGCGGTTGGTCAAATCTATTGAAAAACAGATTCAGGTTGTTCGCCCACTCCCTGCCCCCCGTGGCCTGGGGGGAGGTATTCTGGAGCCCCGAGATGGTTTTGAGGTTTCTCCAGACCCCGCTGATGTCGCTCTGTTGCAGCTTGTCCCCCATCTTCTTCCTGAAGCTGTCCTTGCCTTCTCTGATCTTTCTCCTCAGCTCCCTCTGTACGGACTTCAACATCTCCCTGTTCCCCGACCTGAAGATCCTCTTCTTCTCTCTCAGAAGTGTTTTTATCTCAGGGTTGATCCAGGGTTTGTTGTTTGAGTGACGCCGTATGGTCTTGGTGGGAACGGATTTGTCCACACAGAAGCTGAGGTAGCCCGTGAAGGTGTGAATGAGGCCATCGATGTCCTCACCATGTGGATGGCAGAGCTGCTTCCAGGCAGTGGCTTCAAAACAGTCCTTTAGAGTGTCCATTGTCTCCTCAGACCATAACTCCACAGTGTGCATGGCCGGAGGTTGTCTGTGCACTAGGGGTTTGTACACCGGTCGGAGATGAACCAAGTTGTGATCCGATCTCCCAAGTGGGGGGAGTTGTGATGAGGTGTACGCCTCCTTACTGTTCTACTAATTCTACTCCTTATTGTGAGTAGAATTTTGAGAAAAAAAGATGAATGTAATCCATTCTGGAATAACGCTATAACATAACAAAATGTGTAAATAGTGAAGCACTGTGAATACTTTCCAGATGCACTGTAAGTACCACCAAGGGTCGCACATCTCCCAGTCTTTTATGCAGCTGTGGAAGTCTGCAGGTTGCTTCACAAGCAACGACTTGACCTTGGAAATCAGAGTTTTACCATCTTGGAAGTGCTTGCCCTTCAGAAATAACTTCATCCAGCACAGCAACTCACCCTTGGCCATGGGATCCCTGGTTCGATCCCAGCCCCTGACTAACAGTGATCTGTGTGGAGTTTGCATGTTCTCCCCGTATCTGCGTGGGTTTACTCCAGGATTTCTCCGGTTTCCTCCCACAGGCCAAAAACATTCAGGTTAGGTTAACTGGAGACTCTAAAGTGGCCCTAGGTGTGAATGTGTGTGTGAATGGTTAAGGGTAGCGCTGTACCGTGGCTGCTTCATCCATCCAGGTGGATGCCCTCAATTTCCCCTCTGGGGATCAATAAAGTATACAAAATCAAAAAATCAAAATCAAATTGTTGGAAAGAGGTTGAAGTCAGATGGTGCGAGGTTGGGAGAATGGGGGGGTGCAGTGAGGAGGGCACCTTTGGTCAGCATGCCACATTTTTCTCAGGAATTAGCATTTTTCTTCTTTTAAATTTGAATTTCTTTCCTGCAAATTTTCAACTTTTTTATCCTCAAATTTCAACTTTTTTCTTGTAAATTTAAAACTTTTTTCTCATAAATTCGCAACTTTTCTGCTGTAAATTTTAAACATTTTTTTCTCGCCAATTTTCAGTGGCCATTTGGATGCTGGCTAAATTTTTATATTCTGTGTTATTTAACTGTATTTTGTGATTCTTTAAAATTTTTAAACCTTTTTCTTTCAAATTTGTACCCATATTACATTTATACATTTGTAAAAGGGGTCACTGACTGCACTTTTAACACATTTTAATAGCTCACACAAGTCTTATCGAAGTGTCTGACATTTTGTTCATATTTCTTTAATTTTTTAATTATCAAAGCAAATTTGTTTTTTATTTTTCTTTCTTAAAATGCTCCGATTTAAAGCCTGTCACTTTAAGAAACTTCCTTCAGCTCTGATCTTATGTCAGTTAGCCATTAGCTGAGTAGCTTCTAGCCTCCTTATAGCTTTGATGAGCAGCACTGGTTCACTGATCTGCAGTTGTTTGTGCATCTTGCATCATCCCGGCCGACCACCCAGCAACCCCGTTGAGATGCCACAACAAATCACCAGCACTGCACGCCAGGCGATCCACTGATTGCCGCAAACTGAGCCCGCTGCCAAAGCCACGGAATCTCAAAGGGTGCATGACACAAGCAGTTGCTGTGACCCGGGGATGCTGCCTGGAGCTGCTGGCTCTCAGCTAGCCATGACTGGCAGGCCGGCGCCCTGCTGCAGAGCCACGATGAAACCACCAGGAGATGGGCCAGAGCGGCGCGAGGCACACTGTGGGCCGTGGACCGGTGAACCAGGTGGTAACAGGGATGGTTATTAGGGTGACTAACATCTGAAGAAAAAAACAATATAGGCTAAGCCATGCTTGGTTCGAGCTTCCTGTTACCACTGTTAGCTTCGGGGCTAATGGCTCAACAGCTAATAGGCTACCTTTAGCACCACTTCCATCTACAGTATCTCATAAAAGTGAGTACACCCCTCACGTTTTTGAAAATTTTTTATTATATCTTTCATGGGACAACACTGAAGATATGACACTTTGATCAGAATCAGAATCAGAATAAGTTTATTGCCAAGCACATATACAAGTAACTAAACAGGTAAATATACGAGGAATTTGACTTGACATTGGAAACGTCATAGATGACATTCCCAATGACGTGGCAAGCCATGGAGGCGCCTGTCAACAGGAGGGGAATAGAAGGCGGGGGGGCGGGGGGGAGGGGATACAATAGGAGAGAGAAAAAAGCATTGTTGATCAAAATAAAGTTCATTTATATGACCGATATTGTAATTACAAGAAAAAAACTCTCAATGCACAATTAGCAGACAATAGAATCCACACAATGACACACAGAGAGCAGTGAATGAATATGTCTTCGTCAGTATAAATGGGTCAGTATGTGTGTGTGTTGGATGCAATCAGTGGCAATCAGTGGGTGAACAGCAATAGTCTCTCTCTCAGCAGATGTTATGACTAGTGACTAAGGCAAAGGCACGTGTCCTTGAGCACGGCAGATGGAATAGTCTGAGCCAGACACCTGTCCTTGAGAGTCAGATACTGTCCGCCAATGTTATGAAAACAATTATACTGTTGATCATCAGGAGGACTGAGTGCTGAGGGTGCCGAAAAACTGGTCAAATAGCACTGACTTCAGAGAAAAAACTTTCCATTCTCTTACGGATTCAGTGCTCCAGATCCATCAATGCCAGGCTTTGAAATCGAGTCGTGAACAGCTCTCAGCGTAATCGTGATGTATTCCATCTTCCTGTACAGTTCTCCATTGGCCGCTGTCAGAGTCCTGCCCAGTTGGTCAAATTGATGAGAGAGCTTCGCCGGGTCTGCTTTTTGATAAGCTCTGTCCATCTTCTTCAATTTGCGGTGCACCAGAACAATCCCAAGGCCGATCAGTAGAATACCAGTGACCATTGCTCCGAATAGATATAAATCTTCAATATCTTCAATAGAAAGATCACACAGACACAAGAGTTTCCAATTGCTTGTATCCTTAATGTAACCCACAGCAGCAGTCCCTGCGGGACAAATAGGCTCCCCCGGACCTGATTTCCTCGTTGAAAACACAGTGTCGATTGCGTTCAAAGCCCAGCTTATTAAATCCATAATTTCGTTGGATGAATCAGCAGTAGAGAGACACGCAGACACAGACAATAGCAAGCTGGGATCCAGTCAGTTAGGGAGGGAGAGATAGGGAGCGGGAGCAGAGAAAAAATGCGACTGCTCTCTTTGGAGGGCGGAAGTGAAGAGCATAAAGTAGTAGTGCATAAAGTAGCATAAAGTAGTAGTACAACATAAAGTAGTCAGTGCATAGCTTGTATAACAGTGTAAATTTGCTGTCCCCTCAAAATAACTCAACACACAGCCATTAACTGCTGGCAACAAAAGTGAGTACACCCCTAAGTTAAAATGTTCAAATTGTGCCCAATTAGCCATTTTCCCTCCCCGGTATCATGTGACTCATTAGTGTTACAAGGTCTCAGGTATGAATGGGGAGCAGGTGTGTTGAATTTGGTGTTATCACTCTCACACTCTCTCATACTGGAAGTTCAACATGGCACCTCATGGCAAAGAACTCTGAGGATCTGAATAAAAGAATTGTTTCTCTACATAGAAATGGCCTAGGCTATAAGAAGATTGCCAACACCCTGAAACTGAGCTGCAGCACGGTGGCCAAGACCATACAGCAGTTCTACAAGACAGGTTTCACTCACAACAGGCCTCGCCATGGTCGACCAAAAAAGTTGAGTGCACGTGCTCAGCTTCATATCCAGAGGTTGTCTTCTGAAAACAGACAAATGAGTGCTGCCAGCATTGCTGCAGAGGTTGAAGGAGTGTGTGTGTGTGGGGGGGGGGGGGGGGCGTCAGCCTGTCAGTGCTCAGATCATACGCCGCACACTGCATCAAATTGGTCTACATGGCTATCGTCCCAGAAGGAAGCCGCTTTTAAAGATGATGTACAAGAAAGCTCGCAAACAGTTTGCTGAAGACAAGCAGACTAAGGACATGGATTACTGGAATTATGTCCTGTGGTCTGATGAGACCAAGATAAACTTATTTTGTTCAGATGGTGTCAAGCTTGTGTGGCGGCAACCAGGTGAGAAGTGCAAAGACAAGTGTGTCTTGCCTACAGTCAAGCATGGGTTACTCCAAGTGGACATCCTTTGGTTGGCCCAGTCAATAGTCAGATTGTGTAGCTGTAGCCACAGATACCCCAGGATAACCAGAAAGGAGGAGCCATGGAGGACATAGAATTGAATCTCCTCCCAGTGATTCTCCGATAACAGAATCGACACAGGGATGGTCTGGGCCATGACCAAAGCTAGGGAGCCGCCTGCCAGGGTGACTAAAATTCATTGGCATCACAAGGGGCCAAACCGAAATGCCCAATTTAGTAATGATGGCCTGGGAAAGAAAATTCTGTTTTCGTCAGTGTCGCCCCTCATCAGTGTGCGTCACTCTATAATTTTTTTTATAATGCTCTTTGAAATTAGCACTCGCATTCTAAAAAAATACAGAGACAGTCGCCCACTGACGAGGGAAAGTGCATTGTAAAAAAAAAAAATTGCAGAGAGCGTCACACACTGACGAGGGAAAGGACATTGTAAAAAATTACAGAGTTGCACACTGATGAAGGAAAAGGCATTGTAAAAAAATTACACAGGCAGTTGCACACTGACGTCAGTGTGTGACTGTCTCGTCGCAAAGGTTTGAATTTAATCTGTTCCTAAAAGCCCTGCATAATGCAATGTCGTTCCACCACAACTCCATCACCACCACACGAGACTCCATGGAATAATCAGCTATGGCCCAGTTCCTCTCTTAAAGGTTATGGAGGGGAGTCGAAGCATTTCCCTTGCTCTCCAAGTGATCAAACACTTGCTCAAACTCCCTTAAGAACCAAGGGACGGTGTCAATGCTATAATCTGGTCCTTCCATTAATGCCTGAATCCAGGCAAGTGCACGGTCCTTGAGGAGCATAGCGATATCAGCGATTTTTCTCTGGCCATCTGGGAAATCCCCTGTAGAGTATTGAAACACCAGCTTACACTGCAAGAGAAAGCCCTTGCACCCCCCTCACATCTGCCCCGCATACGGAACAGATGTGGGGATCACAAGGCCCCAACTGGGCTGTGGAGTTGGGGAGGAGGCAGCGGCCGTGGCGGCAGTGCCACCGGAACTGTTCAGTTACAGTCACTAACTGCTGAGTTTAATAGGCTAAATGCTGCTCAGTAGCATCAAGACATGGCGACTGCCCTTCTGTGGCGGTCCTTGCTGGGTCCTTTCACTGGTGGGACTGATCTGTCATGATGGTTAACTATTGGGCCCAAGTTAACCATAAGTTAACCATAGCCACAAGAGGGAGACAAAGACCAGATGAAGTTCAAAAGTTTTATTGTACAAATTGACAGTAAATTCTGTAAGTTCACCCTCACCGCCGGGAAATGGCCTAGGGGAGAAGAGAGGAACCTAAGTATTGCACGTAGAAACCAATGGGCAACTTAACAGTGAAAAAGGCGCTTACTCTTAAGGAGTAGTACCCAGCTGATGAGGTGGTTTGATGGTCGGCCACTTCCACATTGGCAAAGGTGGTTGGAAAGACGTCCCTGGCTTTCCCCAACTTGGCGTCCGTGCCTGTAGACACTGGGGTTTGCTCAAAGTTCAGATTTTAGGTTCAACGCTGGCGTAGGAGTCTGAGTCAAACAGATCAGAAATGCAGATGATGTTATCCAAAAACTTACAGGTCCTCTGTGACAGCTGAGAAGAGGTGAAGGTGCAGGCGTTGCGAACCCAGGCTGGCGATGAGGGTGGCATGGGCAGGTGAGCATGCATGACTGGGGTGATCCACTGACAGACTGGAACGAGCAGCTTTACCTGAAGCAGAGCAAGGGTTATCTGATTCAAAAATTAATTTCCAAGACTTGGTTCAAAAAGTGCATGGTTTGGTTGGCAGTTTTACCAAATCGGTCCCACGCTGAACTGCTCTCCACAGCTCCTACTTATGCTCCAGGCCAAACGGGAGCAGGTGGAGACAATCACTCAGGTGTCAGTAATCAGGCTGCACCAGCTTGCAAAGACAGGTAGAGATGTTAACTTGGCTCACCTGTGCGCCACCAGGGGGCTCGCTCGCTGATCACAACAGTGAATACTCTCCATCCCCTTGTTTAAAAAAAAAAAAAAAATCGCCTATTGCCTAGATGTGAATGGTGAAGGGATTGGAACTGCACTGTGGCTGCCACATCCAGGTGGATATCCTTGAATTTCCCTCTGGGATTAGTAATGTATGGTTAACAAACAGTCTATAAACTACCAATACGCTGACTTTATGTCCAGTGGCAACCCTTTTAAAAGGCACTACTCCTATGAGTGCAAATCATGTATGCAATCAATAGTTATTTGGACAGTGAGGGGGCAAAGCCTGAAAATAGGCAATGCACTGCTGAAAGGCACAAAGCATGGTGCAACACTCTTTAGCTTGTCGTAATTGGCCCCAAAACTGACATGATATGCTGGGGGTCCAAAATTTAGCTTTATGACAAAAAGAGCTGTTTTTTTAGGTGTATATTTTATAGAATAGAGCTATACGTATGGGGGTGGGGGGTCATAGTGGCCACATTTGACCAAATGTGATATATTTTTTAACATAGTCTCTCCTTCGGTCCACACACTTCTTCCATCAGTGTCCTGAATCCTGAAATGATAACTATTGTAGAATTATGTTGTTCAGTTTTATTACCTCCACCAAGGAGGTTATGTTTTTGCCAGTGTTTGATTGTTTATTTGTTTGTTTGTCTGTTAGCAGGATTACGCAAAAAACTACTGGATGGATTTGGATGAAATTTTCACTAAAGGTAGCCCTTGGCCTAAGGTTTAACCCATTAAATTTTGGCGATTATCTGAGAGTGCATACCTCCACCAAGGCCCTTGTTTTTTATTTGTGCAGCCGGATTATACAAAAGCTACTGGATGGATTTGGATGAAATTTTCACCAGAGATGGTCCTTGGTCTGCAGAAGAGCCCATTAGATTTTGTTGATGATCTGAGAGTGCATACCTCTGCCAAGGCTCTATCTTCTCACAATATGTTAGCAAGATTACTCAAAAACTAATGGATGGACTTTGATTAAATTTTCACCAGAGATGGCTCTTGGCCTACACATGAACCCATTGCATTTTGGAGGTGATCTATGAGTGCATACCTCAACCAAGGCTAAATCTTCTACCAGTGGTTTAGCAGATTTACACAAAAACTAATGGATGGATTTTGATGAAATTTTCACCAGAGATGGCTCTTGGCCTACACATGAACCCATTGCATTTTGGAGGTGATCTATGAGTGCATACCTCAACCAAGGCTAAGTCTTCTACCAGTGGTTTAGCAGATTTACACAAAAACTAATGGATGGATTTTGATGAAATTTTCACTAGAGATGCCTTGGGCTGCAGAAGAACCCATTAGATTTTGGAGCTGATCTATGAGCGCATATCTCTACCAAGGTCCTATATTGCAATGTATGGTGGGATGGAGGCAGGGAGGTACTGACAGATGGATGGACAAAGGGAGGGAAGGAAGGAGCCTTGGTGGAGCTATGCACTCTCTGAGTGCTTTTCTAGTTAGTAATTTTTCCACTTCAGTTTTGTGCTTCTATCACATAATAAATTTTAATAAACTATGAAACAGTTTTAGACACATACAGTATCTCACAAAAGTGAGTACACTCCTCACATTTTTGTAAATATTTTATTATATCTTTTCATGGAACAACACTGAAGATGTGACACTTTGATACAATATAAAGTAGTCAGTGTACAGCTTGTATAACAGTGTAAATTTGCTGACCCCTCAAAATAACTCAACACACAGCCATTAATGTCGAAACCACTGGCAACAAAAGTGAGTACACCCCTAGTGAAAATGTCCAAATTGTGCCCAAAGTGTCAATATTTTGTGTCGCCGCCATTATTTTTCCAGCACTGCCTTAACTCTCTTGGGCATGGAGTTCATTAGCACTTCACAGGTTGCCACTGGAATCCTCTTCCACTCCTCTATGACGACATCAAGGAGCTGGTGGATGTAAGAGACTTTGTACTCCTTCACCTTCCGTTTGAAGATGCCCCACAGATGCTCAGTAGGGTTTAGGTCTGGAGACATGCTTGGCCAGTCCATCACTTTTACCCTCAGTTTCTTTAGCAAGGCAGTAGTCGTCTTGGAGGTGTGTTTGGGGTGGTTATCATGTTGGAATACTGCCCTGCAGCCCAGTTTCCGAAGGGAGGAGATCATGCTTTGCTTCAGTATATCACAGTACATGTTGGCGTTCATGGTTCCCTCAATGAACTATAGCTCCTCAGTGCCAGCAGCACTCATGCAGCCCCAAACCATGACACTCCCACCACCATGCTTGACTATATGCAAGACACACTTGTCTTTGTACTCCTCACCTGGTTGCCGCCATACATGCTTGACACCATCTGAATCAAATAAGTTTATCTTGGTCTCATCAGACCAAAGGACATAATTCCAGTAGTCCATGTCCTTAGTCTGCTTGTCTTCAGCAAATTGTTTGCGGGCTTTCTTGTGTATCATCTTTAAAAGCAGCTTCCTTCTGGGACGACAGCCATGCAGACCAATTTGATGCAGTGTGCCCCATATGGTCTGAGCACTGACAGGCTGGCCCCCCACCCCTTCAACCTCTGCAGCAATGCTAGCAGCACGCATATGTCTGTTTTCAAAAGACAGCCTCTGGATATGAAGCTGAGCACTTGCATTCAACTTCTTTGGTCGACCATGGTGAGGCCTGTTTTGAGTGGAACCTGTGCTGTTAAACCACTGTATGATCTTGGCCACCGTGCCGCAGCTCAATTTCAGGGTGTTGGCAATCTTCTTATAGCCTATGCCATCTCTATGTAGTGCAATAATTCTTTTTTTCAGATCCTCAGAGAGTTCTTTGCCATGAGGTGCCATGTTGAACTTCCATTGACCAGTATGAGAGAGTGTGAGAGCGATAACACCAAATCTAACACACCTTCTCCTGATTCACACCTGAGACCTTGTAACACTAATGAGTCACATGACACCAGGGAGGGAAAATGGCTAATTGGGCACAGTTTGGACATTTTCACTAGTGGTGTACTCACTTTTGTTGCCAGCAGTTTAGACATTAATGGCTGTGTGTTGAGTTATTTTGAGGTGAAAGCAAATTTACACTGTTACACAAGCTGTACACTGACTACTTTACATTGTATCAAAGTGTCATATCTTCAGTGTTGTCCCATGAAAAGATATTATAAAATATTTACAAAAATGTGAGGGGTGCATTCACTTTTGTGAGATACTGTAAACTTGCATTAAAATAAGGTTTATTTACTTTTGATTTCACCTCATATTTTGCCTTATGACATTTAGATTAACATTTAGATTTACATTTAATATTGAGATTTAATATTTACTATTTAACATTTATCATTTAGGTTTTAGGTTTAACATTTAGATTTATATCTAGGGGGTGGCTGTGGCACAGGTGTAGTGTGGCCAACTACTGATCGGAAGGTGATGGGTTCGATTCCCGCTCTGTCTGCAGTGTGCATGTCGAAGTGTCCTTGAGCAAAACACTGAACCCCCAGTTGCTCCTCGCAGACCACAATGATGTGAATGGTCTGATGTGACACTTAGTTCCCTCTCACCTCCCTTAAAAGTGCCTGGAGTTGAGTGGCATTCATCATCCATTTCCGAAGGCTACTGTTCACAATGAAGCAGTCATCAGCATGGGCTGTGGCCAAAGGATGTCCACATTTTTAGAAAAATCTCTTCAACCAGTAGTCAAGAAACAGGCAGGATTAAAGTTTCAGCAAATTTAATATGCTCTGATCAGCGGAAGACAATACAGAGTACAGCTTTCACAGACTGCCGCAGTGCATTGGCTTAAAGTGCTGATGACACGTTTTTGACTTCCTCTAATTTTTCAACACATAATACAATATGAGGAAATAGGTTGGTCCGTGCAGTTCTACACTACCGTTCAAAAGTTTGGGGTCACTTAGAAATTTCCTTATTTTTGAAAGCAAAGCACTGTTTTTTTCAATGAAGATAACTTTAAACTAATCAGAAATACACTCTAATATCTAATATACATTGCTAATGTGGTAAATGACTATTCTAGCTGCAAATGTCTGGTTTTTGGTGCAATATCTACATAGGTGTATAGTGGCCCATTTCCAGCAACTATCACTCCAGTGTTCTAATGGTACAATGTGTTTGCTCATTGCATCAGAAGGCTAATGGATGATTAGAAAACCCTTGTGCAATCATGTTAGCACAGCTGAAAACAGTTTAGCTGGTTAGAGAAGCTATAAAACTGACCTTCCTTTGAGCAGGTTGAGTATCTGGAAAAAATTATTATTTCAAATACAAATCATTATTTCTAACCTTGTCAATGTTTTGACTATATTTTCTATTCATTTTACAACTCATGGTGGTAAAAAAGTGTGACTTTTCATGGAAAACACAAAATAATTGTCTGGGTGACCCCAAACTTTTGAACGGTAGTGTAAGTCAAACAGGCTTTTTTTTTCACTCAAATATCCGACGTTTTCATGAGCGCCACTCCACCCATTGCGTCAATGGCTGGAAAAACCCCCAGCCATGTTGTAACGTCATTGACGGAACACAGCGCTTGGCTGCCCTTTGTACACACAGGATGGAAGCAGTTGAAAACATCAACGATGGTTCCAGCACATGTAGTCTGGAATTGGTTTGTGTTGTCCAATCTTGACAGTGAAGAATCTGGGGGCATTAAACCGTATAGGTTTGAGCCGTGTCAAGCGGGCATTGTGCCTAGCGAGTCAGACTCAGTGACAGTCAGCTGTTCATGTTTTGTGTGCATCATCTGCCGTGTTGTCAGCCAGCCAATATTGCCAACACTATCGCGACGTGTTAGCCTCTTCACACAGCCGTGGTTCTGTTGCGCCCCTTGTAGCGATGTCGGCTCTGGGGCGCAACAGTGGTTAACACGTCTCCTCTCCATGTTTGCTGGGCAATGTCGGCCCCAAACGTCTACTGTTTGTGTTTCTGTGTATTTTTGTAAGTCTTCACCTTTTGGGATCAGTCTTTATATTCAATACATGTGCTGTGGTGAATCCAACGCGTAAATCCTCATGTAAATCCTTGCTATTTATGCATAAATCCTCCCTCTCCATGAGCTCTTACGCAGGGCATGGAGAAGGAGCATGAAATAATGAGGATTTATGTGCAGGGTTCACCACAACACATTTAATATAGAACGACAGACAATTTCCAAAAAGGTAAAGACGTACAAAAAACACAAACACACTTACTGATGGCGTTCGGGGGCCGGCATCACCCAGAGAACGAATGAGAGGAGACATGTTAGCCACAGGTGCGCCCCAGAGCCAACATCGCTTCAAGGACGCACGAGAACCACGGTGAACATGGAGTGACTAATGTCGTGAGAGTGCCGAAAATACTGGCAGACTAACAGCACAGATGACAATACTATTGACCAGCAGTGCTACTGGCAAACGGCCGCTAATATGTACATGCACTGCTGGTGATGGTGTGATGAGAAGCACCTGGGCGAGGACCGGGAAACATGATCAGCAGGAGTTTGAATCAGCTAGTGATAATGACAGAGGGGACGTGGCCGGACCAGTGAGAGGTCAGCACGGGATCACAGAAAGTAGGTCAAAGCTACACGTAAATCCATTAATCCTTCCCCACCTCGTGCGCTCCTCCTGCCTCCTGCCTTGTGCACAAGAAGTGCACAAGGAGGCTTATGACAGTTGGAGCTGAAGCGTGTGATGTGGTCTTTCACTGCCTGCTGTTTATCTGAGCCTGCGACACAACGCAAAGGCATAGCTGTAAAATTAAAACAAGAAACCAGAGAAGCTGTGAGCTACAAAGCTGCTGTCATTCTAGTTAACAACACCGGAGAGAGTGTAATCTGTTGATTATGTCATTGGGGTGCAGCCCTTAATTCGGTGGGCAGCACCACAGTCCAGTCAGCCGGTGCAGTTTTTTGATGATAACTAGTTTATGCAGGCACTTTTGTAAATATTATATTGATCATAGACAATGACTTTTGGGTTTACACAACATGCTAAAAAAACATCAAAAATGTGTCATCAGCACTTTAACTAGCAGTGTTTCTGACTAATATTTATCCAAGGGACCTTCAGGGTGGGTCTCTTCTTGATAAGTCCATTTATGACTCAGTGTGATAGGGTTTGCTTAGCCTCTTGATTATTTCATTCATGACTAAGATTGTATCTGCTGAGTCCATGCAGAAAACACTAGTGATAAGCTGAACAGTCAGTGAAAGAACTGAACATTCACAGTCACATCAGCATCCTTCAATTTGTTTTTTCCATTACTCAGCACTCCAAATATGGTAACAGGATTTCCTAGGTATACACATTAAGCTTTATAAAGAAAACATCATATTCATATTCATAAAAATTCATATAACTCAGTGTACCATTGAATTTTTCCATCATTCCCCACTCTTTGATGCCCAAAAGGCATCATAAAAGAAAAGTAGTTAGAAGTTATGATGTTGAAAACCGTGTTTTTAATAATTCTTTGTCCCACTGCTTCAATTACCTCGCCAGGTGACCAGCAAAAGAGTTCACTAGTGGTTCGTGGGCACTGTCGATGAGTTCTGGATTCGGGACTTTTTTGCAATGGTACATTCCCCGCTGTGGATCTTTCTGCAATCTTGACAGCTGTGAAGGCTATCAACAGGACCTTTGTAGCGTGGTTTCAGGCAGATGATCCTCTTTCTGTTGTATAGTCACACCTGGATTATTGCTCATTGAAATTAAGCTGTCAGCATCTTTACAATGTCCCCATGATGGCAATCTTTGCCCCTCCTTATGTGCCTCAATCTCCTTCTACAGTCAGCCCGAAAGGAAGAAAAAAAAAAAAAAAGAATGTGTCCCTTGCAAAATCCAATGGTGTTTTTTTTTTTTTTAACAATCAAAATGTTTCAAATTGATTAAAGCATTAGGTGACAGAACTGCTTTTATTCTCTTAGTTTTAAATAAATGGTGCATCAATGCAATATATAACAATTTGATCTGCACATTGGTTAGTTATTCAGTTTCCCCAATGAGTCTCCTGGTCTTTTAAACCTTCAAGCAGTGTAGTGTGCTAAGGTCACTCCTCTTGACACACACACTCATTCAGCCAATAATCTTCAAACTTGACCAGATTTGCAAATGTATTATCAGATCATATCGGTTAATCGATCAATCAAAGCTATATTTGTATAACTCTTTTCATACAAAAACTGTAACTCAGATTGCATAATAGATAACAGATCATTAGGATTAAGACAAGAGCATTTAATGCTGTTAAATCATATTTTTTTCATTTTCTGTATGCTCTCACTTTAGTCTTGTAGAAATTAAAATGTAACTCACCAATAGAAGAAGCATCTTCTGAGTTTTATTTTGTTTACTGCTTTTACCTATGGAGAAAGCAAAACACAAACAACCATATCTCCAAATACTTACCACTTACCTGTATACAATCTAAACCCAATTTATTTGAAACATGTTATTTGTGCAAACAATGTTATGTTTCAACGGTAGACATGACAAGGCAAATTAATAGGTTAGTCATCATTCACATATTAGTTGTGTCTATGACAGGATGGATTAAAGATAAGATAAGATAAGATAAGATAAGCCTTTATTAGTCCCACAACGGGGAAATTCCAGGATTGCAACAGCACAGGGATAGCAACACTCAGAGCAACAATCAGAAGGCAAGAAAAAAAACAAGCAAGCAAGAGCAGCTAATATACATATGTACATATTACTATAAAATATATATATATATACACACACACACAGACACACAGTGCAGAGCATTGTAGCTGGATGGAATAAATATATGAATATATGAACACACAGTGCAGAGCATTGTAGCTAGATGGAATAAATATGTAAATATATAAACACCCACAGTACGGAGCATTGCAGCTAGGTGGAATAAATATGCAAGTATATAAACACACACAGTGCGGAGCAATGTAGCTAGATGGAATAATATGTAGATATATAAAAACACAGTGCGGAGCATTGTAGCTAGATGGAATAAATATATAGATATATAAATATAAACACACCCAGTGCAGAGCATTGTAGCTAGATGGAATAAATATGTAAATATATAAACACACACAGTGCAGAGCATTGTTGCTAGGTGGGATGAAACAGCATAACCGTCTATTTAGTTATCCTACATGGTATGATTATGTGCCCATACATATTCTCACCCTCCACAGCGACCGGTATGTTCCTAGTTGTATGCCGGAGAGGACCATTGTGTAAGTCTATTGCATCTTTTGCATTCAAAAAAACTATTAGTTTGTTACGTCTTTTTGCTATCTCTGCGAGCAGCCCTGCTTAGGTTGTACAGTCTGACAGCCGTTGGTAGGAAGGACCTACGAAACCTCTCGGTTGTGCACCTGGGATGATGTAGTCTGCTGCTAAATGAGCTCCTCAGTGCATCCAGTATGTCCTGCATAGGGTGGAACTCGGACTCCAGCAGAGATGACAGTTTAGCCACCGTCCTTCTCTCTCCTATCTCCTCCATCGGATCAAGGCGCTGCCCCAGGACAGAGCTAGCTTTCTTAATCAGTTTGTTCAGTCTCTTCCTATCGGCTGCAGTAATGCCACTGCCCCAGCAGACCACTCCAAAAGTGATGGCTGATGCCACCACCGTGTCATAGAATGACTTCAGCAGCGCCCCTTGTACACCAAAAGACCTGAGTCTCCTCAGCAGGAACAGCCTGCGCTGTCCCTTCTTGTAGAGTGCGTCAGTATTGTGTGACCAGTCTAGTTTATTGTTCAGATGAATACCCAGGTACTTATAGGATGTCACCATCTCGATGTCTGTTCCCTGTATATTTACTGGTGCTGTGAGGGGCTGCCCATGCCTGCGGCAGTCCACCACCAGCTCCTTAGTTTTCCTCGCGTTGATCTGGAGGCAGTTCCGATGGCACCAGTCCACAAAGTCCTGGATAAGCCCTCTGTACTCAGCTTCATCTCCGTTGGAGATGAGACCAACGATCGCAGAGTCATCAGAGAACTTCTGTAGATGGCAATGTGTTGTGTTGTGTGAGAAGTCCGCAGTATAAAGAGTGAACAGGAAGGGAGCCAGCACCGTTCCCTGGGGGGCCCCCGTGCTACTGATGATCGTGTCGGAAACACAGTCCCGGGTTCTCACAAACTGAGGCCGGTTCGTGAGGTAGTCTAGGATCCATGATGACAGGTGCTGGTCCACCCCTGCGCGCAGCAGCTTGTCCTTCAGGATCATCGGTTGGATAGTGTTGAAAGCACTGGAGAAGTCAAAGAACATGATCCTCACCATATTCCCGGGCTTCTCCAGGTGGGACAGAGAACGGTGAAGGAGGAAGATCACCGCATCCTCCACCCCAATGCCATGCTGGTAGGCGAACTGGAGTGGATCCATCGCTGGTTCCACCAGGGGGCGGAGATGAGCAAGGAGCAGTCTCTCCAGGGTCTTCATCAAGTGGGACGTCAAGGCCACCGGTCTGTAGCTGTTCAGGTCTTTGGGGTGGGAAGTTTTTGGTACAGGTACCACACAAGATGTTTTCCACAGCTGTGGTACCCTCCCCAGTTTCAGGCTCATGTTGAAGATATACGTCACAATCCCACACAGCTGGTCTGCACAGGACTTGAGGAGCTTTGCGCTGATGCCGTCCGGTCCCGACGCCTTCCTCGCCTTGATCTTCCTCAGCTCCGTCCTCACCTGGGTCTTGGTCAGGGTCAGGATGGGGGGCTGTGTGTTGGGAGTGGGGGGGGGGGGTGTCGGTGGAGTGGGGAGTGGGTAGCAGGACTTGATTTCTTAGAGGCAGCAGTGGTTGTTGTGCAGACAGGGGGGAGGGCGGTTGGTCAAATCTATTGAAAAACAGATTCAGGTTGTTCGCCCACTCCCTGCCCCCCATGGCCTGGGGGGAGGTATTCTGGAGCCCCAAGATGGTTTTGAGGTTTCTCCAGACCCTGCTGATGTCGCTCTGTTGCAGCTTGTCCTCCATCTTCTTCCTGAAGCTGTCCTTGCCTTCTCTGATCTTTCTCCTCAGCTCCCTCTGTACGGACTTCAACATCTCCCTGTTCCCCGACCTGAAGATCCTCTTCTTCTCTCTCAGAAGTGTTTTTATCTCAGGGTTGATCCAGGGTTTGTTGTTTGAGTGACGCCGTATGGTCTTGGTGGGAACGGATTTGTCCACACAGAAGCTGAGGTAGCCCGTGAAGGTGTGAATGAGGCCATCGATGTCCTCACCATGTGGATGGCAGAGCTGCTTCCAGGCAGTGGCTTCAAAACAGTCCTTTAGAGTGTCCATTGTCTCCTCAGACCATAACTCCACAGTGTGCATGGCCGGAGGTTGTCTGTGCACTAGGGGTTTGTACACCGGTCGGAGATGAACCAAGTTGTGATCTGATCTCCCAAGTGGGGGGAGTTGTGATGAGGTGTACGCCTCCTTAGTGTTTGCGTAGAACAAATCCAATGTTTTATTGTCTCTAGTGTGGCATGTGACATACTGGGTGAAAGTGGGCAGAATGGGAGACAGTGAAACGTGGTTGAAATCGCCTGAGATGAGGAGAAGAGCATCTGGGTGTTCTGTCTGCAGCCTGCTGGTTACTGAATGGATGACGTCACGCGCTGTCCCAGCGTTCGCCGTCGGATTTGCATAAACAACAATGCAGATCACGTGTGAGTGTTCTCTCGAGAGATATGTAGGCCTCATGCTAACAGCTAGCAACTCAATGTCTTTGCTGCAGTGTCGTTGTTTAACAGTGATATGTCCCGGTCTGCACCAGTTGTTGTTAACATACATTATCACTCCACCGCCCCTAGTTTTGCCACTCTCTGGTGTTCGGTCAGCTCGTATCATGTGAAAACCCTCCAGCTCAATGTTAGCATCTGCTGCTAGTTCAGTTAGCCACATCTCAGTAAACAAAAGGAGAGAGCACTCCCGGTAAGTGCTATCGTAACGGGAGATAGCCGTTCATCTAACTTTCCCAGTATCGACCGTACATTTCCCATGACAACAGATGGAAGGGAGGGTCTGTACCTTATATTTTTTGTCCTCCGCCTTACTCCAGCCCGGCAGCCGCGACGCTTTCGCCTCAATTCTCTCGGTATGTCGAGTTTTTCCAGTGGGACCGGGTGGCGGTTAAATGCTAGCAGCTCTTCCCTGTTGTATCGTATCCTGCTATAAACAGTGGCTCCGTCCACCGGCTCAGGAGACATTTGGGACGATCTGTGTGTCCGTGATATAAGTGGGGTGAAAAAAAAAAGTGATCAAAAGAGAGAGGAAGGGAAAAAAAACTCGGAATCGAGCCGCTGTTGCAAAAGGCAGCCTACTGGTGTGGCGCCGAGAGGAGAAGATTGCAGAAGAAGATGGCAGATAAAGCTCACAATTTCAGTCAGTGTTCATGCAACCAGTAAGAGTTCACCTCAAAGAAAAATAGACAATTACCTGATTGATGGTCCCTTGGTTTGCATTTTCCTCAGACATATAATGAATGTTTAAACATCCTTCAATCTGTTTTTTCCACTACTCAACAACTCCAAATATGGTAACAATATTTCCTAGGTATACACATTAAGCTTTATAAAGAAAAACTCATATTCATATTCATAAAAATTCATATAAATCAGTGTAACATAGAATTTTTCCATCAACTTCTATGCCTTACTGTGACTCTCCCAGTCTCTCTGTATCTCTGTTACAACCTGCTGATGACACTCTGTGACACTCTAAGCTCAGTGGCCACTTCCCTCTGAGAGCATCCTGTTTTAAGCCTCGCAGTGGTGAGGTACTGGTCTCATGATGTCAAAATGTGAACAGCACCATGAAGGGGACTGTTTAAATACCAATTCTAACTGAACCAGCAAATAAATTGGTCATTTCATGGATCAAACACCTGTTTTGAATTTTGTGGTTAAGCACCTTGTTAGAGAACAACAAGTTATGCAAAAAGTACTGAAACATTGAACAGTTGGACATGTGCATTCAAAAGGTTAGAGAAGGTATTTAGATTTAACATTCATCATTTAGGTTTTAGGTGTAACATTTAGATTAATATCTAGGGGTTGGCTGTGACGCAGATGTAGTGTGGCCGACTACTGACCAGAAGGTGACAGATTCGATTCCTGCTCTGTCTGCAGTCTGCATGCTGAAGTGTCCTTGAGCAAAACACTGAACCCCCAGTTGCTCCTGGTAGGTAAGGTCAGCAGCTGTGCATGGCGGCTCTGCCGCCATAAATTCAGTTCAATTCAAAACATTTTATTCATCCCCGAGGGGCAATTAAAAGACACAGCAAGCACCAAATATAAACAAGACATAAAAAACATCATGAACAAACAACATTATAGTTTCTGTCTGCAGACATCAATTACAGATAAGTGCTTCGGGTGAGATAAAGTGTCATGCGCGGTTCAGTCATGTCTGTGGGGGAAGGGGCAAGGACAGATTGCAACACTGGAGCAGAGAAGGATCAGAGTTTAAATGCCGGACTGCTGTAGAGACAAAAGTGTCTCTCCTCCTCTGTGTCCTACATCCTGGACAACACAGTCTATGTCCTGATGGAAGCCAGTCAAACACAGGATATAAAATGTGTGAGGGGTCTTGGAGGATCATATAAGCAATATTAAGTATCTGTCGTTCACAGAGGGCAGTCAAAGCTCTAACAGGATGTCCAATAATTTTTTAACAAGTCTTAATTATTGTGTTTAAGCGTGTCCGATCCTGCAGGCTGATGGAGTTAAACCAGCAGGTGAATAAAAAAGTAAGCATACCCTCAATGAAGCAGTGATAAAAGATGGTTAAAATGTTTTTACTAACTCCAAATGAACTCAACTTCCTGAGTAGATAGTGACGCTGGTGACACTTCCTCAGGAGCTCCTCAGTATTAGAGGAAAACCTCAGGAAGCCATCAAAGATTATACTCAGGTACTTGTACTCCTCCATCTCCACTGGCTTCCCATGGGTAGTGGTAACATCCTCTGCCAACTGTCTCTGCCCTATTGAAAAGGTCACAGTAAGCTCTTTTGTCTTGTTTACATTCATTTCAAGACAAGAGCTTTCACACCAGGAGACAAAACTCTGCAAGGTAGAGCTGCGATGTAATGTAGGGGCAGACAGCAGAGAGAGCAAGACTCGTGTCATCAGCAAACTTCACCCTATGACAGCTAGGCTGGGTGGACCTACAGTCATCAGTGTAAAGGATGTCAAGCAAGGGTGATAAGACACAGCCTTGTGGGGAGCCAGTGGAAGTGAGGAGGACATCTAACTAACTAATTACTAACCTGCACTTATATAGCGCTTTTCTAGTCACAAAGACCACTCAAAGCGCTTTCACTAATACTAACCCTCTATTCTAAGGGCCTATAGGAAACAAATATCTAGGGACAATTTTGAACAACCAATTAACCTAACATGCAAGTCTTTGGATTGTGGGAGGAAACCGGAGCCCCCGGAGTAAACCCACGCAGCACAGGGAGAACATGCAAACTCCATACAGAAAGGTTCCAACCCCTGCCAGCCTGGGGATTTGAACCAGGAACCTTCTAGCTGTAAGGCAACAGTGCTAACCACTGCACCACCGAGTAAGAGTAAGAGTAAGAGTTGTTAACAAACACCCTCTGTGACCAGTTGGTGAGAAAATCAATAATCCATAATATAAGCTGGTGGTCCAGGTGGAAGGTAGCTGTTAATTTCTCAGCAAGGATGTGTGGCTGCATGGTGTTAAACGTAGAAGAGTAGTCTGCTAACAGGAGCCTGGCGATAGTATTTGGGGACTCGAAGTGTTTGTGAATGGTGTCAAGAATAAATATTTTCACATCATCCATTCTCCTGCCAGCCCTGTATGCGAACTGCAGTGTGTCCATCAGTGGATCAACAATCCTGGTGATGTGGCTTTTTGCAATCCTCTCCAAAGCCTTCATCACCAGTGAGATGAGAGCTACAGGCCTCAGATCATTCAAAACCTTTGTGGGGCCCTTCTTTGGCATGGGGATGATGATTGAATGTTTCCACTTCTGGGGCACTGTGCTACAGTCTATAGAAATTTGAAACAAATGGTGGAACACATGCCCTAGCTGCTCAACACATTGTCTCAGGGTCCCTCCACAGATGTTATCATCATGTGAATTTGTGGATAGCAGGATCTGTAAAGCACTTTGGTCATCCAGAGATGAATAAAATGTGCTATATAAGTGAACACCATTTGCCATTTGCCATAATAATAATGACAAATACTTGCCAGAGCTTGACAATTACATTTTTCCTGGGAGAAAAAGGGCAAAACAATTTACATAAAGAACATTTTCTGACACATTTATTGAAAAAACAAAACAAAACAGGCAAACTGTCATAATTATACTACTAAAAAGGTTTATGCAAAGTGGGGCATTATCTAACGTGAACTCTGATCTTAAGATGGGTTTTGCGCTGGCCAAAGCCAATGTGTGTGAACCAAAAAGCATACGATAGTAACGCTGCTTGGTAATAAGGAAGACATCAGTCACAGCTGATGCCTAGTTAGTTATTTTAGAGAGAAAAAAAAACAGGTAAGAATGCTGAGCTGAAAAATCAGCTGAATTGTTTAATGTATTGTTCACAAATGCAGCACACAGACATGAATGGGTTTGAAACTTCAAGAAAAGAGGATGATGCCTGTGCAAACTTTCAAAAACTTTCATTAACGATGGCGTGGAAGTTGCTTCCAGCCAGATGCAGTGTTTCCTCTCCTCTTGCTTTCACCAGCCGAGGGCCTTTCCCGTCTCGTGCGGGGGTCTGCCAGGGTTTGTGGCTCTCTATCCCACTCCCTCCTAGGCAGGAGGGAAGGAGGAGATCTGGCGCGCCTTCCGTCTGCCGCTGACCTCCGCCATGAAGCAAGCTCACTCTCAGTGGCCCCTGCCGGGGGCTGACAGGTGGCATTCGCGGAGCTTACTGGGGGAAAACCACGACCTCAGGCGAGGTGCAGGAGGCCTTGGCCTGGCTTGAAACCCGGTGGCGTGTGGCAGAGGCAGATGTGGACACATCTTCTGTCTCTCTGGGGAGTTAGAGTGAAAAGTAAAACTCTGCACACTCCTCGTTCCTTCATTTATTTCCCTAAAAAAATCATACATTAATGCCTCATCTATACAATGAAAAGGTAAGTCCGCAATTAAAATGAGAGTGTGGATGGAATAAAATTATTTAGTGTGTGATCATATTATAAATAAAATGATGGGCAATTATATTATGACTGTTAGAACTCTTTACATTAAAATAACATAGAATTCCAGCATGTGCTGTTTCCTCATGAGCTTAGGAACTGCGCAATGTCAAAACACGCCACTGAAATATTAAACAATGTGCTTCTGTTGACAGACCTCCGTTTGCCTGATCAAAAGCGGATTCTCATGAAATGCCGCATAATAGTGATGCACATGAGATTGCACGCCACCATGCCTCTTTGAAATGAGTCTCCACCTCCCAGCGCAAAACTGTCAACTGGTAATTAGATGGCGTGACACTAACTAACTAACTAACTAACCTGCACTTATATAGCGCTTTTCTAGTCACAAAGACCACTCAAAGCACTTTCATTAATACTAACCCTCTATTCTAAGGGCCTATAGGAAACAGATATCTAGGGACAATTTAGAACAGCCAATTAACCTAACATGCATGTCTTTACCTAGGGCCACTTTAGAGTCTCCAATTAACCTAACCTGCATGTTTTTGGCATGTGGGAGGAAACCGGAGAAATCCCGGAGTAAACCCACGCAACACGGGGAGAACATGCAAACTCCACACAGATCACTGTTGGTCGGGGGCTGGGATCGAACCCACGATCCCCACAATCCCCCGGCCAAGGGTAAACTGTGCTGCCGCAGTGCTAACCACTGCGCCACCGTGCAGCCCTTTGTTTTTACACAAAGTGTAAAAACACAGACACGGCGCTAACAGAAACGAAAAAAACCACCGGCGTACGGCGGGAAGTCTAACAGAAAAGTCTACTGATGATTGTCAAAATAGGGCCCTTAGATTTAGAAAAGCCTAAATATGTATTAAAAAAAATCATAAATATTGCTGTAAATCTGGTAAAAAGCTGACTCAAAAATTCACACCACATTTTTACAATAATGTTGCAGAGAGCTAAATATGGCAAAAATGTTGCTGTTAAATTCAACATGTGTTACTTTGTAATCGTGACCCATACATACTAAACATATTTCATATACAGCATTTGCCCTTTACACAGTAAAAGATTAAGGATAATTTAGCTAAACTCAAAAAACAATCCAGAACTGTTTTATATTATCATATTTCCATTTTACTCAGTGTCTGAGTAGCTTTAACGGAAAACCCACTATAAAAAATACAGGTTGATAATTATGGGAAACGTCACAAAACTGTCAAATCTTAACGCTTCATGTGCTAATAATATCATGTTCCTGTGGAAATCAAAACAGGATGCAACAGTTTTAAATGGGGACAGAGTTGTGTTCACGTTGCAGGTCGCTTGGGAGCGGATGAAAGTAGGACAGCCAGCCGCTAGTTGCGCCTAACACACAGAAGGAAAAGACGTGCCACGTGGAAGGATTATTTCTGCCACGCCACGGGAGACCAGCGCAATGAAAAACAATTAGTCTCATTTTTACAGGTTTGATTAACACTGTACCAAATGTTTCAGCCCGGAGGCCTCAAGGCCACAGGAGAGGCGCTAATTAAAACATATATCCTCTGCTTTTCATTGCTAGCTAATTAAAACATATAGAACCTAGAATAGAATCATCAAAAAAAAAAAAGCTAATTTAATCATACGTTAGCTTCTGTGTCGGTTGCTGCCTAATTAGTTTATGCTACCTTCATATTAACTAATTAAAATATATATTTCAGCCCTTTACATTTTAATGTTCTTATGGAATGCAGATTGTTTTTTTTTTCTATTGGCTCATTACCCAGTTGCTCTGAGCCAAGTTTTCACACGTAGATCTGAGAAACTAAACTCTGAGCTGAAACAAGGAGGAAGAGTAACTCAGAATGAGTTAAAAAAAAAATAAAATAAAATGTGAAAGAGAGAGTAAAAAAAAAAAAGTATCTGCTTTCTGCAACAAAATGCTAAAACGTTTGGAGATATTTACAGAATTCTGTTTGTGATGTTTTCATGTGAACCTTTAATGAGGGCTTGTTTTTGCTGTGTAGAAGAGGCCCGTGGCGAGAGAGGCCATTTCAGTGTTTTGTTGTTTAATTTGTGAGCCAAACACTCAGCACGAAATGTAAAATTGACCCAGAATCTAATGAAGAGAATCTGTTCATTAAAGATTTTCCCCTGACCACCGTCTGGTTATTGTAGGAGGCTGAAATCCCACATGCATAATAACCCATATCTCGATAGGCCACATGGTAATTTGTAGCTCTAAAGAGTTCCTCTTTTACAGGCGCTCAGGTGGAGTAAGGTGTGATAATGGAGCCAGTTGAATGCACGGCAGTCATTAGGTTCCTGTACTCGAGAGGCCTCACACCACAGGAGATGTTCCATTAGATAAAAGAGACTTATGGGGAGGATGCCCCATTGTATGATGTTGTCGAGCACTGGCTTATGACTCCCCACCTCCACCACCACCAAGAAGGCACGTGTCCAACCTCAGTGGACAAGGTCATGCCCATGGTCTTTGGGATCAGCATGGAGTACTGATGATGGATTCCTGGCAAAGGGTACCACAATTACCAGGACTTACTAGAAATTGTGGCAGGCCATCCAAACAGAGAGGCATGGCAAATCTGTGAGGAAAAAAATTGCAAATTTATGAGGAAAAAAGTCACAAATTTTTGAGAAAAAAAGTTACAAATCTATCAGCAAAAAAGCGGAAAATATGTGAGAGAAAGGCTGAAAATTTACAAGGAAAAAAACTTCAACTTTACAAGAAAAAAGTAGCAAATTTATGAGAAAAAAGTGACTAATTTATGAGAAAATAGTTACAAATTTTTGAGAAAAAAAGTTGCAAATTCTTTGAAAAAAAAACACTACAAATTTAATGAAAAAGTTGTGACTTTTTTGAAAATAAAACAAATTTATGTGAAAAGTGCTTCAAAATTACCCAACAAAGACAATAAATTTACAAGGGAGAATAGAAAAAAATTATTAGAAAAGCAGAAAATTTATGCCAGAAACATAACAAATTTAGAGAAAAAACACACTTGCAAATTTGCAGGAAAATACAACAAATTTTCTGAAAAAAAAAAAAAACAACCTCTGACAAATTTACTGGACACAGTAGATTTTATGAGGAACAAATTTATCTGGACAGAGACTGCAGTTTTACCTCAAAGAGTCACAAATTTGTAAAGAAAAATTCATGAGAAAACCAGAAAATTTATGCCAAAAATTTCACAAAAATTGGAAAAAAGTTGTAATTTTTTCCCTTAGCTTTCCAGGCTCAGATATTTTTGTGGATCCATGCCGATTTTGCAGGCTAAAAATCTCTCCAAAGGACTCTTTGGGGAGTGGAGGTTGCAGCCCCTGGCTTAGGTCGAACAGTGACATTCTGGTAAATGATATTCTTGCACATTTTCACGTTGCACTTGAGAAAATCTATTTCCTTGGCAAGAAGCTGATGTTCCTTCCCAAGTACACATGTGGTTATAATAGCAGTCCTCCATAAACCATAAAGGATGTCTGAACTTTTGATGAGACCTTGTGTAATAATGTGTTTGTGTATTCATGTCAACTTGGCCAGCATGTCCATGTTGGCCCCACCAAAGGTTACATCAGGGCTGTGTTACGCGTCCCATGTGGGTTTGTCCACGGGTTCCATTTTGGCCCCATCTGCGATTGCTTACATGGACTTTATCTGTTTACCTATTTTCAATGTATTTTCTCATAAATTTGCTATTTTTTTGTAAATTTGTGACTTTTTCTTCCTAAATTTGACACATTTTCTTGAAAAATTTAAAATTAAAATTTGCAACTTTTTTTTTTACTGTAAACTTTTAACTTTTTCTCAAATTATTTTGTAAATTTGTAACTTTTTTCCTCATAAATTTGTTAGTTTTTCTTGTAAAACTGTGACTTATTTCTTGCAAAATTGCTAACTTTGTCTTGTAATTTTGGAATTTTCTCATAAATTTGCCACTTTTGTTTACTGTAATCCTGTAACTTTTTCTCATAAATTTGTTAGTTTTCCTTGTAAGTTTGCCATTTTTTATTTCTTTTATTTATTTGTGACTTTTCACCTTAAATTAGTGACATTTTTTCTTGTAAATTTGGAGCCATCTAAAAAATTTTCAACTTTTTTTTGCTGTAAACTTACAATTTTTTCTCATAAATTTGTGACTTTGTGCTCGTAAAATTGCAACTTTGTTCTTTTAAATTTTCAATGTATTTACTCATATTTGCTACTTTTTTGTTAATTTGTAACTTTTTCTAAAATTTTGCTCATAAATTTATGACTTTTTTCTTGTAAATTTGCTGAAATTTCCTTGTGTGTAACGTTTTCAAGTAATTTTACAATTTTTGTCTTGTAAATTTGTAACTTTTTTCTCCCAAATTTGAGACTTTCTTTCTGTTAAAGTTGTTACTTTTTTCACATAAATTTTCCACATTTTTTTCTCATAAATTTGTGAGTTTTTTCTCTTAAATGTGTAACTTTCTTCTCATAGTTTTGCCTGTGGCGCCAGTGCTACTGAAACGTGCTCAGCCACATAAACCCATGTGCGGCCCAGTTGGCTTTGAAGCAGGTAAGCAGATGACCCGCTCACCTGTTCCACAGGTAAAGTCCATGTGGGCAAAGACAGATGAGGCCAACATGGAATCTATGGACAAACCCACATGGGACCCATAAGACAGCCCTACAGTAGGGCCCACATGGACATGCTGGCTGGGAAGGAGTTTCATTTTGAATAATGCTTTGAATTACAGTTAAATTTTTAATTTTTCAGTATTTCTTGTCTCAGCTATTAAAGACCTTGCGGCAGTTTCACCGATGCACAGAGTCACTTTGAATACATAAGCGGCAATATATGAATGCTAGACTTAATTTTATGACTTAGAATTGATCGATTGAGGTATTTTTATCACGACACTTAGAAGAACAGGCAGTATTTTAGCCATTTAGTGGGCTATAAATTGATTTAGTTAAACAATACATCACCTCAGCAATAACACAGATACATAACTGAACCATCAACGACCAATTGCACCTTTCGTTTATGACTCCATTACTTCCCCCCGAGGTCCTCAGTTACGAGGCACTTCTTCGATGTGGCAGATTAAGATGCATTACAACCATTACTTGGTATCGTTTTAGTACCTTAATGAATATTAATATTTCTCAGAGTAGATATACCTGTTTCACGCCTTTTAAAGAAACTAATGATTTGCATGAAGAGTGAAAATTGACACAGCAATTTCAAGTAAAAATTCTGCATCCTTTTTTTTCCACTTTCCATGCTTCAATTCCAGTGATGCTTTTCAATTATATAATTTCTGAACAACACAAAAACATAATGTATCATTTTCACTGTTATCCAGCTCTTTCTTCTCTTGACTACCCTCAGATTAATGTTTTTGGCATTTGAAATTTGCATCCCTCCATCCCTTGATATGAGTGAGCAGGTTTCAGTAGCACTGGTGCCAAAAATTATGAGGAAAAAGTTGCAAATTTGTGAAAGAAAAATATGGAAAATTTATGAGAAAAGTGACAAATTGATAAAAATTAGTATTAAATTTATGAGAAAAAGTTACAAATTTATTAGAAAAAAGTTGCAAATTTACAAGAAAAAAACTGTAAAATCACTTGAAAAAGTCACAAACTTAAAAGAAAAATTTAGCAAATTTACAAGAAAAAAGTCACAAATTTATGAGGAAAAAAAATCAGGAAAGGTTGCAAGTTAACACAAATAGTAGCAAACATATGAGTAAATAAATTGAAATTTTCCACTCAAAAAGTTACTAATTTAAAAGAAAAAGTTGCAAGATTACAAGGAAAAGTTAGCAAATTTGCAAGAAAAAAGTCACTATTTTACAAGAAGAAACTAACAAATTTATCAGAAAAAGTTGCAAATTTCTAAGAAAAAAAAATTGCAAATTTATGCAAAAAAGTTACAGGTTTACTGTAAAAAAAAGTTACAAATTTATGAGAAAGTCTCAAATTTTCAAGTAACGTATCAAATTAGAATAGACTAGGCTTTATTGTCATTCTATTTTAATTTGATACATGTTTCTTGAAAATTTGAAACCTGTAACTTTTTCTCATTAATCTGCAATTTTTTTCTTGTAAATTGTAAATTGGGGGGGAGGGAGTCACAAATTTAGATGAAAATATCAAATTTCTGAGAAAACAAGTTCAAAATAGGTAACTAGGTAAAGTCCATGTGGGCAAAAACAGATGAGGCCAACATGGAATCCACAGACAAACCCACATGGAACCCATAAGACAGCCCTGATTCAACCTTTGGTGGGGCCCACATGGACAAGCTGGCTGGGGATCTTTAATGTCAAAGTCAAACCACAGACAAACTGACTCACTTAAAACATACACTTATGTGTGGAGAATTCTCTACCCACAGTCGGGAGCCGGGGGGAAGATGGAACAATGGGCTGAAGGAGGACATGGTACCGGGGGGTCTCAGACGGAACAGAAAGGACTATTCGCCCCCCGGGGAGTTCAGGAGATGCCAGAGCCGCTGAAGGAAGAGAGGGTGTGAGAAGTGGTTCTGGCGTTATGTGATGGTAATGTGCCACGCATGTCTTTGTTCCACTGATTGTATTGTGTTGGGCTTCCTGGGTCCCATGGCACGGAATTAAAGGTTATAAAAAGAAGGTGATCAGAGACCCAGGGAGAGTTTTACTGTACTTGATGTTGGAGAAGGAAAAAAGTTCATGTGTTGTCCATCTTGTTGCCTCATGTACTTCCTTCCTCCATACATTCACATTTACAAAGATCTTACACAAAAAGCTGCTGCCAGTTTTTTGTTGATATGTGTATAGTAGCAGATGTGAAATTGAAGAGAATTTTCCCCTCTGTGCATAAGTAGTTTGCATACTCATCACAACAGATAGTCAGTCAAACACTGACACTGTGGTGACCCACCACAATCTACAGGGACATTCATCCTCACACTCAGTAGGTCCGGAAGAAGCAGAGGACCATTCACATACGGACAGAGAGCCCCTGGGGGGTCAACAAGAATAATGGACTATTGTTTATACACCAGTTGGTCATGCTAATCATATGTATTGACTGATATGTATATCAATATGCTAATGTGCCATGCATTCTCTCTGTTTGTATAACATATAAAAGAGCTGACGATACATGCTTCATCAGCACAACACAGTAACACTGTAGCTCAGAGCTACGATGTGTGTCTCATTATGATGGAGGAAATAAAACTCTGCAACCATCCAGCTCGTCGCATCTCGCCTGATCTAATTCCTCCACACTGGTGACCCTTGACGAAGAATGGAACATGAGGTGAACACCCCGGAGATGACCTGGACGGGAAGCCCCAGCACACGTCATGGTGCGCCCCTCGCCTGATCATTCCCTCCACACTGGTGACCTGACTAGAGAGAATGACCGTCTGCTCCCTCTCACCGCGCTGTGGACTTCAGAGGACCAGCGAACGCCTGCAACCTCTTCATCCACACCCACGAGGATCAGCAGGCAGCGCTGGGACTGACATGCACCATGAACGGCGACACGAGCGAACCGAAGGAAGCAGCTTGAACGGGGAAGCACATCGGCGCCAACTGCGTTGATTTCCACCAAGCTCCCCGAAACTGACTCAGCTCACGACAACGAAGCCCCGCACGACACCGCAGGATTACAAGGACAGGGCATGCCACACACAGGGACAATCCGGCTCCACAGACTGATACATCGTCCTCCGCCGCTGCACATGCCCGAGAAACACGGCCAATCACCACCCTTGGGACCTTCAGGGCTGCTCACACACCTGAAGCAGACGTGCAGCCCGCACACAGGACATTGTATAGTTTTCTCAGCCACGGCACACACTGGGAGTTTAGCTGATTGCTGTCCCGGGTGGCTTTAGGGCTGCGTCTGCACCTAAAGCCTAACCGCCAAGTCCCTCACACAGCTGCAGTTGTTTCACAGCTGCTACGCGTCCTCAGGGAATTTGGCTGTTCGCCTTCCCCACATCCTCGCTGGACCGAGACTTAATTTTTTTTTTTTTCACAGCTGCTGCGGATCACTGCCCCTGGTTTACTGGAAAAGTCACTCACCACCGCGGATCCACAAGCAATTTTTGCGCTGCCCGGACACCTTTGACGTCCCGGGCCGGCATTCACTTACTCCCACCCCCTCCCCTTCCTCCTCCACAGCGCTCTTCCCGCACCTCACTCCCTAAAGCCGGCCAATCGCCGTCTTGTTCCATTACGCACGACGCGCACCGGCCCTGTGCACCCAAGAGCCACGGCCGTTCAACGTGCTGGAACTCGGAGCTGGAGCCCAAACAACTGGGGGGGGGGGGGGGGGGTCACAGCCCCTTCTGAGTGTTCTGGGGGGGTCCCCTGTGGTGACCAACCACAATCTACAGGGACATTCATCCTCACACTCAGTAGGACCGGAAGAAGCAGAGGACCATTCACATACGAACAGAGAGCCCCTGGGGGGTCAACCAGAAAAATGGACTATTGTTTAGACATCCCCGAATTAAGGAGAAGACGTCCGGGTGCCAGTTGGTCATGCTAATCATATGTATTGACTGATATGTATATCAATATGCTAATGTGCCATGCATTCTCTCTGTTTGTATAACATATAAAAGAGCTGACAACACAGGCCTCAGCAGCACAACACAGTAACACAGTAGCTCAGAGCTACGATGTGTGTCTCATTATGATGGAGGAAATAAAACTGCAACCATCCAGCTCGTCGCATCTCACCTGATCTAATTCCTCCACAACACAAACAAAAACGTCACAGTGATGCATTTTGAATGCATCACTTCGCTCCTCTCTCACTGATCCCAGCTAGTCCTGATTATGTACCATTGTTTCCTCCTGCCTGCTCATGTGACTCACACCTGTCATTGATTATGTCAATTTTTTTTATCTTATTTAAGGGTAGTATTTTAATTTCTCCTTGCTGCTGTCTTGTTGAAGAAGTTTCTCTTTGTCTCCACCAGAGCCCTGTTCCTGTTCTGGTGCGCTGTGTTTGTAAGTGTACCCATTTGTTTGTATTTTCCGTTAAAGCACATTGTTGGACTTTATGTTCGTTGCTTTTTCGATAAACCTTACAAACTCACAGTCCAGAATGTGGTCCTCACCTCTCTGCCCCAAAGGGCAATTCATAACAGAAGACAGCAGCCAGTTGAGACCCAGCTGCTGTGAGTTTGTGGATTTTTTGTTATTTTTGCGTTTTCACTCATCTGTTTCGGGAAAATGGTTTCGAGAGCAGACTGAAGACAGGGGCTGTGTTTCTCGATCTTACAGCCACCTATGATATGGTCTGGCACAAAGGCCTCCTCCTGAAACTTACAAAGGCGATCCCTGCCTGGGCATCAGCAATTATAAAAACCCTGCTGACCAACCGAAGATTCAGAGTCCACCTCGGTCAGAACACAAGCGCATGGAGAACGCAGAAAAACGGATTCCCACAAGGCTCAGTTCTAGCTCCCACCCTGTTCAACCTCTACATAAACGACCTGCCCACTACAAAATCCCGCAAATTCATCTATGCAGACGACATCTGTTTGGCAGTCCAAGCACCAGACTTTGAGCCACTGGAACGGGTGCTCACGGAAGATCTTGCCAAACTGGACCAGTTCTGCAAAACCTGGCACCTAAAACCAAGCCCAGCAAAAACCGTCTCCAGTGTATTCCATCTCCACAATGTAAAAGCTGCCAGAGAACTAAACATCCACCTGAGCGGACTTAAGCTTAAGCATGCCTCGAATCCAACCTACCTTGGAGTGATCCTTGACAGGACCCTATCCTTCAAGGAACATTTAAAGGGGACGGCTGCTAAGGTGAAGGCACGAAACAACCTGCTCTGCAAGCTCGCTGGTGCAAAATGGGGGGCGGCAGCCTCCACCCTGCGCACCTCAACACTGGCCCTTTCATACTCTGTAGCAGAATATTGTATATATAGACTGGACCTGTCTGGTCCAGGTCATCCTACACACACCACGTAGACACCCAGCTCAACACAACCATGAGAACCATAACTGGGACAATCCGCTCAAAACCACTCCCCTGGCTCCCTGTACTGTCAAACATAGCCCCCCCCACACATCCGGCGAGCAGCACTAACTCAAAGGATGCTTCAAAAAGCCAAAGATTCTCCTCACTTACCAATCTATGCAGATATCTACACCCCACCCACTGCCCGACTTCATCCAGATGGCTGATTTGGAAAAACCCTCCCCCAGCTGACTTCACCATCCAGACAGCTTGGCAAGAGGAATGGGAGACCAAGGAGGTCCCAAACAAACACCTGGTGACAAACCCCAACCAACAGGTCCCGGGCACCAACCTCCCAAGGAGACAGTGGTCTACACTCAATCACTTCAGGACTAGACATGGCCCCTGCTTGGCCAGCCTTCACAGATGGGGCAGTAGCCCTAGCCCACTGTGCGCATGTGGAGAGGAGCAAACAATGGAACACATCATAGAGGCTTGCCCGCTCCAAAGACTGGAAGGAGGATTACACACCCTCCATACAGCAAACCAGGAGGCAACCGCTTGGCTTGAGGACTTTGCATTCGCTAAATAAAATACTCACCTGTTTCTGTGGAGCTATCATGCCCCCAGCACGCTGACCTCCAACAGTCAAAGGGAGATTGGCAGCGGGATTCCAGAGTGAGGGGGAGGAATGGGCTGCCGAGTTTATCCAGAGATTTGTGGATGAAGCCCTCGCCTCCCGCGGCCCAAAGAAGATCTGGGAAAAGGTGGATTTAGCAATTGCCATTGTCAAGACGCATCCAGGGTTGTGGAAGCATGCCCAATTTGCGGACTTGTTGGCTACGCTCTCCGTCCTCCAACAATCCTTCCCTGGGCTGAGATGGGGACCGCCTGCAGTGAGTCCGAGAACGACGCCCTGCTCCACCTCCAATTTGCCCACTCCTGCTCCCGCTCCATCAGCTCCATGGCGACACCATCATCCCGCTCCGGACCGCCGGAGGAACACTCCCGCCTGTCAGGCAGCAATCTCCCTTTTGCCAAGACAGAAGCCTCCCTCAGCAGTGCACCCTCAGTGTTTTTCTTCTCTGGCTGTATCGTCAGTCTCTTCCCTCTCTGCAGCTGCTGTTCCCTGCTTTTCCTCGACACTCTCTCCAACTGCTGAAAGGGTGATTGTTTTTCCTCTGGCTCCGCCCATCTCCGTGTCCACAGGGGCAGCTCCTCCATGATCCTCTGAGGGGCCCATATACACCATAGCCACAGAGAAGGATGATGCTACACCTGCTGCAGCAGGAAACATCGAGCCCCGGGAAAAAAGGCAAGTGTCATTTCATTCTCCCTCATTTTATGATGATATGCCTTGCCTGATTCCCTGTAGTGAGGCTCAGGGTTTGCAGTCCCCTGAGCCCTCATTGCCTGCCCTTGCCACTAATTTCTCACCTGCCCACTCCGTGTCTCCTCCTATTTTCCCCGAGCGTCCACCGACTACAGGGTTGAGCCGCCAGACGATGGGGGAGCCTGCAGTTCTGGAGGACTTAGTCCCAGCCCAGCAGCCACTGTCTGGATGGAGGGAGAGCGCTGGTACCTAGCTGACGTCTGCGCCGATGATGAAGCGTCCCCAGGCCTCAACTGAGTGGGATCCAGCGCCGGCAGGAAATTGACCTCCTGTCACCATGCTGGACGAGCCACTTGTGTGGGTCACATCACTGGGGGGTCCCCGGACTGCATTGTCCATCATGCCTGCTGCTGGGGCCACCACAGCAGAGTTTGAGCTGGACCACCAGAGGACCGGACCCGAAACATCGTCGCCTTGATTGATGGAGTCCTGGACGGCAGTGGAGCTTGAGCTCAGACAAGTGCTGTCCTTTGTTTTCATTGTCTCAGTGTTGGAAAGATCCTGTCGGAGTCTTGGTAGGGAGAGCCAAGTGCAGCCGTCAGCTGCACCTGAGCTCAGCTCACCGGGCTCCCCTGCTGCCGGTCACCCTGTCCCTGTTTCTCTGTCTCTCTTCCCTGAGCTTTCCCCCAGGGTCACCAAGGATTGTGCAGCTCAGCCAAAAGACTCCATGGGTTCTGGCTCGCTGCCTGAGAACCCCATAGGTCCAGATCCTCCCGCTGAAGTCGTCGCGAGCACTCCGTCTCAGCCCTGGACCTCCGTGGGTGCTGTGCCCCCTCCAGCTGAGGTCTTCATGGGTGCTGCTTCCCCTCCAGTAGAGGTCTTTGCGGGTACTCTGTCCCAGCCCAGGGCCTCAGAGAGTGCAGCTTTGGCTCAGTTAGGGCCCACCGAGGGTGCTGCTTCCGTTCCAGTGGAGGTCATCGTGGGTGTACCATTCCAGCCGAGGGCCTCCAAGTGTGCAGCTTTGGCCCAGTCCAGGTCCTCCGTGGGTGCAGCTTTGGCCCAGTCCGGGTCCACCATGGGTGCAGCTTTTGCCCAGTCCGGGCCCATCATGGATGCTGCTTTGCTCCAGCCCAGAGCCACCATAGGTGCTGCTTTGCTCCAGCCCGGAGGCACCGCAGGTGCTACTTTGCTCCAGCCTGGAGCCACCGCGGGTGCTGCTTTGCTCCATCCCGGAGCCACTGTGGGTACAACCTCACTCCAGTCCAGAGCCTCTGCTGGTGCAGCTTTGCTCAAGTCCGGAGCCTTTGCAGGTTCAACCATATCCCAGTCCGGCACCACCAAGGGTGCTGCTTACCAGTCCGAAGGCGTCGCGGTCCCCTCTCCTTTGCCAGACACGTCATGGTCCCCTCTCCTCTGCCTGATTCCATCATGGTTCCCCCTCCTCTGCCAGACGCCGTTGTGGTTCCCCCTCCTCTACCAGATGCCATTGTAGTTTCCCCTCGTCTACCACATGTCATCGTGCTTCCCCCTCTTCTGCCAGATGCCATCATGATTCCCTCTCCTCTGCCAGAGGCCATCGTGGTTCCCCCTCCTCTGCCTGATGCCGTAGTGGTTTCCCCTCCTCTGCCCAAGGCAGTCATGGTTCCCTCTCCTCACCATGACATCGTTGTGGTTTCCCTGACTTCTCCATCCTGCCCGCCATTGATTCTTCCCATTAGGCAGCCGCCTCCTGGACCACTCTTGCTGTTCAGGTGGCTAAAAAACTCTGGTAGACCACCCGACAGACTGTGTTTCAGGGTCGGGTGGCCCACGTTCCATGGTAGGCAACCCAAATCTTTCCATCATGTCATCTGCTGGGCCTGGGACTTTGGCCACCCACCTGAACTGTCCAGTTCTTTGGTCCAGCGGGCTTAGATGGTTGTGGTTTTCCTGGTGTGGGTCCTGAGCGGGGTTTTGTTTCGTTCTCTCCTAGCCTGTTTCCCCCCACCCACCCACCCGGGGTGGGTTATTGTTGTGCCCCTAATGGGGGGGAGGGGTCTTTCTTTTTTCTTTTGATATTGCCCTTGGGTGTCTGGTAGCCACCCCTTGAGAGGGGGGCTCTGTCATGAGCTAAGAACTGGAGGTTTCCGTCAGGCTCGGTCTCATGGCTTTTTCCTTATATTTATATTATTGCTGTATTTTTGTGCCTTTTGAGTTATTGTAATTTGTGTACTGTTTGCTATTTTCCTGTTTATGTTTTAGTTTTGTTCCACTTTTATTTTGTATTTATTTACATTTATAGTTTAGTCTACTTTGGTTGATATTTTTTTCTTTATATCTTTATTGTTGTTCTTTCGCTAGTTGACAGCTGTGAGTGGCGTGGTGGTGCTTCATGTGAACGTTGGTCTGTCAGCTGTCAGCTTAGGCTTCGCTCCCAGCTGGTCCTGATTATGTATCATTGTTTCCTCCTGCCCCCTCATGTGACCCACATCTGTCATTGATTATGTAATTTTTTTTAATCTTATTTAAGGGTAGTATTTTAATTTCTTCTTGCCGCTGTCTTATTGAAGAAGCTTCTCTTCGCCTCCACCAGAGCCCTGTTCCTGCTCTGGTTCGCTGTGTTTGTACGTTTAGCCGTTTGATTGCATTTTCCGTTAGAGCAGAGTGTTTGACTTTATGTTCGTTGCTTTTTCAATAAACCTCACAAACTCACAGACCAGCGTGTGGGTCTTGCCTCTCTGCCCCAAATTCATGACAGTGATCTTTCAAGTTTTTCTCATAAACTGGTAACATTCTTTCTCATAAATTTTCAGTTTATTTACTTGTATATTTGCTACATTTTGTTTTAATTAATTTGTTTTCAACACCAGAGTGGTGGCCTAGAGGTAGAGCATCTGCCCCACACCCGGGAGGTAGGGGTTCAATTCAGGCCGGTTCATGCCAAAGACCATATAAAAATTAAACTTCCTGCCATCCAGATTGGTGCTCAGCAAAATTGGAACGGAGGGGGAAATGATGGTGGCAGTGGCTCAGGAGGTAGAGTGGGTTTTCCAATAACCAGAGGGTTGGTGCTTCGAATTCCACTCTCCCCTTCATCTTGCCATTGTGTCCCTGGGCAAGACACTTTACCCACCTTGCCTCCAGTGTCCATGACACTGGGTAGGAACGTGTATAAATGTTTGGTAGTTGTCGGAGAGGCAATTGGCGCAGATTGGCAGCCCCGTGTCTGTCAGTCTGCTCCAGGGAAGCTGTGGCTACAGAGGTAGCTTACCACTATCATTGTCTGTCTGGAGTGAATGAATAATGAACTGTAAGTGCTTTGAGATGTCACATGACATGTAAAGCAAAATATAAATCTCATCCGTTATTACTATTATTCATTCATCAACATTAAAATATAGCAGGGTCACTTTAACAGGAAAACCAAAATATTACAGCGAAGAAAGGAAAGAAAGCAGCCATGATTGTCTGCATAAAGCCTGTTGTTTCAATCAGCTTCAGTGTGCTCTTTTCACAAAGGCTAACTACATAATGCAAATGGTCACGTCCATATCAGGATCTCACTGAGGCTAGTCTTCTTCCTGGATTTTTACAAGTCTGTCGTATTATCACAGATTCTCTGAGCCTTTTAACAGCATGTCTGTGGGAGCAGATATTCAGTGTTGTGAAAAAGTATTTGCCCCATTCCTGATTTCTTATATTTTTGCATATTTGTTACACCTAAATGTTTCAGATCATCAAACAAATTTTAATATTGGACAAGATAACCTGAGTAAATACAAAATACAGTTTTTAGATGATGATTTCATTTATTAAGGGAAAAAAGCTATTCAAACCTACCTGGCCGTATGTGAAAAAGTAATTGCCCCCTAAACCTAATAACTGGTTGTGCCACTATTGGTGCCAACAACTGGTAATGAGTCTTTTAAATCGCTCTTGAGGAATTTTGACCCACTCTTCTATACAGAATTGTTTAAATTCAGTCACATTGGAGGGCTTTATGAAATGATGGCCGGACATTCAATCCTGAAGGATATTCTCCTTCAGGATTTTTTGGTAGAAAGCAGAATTCATGATTCTGTCAACTAGAGCAAGATGTCCAGGTCCTGAAGCAGCAAAGCAGCCCTAGACCATGACACTACCACCACCATGTTTGACTGTTGATATGATGTTCTTTTTTATGAAATTCTGTGTTAGTTTTATGCCAGATAAAACAGGACACGTCTTCCAAAAAGTTTAACTTTTGTCTTGTCAGTCCACAGAATATTTTCCCAAAAGTGCTGAAGATCATCACAATATTTTCTGCCAAATGTGAGACAAGCGTTTATGTTCTTTTTGTCCAGCAGCGGGTTTTGTCTTGGAACTCTCCCATGGATGCCATTTTTGCCCACTCTTTTTCTTATTGTTCCATCATGGACCAGTGTCCAAACTGAGACAAGTGAGGCCTGCAGTTCTTTAGATGTTGTTCTAGGTTTTGTTTTTTTGTTTTTTTTTTCTGATCTGTTCTTGAATTTCTTTAGATCATAGTGGGATGTGTTGCTTTTTGAGATCTTTTAGCCTACTTCAGGTTGTCAGACAGGTTCTATTTAAGTGATTTCTTGATTTAATAAGTCTGGTAGTAATCAGGTTTGGGTGTAGCTATTGAAATGGAACTCAGCTTTCCAAAAAATATGGTTAATCACAGTTAATTCATGATGTAGCAAGAGGGGTAATTACTTTTTCACATAGGGCCAGGCAGGTTTGGATTTTTTTTTTCCTTTAATAAATGAAATCATCATTTGCAAAACTGCATTTTGTATTTTCTCAGGTTGATATTAAAATCCACCTTTTTCCGCAGCCGGAAAAAGGTGGATTGTCCTCTCTGGGTTGGAGACAGGCTCCTGCCCCAAGTGGAGGAGTTTAAGTATCTTTTTTTTTTTTTTTTTGTTACTTATTTGTACCCGTAGGTAGACTTGGTTTGCAGTCTGGTGACAAGCCACCGGCTGCTGGTCGCTGCGTGTGCGAGCGCCCTAAACCTACATGTTTTTTTTTGGTGTGCGGGAGGAAACCGGAGAAATCCCGGAGTAAACCCGCGCAAACACGGGGAGAACATGCAAACTCCACACAGCTCACTGTTGGTCGGGGGCTGGGATCGAACCCACGATCTCATGATCCCCGCGATCCCCCGGCCGAGGGTAAAACTGTGCTGCCACAGTGCTAAACCACTGCGCCACCGTGCAGCCCAAGAGTTTAAGTATCTTGGGGTCTTGTTCACGAGTGAGGGGAGAATGGAGCGAGAGATCGACAGACGGATTGGAGCAGCATCTGCAGTGATGCGGACGTTGTACCGGTCTGTTGTGGTGAAGAGGGAGCTTAGTTCTAAGGCAAAGCTGTCGATTTATCAGTCAATCTACGTTCCTACTCTCACCTATGGTCACGAGCTTTGGGTAATGACCGAAAGAACGAGATCACGGATACAAGCAGCTGAAATGAGCTTTCTCCGTAGGATTGCTGGACTCACCCTCAGAGATAGGGTGAGGAGCTCAGTCATCCGGGAGAGGCTCAGAGTAGAACCGCTGCTCCTCCACATTGAAAGGAGTCAGTTGAGGTGGTATGGGCATCTGATTAGGATGCCTCCTGGACCCCTCCCACTTGAGGTGTTTCAGGCACATCCCACTGGGAGGAGACCCCGGGGCAGACCCAGGACTCGGTGGAGAGACTATGTCTCCCAGCTGGTCTGGGAACGCCTTGGTATCCCCTCTGAAGAGCTGGAGCAGGTGGCTGGGGAGAGAGAAGTCTGGGCTTCTCTGCTTGAACTGCTGCCTCCGCAACCCGGACCTCCGGAAAAGCGGTAGAAGATGGATGGATGGATGGATGATATTAAAATTTGTTTGATGATTTGAAACATTTAAGTGTGACAAATATGCAAAAATATAAGAAATCAGGAAGGGGCAAATACTTTTTCACAGCACTGTAATGACCAACGAGCAGACCCTGAAGAAATGTCAGCAACACTCACTCTCTAACTACACAGAATGTATGCTGATGAAAAGCATCAGGGAAAAATAATGATTTATGGCATCATCTTTGGTTCCTGTTGTCCAGTGTTTGTTTGTGGGAGCAGGAACTATTATCTAATTTAAAATTAATAGTAGATGGACAGCCTCTAATTGTGATGATGTGACAATAGCAAACAAATATATTATTAATGGTAACAGCGATACCAGTCGTGTTAATAATAATAATTTGGATTAAAGAAGGAAAACAGATGTCCTTTTATTCATTAGCAGCAGACACAAACGATGACAAATGACAGCCGCCGCCACGTAATCCATGTTGGCCAACCCCATCGCTCCGTTCGGGATGTAATAGCAGGGGATAATAGCTTCTCAATTATTCATATTGGCCCCGGTGCTCTATAGAGAATACCGTCACACTGCCACTATATGTCTTGATCTAATTAGCCAGAGGACAGACAGAAGAAAAAAAAAAGCAAGAGAGAGAGGGAGAGGGATGATGGAGCGATGAAAAATGGGAAAGGAGAACAGCAGGACAGGAAGAGATGGAGGGAAAATGGATGGTAAAGCAAAAAATGATGATACATAAAGGAAGTGGAGAGTTAGACATGTGGGAGTTGTGTTTTGCCCGGAAGCTTCATAGACACGCTACAAGCAGTAAAATCACTTTTTGAATGTGTGGCATTTATTTGTTACATTGTGTGAAAAAGAAAGTACACCCCCTGTCAGTTGTATGGTTTTCTTCTTCTTGGGTCTCTAGCTGGTGCCTGGATGGGGAGGTCGTCCCTGCAACCACTATGCTGCTGTGAGTGCTGCAGGTTGACGGACACCGTTGACAATGCTCTCCCATGCTTTGCGGTCCATGGTGCTGGCCTTAGCTTGATTGGGGCCGAGATGCCAAGATTTTAGGTTGTACTCTGTTTGCTCGGCCCATGTCACACTGGAGCTGGTGCAGTAGCCAGTTAGCACTTATTACGCAGACGTGGCTGAACCACCATTGCCTGCATATCTGGACTTGTTCTTCAACAGTCGGCTGCTTCTGGCATCGTTCATGGGTAGTGCTCTTGGTGATATAATTGCAGGAAACTCCAAGGATCTAACAGTAGAAACATGGTGTTCAAAAACTGTTAAGCTTGTTTGGTTTCCCTTTTGGGATGGTCCAGGTCTCAGAGTCATCACAAAGGAAAAGCAGAATTACCTTGAGGAAGAGATGGATCTTGGCCCTTAGGGAGATGTTGGGTTTCTTCCAGATGCACCATCAGAAGAATGCGAACAAAGATCGGTTCTGCAGTGGATCTCTGCTGTCAATGCTGCCTTCTGTGAACACTCAAACCTGTTTGATCTGAATACCTTCCAGGTAGATCGTGGCTGGTGAGCCATCTGTTGTGAGAACTTTTGTGTTGTCCGCACTGACTTTGAGGACATAAAGCTGAGTGGAGTGGGTGATAGCTAGTTGAACCCATAACCCCTCCCAGACTAAAGGCCATTGACAAGAGTCCCTTAGAGCTTTCTGTCCTGTGCATTTGCTTCAAGCTGGCTCTAGGTGATGCTCAGGTTCTTTATATCTGGTGGAGGTCTGAGGCTCAAACAGCCAGGTAAAAGTTTAGAACTCAACCTGATTGAAATGTTGGTGGTGGGACCTTAAGACAGTCCCCAAAACATCAACAAACCGAAGCAAGTTTTTCCTGCTAAAAGTGATTCTACGAACTGCCTAAATAACTTAAATACATCATAGATGACCTGATGTCTGCTGCAGCAGGCCCAACGTTTTCTCTCTCAGTGGCTGCAGCGGTAATGGGCCCCTCTGAAGAGTGTGGAGGAGCCTCCCCTGCAGACTCAATGGTGGGTAGAGCTGGGGATGAAGCAACCGGATTATCAACAGCAAGGGGGAACGCTGTGGAGATGAGGGAAGCAGCATCAGTGACGGAAGAGAGAGCTGACGGGACAGCTGGCGAAGAGGAGCTCGGATGAGAAAGGGAGGCTGCTGCAGAAATGTTTTGACATGGACCATGGTTAGCTATGGAGTTTGGCAGGGATCAGTACTTGGACCAGTATTGTTTACATTATGCATGCTGCCTTTGGAGACATTATGAGGAAGCATCCTATTGATTTTCATTGTTACGCTGACGACACTCAGTTGTATTTATCCATCAATACAGATGATCTCAGCCAGTTGGATTTACTCCAGGAGTGCCTTAAGAATATCAAAACCTGGATGAACTACAACTTTCTATTGCTGAATACAGATAAAACTGAAGTCATCGTTCTTGGCCCCAAACATGCTAGAAGTACTCTTTTTAGCAAGATAACAACACTAGATGGCATTGCACTGGCTTCTACATCTTCTGTTAGGAATCTTGGAGTTGTCTTTGACCAAGATGTGTCTTTCAACTCGCATATACAGTAAACCATTAAGACCGCCTTCTTCCATCTGCGTAATATTTCTAAAATTAGGTCCATCCTGTCTCATAAAGATGCAGAGAAACTTGTCCATGCCTTTATCACCTCTAGACTTGACTATTGTAACTCAATTTTATCAGGTTGCTCAAATAAGTCCATAATAAGATGTTGAGACATCTTCGGTGGAAGAAGCAGTTTGTCTTTTGTTTGTTTCAATTGTTGGTTGGTTTGTTTGTTTGTTTGTTTGTTTGTTTGTTTGTTTGTTTGTTTGTTTGTTTGTTTGTTTGTTTGTGTCTGTTCCCCTCCCTTCTCTTTCCCCCCTCCACGCACTTCCTTTCCCTCTTCCCCATCCTGCTGGGTCTTCCATGGGTAAAATAATTAAAATAAAGTATTAAAAGTTATTATAGGAGGAGTTTACAACAATATACAATACACAGTTAGATACTGTATAAGCTCCTCCTCCTCTTGACAAAGTAAATTTGTTTTGACACAATAAGGGTGACAGATCCCTGTTCTGTTTGCCTAGCTGCCTGACAGGACAAGGGAAAAAAAAATAAGTCCATAAAGTTTCTCCAACTCATTCAGAATGCAGCTAAGCATATCCTTATGAG
This sequence comes from Pholidichthys leucotaenia, assembly GCA_020510985.1. NCBI lineage: Eukaryota > Metazoa > Chordata > Actinopteri > Cichliformes > Pholidichthyidae > Pholidichthys > Pholidichthys leucotaenia. The sequence continues at coordinate 413,334,717 of CM035841.1, read as the reverse complement.
AACAGGGAGAAGAGATCATATTACTCCAGTTTTAGCTTCTTTACATGGGTTCCCAAAAAAATATAGAATTGAATTCAAGATATTGCTCTTAACCTATAAAGCTCTTAATGGTATGGCTCCTTCTTACCTGCAAGAACTCTTAGTTCCTTATCATCCAACCAGAGCTCTGTGCTCCCAAAAATCCAAACTACTAGTGGTCCCCAAGGTATCTAGAAGTAGACTGGGAGGTAGAGCTTTCAGCTATCAAGCTCCCTTCCTATGGAACCGTCTTCCCATTTCAGTTAGAAATGCTGCCCCTGCCAGGCCTTTGCTTACATGTGCAGTCTGGCCAGGCTTGGTACTGGACTGTTGAGCTTTGAATGTTGTATTTGTATGTTTGTTTTTGAATGTAGCTACTCAACCCAGCCAGTCGAGGCGGATGGCCGTCCTCCATGAGCTATGGTTCCGCCCGAGGTTTCTGCCCATTAAAGGGAAGTTCCGCAGTGCTTGCTCTTAGGGGTCTCTGCTGGGTTCTATAAACTAAGAGTGTAGCCTAAACCCACTCTTTTCTGTAAAGTGCCTTGAGATGACCTGTGTTGTGATTTGGCGCTATATAAATAAAATTGAATTGAACTGAATTTCAGAGCCTTTCATATTGCATTGTGGTACAAAGCAAGGATGCCCAGCCTCTGCTCTCCTATTCAATTTAATCATTGGTGATCGTACATACAAATTGTGTCTTTACTGTGATGATATATATACTATATATATATATATATATATATATATATATATATATATATATATACACTACCGTTCAAAAGTTTGGGGTCACTTAGAAATTTCCTTATTTTTGAAAGAAAAGCACTTTTTTTCAATGACGATAACTTTAAACTAATCAGAAATACACTCTAGACATTGATAATGTGGTAAATGACTATTCTAGCAGCGAATGTTTGGTTTTTGGTGCAATATCTAGATAGGTGTATAGAGACCCATTTCCAGCAACTATCACTCCAGTTTTCTAATGGTACAATGTGTTTGCGCATTGCGTCAGAAGGCTAATGGATGATTAGAAAACCCTTGTGCAATCATGTTAGGTCTGCAATGCTGTAATTTCTGCAAATGGAGGATTCTTTGACGAAAGCAAAGTTTGAAGGAAAAAATTATTATTTCAAATACAAATCATTATTTCTTACCTTGTCAATGTCTTGACTATATTTTCTATTCATTTTACAACTCATGGTGGTAAATAAGTGTGACTTTTCATGGAAAACACAAAATAATTGTCTGGGTGACCCCAAACTTTTGAACGGTAGTGTATATATATTTTTTTTTATTTATTTTTTTTATTTTATTTTTTTTTTAACCGAAGTAAGTTCTTCACTCCATTACATTAATCAAGCCATTAAACAATATGGATCACTCTCTGGCTATGAAGTCGATTGGGGAAAGTGTGAGTTGTTACCTTTAAATACACATTATAATACCACTTGCATACAAAATACTGAAATTAAATGGAAACAAAAAGAAATACAATACTTAGGTTTAACAAATTGCTGTCAAATAAGGGATTTAAATTTGACAGTTACTGAATAAAATAAAGTCAAATATTGAGCGATGGTTGAGTCTTACCATGTCTTTGTCGGGACGAGTGAACACAGTAAAGATGAATATTCTTTCATTTGTTAATTACATTATAAGGATGCTGCCAATTACAATAAAAAAGCTTGGTTTGAAGATCTGCATAAAATAATTTCTAAATTCATATGGCATGGCAAAAAAGCAAGATGTTCATATTTCAGACTGTATGGTTCTTATAAAGGTAGATTGCAGCTGCCCAATTTTTTCCATTATTATTTATCTTTTGGTTGTCAGCAAGTAAATTAATTATTTGAGCCTAATATATGTAAAGACTGGAAATGTATTGAAGAAATTATGTTACAAAGCTTTGATATTGATACAAATAGTCTATACTTTATTGAAACAAATTACCAAAAGAAATTACATATAACCCAGTTGAAGCAACATTTAATATTTTAAAACTAAGCACTAAAATTATTGCATTTAACACAGCTAACTCAATAAATCAGCCAATAAGGCAGAACCCCAATATAACTATGAATAAAAAGATTATTAATTGGACCAAATGGAAAAATTGTGGAATTATGAAGCTTTGTCACATACCTAACCTCTAGTGGTCATTTTAAAACATTTAATGATTTATTCATAGAATGTGGAATTTTAAAGGAAGAATACTTAAATTATATCACTTTACAACAAAATGTTAGGGAGAATATTGCTATGGATACACGGTATAGGGACATACATAAAATTGAGAACATATATATTAATTAATAATAGCTCATTTAAAAAGAGTTTTGTTAAGAAATGTTATGCAGTTTTAAATGAAAGTATCAATGATTTATTTAAAGCATGTTCAGTAAAATGGGCCAGAGACCTCCGCAAAGCAGAGGATGACATCATCTGGGAAGATATTTAGAAAAACTCAAGTCGACGTTTTCATTACACAAAAAATAAATTAAGATTTTAAAATACTCAACAGACTTTATTATTCACTGTCAAGTGGCCCTCACTCTTGTCAGGTTTGACCAGCAGTTTCCCCCCCACTTGAATGGGAAGCTTGCTTCGGAAGATAGAACTGGAAGTCACTATTATTTATTTAGCGAATGCAAAGTCCTCAAGCCAAGCAGTTGCCTCCTGGTTTGCTGTATGGAGGGTGTGTAATCCTCCTTCCAGTCTTTGGAGCGGGCAAGCCTCTATGATGTGTTCCATTGTTTGCTCCTCTCCACATGCGCACAGTGGGCTAGGGCTACTTCCCCCATCTGTGAAGGCTGGCCAAGCAGGGGCCATGTCCAGTCCTGAAGTGACTGAGTGTAGACCACTGTCTCCTTGGGAGGTTGGTGCCCGGGACCTGTTGGTTGGGGTTTGTCACCAGGTGTTTGTTTGGGACCTCCTTGGTCTCCCATTCCTCTTGCCAAGCTGTCTGGATGGTGAAGTCAGCTGGGGGAGGGTTTTTCCAAATCGGCCGTCTGGATGGAAGTCGGGCAGTGGGTGGGGTGTAGATATCTGCATAGATTGGTAAGTGAGGAGAATCTTTGGCTTTTTGAAGCATCCTTTGAGTTAGTGCTGCTCACCGGATGTGTGGGGGAGCTATGTTTGACAGTACAGGGAGCCAGGGGAGTGGTTTTGAGCGGATTGTCCCAGTTATGGTTCTCATGGTTGCGTTGAGCTAGGTGTCTATGTGGTGTGTGTAGGAAGACCTGGACCAGACAGGTCTGGTCTATATATACAATATTCTGCTACAGAGTATGAAAGGGCCAGTGTTGAGGTGCGCAGGGTGGAGGCTGCCGCCCCCCATTTTGCACCAGCGAGCATGCAGAGCAGGTTGTTTCGTGCCTTCACCTTAGCAGCCGTCCCCTTTAAATGTTCCTTGAAGGATAGGGCCGTGAGCACCCGTTCCAGTGGCTCAAAGTCTGGTGCTTGGAGTGCCAAACTGATGTCGTCTGCATAGATGAATTTGCGGGATTTTGTAGTGGGCAGGTCATTTATGTAGAGGTTGAACAGGGTGGGAGCTAGAACTGAGCCTTGTGGGAGTCCGTTTTTCTGCGTTCTCCATGCGCTTGTGTTCTCACCGAGGTGGACTCTGAACCTTCGGTTGGTCAGCAGGGTTTTTATAATTGCTGATGCCCAGGAAGGGATCACCTTTGTAAGTTTCAGGAGGAGGCCTTTGTGCCAGACCGTATCATAGGCGGCTGTAAGATCGAGAAACACAGCCCCTGTCTTCAGTCTGCTCTCGAAACCATTTTCGATGAAGGTGGTTAGGGCCAGTACTTGTTCTCCTGTGCTGTGGTCCTTGCGGAAACCTGCTTGATCCACACTTAGAATTTCCTCTATTCTTGGGGAAATACGTTGCAGTATTAGGCGCTCCATGATTTTATAAGGAACGCTGAGTAGGGAGATTGGGCGGTAGCTTGCTGGTAGTTTGTGGTCTTTGCCAGATTTTGGTATAGCAATGACCTTTGCTGTCCGCCATTTCTTTGGGATTGAGTTTGCTTGTATGATCCTTGTGTAGAGTTGTGCCGACCAGGTTAGGGCTCGGGGGCCAAGATTTTTCATGAATTCTGGGAAGATGTTGTCATATCTTGCTGCCTTTCCACATTTCAGGCCCTGTAGGACTTTCTCCAGTTCAGCAGCCTTGAAGGGTTCAGGGTTCGTTTCCTCTACGGGCATTTTTTGGTGTTTTTTTAGCACAGTTGTAACTGCTCTTCTGGTGTCTTTGTCTTGGGGTGCTTTGGCGATGGTCAGTAGGTGGGATGCAACTTGGTTGGGTGTGACAGATGCTCGGCTTTGGCTAGGGGGCTTCTGTGCAGCTCCTAGGCGACGGATGAGGCTCCAACATTTCCTGCTAGAGTGGGTAAAGCTCCGGTCAGCAACTGTCTCCTCCCATTTCTTTCGCCGGGCTGTACTTAGCGATTCAATGAGATGGTCTGCTATCTCTGGGTCCCCTGATGTTTGATAGGATTATAGGAGGGCAGCACTTTCTCCGTCCAGGCATGGGACATAAAGGGGTTGGTAGCCTCGTGGGATTGCAGTGTGAGCAGCCTTGAAGATTGCGCTGCAGAAGCGGTTGTATGCTTCATCTACAGTGATGGTGTGGAGTGGGATGGTAACAGCACTCTGATCCAGGGTTTCACTGAATTTCTTCCAGTTGGCTTTGCGGAAGTTCCAGTGCATCTTCCTTGGGCTGTTTATGACTGGAAGTTGTAGGCCAATGTGTACAAGCAAGGGCCGGTGTTGGCTGTGTGGAAAATCGTCAAGAATGAGGATCTGTGTAGGATATGGCGTCCCATTCAAAGAGTTGACCCAGCACAGGTCAGGAGAATAGTCCTTCTTCCACCTAGCAGAGTGGAAGGTTCCTCTTTGTTTGGGGTCGTGTATCAGAGCGAGATCATTTCTAGATGCCCATTCTGAAAATACCTCCCCGTCACTATCCACTGCTGGGTACCCCCAGTCAGGGTGATGGCTGTTAAAGTCCCCCACAATAGATGGCAGGGTGGGGTAGGGTGGGTAAGACCTGCAGATCCCAATTGGCACTAGGGGGCTTGTACACATTGACAATATGGAAGCCACCAAAGGTTATGGTGTCTGAGAAATGTGTTGTTGTCAGGTGGTTTACTTCAACTATGTCAGAACGCACATAGGTGGCACGTCCATGTTTGGCATGTGGAACATAGCACAGGAGGTCAAAGAATGGTGTAGCGGCCAGCTTCCTCTGTGCCAATATGAGTCTCTTGGAGGCAGATTACATCAATCAAGTGTTGGAAGGCGAGGACTTCGATAAGACTTCACTTGGCTGCAGATAGGCCTTCAACGTTTAGTTGTAGTATGTGAAGGGCAGGTCCTACTGCAAGGTGCTCTCGGGGCTGTTTGCTTTCGGCTTTGGGACTGTGACTAGGATTCTTCTTTGACTTGGCACTGAGGCATCGTCTCTTCAAGGGCAATGGATCAGCGTTCTCGTCGCGCCCCCCGCCAGTACCCGGGCTTGCCCGGGGAAGCTAATGATCCTACCAGCAGACTGGAAGTCACTCAGTGACCAAGACTCAACTTTTTCCTTTTCATTCCTTTTATTTTGAAAAGTTATCAAGGCCAAGCACAGGTGAAAAACCTTTAAATACAAACACAAATAGAAGGTCAAGGACAATATAACCCAAGAAACCATAATAAATCAATATAACCTAAAAACGAATATTCAGCTTTTAAACTACTAAAAATTAATCTTGAAAATAAATAGAAAATACCCACATCTAAAACGCCCCAAATACTAAATACATCTTAAGACACTGTTCAATAATGATTTTTAACCTTACAACTTTAGTGGCTTTTAACTTTTAAACTCTTAAAATACACTCCATTTGTAACTATACTTTTAAACCCACATGATATTAAATATATGACATTTTAACTTACATTTCAATCACATGATTTTTTAATACATCACATTTAACCTAAATTTGATCAAATGATTTTCCAAATGCAACTACAAAGACACATATCACAAATGAATGCTCACCAGCTCCTTCTTCCTTGCTTGAAACAAGCTTTAGTCTTGCAGTCTCCGTTTTCCAAGTCCAGACTCTCCAACCATTTCTTTCACACACTGCTTACTCCCCACTACCCTGTGAGTAACTGCCTCCAAACTCTCTTAATCACCAAATCATTCCCACCTGGTGCAATCAACCAACTGCTTTCAGGTTGGTTGGTTGCACACAGTGAGCTAGCAGTCAGAGATTTCCTCCTGGACCTCCTGCCTGATCCTCCACTGGCAGCAGGACCACCAGTCGTTGGATGTCCTGGTGAAGAATTGTGGACTGAAGGTCCCTACAAATGCTGGAGGCAGGATGCTTGGATGCTGATGTTGCAGGCCTCACCTCAGGAATACAGGAGCTAGCCACAACTCTAACATTCACAACCCGCACAATGCCTCTGGAGTCTGGGTTGACACTGATGACTCTCCCAAGCTTAAAAGGAACCCCGATAATATTGGCATGTTAGCTCTATATGCTTTATTTTTATGTTAGTAACATAACTATAATATACTTTTTTTGAAAATAATTCCCAGTTTTATATATTTTTAAAAAACTTTATTACGATGTAAATCGCCATTTTTGTTTACGTCTCAATGCATTCTGGGTAGTGACATAGAATGGTTGCAGCCGTTTTTTCTGTCTTATACAAGCCAAGAAGCGAAGCTACTAACTACTGCCATTTGTCAGTGAAAATGCCACATTGCGCGGCTTTTGGATGTAATTTCCAATCAAAGGGAAATAAAGAGAGCGGGGTAAGCCTCCATAGCTTTCCTAAAGAGGGAAAGTTGAGGAAAAAGTGGGGCGGCAGCAGCTCGGGAGGTAGAGCAGGTCGTCTAATAACCTGATGGTTGGCGGTTCGCATCACGCTCTCCCCAGATATCCTGCCGTTGTGTCCCTGGACAAGACACTTCACCCGCATTGCCTCCAGTGCCCATAACACTGGGTATGAATGTGTAAAAATGTTTAAATGCTCGGTGGTGGCCGGACAGGCCGTTGGCACGGATTGGCACCCACATTTCCCTCACTCTGTCTGTGATCACGCGCTATAGCGCACACTTGATAAAGCTGACATATATATTAATCACGCTATGATAAAGCACGATATCGCTCAAAGCGCGCGCATGAGACATGTCTGTGATCACACGCTATAGCGCACGCCTGATAAAGCTGACATATGTATTAATCACGCTATGATAAAGCACGATATCGCTCAAAGCGCACAGGCGAATCATGGTTCGAATTTTGTCACGCATACCTGTCAAGTGATACGGTTTCGTCGTATTTTAATACGGGGAAAATGCAATTTTAGCAAATACGGGCGTATTGCCATTTCTGTACGCCAAAAAGAAAAGTATACGGGAAAAAAATTATTGAGAGTGTGGAGGAACACCTCGTGTGTGACCCCCACAGCGTACGGGGCTGCCAGCGTACTGGCAGAGCGCTCAGCGTGAGCAATTATCAGACCAGTGATAGGAGTGGACTGATCATTATGCAGATGCACCTCGCATCCTCTTCTGTCCTGCACCTCTGGAACAGAGAGGAATCCCGGCGCCAGTAATCCAGTAATGCGAAATTGAGCGCACCTAACCAAGTTCATCCAAGTGCATTAGTGTAACAAAGATGACAATTAAAAACTCTTTAATTCCAAGTGTATATATCTAGCTGACAATTAAGAACTATATTCAGAATTATTCTTATTGTGTACTTTCAAATTAAGCAATCTACCTTGTGCTGATGTAAATTTGAAAAATATTGTTTTTTTATTTAACACGATATCGCTCAAAGTGCGTGCATGAGACATGTCTATGATCACGCGCTATAGCGCACGCCTGATAAAGCTGACATATGTATTAATCACGCTATGATAAAGCACGATATCGCTCCAGCACGCTGTGGCAGCGTGCTGGAGCGAGCCCTGCGTCTCAAAGTCAGCAACAAACAATGCGAGTGATCAAAAAGAGAGAGAGCAAGAGATATGCAGTCAACTTATATACCCAGCTCAGACAATGCATGCATGGCACATTAGCATCACAGTATACAGCAGGAAAGCATGGACATTTGCATTAGAGTCACACATATCAGCCGCAGGATTACTGGTGCCAGGATTCCTCTCTGTTCCGGAGGTGCAGGACAGAAGAGGATGCGAGGCGCATCTGCATAATGATCAGTCCATACCTCTCACTGTTCTGATAATTGCTCACACTGAGCACTCTGCCAGCCCCGTACGCTGTGGGGGTCACACACGAGGTGTTCCTCCACACTCTCAATAATTTTTTTCCCGTATACTTTTCTTTTTGGCGATATCGTGCTTTATCATAGCGTGATTAATACATATGTCAGCTTTATCAGGCGTGCGCTATAGCGCGTGATCACAGACATGTCTCATGCGCGCGCTTTGAGCGATATCGTGCTTTATCATAGCGTGATTAATGTACACTACCGTTCAAAAGTTTGGGGTCACTTAGAAATTTCCTTATTTTTGAAAGAAAAGCACTTTTTTTTCAATGAAGATAACTTTAAACTAATCAGAAATACATTCTAATATCTAATATACATTGCTAATGTGGTAAATGACTATTCTAGCTGCAAATGTCGTATGTGCAAATGACGTAGGTGCAAATGACGTAGGTGTATAGAGGCCCATTTCCAGCAACTATCACTCCAGTGTTCTAATGGTACAATGTGTTTGCTCATTGCGTCAGAAGGCTAATGGATGATTAGAAAACCCTTGTGCAATCATGTTAGCACAGCTGACAGTTTAGCTGGTTAGAGAAGCTATAAAACTGACCTTCCTTTGAGCAGGTTGAGTATCTGGAAAAAATTATTATTTCAAATACAAATCATTATTTCTAACCTTGTTAATGTCTTGACTATATTTTCTATTCATTTTACAACTCATGGTGGTAAATAAGTGTGACTTTTCATGGAAAACACAAAATAATGTCTGTGTCTGTGTCTGTGTCTGTGTGTGTGTGTCTGTGTGTGTGTGTATATATATACGTATATTTTATAGTAATACGTACATATGTATATTAGCTGCTCTTGCTTGCTTGTTTTTTTCTTGCCTTCTGATTGTTGCTCTGAGTGTTGCTATCCCTGTGCTGTTGCAATCCTGGAATTTCCCCGTTGTGGGACTAATAAAGGCTTATCTTATCTTATCTTATCTTATCTTATAATTGTCTGGGTGACCCCAAACTTTTGAACGGTAGTGTATATGTCAGCTTTATCAAGCGTGCGCTATAGCGCGTGATCACAGACACTCAGAGTGACGGAAGCGTGGCTGCCAATCCGCGCCAGCGGCCTCTCCGGCCACCACCGAGCATTTAAACATTTTTACACATTCATACCCAGTGTTATGGGTATGAATGTGTAAAACCATCGGGTTATTAGACGACCTGCTCTACCTCCTGAGCCGCTGCCGCCCCACTTTTTCCTCAACTTTCCCTCTTTAGGAAAGCTATGGAGGCTTACCCCGCTCTCTTTATTTCCCTATGATTGGAAATTACATCCAAAAGCCGCGCAATGTGGCATTTTCACTGACAAATGGCAGTAGTTAGTAGCTTCGCTTCTTGGCTTGTATAAGACAGAAAAAACGGCTGCAACCATTCTACGTCATTACCCAGAATGCATTGTGATGTAGACCAAAATGGCGATTTACATCGTAATAAAGTTTTTTAAAAATATACACTACCGTTTCAAATCATTATTTCTAACCTTGTCAATGTCTTGACTATATTTTCTATTCATTTTACAACTCATGGTGGTAAATAAGTGTGACTTTTCATGGAAAACACAAAATAATTGTCTGGGTGACCCCAAACTTTTGAACGGTAGTGTATAAAACTGGGAATTATTTTCAAAAAAATTATATTATAGTTATGTTACTAACAAAAATAAAGCATATAGAGCTAACATGCCAATATAATCGGGGTTCCTTTTAAAATGACCCCTCACTGCATTCTGGTTGCACAGCCAAACAATATCTCCAACTGCAACATTCTTCTGTGCGGTGTGCCATTTACTTCTCACGGAGAGATTAGGACCTGCAAGTTGGCTCCAGGACCTCCAGAATTTGTTTACCTGGTGCTGCATTTCCTGAAGTTTCTTATAGGAATAGCTTGAGAAGTCGAATGTTTTCCAGTCACCACTTGATGATGCTCGTCCCAGCAGGAGTGTATTGGGTGTGATGTACTGCATGGTGTCTTTATGGCTCTGCACCCTGGAATCAATGAGACGCACATTTGAAAGATTAGCGGTGAACTAATGTTGTCTGAAGTTTGCTGTAACTGAGCCCTGAGTTTCTTCCCAGACTCTGGAGCGCCTTCTTCACAATCCAAACAGCTGCTTCAGCAGAGCCATTTCAATGAGGTGAATCAGCTGGCTGGATTTTCCAATGCCAGTCGGTTCCATTTTGAGCAGAAGTCTCCTCCACAACAGACCTGTCCGGGCCATCTAAAAACTGATACAACTCCTTCAGAACAGGCTTGGCACCGACAAAATTGGTCCCTGGATCAGACCAAATCTTCTTAGGATGCCCTCAAATTGCTGTAAAACTCTGATAAGCCATCAGAAAGCTTTCAGTCGACATGGTGTTGGCCAGCTCTGTATGGATTGCTCTACTGGCCATACAGCAAAATACGACTCCCCAAACGTTCATTATGACTCTCTTCCTCATATCATCTTTGACCAGATAAGGTCCAAACAGGTTAACTGCTGTGAACTCAAATGGGGATGCTGGCCCAGTTCTCTCTTGAGGAAGATCACCTATCACTTGCTGGCATCTTATAGCTCTGGCTTTCTTGCAGATCACACAGTTTTCAATGACTTTTTGAGCAATTCTTCATCCATTGATGACCCATGCTCTCTTTCTCACCTTCAATAGAGTTGCAGCCACTCCCTCGTGACCCTTGCTGTAAGCTTCATGAACCAACAGAGTTGCGACCCAGGCGCTGTAAGACAAGAGGGGGACAACAACTCTGTCTTCATTAAAAGCCTGGACTCTCCCACCACAAACCAGTAGCCCAGTTTCTTCCTCTTTGAAGACTACCAGCCGATGTATTGTGGTAGTTGGCAAAGTCACACCCTCTTGCGCAGAAAGAAAAAGGTCTCTTAAAGCATCTTAGTGCTCTGTTGCAGTGATGACCCCGGCTGATGAAACCGCCTCCCACTTTGGAGTTCCCAGCATTTTATTTTTAGCTGCAAAGCATTTTGCTGCCCTCCAGACCCAAGCGACCGTCTTAACCAGGTGAGCCAAATTGCTGAACCATCCTTCATCCACCAGGTTTCGGACAGCAGCACCAGCAGGTGGCCTCCGATGCTCCAGACCTGGTGGCTCTTTCACCTGAGCTCTTGTGAGTGCAGCAGCAAATGATTTCTTCTACATCTTTCCAACACTCTCTCTGGCAGTTGCTGATACATCCTTTGCAGATTTAATTGGCCACTCGTCAGCTGGTAGACTCAGGAACTCTGGTCCTTGCTGCCATGGTGAATTTTCATCCAAATCTTTTGGACCAGCCCTGCGTGTGATGATATCAGCAATGTTCAGTGGTCCAGGGATCCACCACCAATCCTGAAGTTGCGTGCTGCTTTGGATTTCTCCAATCCTGTCGGCGAAAAAGGTCTGGAAGCCATAGCTCTCACGTTGAATTGCACCAAGGACTGTTTGGCTGTCAAAGTGGTGCCATTGCTTGACTTGAATTCAGCTACTGTTGCTCAAAGTACAGTGGGGCAAAAAAGTATTTAGTCAGCCACCAATTGTGCAAGTTCTCCCTGTTAAAAGATGAGAGAGGTCCAGAAAATCCAGAAAATCACATTGAAGGATTTTTAAAGAATTTATTTGCAAATTATGGTGGAAAATAAGTATTTGGTCACCTACAAACAAGCAAGATTTCTGGCTCTCACAGACCTGTAACTTCTTCTTTAAGAGGCTCCTCTGTCCTCCACTCGTTACCTGTATTAATGGCACCTGTTTGAACTCGTTATCAGTATAAAAGACACCTGTCCACAACCTCAAACAGTCAGACTCCAAACTCCACTATGGCCAAGACCAAAGAGCTGTCAAAGGACACCAAAAACAAAATTGTAGACCTGCACTAGGCTGGGAAGACTGAATCTGCAATAGGTAAGCAGCTTGGTGTGAAGAAATCAACTGTGGGAGCAATTATTAGAAAATAGAAGACATACAAGACCACTGATAATCTCCCTCGATCTGGGGCTCCACGCAAGATCTCACCCCGTGGGGTCAAAATGATCACGAGAACGGTGAGCAAAAATTCCAGAACCACACGGGGGACCTAGTGAATGACCTGCAGAGAGCTGGGACCAAAGTAACAAAGGCTACCATCAGTAACACACTATGCCGCCAGGGACTCAAATCCTGCAGTGCCAGACGTGTCCCCCTGCTTAAGCCAGTACATGTCCAGGCCCGTCTGAAGTTTGCTAGAGAGCATTTGGATGATCCAGAAGAGGATTGGGAAAATGTCATATGGTCAGATGAAACCAAAATAGAACTTTTGGTAAAAACTCAACTTGTCGTGTTTGGAGGAGAAAGAACACCATACCTACTGTGAAGCATGGGGGTGGAAACATCGTGCTTTGGAGCTGTTTTTCTGCAAAGGGACCAGGACGACTGATCCATGTAAAGGAAAGAATGAATGGGGCCATGTATTGTGAGATTTTGAGTGAAAACCTCCTTCCATCAGCAAGGGCATTGAAGATGAAACGTGGCTGGGTCTTTCAGCATGACAATGATCCCAAACATACCGCCTGGGCAACGAAGGAGTGGCTTCGTAAGAAGCATTTCAAGGTCGTGGAGTGGCCTAGCCAGTCTCCAGATCTCAACCCCATAGAAAATCTTTGGAGGGAGTTGAAAGTCTGTGTTGCCCAGCGACAGCCCCAAAACATCACTGCTCTAGAGGAGATCTGCATGGAGGAATGAGCCAAAATACCAGCAACAGTGTGTGAAAACCTTATGAAGACTTGCAGAAAACGTTTGACCTCTGTCATTGCCAACAAAAGGTATATAACAAAGTATTGAGATGAACTTTTGTTATTGACCAAATACTTATTTTTCACCATAATTTGCAAATAAATTCTTTAAAAATCAGACAATGTGATTTTCTGGATTTTTTTTCTCATTTTGTCTCTCATAGTTGAAGTATACCTATGATGAAAATTGGAGACCTCTCTCATCTTTTAAGTGGGAGAACTTGCACAATTGGTGGCTGACTAAATACTTTTTTACCCCACTGTACTTCTTCAACCAGGCAGCGAATACTGCTCCACAAAGCTCTACCTTGACTACTTCCCGAATTGCGGAGGGGTAACTGAATGGGGCCGATGCAGTGATCGCGAGACGTTTCGAGAATATTTGCGCAATAATCCAAATGGTGACTGCTGTCGACTAAGCTTAAAACAAACTTTTCCACCGGTAGTTTTTTTTTTTTCTTTTTTGTATTTAATTCATTAACTGATTGTCTGTGCTTATCTTTCTTTTTTTCGTACGGAGCTGGAGGAACTAGAGAACTACATCAACGAGTCTTATTACCGTCGCTGTGTCATGGAGCAGGCGAGTGTGTGTCCCGTCCCTGCTTCTCAGTCTAAACAACCGAGACCCTCAGATTCGCCAAAAATAACGCCCGAGAAATCACAGCAGGGCACCGAGGTTAGTGACATCCTTTTCTCCATTGAGAATAAATTTACCAGCATGGATGGTAGAATGGCGCTTTTTGAGCTTCTTCATAAAGAGTTCCAGAGTTTGCGGGAGAGTTTAGAGTTCAGTCAAACACAGCTCGTCTCTCTCGTAGAGGAAAATAACAGCCTAAAAAAGTCAGTAAACACACTAACCACGCGGCTTGGCGTTATTGAGGAAGAAAACCGAAAAATGTAGGAAACAGTTCTTAGTTTGCAGTTACGCAGCATGAGAGACAACCTTGTTTTTTTCTGGAATTGTTGAAAAAAAATTATGAAAATCCAGAACAGCTGGTCCGTGAATTTATCTCAACACAACTAAAACTATCCCCCGAAGTCACAAATTCAATTACCTTCCACCGAGTCCACCGAATTGGGCAAAAAAAAAATTCCCACAATAAACGTCCCAGACCTATTGTTGCCAAATTTGAGCATTTTAAGCAAAACATTTTGGTACAGAGGCAGGGTAGGCAGCTTAAAAACGCCAGTTATGGTCTAAATGATCAATTTCCACAGGAAATCTTGGAAAGGAGAAGGAAACTTTTTCCCATTAGGAAACAAAACATCCAAGAAGGTAAACGAGCTGTTGTTTCTGTGGATAGACTGTATATAGGTGGCAAGCTGTTTATGGATGAAACTATAACGCCCTGGTTATTCTAGAGCCTATTTTGTTTTTTGTTTTTTTTGGGGGGGGGGGTTTGCTACAGGTGGAAAAAGAGTGTGATTGTGCGCAGGTCTCTTACTCGATCTCAGTTTAATTTGTTAACATTTGTCAAAATGTTTATTTCTTTGTTGTTGAGGTTGTTTGTCTGTTGTAGTTATTTTTTTTTTTTGAAGTTGTTAGGTCATTGTTGTACGTTATCTGCATTTTTTCACCACTTACTAACCTTTATGTCCATTTTTTTCTCATACTTCTGGTTTATAGGAAATAACTTGAAATACATGTACCCCATTTGCTTGCAATTGCAGGCAAATGGAACAGACATCATGCACGCACACCCAATTATATATGCGTAGGTGTATATTTTACACACAACATATACAGTATATACATATATGTATACATTACAGACATATAATCACATAGGCACATTTAGTTAGTCTTTAGTACATAACCAGATAGTGAAATCATGTCCACATTTAAGTTTGTCACATGGAACATACATGGAATTGGTACCAGGGAGAAGAGGCTAAAAGTTTTTAATTGACTGAACGATCTACGGGCAGACTTTGTCTTATTGCAGGAGACACATGTTTCTAAGTTGTCTGTAGATGCGCTCACCTCCCCGGAATTCCCCCACATGTACTCAGCCAGCTTTAATTCTAAACAAAGGGGGGTAGCTATACTTGTAAACAGAAGAATACACTTTGTTGTGAATAACACCATAACAGATCCGGAAGGTAGATTTATAATACTAAAAATCTCAGTCCAAAATTTGGATCTATGAATTGCAAGCGTTTATGGCCCAAATGTTGACAACCCATCCTATTTTCACACTTTTTTCACTTCTCTTTCTGAGCACTTGGACACTACACTTAAAATAGGAGGGGACTTCAACCTGGTATTAAACCCTGCAATCGACAGGCTCAGTACATCGGGGAATTACCGAAAATGGCAGGCTACTGACACTTTCAAACAGTACATGAATGATTTTGAATGGCGTTCTCTTCACCCAACTCTTCGGGAATACACTTTTTTTTCATCAGTTCATAGTTCACATTCATGTCTAGATTTCTTTTTAGCCAGTAACTCTATTGTGAGGGACATCACAGACACTGAAATATGTTCAATTCAAGCTATTAGTGATCACCATCCAGTATCTCTTACTCTAATAAACAGGAAAGCTACAAGGGGAACTAGGTGCTGGAAATTTAATATATCACTACTGAAAGACAAAGACTTTATTAACTACTTTAATAAATAGTGGGAATCATATCTGGAATATAATGATGTGCCAGGAATATCCCCAGGTGTTCTTTGGGAAGCAGCAAAAGCGGTCATGTGAGGTAAAATAATCTCTTACTGTTCATATAAGAATAAAAAAGAATAAAGCACTGGTACTGGACTTAGAAAATTAAATCACTGGAGACAACCTATGCCATTTCCCCACAGGAACAGACACTTAATGATCTGAGAAAATTAAAGCTAGAATTAAAAGAAATCACAAACAAAAGAGCACAGTTTTTAATACAAAGACTGCGTCTTGAGAAGTTTTAGCACAGTAATAAATCGGGGCGATAGCTTGCAAACCAGCTTAGATTGAATAAAGAAAAAACAACTATCCACTCTATCAAAGATATGACTGGAAATATTACCCATGAGCTTGAAGAAATAAATAACTCCTTCAGAAAGTTTTATGAAAATCTTTACTCATCTCAGGCTAACCCATCTGACTCAGAGATAAATAAATTTTTGGACGATATTAATTTACCATGATTAAATAATGAACAGATTGCAGCTCTGGATGCTCCTTTTCAGGTGTCTGAACTCCAGGAGGCACTTAAGCACATCCCAAACAACAAAGCTCCGGGACCAGATGGTTTTCCAGTAGAATTTTATAAAGAATTTTGGCCTGTGATGGCACCTACTTTTTTTTTGAAATGGTGAACCAAATTAAAGAAGATAATGTAATTCCTCCAAATATGAATTTGGCTAGTATTATTCTGCTCCTTAAACCTGGAAAAGAACCTACGCTTCCATCCAGCTACCGTCCCATCTCACTTAGGAATGTCGATCTTAAAATAATTTGCAAAGCTCTCGCCAAAAGACTGGAAAGGATAATTCCGTTTATTATATACCCAGATCAAACAGGTTTCATCAAGGGTAGGCACTCGGCTGATAATACACATAGTGTGGACACATAAGTTGGTTACATATGAGATTGAGATTGAGATTGTCATTACACATGTATGAATACAAGGTAACGAAATGTGACTTGGCATTTGGGCACGCTCTGCAGAGCGCATCCAAGGCCGGGGCAGCCGCTAGGCGCCAGTCAATGTCAACATATCAAATATGATATGTTGGTTACATATGCTCCACAAATATATTGCTGTGTGTTTATTGTGTGCTGCACGTCTCAGGGAACAAAGGGACTGAGCCTCCTAGAGGTAACGGGAGAGTGTGAGATTTGGCCTTTGTTTCAAGGAGATGACCTGGAGAGATTTCCGGACCACCGGAGACTAAAGGACGATGGTGTGAAGATCAGAGGAGTTACATTGTGACTGGGATTAAGTACCATGTGACTGTATGTTTGATTAAACACCATGTGACTGCAGTTTTGATGTCCGGGGTATAAAAGACAGATGTGAGATGATTCATCCTCTTTTTCCTGCTTTGAAATTGTTGGAGTATGTGATTGTGAATAAAGCTGAACCTGAGGAATAAACTCAGTTGCATACTTCCACACATTCTCCACAATAGGCTATTTAATTTAATAGACTACTGCAAGAGCAATAACGTAGAAACTACAATCTTGTCCCTGGATGCAGAGACCGTGTTAACTGGAAATTTCTTTTTGAGATGAGATGAGATGAGATTCAACTTTATTGTCATTACACATGTATGAATACAAGGTAACGAAACGTGACTTGGCATTTGGGCACGCTCTGCAGAGCGCATCCAAGGCCGGGGCAGCTGCTAGGCGCCAGTCATAAAGAAGAAAGGAAAAAAAAGAAAAGAAATGATATGACACAATAGGCGAGAGAAAAAAACATGTTTTATCAAATTGACGCTTAATGGGTAAGCGAAATTTTGATTGCAGGCAAAAAAAAAACCTCAATGCATATTTAGCAAACATTTAGTGGACAAAAAACCAAAAGACCAAAAGTCAGAGAGAGTCAGTGAATGGATGGGTGTAATTCAGTATTATGAATCAGTGTGTTCGTGTATGTTGAATGCAGGTGGGTGTTTATCAGTTACTGGAGGCAGCAAAATCTCTCCCAGCCGAGATGTTATGTCTTAGTGTCTGAAACTCGGAAGCATTTTTATGGTGTTAAACAGTTCGGGTTTGGTTCATCTTTCATAAACTGGATTAAAACACTATATAGGTGTCCAGCTGCATCTGTCTGAACAAATGATCAGACTTCCCGAAGCTTTAATCTCCAGAGAGGTACTAGGCAGGGCTGTCCACTCTCTCCCTCACTTTTTACCATCTTTATTGAACCATTAGCAGCAGCCATACGACAAAATGTTGATATCAGAGGTATTCAGAGGTATTCAAACTGGAGAAAAAGAACATAAGATAAGTCTTTATGCTGGTAATGCATTGATTTTCCTTGAAAACTCACAAAGATCTCTTCTTCAGACAGTGGCGCTCATTGATAAATTTTCATCATTATCAGACTACTCTATTAACTGGGTAAAATCAATAGTTCTATCTATAAATTGCAATTTCTCAAATACTAACTAACTAACCTGCACTTATATAGCGCTTTTCTAGTCACAAAGACCACTCAAAGCGCTTTCACTAATACTAACCCTCTATTCTAAGGGCCTATAGGAAACAGATATCTAGGGACAATTTAGAACAGCCAATTAACCTAACATGCATGTCTTTGGATTGTGGGAGGAAACCGGAGCCCCCGGAGTAAACCCACGCAGCACAGGGAGAACATGCAAACTCCACACAGAAAGGTTCCAACCCCTGCCAACCTGGGGATTTGAACCAGGAACCTTCTAGCTGTAAGGCAACAGTGCTAACCACTGCACCACCGTGCTGCCCTACTACATCTACTACATAATACATCTACTATTCCAATACAATCGGATAATATTAAATATTTAGGAATAGATCTTTCCCCCAGGCTCTCAGAGTTATTGCGACTAAACCACATTCCCCTTTTAAAAACAATACAAGACGACCTTACGTGCTGGAGGACACTACCTTTATCACTAATGGGAAGAGTCGCAACCGTTAAAATGATGGTCCTTCCTAAAATCAGCTATTTGTTCTCAATGATTCCTACCCAACCATCAATGGCCTGGTTTAAGTCTCTAGACTCAAATATAAGTAAATTTTTATTGAAGGATAAACCATCACGGGTTAGTTTAAAAACCCTCCAAAAAGTGAAAGAGTGCAGAGGCTTAGATCTACCAATTTTTTAAATTACTTTTTAGCCAATAGACTGCAGTTTGTTTCAAAAATGGACAAAATCAACCCCACTAGGAAACCCATGGTTAGATGCTGAACAGGCTCTGTGGGTTGCTAAATATCTCTGACTTACCTTTTATAAATCCCTGTATTAAATGCCATGACTGTTTTAAAAGTATTAATATCAGTTCCTCTCTGACAGCTTGGTGGAAATTTTTTAAAAATAACAGGGTCTTCACTTGTCCCCTGTAAACTCACGCCCATTTGGAATAATCCTGATATCTTGCAACAGAAGAGGACATTAAAATTTCCACTTATTTATTTATTTAGCGAATGCAAAGTCCTTAAGCCAAGCAGTTGCCTCCTGGTTTGCTGTATGGAGGGTGTGTAATCCTCCTTCCAGTCTTTGGAGCGGGCAAGCCTCTATGATGTGTTCCATTGTTTGCTCCTCTCCACATGCGCACAGTGGGCTAGGGCTACTGCCCCATCTGTAAAGGCTGGCCAAGCAGGGGCCATGTCCAGTCCTGAAGCGATTGAGTGTAGACCACTGTCTCCTTGGGAGGTTGGTGCCCGGGACCTGTTGGTTGGGGTTTATCACCAGCTGTTTGTTTGGGACCTCCTTGGTCTCCCATTCCTCTTGCCAAGCTGTCTGGATGGTAAAGTCAGCTGGGGGAGGGTTTTTCCAAATCGGCCGTCTGGATGAAAGTCGGGCAGTGGGTGGAGTGTAGATATCTGCATGGATTGGTAAGTGAGGAGAATCTTTAACTTTTTGGAGCATCCTTTGAGTTAATGCTGTTCGCCGGATGTGTGGAGGGGCTATGTTTGACAGTACAGAGAGCCAGGGGAGTGGTGTTGAGCGGATTGTTCCAGTTATAGTTCTCATGGTTGTGTTGAGCTGGGTGTCTACATGGTGTGTGTAAGATGACCTGGACCAGACAGGGGCACAATATTCTGCTACAGAGTATGAAAGGGCCAGTGCTGAGGTGCGCAGGGTGGAGACTGCCGCCCCCCATTTTGCACCAGCGAGCTTGCAGAGCAGGTTGTTTCGTACCTTCACCTTAGCAGCCGTCCCCTTTAGATGTTCCTTGAAGGATAAGGTCCTATCAAGGGTCACTCCAAGATAAGTTGGATTTGGGGCATGCTTAAGCTTGAGTCCGCTCAGGTGGATGTTTAGTTCTCTGGCAGCTTTTGCATTGTGGAGATGGAATACACTGGAGACGGTTTTTGCTGGGCTTGGTTTTAGGCGCCAGATTTTACAGAACTGGTCCAGTTTGGCAAGATCTTCCGTGAGCACCCGTTCCAGTGGTTCAAAGTCTGGTGCTTGGAATGCCAAACAGATGTCGTCTGCATAGGTGAATTTGCGGGATTTTGTAGTAGGCAGGTCGTTTATGTAGAGGTTGAACAGAGTTGGAGCTAGAACTGAGCCTTGTGGGAGTCCGTTTTTCTGCATTCTCCATGCACTTGTCTTCTTTGTGGAAATTTTATCCAATTTCAGGAACTAGTGTCACAGTACAACATCAGTGATAAAAAGTATTTTGAATATCAACAGCTTAAATCTATAATAAAAGCAAGATTTAATCTTAATCAGACAGATTTAGAGGTACAAGTTAAGGTGGCAGAGTTTCTAAATCTTCATTCCCCTAAATTGATATTGAAAATACATGGACTATTATCAAAGCTGGATGAGTCCGTATCTCTTCCAATATCAAAATGGGAGACAGATTTATCGATTAATAAGGAGGAAAGTTTCTGGACACAAGTATGTTTAAACACTTTTAAGATGACTAAAAACTCTAACTTACAACTTATACAGTATAAAGTTCTACATAGAATTCATTACACAGGACAAAGGATGTTCAAAATGGGCCTGAGTCACACAAATATCTACTCTCACTGCACCAGCAATGTCCCGGATAGCTATATGCATGCTATGTGGTCCTGTGCACTGGTTCAAAAGTTCTGGCAGAAGACATGCGAGGACTTGGTGGCATGGCTTGGGTATAGTGTCCCACCCTCACCCACACTTTGCATATTAGGTGATTTAAGTGAAATAAATATAGATGCAAGGATGTCACACATGGTTCTCACTGTCTTATGCATTGCAAAGAAAACTATCCTCATGAACTGGAAATCAAGAAATAACTTATGCATGACTTATTATAATAATTTACTATTGGATAATATTAGTCTGGAGAGATTGTCAGCCTCCTCAAATAGTCAATTGGTGGAATTCAATTCTTTCTGGTCTCCGCTTATTAATTCTATAATCTGAGGGGTGGCGGGTGGTGGCTCGCTCTCCTTGGCACCTCTGGCGGCTGGCTGCACCCTGACCGCGGGTGTCTGGGGCGCCTGTTCCGGGGTGGACATTTGTCTGGCCCTGGGGGGGAGTTGGTTGGGGGGCTGCGGGGTGGGCCAGGCTGTGGCCCCAGGCTGGCTGGCCTCACCACTCCGGGTGGGGATGGGGGGGGTTCTGGGCCTGGCCCTGGGCCCCTGGTGCATCCTTGAGCGGTGGGGTCGTGTTTTCCCTGGGGCCCTGGTGGCACCCTGGGGTAGGCGCCTGCATGCTGGGTCGCCCTCCCCATCCACTGGGGTCTGCGGGTGTGGGTGTGTGTGTATGTGTGTGTGTATGTGTGTGAGAGTGGGTGTGAGAGGGGGCTTGTGTATGAGCGGATGCGGAAGTGGGTGTGTGTGTTGAGTGGGCAGGTGGTGCTGTGTGTGGGTGTAGATGAGCGTGTGATGGTGGGTGGGGGTACGTGTGTGTATGGGTGCGGTTACCTGTGGGTGGATGTCTGGGGGGAGTGGAAGATGTGTGTATGGGTAGGAGAACTTTGTTGGGTGGCAGGGGTTGGGCAGTCCATCTAGTGGCATGGGGGTTGGCGTTTCAGGGCCTGCTTGTCCCGGCCACCCTGCTGTTGTGTTGCGGGGTGAGGCACTTTGTCGCATCGCCCCTGGTGTCATTGGCGGCGGGTGAGTGTTGGTGCTTGTGGGTGGTTGGGGGGCCATTGGCATGGGTTGATGGCTGTGGTTCTGTCAGGTTGCTCAGGGGTAGCTGTGGTTGCAGGGCAGCCTGCGGCTGTCAGTGTGCATCTGGGGTGGGTGGTTGTGGGCCTGCGTGGGCACTTGGGGGTGTTGCTTGGCACGTTGGGCGCCATGTGGGTCCGGCCCATTGTTCACTATTGTGACTATTGTTGTCCATGTTTGTGTGTGTAAGATGAGTGGAAATTGATTTGGCTGCCCCATCATGTTAGTGGTGCTGGGAGTGATGCTGGTGGGTCCTTGGCTGCTTCCACTGGTGTCTCTCGCCATGGGTTGGGATTTGGGGGCAGTGGATGGCCTCATGAACCAGTTTGCAAGCTGGCTTCTGGGGGGGGGACGGCCTCGCTTTTAGACCGCCTACCTCCCAGTCTTATTTCCCGCCCTCCCCCTCCCCCTGACTCTGGGTGGAATATACATCTTCTTTGTTACATTTAGGGCTTTGGGATGGGGGTGTCCTGCACTATGTCGGTGAAGGGGATACCTTTGCTGCGCAGTGGGGCTGCACTCACCTCAATTTTAATTGCATTTTAGACACTGAGGGCTTGGGGGATGGGGGCCCTGCTGCCACATTGCAGTGGCTAGCAGTGCTCCAATCATTATTCCCCCAATTTTAATTGCACTTTGTTAGTCCACACATTTACACACAATTACATCATATAACTGACACCCACCCACCATGTTTTGTGTGGGGGGAGGGGGGTGGGGGTCTTCCCCTACCCCTGTTGTCCTGCTCCTGCTGGGGGCGTGGGGACCTGGTGGGGAGCCTGAGACCTATCATGTTGTCAAAATCCCTGGGTGCTACTGAATGTATAGATACAACCAAGGGAGTGAGAGGGGGGCTGAATATGAGCGTAAGTGAGAGTGAGGGGGTGATAAATGGAGGTGGTGATGGTGGGTTGGTTTTGTGCGACGCTTTGCATGTCGGGTGGCATCTCGGGGCGCCTGTGGTGGTCTGCTGACTGGTCACTCAGGTGGGCACCAGGGGTGGGGGTCTGCTTCTGTGGCCTGTGCCAGTGGTCTCTCTGGCCACTGCCGGGCACTGATGCGTGTTCGGGCTCACTGCATCTGCTTTGCAGCCGCCTTATGAAACAAGGGTGAATGAAGGGTGAGTTTGAATGGGTACAGGAGTGAGAGAGAATGGGTCGGTCTGGGTGAGTGAGAGTGAGTTAGTGCATATGGGTGCGCATGGGAGCATGTGGGTGTGAAGGTGTGGGGAGGGGTGTGTCTGCGAGTCGGGAGGTGCTGGGTTAAGAGGGGGTAGTGCCTCTCGGCAACATGGGCTCCCCTGGGTGGGGGGACTTCTTTGGGCATGGGGGTCCCCGGGGGGTGGGGTCACTGGCGTCCTGGTGCCTGGGGCCCAGGGGTGGGGGTTGGGCGGGTCTGGGGGTGTGGGCTCACCGCGCCGGCCACCAAGCAGCCTGGCCTCCCTTGATTGTCCCTCCGGGGGTGGATGTCTGGCTTTCCTGGGACTTGCTGACCTCGGACGTTTGTGCCCTGTGGGAGTTGGTGGCACTGCCTTGCCTGCTCGGGGTTCCCGGGGGGAGAGCTGCTGCGACCGGCCCTCCACTTCATGTGTTTCCTGACAAACCACTCACATGCACACACTGATTTTGCGTGTGTTCTCATATATATGCACGCAGACGTACACGCACAAGTGTCTCTCCTTTAACAGGTGTGGAAACCAGACTCATGTTAAGACATCTTCGGTGGAAGAAGCAGTTTGTCTTTTGTTTGTTTTAGTTGTTTGTTTGTTTGTTTGTTTTGTCTGTTCCCCTCCCTTTTCTTTCCCCCCTCCACACAATTCCTTTCCCTCTTCCACATCCTGGTGGGTCTTCCATGGGTAAAATAATTAAAATAAAGTATTAAAAGTTATTACAGGAGGAGTTTACAACAATATACAATACACAGTTAGGTACTGTATAAGCTCTTCTTGGCAAAGTAAATCTCTTTTGGCACAGTAAGGGTGACAGATCCCTGTTCTGCTTGCCTAGCTGCCTGACGGGACAAGGTGGGGGGGGAAAGTACTTCACCTCGTGGTCTAAGGGAGTTAGTTTAGCTTTAGACTCCGCCAGCCTCACCATAGAACCTTGGTCACAGGCCCACTGCAGATACAGGACGGCACCATAAGCATGCTCGCTGCCATCAGAGAAGGTGATTGTGTTAGGTTCACCTGACACACCCACTGGCGTCAGGGCTATGTGAAACTTGACCTTACTCAGCTGGTCATATTCTTCAAAGAGGCGGATGGCATCTTCTCTGAGCTTTCCTGATAGCACAAGGTCCCAAGTATCTTTGATGGTGCTACACTTGGGTTTGGCCTCCTGAAATGCTCTCCAAACCAAAATGGTCCCTTTCTGCTTTAAAGGAAATCGAGTCATACAGTCCAGACAAATCGAGTCATACAGTCCAGAATCTTGGCTGAGTAACTCTCGTCGTGTCAGTGGGTCTGGTGTCTGGGCTCTCACCTGCTCCAGTTGAAGGTCCTGGCCGAGTCTCATTTTCCTCTTCCTCTATGAGAAATTTATCCCAACCCTGACAAAAAGGGTTCTCCTCCAGGGAGTAGCCAAAGCCAAGAGCTTTGTTGTCCTCCTCTTTGAGCTGATTTGGCACGATCACAGTCTTTGGAATAGCCACCTGTTCCTGTTTTCCAGCAGACTCCCTCCTACTTTGACCAGAGAAGACCCACAGCTTCAACATGAACCCTCCTGCTTTCAGGATCTGCTCTACATTTTCTGTAATGACTTTAAGCTGGTCTAAGTTGTCATGAGAGGTTAACAGGTCATCGACATAGCTGTCCTCCTGCAGCACTTGACGCTCTTCCTCAAGATGGCTGAACTGGGGGAGATTAGCCGTCTCTCTCATGGCGAGTTGAGCAATACAACCTGCTGGATTATCTCCAATGTTAACTCTTGTGACTGCATATTCACCCAGCTCCTCCTCTTCAGAGTCATGCCACAGGAACCTATGAAAATGCACTTCTTGGTCTTCGAGCCACACTGAATTGTACATTTACAGTTGAGGACGTCTGGGCCTTTTAGCAGGAGATCATTGAGACTCACCCCTTTGCACTTTTGACTACTGTTCCAGACCAGTCTCACCGGAGTTGTGACGGAGTGCAGGTTGGGTGCGATGAGGTGGCTTATGTACCATACTGGACTAGTCCATACATAAATGGTAAATGGCATTCACTTATATAGCGCTTTAATTCTCATCTCTTGATGACCAAAGTGCTTTACAGATCCTGCTATCCACCCATTCACACACTGATGGTGGCATGCTACCTAACATGGTGCTTCCAGACCCACCAGGAGCAATAAAGGATGTCTTTAGACAACTTCACTGCAGCCCGGCGCTTGACCATCTCGTGAACTTGTGCAGCATAGGCAGCCTTCCACTCTGGCTCCCTGGCCAGCTGCCTCTCAGTCCTGAAGAATGTGACCTCAACTGCACTCCTGTTGCTTGGTAATCAGGTTCAGGTTCAGGTTCAGGTTACTTTATTTGTACCTGTAGGTAGATTTGTTTTGCAGTCTGGTGACATCCATATTTACAAGCCACAATTACATTCAACATAAACACAAACACAGGCACACATGAAGCTGACTATAAACATGATAAAAATATTCAAGGCTCCATCAATCAGGATATAAAGACAAAGAGATGATAATGAAGCTGGATCTGCTATCCAGGGGTACTTGGAGTGCCAGTGAGGCCTCTCACTGTGATCATCAGCAGCTACATATGTGAGGCCACTCTTTACCACCTCCAGCTCCCTTTCTTCAGTGAGGGTCATTTCCTTGCCACCTGGCTGGCAGTTTCCCACAGCGACAGCCCCCACATCTCGGCAACCAGCACCAATACTATCCCATTTCCACCACTCGGGGAAGTTGGATGTAGTAGCTGCACAACTAGATTGCTGAGGTTGAACAGCAATTGAGGCTTGATGGCTTTATGGAGGATAAATCCTCTTATTGCCACCTCTGGGCTGTGCTGCCTCTGGATGCTTCAGCATTGGGATACAGATAGTAGTGATGGTATGTGGCTCTCTTGTCCTTACACTTTTTGCACAGGAATGAAGTTTTGCAGTGATTGTCATCATCATGGACCTCCAGACATTTCCAACAGGCTCCCAGCTTTCGCACTGTATCCTTCTTCTCTGTGAACTTGAGCACACAGAACTTTTTGCAGAAGTACAGCTTTTTCTTATGCTTGATGTCCCCACAGACGACGCATCCTGAGAGATGGCTACTTGACTGGTTTGAGGCTCTGGTGCTGGCTTGCCTTTGCTCAGGTCAAATTTCTTTCCTTGGCTGCTCTTCATCCCTCAATTGATCCAGCTGTTCATAGATGCTCTCTTGACTCTTGAGGAAGGCCAGAAGACTGTCAAAGTGCTTCTCTGGCTTGGCACTGATCCTCCCAGCTGCATAGAGAAGCCACTCTTTCTTCAACGCATCAGGAAGCTTGTTTTCAACTGACTTTGTCACCAGAGGGTTCTTTAAAGCAGCAGTGTCACCAAGGTCACTCAGGTCTTCAAGGGCTTTCTCAACAGCTTGGATGAGCTCAACAATATTCCTGGGCTGGTGACTTTTGACAGCTGGAAGTCTCTGGAGCTCCTCAACTATTTCAATAGTGATCACAGTTTGACTTCCAAACCGGTTCTCCAGGACACGAAAGATGTCATCTGCTGTTTTTGTAGGTCATCAGTCAAAGATCTCATTACTTTCTCATCCAAACTGTCAAGAAGCTGGAACTTTTTGACTTCCTTTGACCCAGTGGGTTATCCTTGCCGCTGAAGGGCCTCCCAGTCTCTTTTCCAGCAATGAAAGTCTCGCCTGATGCCAGTAAACTTGGGGAGGGAGGTTGGCTTCAGTCTAATGGCTGATGTTGAATAGCAGATGGAAGCTGCACTCAACTCTTTCGGCATCCTCTTTAGCTTTTGCTTGAATAAACTCTGCTTTTCTTGACATTAACTTAAGAATGAACTGCTCAAGCTCTCGTACATGCGGCTGCAAGTCTTTCTACTCAACAGGAGGGGCCCAACACTTCCACTATGTGTATAGCTCTTTTGCCCTCTTAACTAGACTTTCCATGCAATTGAACATAAAGTCAAAGGCCTCTTTATTTCCGCCGGGTTCAAAGGAAATCACACTTTTTACCTTCTCCTCTGCAGCTTTTACCGTCATCATCAGTTCCTCCTCTCCGAAGTTGACCCAAAGTGTCTTTTGGATGAGGTCCTTCAGCTCTTTCAATTTCAACTCACACTCACTCGCAGTTTTCCCAATATCGGCCTTTTGCTGCTCGCTCAACCCGGCAACTTCTTCAGGATCTGCATCCAGCTCCGCCTCTGCAAGGTACTGGGCCTCCACATCATCACTGGCTTCCATGACTTTGTTGGCCTCAACTATGAGTGTTTTGAAACTGTCTCTGAGCTCCTCTTCGGGCATTATGGCGTGCATCCGGACAATGTTGTTGGCCAGCCAGGAGAATTGTCGCTTTGCAGATGTCCTATTGGCTTTAAGCTGCTCCAGTGACACTGAGTCAGACATCTTCTTTTCTGACAGGATTGAGTAAGGTGCTGTTCAGTGTGTTACCAGGCCTCTGGGCTTCCAGGCCTGGCCGGTTGCTGTTCAGCGTTCTCTGTTCCAGTCTCCACAGTGGTTTTTCCACTGTCAAGTGGCCCTCACTCTTGTGAGGTTTGACCAACAGTTTCCCCCACTTGAACGGGAAGCTTGCTTCGGAAGATAGAACTGGAAGTCACTCAATGACCAAGACTCAACTTTTTCCTTTTCTTTCCTTTTATTTTGAAGTCATCAAGGCCAAGCACAGGTGAAAAACCTTTAAATGCAAACACAAATAGAAGGTCAAGGAAAATATAACCCAAGAAACCATAATAAATCAACATAACCCAAAATCAAATACTTAACTTTCAAACTATTAAAAAATAATCTTCAAAATATAGAAAATACCCACATCTAAAACACCTCAAATATTAAATGCATCTTAAGACACTGTTCAGTGATTTTTAACCTTACAACTTTAGCAG
The DNA here is from genome assembly GCA_020510985.1 of Pholidichthys leucotaenia. Taxonomy (NCBI): domain Eukaryota; kingdom Metazoa; phylum Chordata; class Actinopteri; order Cichliformes; family Pholidichthyidae; genus Pholidichthys; species Pholidichthys leucotaenia. Next base: position 413,306,770 of record CM035841.1, on the reverse strand, counting down.
CTTTTAACTTTTAAACTCTTTTAAAATACACTGCATTTTTAACTATACTTTTAAACCCACATGATATTGAATATATAATATTTTAACTTACATTTCAATCACATGATTTTTTAATACATCACATTTAACCTAAATTTGATCAAATGATTTTCCAGATGCAGCTACAAAGACACATACCTGCATACCTGCAGCTCAGCTCAACATTCACCATCTCAACTGTACAAAATGGGAATAAGAAATAACAATTAATGTATAAAATGTGGTGCTGCTGAAGAAACTTTGATCCACTTGCTATGGGACTGCAATAAAATTAAACCCCTGTGGTTTGGTATAACAAGGCAAGCAACGCTCCACTCTAACATAACTATTCCACTCACTCCACAGTCATGTATATTGGGAGATTTACATGACTGTGGTAGTGTATCCACAAAGACTAAAAACATATTTCTTTCCTTATGTATGGTCACAAAAAAGGTAATTATGAATAACTGGATTAATACACATTTACTTACTAAGACGGAATGGATCACTGAAGCGCTGGAAATGGTTAAATCTGAAAAAAATTACTTTCAGGTTACAGAATAAGGATTTAGAATATACTGAAATTTGGATGTCTTTTGAAATATGTTTAATGTCATTATGAAGGTGTGATTTCATATTTCAAGATTACTTTTGTCTCAGCTTGACTTTTGTTTCCTTTATTGTTAAGACTATATCACTACATTATGAATTTACTGTATGTTTAAGGTTGGTTGTAGAGAAAGATAATCATATGTTTGCTTTTTTTAAATGTAACCTGTATGGGCTGGAGAGATGTTTTGGATTACTGATTTTTTGAATATTGATTGTGTTTGTACTGGGTTATGATGTTTTTGTTATGTCATTGTTTTGGGTTTTGTTCTCTACTTTCTGTTTGTAATAAAATAAATTGAATTAAAAAAAGATTCAAGATTCAAAGATTTTATTTGTCAATACTACTATACGTACTGACGTATAGTCACGTATACGTGCGCTATAGCGCTTGATCATAGACACTCATAGAGTGACGGAAATGTGGCTGCCAATCCGCGCCAACGGCCTGTCCGGCCACCACCGAACATTTAAACATTTTTACACATTCATACCCAGTGTTATGGGCACTGGAGGCAATGCGGGTGAAGTGTCTTGCCCAGGGACACAACGGCAGGATATCTGGGGAGAGCATGAGTCGAACCGCCAGCCATCGGGTTATTAGATGACCTGCTCTACCTCCTGAGCCGCTGCCGCCCCACTTTTCTCCTCAACTTTCCCTCTTTAGGAAAGCTATGGAGGCTTACCTCGCTCTCTTTATTTCCCTTTGATTGGAAATTACATCCAAAAGCTGCGCAATGTAGCATTTTCACTGACAAATGGCAGTAGTTCGTAGCTTTGCTTCTTGGCTTGTATAAGACAGAAAAAACGGCTGCAACCAGTCACTACCCAGAATGCATTACGACGTAAACAAAAATGGCGATTTACATCGTAATGAAGTTTTTTAAAAATATATAAAACTGGGAATTATTTTCAAAAAAATTACATTATAGTTATGTTACTAACATCAAAATAAAGCAGATAGAGCTAACATGCCAATATAATTGGAATTCCTTTTAACAGACATTGACAAAAAAGCATTTTCCTACCATGGACCGTGGTCATGTAATAATCTCCAGAAAATTCTCGAACTAAAAACATTCATATCTATTAATAATTTCAGGAGTATCATAAAGAATGCAGTACGAGAGGAATGTCGTCGTTTTTCTTGAGAGGCTACTATGCTTTAATAGCTGTCTTTCTGTTTTATTGTTCATTTGTGTATCATGTAAATGTTTTATTTTAGTTTTGATTCTGTAAGGCTGCTACCTTGGCTAGGTTGCCCTTGCAAAAGAGATCTCTGACCTCAGTGGGTCCTCCTGGTTAAATAAAGGAAAATAAAATAAGATAATTAATTATCATCTGACTCTCTTCAGCTGTGCTGATTACCTCAGCCTGCAACTAATATGATTCTGTGTATAAAGCGAGTAAAATAAGTATTGAATACATCAACATTTTTCTCATTAAACATGTTTCTGATGGAGTCATTGACCGGAGATTTTCACCAGATATCAGTAACAATCCAAGTAATCCATACATACAAAGAAATCAAGGCAACTGTGTTCACAAAACAAGTTATATTTAATGAAGTGGAATGACACAGGGATTAAGTATTGAACATGTTTGGCGAAATTCATTTAATATTCGGTAGAAAAGCCTTTGTTGGTAATAACAGCTTCCAGACAGCTCTTGTATGGAGAAACTAGGCACATGCATTGCTCAAGAGTCATTTTAGCCCATTCTTCCACACAAACTGTCTTCAAGTTTTGAAGGTTCCATGGGTGTCTTCTGTGAACTCTGATCTTCAGTTCGTTCCATAGATTTTAAATTGGATTCAGGTCAGGTGACTGATTGGGCCATTCAAGCAGCTTTATTTTCCTTCTCTGGAGCCAGTTGACAGTTCCCTTGGCTGTGTGTTTGGGATCATTGTCCTGCTGAAATGTCCACTCTCGTTTCATGTTCAGCAACCTGGCAGATGGCAACAGATTCTTGTCAAGGATGTCTGTGTACATTTGTCCATTCATCTTTCCTTCAAGTATATGAAGTCTGCCTGTACCACGTGCTGAAAAACACCCCCACACCATGATGGGATGTGCAGTGCCATTTCTCTTCCAAACATGCTGTGTGTTGTGGCATCCAAAAATTAAATTTTGGTCTCATCTGACCAGACTATATTCTCCCAGAATTTTACTAGCTTGCCCAAATGTTGTGCAGCAAACTTAAAACGAGCTTAAACATGCTTTTTCTTCAGCAATGGAGTCTTGCGAGGTGAGCAGGCATAGGGCTCATGTTGGTTAAGTGCATTACTTATTGTTTACTTTGAAACAGCAGTACCTGCTAACTCCAGGTCTTTTTGGAGCTCTCCAAGAGTGGTCTTTCGGTCTTGGATAACTCTGGATAATTTGTTTGACTCCTCTGTCAGAAATCTTGTGAGGAGCACCTGGTCGTGGCCGGTTTTTGGTAAAATGATGTTCTTTCCACTTCCGAATGACAGCTCCAACAGTGCTCATTGGAACATTCAACAGTTTAGAAATGCACCTGTAACCAATGCCATCCTTATGTTTTGCAACAATAAGGTTACGAAGGTCTAGAGAGAGCTTTTTGCTTCTACCCATCATGAGTTCTTTGTGGTTTGACAATCTGATATTCACAGACCTTTTTAAAATACTATCAGTCATTACTTGACCAGACAAAATTAATTTGCACTAATGGGGGATGGGATGTCTTCCTAAATGCTGTCATGATTTCCTGCCCATCTTGGGCAGGAGAGACAAAAACCCAAACGCAGGATAGTGTAGTGTGTATTTATTGAACATAACAGTCATAAAAGCTCCAACAAGCGAACTGAGCAGGTGAAACAAAAAGCAAGCATAAGCACTCCATGGTTCATTGGAGAGTTAGAGAGTGTAACCCAAAGTGCTCGCAGATGTGACTGCAGAGCGGGGGGTGGGGGAATAGAGAGAATCCAAAGCGTTCGCAGACGTAACTGCGGAACGGTGGGGAAACAGTACTTACAGGAACTCGACTGAGCAGTCCATGCTCAGGAGAAGGGGAGACAATCCCATGAACAGACGAAAGTAAAGTGAACAAGCAGAGCTTAAATAATACAAGGCATAGCAAGCAAAGTGAGCACAGGTGTGAGTGAGTGTGTGTGTGTGTGTGCATGAGTGTGTAGGCTGAATTGGGTGAACACAGGTGTGTGTGTGTGTGTGTGTGTGTGTGTGTGTGTGTGTGTGTGTGTGTGTGTGTGTGTGTGTGTAAGTTGAGTAGCAGAAGCAATCAGTGATAACATTCAGCTGTCAAACAATGGCAGGAGAGGGAGGCATGGCTGTCAGCTGACAGGGGGCAGGGCAACCCCAGAAGGCTCCCTGCCAGCTGCCTGTCACAAAATGAGTGAGGAGAAACCAAAACCAAAAACAGACAAATAACAAATGCCAGAATAACACAAGAGAAATAAATACAGCCACAAAGCCATGAAGCTGGGTTTGAAAAACATCCAAACCCAGTACATGACAGAGCCCCCCTCTCAAGGAGTGGATACCAGACTCCCCCAAAAAAATAAAAAAGAAAAAGAAGCCTGCCCCCGCCCCCCCCTTCCAGGAGGAACAACCACACTACAGAGGGCGAGTGGTGGGAGGAACAGGCCAGGAGGGAACAAAAAGCAACCCAGTTCAAGACCCACCACAAAAGGAACACAAAATCACCTCCCCCCCCCCCCCAAGTTCTGGAGCAAGAGGCTTGGAAGGCCGCCCAAAGTCCCAGATCCCACAGTCAGCAAGGTGAGGCCAGTCTGGTGGCCTGCCTGCGCCGCAGGCCAGCCGAACCATCAGGAGCAATGAGTCGGGTGGCCTGCCAGGGAAATTTGGCCACCCAACCCAACAGCGCAGTTCAATGGGTGGCTGGCCTGGGTCCTTCAGCCACCAGTTCGGAAGAGGTGGCCCGGGTGGCCGCTCCCCCATAGAGAGGCCCACAACTGAAGGAGTGAGCCGAGGAGAGGGAGCCCCGGCGTTGGGCAGTGATGAAGGGGGAACCACTATGCCCTCAGTAGTCAGGAACTGGGGGGTAGCTGCACACACGATGGTCCCGGTCCTGGACATGGCAGCACCCACAGCGGCCTCTTTGGGAGAGGCAGGATGCAGGATGGCCTTAGGTAGCAACCCTGGATCCTCGGAGACGTCAGGCGGTGAAGGAGGAGGAACAGCACCTTCGGTGGTCTCAGGCAGAGGAGTTGGAGCACCTGCGGAGATCCCAGCTTGGGACACGACTGCACCCCCGGTGGTCCCGGCTTGGGACATGGCTGCACCCACGGTGGTCTCAGCTTGGGACACGGCTGCACCCGCAGTGGCTCTGGGCTGGAGCTCAGCTACACCCACGGTGGGCCTCAGCAGGGTCAAGACTGCACCCGCAGTGGGCCCCAACTGGGCCAAGGTTGCATCCATGGCGGCTCCAGGCTGGGGCTCTCCAGCACCCTCGGTGGCTCCGGACCAGAGCAACGCTGCACCCTCGGTGGATCCGGACTGGGGCAGCACCACATCCTCGGTAGAGCAGTAGACCAGCAAAGGCAGCAGGTCATGGAGGCAGTCCGCCAACGGGAACCCAGGCGGGGATGACGGGGGCGGACCCACATTGGCCTCAACGGTGGGGGCAACCGGGACCTCAGGCAACACAGAAGGGAGAGGGGTCAGGGTTATTGGCAGTGACGGAGCCTGGCCAGGCGAGCTCGGGCACAGCGGGTGGCTGCACACAGCTCTCCTCACCAAGAGCCAGGCAAGTTTGCTCCAACACAGAGAAGAGAAAAACAACAGCTGTTGTTAACTGTGTTATAGGCTGTAATATGCAAGATCTGTGATAATGTGTTACTGAAGCAGATGGTCCTCAGCCACATCAAAATAAAAACTGAGTGTGTATGATAATTTTCCTCAAAATATGATAGTTTTAAGCCGTTGGTACGATACTTCAACATTTCCCATCTGGCAACACTGATAAGACTGCTCACCATGCTGTCTCCAGAAGCTCTACCCTGAGTGTGGGGGCGGCACGGTGGCGCAGTGGTTAGCACTGTTGCCTTACAGCTAGAAGGTTCCTGGTTCAAATCCCCAGGCTGGCAGGGGTTGGAACCTTTCTGTGTGGAGTTTGCATGTTCTCCCTGTGCTGCGTGGGTTTACTCCGGGGGCTCCGGTTTCCTCCCACAATCCAAAGACATGCATGTTAGGTTAAATGGCTGTTCTAAATTGTCCCTAGATATCTGTTTCCTATAGGCCCTTAGAATAGAGGGGTTAGTACTAGTGAAAGCGCTTTGAGTGGTCTTTGTGACTAGAAAAGCGCTATATAAGTGCAGGTTAGTTAGTTAGTTAGTTAGTGTGCTCTCCTGGTCAGGGTACTCTCCTTTCTCCTGCCAGCCTGGTAACTATAACCAACAAATTATCTGCCGCGGAATATCCTCACCCTCCTTTCATCTCAAGATTCCCTACCATTTTTTTTTTTTGTAAATTTACAACTTTTTTTCTTATAGATTTGACACTTTTCTTTTAAGCTGTGTTTTGCAATATGCATATTACACACATTGATAGTGTGATAGCAATAACATTTTGATATATTGTGCAGCCCTACTATAACATTGAAAGGACTGTTGTCTGAAAAGCAGTGATTGGATGTTTGATGGGCAAAAGCTCCCTTCTTCAATGACATTAAATATAAATCAAACATCCTAATTGTCACTTAGACTGAAGTCCACCATTTGAATTTTGACAACAAATTCTGGACAATTACCATTCTGTTTCATGGCATTCCATTCCATCCACAGCCCTTATGCCCTGCTGATAAATGAAGTGGTCAATCAGGTTATGCTAATTGATGTCTCCTCCCTTGCTTCCTTCCTCTTTTCTCCAAAAGTTCAATTACATTCATCCACCACCATCCATCATCGGAATGAAACTCGCTGTGGGGCAAAATTAAATGTGCCAATTTCAATTAGCCCACACAAGGCAGTACAAGGGACAGCGGTGACTGTGGTGGAAATTAGTTGGTGGAGGGGGTTTGGGGATTCAGAAATAGTGGTGATGGGTGAGGGGGTCCTCAGTGTCATGTTGTTGAGATGGCTCTGAGAAGAATGCCACTTTGTTTGTTATTATTGTTCCTTGCTCTAAAACCCTGCACCATGCGGCTAAAACGATTTTCAAAAATGCCAAAGCATCATTGGCTTTGCTTCTAGCTTTCTCAGTTAAAGAACAAATCTCAGGTTAAGTACACCGGTGAATTAATATGTTTGAGAAATAATTCAATAAACAGATATTACAAAACATATGGTTGTCTATACCTTAACCTCTAAAAATTCCAGTGTTCTGCTGGCAGGATGTTTCAAATTTTCTACTGCCACTCAGTCAAGAAAAATGTTGATTTTCTTGGCATATGTCATGACCTGGACAGGGCTGCAGCTTCTGTCCATGCTTTATGTTCCTTTTTGAGTCATTTGTCATGTTTGGTGTGCATCCCCTCTGTGTCTGTCCAGCCCCGCCATCCTGTGCTGTCTGATTGCCCTTGATGGTGCTCACCTGCCCTGTGTTTTTTTATTTATTTATTTATTTTATTTTTTTTACTTATTTTGTACCCATAGGTAGATTTGTTCTGCAGTCCGGTGACAAGCCACCAGCTGCTGGTCGCTGCGTGCGCAAGCGCCCCTTAACTCCCTAACCTTTGCTCCCCTGTCCATGTATGTGCATTTTCAGTCTGTATCCTTTGCTGCATTCTTATGTTTATCTCATTATTACGTGCACCACGTTGTTTGGACTATTGCTGTTTTTCACACCACGCTGTCTGGATTATCATTTCATATGACTTCTGCCCTCGCATAGTGTTTATTTTCTGTTGGTAATAAATCATGGTTTACTAGATTCGCCTGGCAATTGAGTCCTGTTCTTCGTCCCGAAGGAGTCAGCATGACAGAAGGATGCAGACAGTAATAGACCCAGCAGGCGATTCTGGTAAGAGGAGAAAGAGGTGGAGTCGGGAGGAGCAGCGGATCACTGGAGCAATAGAGGACTTAGCGGCTGCAGCTCGGGGCAGCTTCTCCCGGGAAGATGAGATGAATTGCTGGGGTGGAGTTGCTCATTTGTTTGAAGCCAGACCAAGCATGTGCTCCCAGCCCTGGGTGCTGAATCTCTCCCTTCCGCCATTGCCACCATTACCATCTGCCTCCTCCTCCCTGGAGCCAGCCGACTGCCCAGCTGTTTTAACTCCTGCGGAGTGGAGGGAGGTTTTTTTTACGGCAATGGGTTGGCATGCGGGGGACCCGGGTGGAAGGAAGACTCTGGGAGACGACACTTAACGCCACGTACCACCACCTGCTCAGGCTCCTCTTCAGATTGTTCCAGCTGTTCGTGAGGTGCCTGTCACAGCGCCAGTCGTGCCTGAAGTGTGCACATCAGTTTCCGTTGCCCTGGAGGTGCGCACAATGGCTCCCACTGTTTCCGAGGAACACGCCACAGCTCCAGCTCTCTTCTCGGTGCACACATCATCTCGCATTCCACCTGCTTCACCTGTCATCATGCATGCAGTGCTGGCTCCACCATCTCCAGTGTTGATGCCCACCCCCACTGCTGCGTTTCTGACTGTCTCCTTCTGCTGTTCCTTCAGCAGCTCCAGTGATGGTCATTTCCTTTCCAGCTGCAGAGTCACCAGGGTCCTCACCAACAGAAAAGCAGGAGTTAAGGCAAGTCCTCATTTTTATTTTGTTAATATCTGTATTAAAGAGGTCTTGTCCTGTTCCCAGTGGGGAGACCCAGTTGCAGCCTCCATCTGCTTCTGAGCCCTCCCCACCAAGCTCATCTGCTGACTGTTTTGGTGTGGTTCCTGCTCCAATCTGTACTTCTTCTCCCCTGCCCGAGGTGGTTGCGTCGGAGAGGGATTCCTTGGCATCTGGACTGGATATGCCTCAACCGTCTCATCCTGAGGTCAGCGCACCTCAGCCATCTCATTGTGGAACCAGCATGCTCAAACCATCAGCACATGAGGTCGGCATGCTTCAGTCATCTGCTCCAGAGGTCAGTGCCCCAGCCATCTCATCTGGAGGTCAGCACATCCCAGCCATCTCTTCCTGAGGTCAGCATTCCCCAGCCATTTATTTCAGGGGTCAGTGCTCCCCAGCGCTTCACAGCTCCAGTACCTGCTCCATGGTGCCTCCCACCTTCAGTACCTGCTCCACAGCACCTCCCAGCTCCAGTACCTGCTCCACGGCACCTCCCAGCTCCAGAACCTGTTCCACGGCACCTCCTAGCTCCAGTAGCTGCTCCACGGTGCCACCCGACTCCAGAACCTGTTCCATGGTGCCTCCCAGCTCTAGAACTTTTTCCACGGTGCCACCCAGCTCCAGTACCTGCTCCACAGTGCCTCCCAGCTCCTGTACCTGCTCCATGGCACTTCCCAGTTCCTGTACCTGCTCCACGGTGCCTTCCAGCTACAGTAACTGTTCCACCTTTCGCTCACCCAGTGCCCGCCATTCCAGCTCCCGATCCTGATGTGGTCACCCCGGCAACAGGAGACCAGGAGTTAAGGCAAGTACTTTTTCATTTATGTTCAAACACAATTTTTGAAAAGACTTGTCTTGCTACTGGTGAGGGGACCTAAGTGCACGTCCCACCAGCTGCTGAGTCCTCCCCACCAGTCTCTGTTGCTAATGATTGTGGTGTTGCCTCATTGACCTCCTGTTTCCCTCCATTGTCCAAGATGGCCATGTCGAGGATGGGGTCACAAGAGGACCATGCTGCAGCCATTGTCCCTGAGGTTGGGAGACCTCCAGCCATAGCTCCAGGGGTCAGGAGACCTCCAGCCAATGTTTCAGAAGTCATTAGACCACCCAACTGGTTATGTTTTGAAATCTGGTGGTCCATGGACTGGGATAGATCCCCTGACCCATGTCATTTTCCGGTTCGAGGGCCTTTGGACTTTGGTAGACCCCTTGACCCATTGTTTGTATTGATCCGGTGGCCCATGGACTTGGGTAGACTACCTGACCTGCTTTGTTTTGGGTCTTGGGGCCTTGAACTTTATTTGGCCCATGGACAGTGTTTGCTTTAGACTTTGCTGTGTGTGTTTGGGGGGGGGGGGCGGTTGTTGCGTTTGTTTCGGCCTGCCTGGCCTTTTCCCCCACTACCCACCCCATGAGGGTTTTTGAGTTTTCTTTTTTTCCTGTGTGGGTGTTACTTTAGGGTTGTCTTGGTGCCCACCCTTAAGGAAGGAAGGGGAGGGGGTGTACTGTAGTGTTCTGGACAGTACTGCAGCCCCTGTCCACACTTTGTTCCTTTTTGAGTCATTTCTTATGTTTGGCATGCATCCCCTCTGTGTGTGTCCAGCCCCACCTGTCCTGTGCCACCTGATCGCCCTTGATGATGCTCACCTGTCCTGTATTGGCTCAATTGCTTCCCTGTTTATATATGTGTGTTTTCAGTCTGTGTTGTTTGCTGCATCCTTATGTTTATCTCACTATTATCTGCACCGTGTTGTTTGGTCTATTGCTGTTTTTCACACCACACTGTCTGGATTATCATTTCATATCACTTCTGCCCTCGTGCAGTGTTTATTTTCTGTTATTGTTATTAATAAATCATGGTTTACCAGATTCGCCCGGCAATAAGGTCCTCTTCTTTGCAGCATGACAGCATATGATAAATTTAGGGAAATTTGGGTGGAATGCTAAGGGGTTAAAAGAAAAGTTTCAAATCTCAAAAAAAAAGTTGCAAATTTACAGGAAAAAAAGATACAAATTTTTGAGGCAAAAGGCTGCAAATTTTAAGAAAAAAGTTCCAAATATTTGAGGAAAAAAACGTTAAAAAATTACAAGTAAAAAGTTGCACATTTTTGAGAAAAATTTGCAAAATTGCAAGAAAGATGCAAATTTATGAGGAAAGAATTACAAATTTACAAGAAAAAATTTCCAACTTTATGTGAAAAAGTTTCAAATTTACATGAAAAAAATTGCAAATGTTTAGAAAAAATCTGCAAATTTGCAAGAAAGAAGTTGCAGATTTACAAGAAAATTTGAAGAAATGCTAAATTTGAAGAAATTGGCTGGAATGCTAAAGGGTTAAAAGAAAAATTTCAAATCCACAAGAAAAAAGTTGCCAATTTACAGGAAAAAAAAATTTAATTTTTGAGAAAAAGGTTGCAAATTTAAAGAAAAAAGTTCCAAATATTTAAGAAAAAAAGTTAAAAATTTACAAATAAAAAGTTGCAAATTTATAAGAAAAAAGTTTCAAATTTACATGAAAAAAGTTCCAATTTTTTTTAGAAGAAAGTTACAAATTTGCAAGAAAGAAGTTTCAGATTTACAAGAAAAAATTTGCAAATTTTTTGACAAAAAGGTTGCAGATTTACAAGAAAAAAAGTTGCAAATTGAGGAGAAAAAGTTGCAAATTTAATCACTTAAAATTCTGGTATTTCACTGGCAGGACATTTCAGATTTTCTACTGCCACCCAATGAAGAAAGAATTTGTTTGGGTTTTTTTTGCCGTATGCTAAATTTAGGGAAATTGGCTGGAATGCTAAGGGATTAAATGAGGAAAAACTCTAAATATGACATGTTCCCAGGTGAACATTGTGTGCTGTGTAAACTTAAAACACCGCAAAAATCTCATTAAGCACTTCCCAAGGCATCGTGCATACATGATGAATAAACAGGCAGCGAGCGATGGAATGATTGGAAGGAGCGCAAGAGTGTGAGAAACCTGGGACAACAAAACAAGCTGATAATGGGAGGAAATTACGGAAATCATTGTGGTGGGTGATCATCCCCCCTATCACCACACCTCCAATCTTGCTGCTGATGACAAACCGACACTGAGTTGTTGTGCAACATCTATACGCTCTGATGAATGCTGCCGAAGTGCTGATGTGGTGAATTTTAAAAAGCTGTGTTTTGTCATCAAGTTTCACATGATCTAAGAGGCCCCAATCATTTTCAATTGAGAAAATAACTTGTACAGAAGCAGTAGCTACAATTAAAGGGGAAGAGTCCTTTTTTATCAACAAAGAGGGGTGCTCTACAGATTGATTTCCACGTAATTTGCCATGTCAGAACAAGTAAATCACTATGGAGGCAGATACATTAAAGGACTTTGCTATTACGTATGTGATGGAACAGAGTACAACAGATAAAAAGACAGCACTGCTGCATAATGCATCGTAATAAGTAATCAAATGTATTACTGTTGAAAAATAATCTGTTTAAAACCATGTAAAATATATTAGTAATAGTGTATAAAATGTTAGCGGCTGTTACAGTCTGGAGGTAAGACCACTGTACACGGTCTACAAATCCAGTATAAATGTTGTGATTTACACCAATTTTCCATTCAAGAAAAAAAATTAAACGTATTAAGACATGGTAATGCTGTTTTCAAGACCAGACTGAGACCAGAGTATAGAAAGACTAAGACTTTAAGGAGTTGAGACCAAGTCAAGATTAAGATCATTGTGTATATACTGTAGGTCTTGGTCTCTATTTGGTCTTGACCGCTTAAGCTGGAGTCGCACTAGAATGTGTGGATTGACGTTTCCTGGTGTTTTGGCAAACATCTGTCTCCACTGGTAAGAGTTAGTGATAGCTGGTGTTCGTTGGCGAATGGTGGCGAACGTTGTGGTCACTGAAAACGTTCAACATGTTGAAAATTTACTGACAGATGGAAATAAACATTGGTGAAAAATGTGCTGAGTTTGTAAGAGTTCCTGAGAGCTAGGCTAAGTTGTGCAGAGCTAGCCTGAATTGGCCTAAGTTGGGCTCCGTTGGCAAACATCAGCAGAAATGCTGGCAGAGCAGATGTTTTTTAGTCAAAACTGTTACGACCCACTTACTGGGCAAAGGCCAGAATAGCCTATTTCAGCCTGGGATCTCCTAGTCCGTTTTGACCCTTACACCAAGGTGGACGAACCTAGCGTGCGGCACCCTAGAATTCTTTAGCTAAACGGCCCTAAACCGTTTTCCATTCATTTTCAACGGTAGTGCTAAACCACTACGGATGTAATATATTTTCCACCACTACGACCCTTGTGATGCTGTTGCCACTTTGTTGACTGCAAGTGTCAAATTTTCCATGGAAAACTTCTGCCGGGGGCAGAAGATGGACCAACTGCTACACTTCCAACACTACTGTTCATTTAAAGGTAAGACATGTTGTTTTAAATAAAAGATGACATTTAAAATAAATATACAGTCATGAAGCAACACAGTCATTGCTGTTAATTAATTTAGTTCAGTTGTTTAAGTTTCATTTTTTGCTTTTTAGAGACACTGTGAGTTATGTTTTTAAATGGGGTGAATATGTATATGATTGTGGTGAAATGTTAAACTACCTTGTTGGTTCATTCTTCATACTGTTGTGTTTATCTCTTACTAACGTTAGCAAAGCTCACTTGCATTGAGATCATCTAGCGGCCATATTTCAGTAGCCATGAAAAGACATGCTAAAATATGAATGAGCATGGTGATGATGCGTTAATAACCTGTCAGTAATGCCTGTCTGGTTAAACGCCAGAGCTACTTGGTTTATGCTGAGCTCCACTGTTAAACAACTGTTACCAGCACTGCAGACTGAACCAGAAATGATCCTTCTTTACATAGTGCTTCATGATGTTTGGAGAAAATACTTGGAGTTGCAGAATATTCTTTGAGTAAACTGGATCATGACTACACTATTAATCTGACACATTTTAACTTGTTTTTTATATCTAAAAGACTTCTCCTGCCACCTCGCCCTTCTTCCTTTCTTTTCTGAATAATGTATGAAATATCAGTATTTGTATGAGATAATTCTTTAAAGCTAAATCATTTCCCCTTCTCTCTCTCTCTTTTAAAATACTAGGTGGATTAAAGATGACCCCACCCTGTTGGACAAATTTGCTCCCATGAAGGAGGACCTTGTTCTGTAGAATTCTGTTGCTGTGGTCTGACAGAGGGGATGTTCAGGTTCAGGTTCAGGTTACTTTATTTGTACCCGTAGGTAGATTTGTTTTGCAGTCTGGTGACATCCATATTTACAAGCCACTAATTACATTCAACATAGACACAAACACAGGCACACATCTTACAAAATAGGTAAATATAAAATATGTACAATATAATTTTTATAGCTTGTTCAACTCTTTGACAGCAGCAGGGACAAAGCTATTTTTGTAGCGCTGGGTTTTGCTTTTTGGGACAACAAACCTCCGTCTGGAGGGAAGAAGCTGAAAGTTACAGTGCAAAGGGTGGGAGTCATCATTTAAAATCGAGTCAGCCATCCTCTGTACTTGTCTGGTGTACAGAGATGTCAGGCTCAGCTGTGACTCACCAAGCAAATGACTGGACCATCTGACTACCTGATCCAAGGATTTCCTCTGTTTCAGTTTTATCTGACCAAACCATGACATTAAAGAAAAGGATAAAACAGATTCAATAAAAGCCCGATAAAACATAGTCATTATGGTTCGGTCAATTTGGAAGCGTGCAAGTTTCCTCAAACAATGCAAATTTTGCTGACCCTTTTTGCACACCCTTTCACAGTTCACTTCAAAGTTTAATTTACTATCAATAATCGTCCCAAGATATTTGTACGATTGTACACATTCGGTGGTCTGGCCTTTTAGTATGGTGACTTTGTGCCTGGGAGTTTTCCTCCTAAAGTCAATAATCATATCTTTCGTTTTTGTTGTATTCAGCTGCAGGTAGGAATCCTCACACCAGTGGACAAAGTCATCAACTACTGGGCCATGGCCACTCTCACCATCCTGGAGGAGACTGACAATGACTGAGTCATCAGCATACTTTATAATGTGTCTGTTGTCATGTCTGCTCCGACACATGTTTGTGTACAGGATGAAGAGTAGTGGTGACAACACACACCCCTGAGGAGAGCCAGTAGAAGAGCACTTTAGGTCAGACAATGTGTCATTGACCCTTACTCTCTGCGTCCTGTTGGTTAAGAAATCCAGAATCCAACCCACCAGATTATTGCTCAAATCAAATTGTTGCAGGAGCCTTTCAACTAAAATATGAGGTTGGATTGTATTAAAGGCAGAAGAAAAGTCCACAAATAAAAGCCTGGCGTGTGTCCCATTAAAATCCAGATGTTGACAGACATGATGGAGGTGCTGGGAGACGACATCCTCCAGTATGGAAAGTTTAAAGGAAACTCCTTCAGATGGCTGCTGGAAAAATGATATTAAATATTATTATGCGTCCTATCAAGGTTCTTCAGAAGGAGGAGGCTTCGGGTATTAGCATGGCTGAAGGTAACAGGAAGGACAGTCTGCAGTCATTGATAGACTCTGCCTTCAGCTTCCCAGAGATCAAGTCTCTTTTGGACGTTGAGGCTAGTGGAGTGGGTGTTGTTACTGAAGCAGCAGTCAGCTTCTGCCACCACACCTGCAGGATACGCCTCAAGCAATGCTCAGAAGCACCTCGGTAAGTTTTTATCACAATGAATATTAACATTTATTAAAAATGTAAGTTTAATTTTTTTAGCTAGATGTATGAATTTACATTTCAAACATCCTATCTGACATGTGAAATATGTTTTTATTTACCTCAAATCAGATTTACTTTTGTACATTCTAATTATTTTTTCCTCACAGGGATGGATGAGGATCAACAGCTGGAAGCAGCAATGTTGAGCATCCCAGCTGTAAAGCTACAAGTGAAGAGCCGTAAGTCCATGTTTATCAATCTGACTAAAGAACACCATTGGTGTCAGTCTAGGTCTGTTTGTTTCTGATGTCAGTACCTGTCTGTTGTCTCTGTGTAACCAGTTGTCACGTCAGCCGAGTGTCACCAGGAGCAAAGACAGGTTTTTAAATGAAACACATTTTACCATTTCCCAACGGGGCAGACCCTGGACCAGCACCATCTGACCTTCACCTTCTCTGCTGGTGTATTTCTAAATGAAGAGATGCTATCAGAAGAAAGCCAGGGACCTCCAACACTTAGTGGTAAAGCAATATGGTGTTTTGAACTAACAGTTCAGTGTCATGTATTAACATGATCAACTGATGAACTCTTTTTGTTTTATTATTTTTTCCAGAAGTTTCTGATGCTCTACTGTTGGCCCTGTGACCCATAAAGACAGGTGGAAAGATCTTCATGTTGGACACCACCAATGGGAAAGGTCATTGACAGCCTGCTGCAAAAACATCATGGGAAGAAGGATTTCCTACAGCTTGAAGAGCACAGTTACAGTGGGAGAATTAAGCATTTGATCCCCTACTGAATTTGTAAGTTTACCCCCTAACAAAAAAATGAAGAGTCCAAAAATTTTTTATGGTAGGTTTATTTTAACACAGACAGATCAACAACAACAACAAAAAATCCAGAAAAATATTAAATAAGGGTTATAAATTAATTTGCATTTGATCAAGGGAAGTAAGTATTTGATCCCCAAGTAAAACATGATTAGTACTTGGTGGAGAAACCCTTGTAGCATCACAGACGTTTCTTGTAGTTGGTTACCAGGTTTGTGCACATCTCAGGAGGGATTTTGGTCCACTCCTCTTTACAGATAGATGTACAGACAGATGTACAGATGCCCTCTTTACAGGGCAGCACGGTGGTGCAGTGGTTAGCACTGTTGTCTTACAGCTAGAAGGTTCCTGGTTCAAATCCCCAGGTTGGCAGGGGTTGGAACCTTTCTGTGTGGAGTTTGCATGTTCTCCCTGTGCTGTGTGGGTTTACTCTGGGGGCTCCGGTTTCCTTCCACAATCCAAAGACATGCATGTTAGGTTAATTGGTTGTTCTAAAATTGTCCCTAGGTATCTGTTTCCTATAGGCCCTTAGAATAGAGGGTTAGTATTAGTGAAAGCGCTTTGAGTGGTCTTTGTGACTAGAAAAGCGCTATATAAGTGCAGGTTAGTTAGTAGTTAGTTAGTTAGATACTCTCCAAATCCGGAAGGTTTCCAGGCTGTCGCTTGGCAACTCAAAGTTTCAGTTCCCTCCACAGATTTTCTATGGGATTAAGGTCCAGAGACTGGCTAGGCCACTCCAGGACCTTAATGTGCTTCTTCTTGAGCCACTCCTTTGTTACCTTGGCTGTATGTTTTGGGTCATTGTCATACTGGAAGACCCATCCGTGAGCCATCACCAGTGTTCTGCCTGAGGCCAGGGGGTTCTCATCCAAGATTCTACAGTACATGGTCATGTTCATCGGCCCCTAAATGTGGTGAAATCTCCCTGTACCCTTAGAAAAGTCACAGCCCCAAAGCAGAATGTTTCCACCTCCATGTTTCACAGTGGGGATGGGGTTCTTCCGGTCACATTCAGTGTTTCTCTGTCTCCGAACATGGTGAGTCAAATTGATTCCAGAGCTCAATTTTAGTCTCATCTGACCACACCATATTCTCCCAAGCCTTCTCTGGATCATTCAGGTGTTCAATGACAAACTTCAGATGTGCCCTCTTGAGCAGGGAGGGGGTTGGGGGGATAAGGACCCGTATTTATATAGCGCTTTATCCAGACTCAAAGACCACTCAAAGCGCTTCACTAACAAGAACCCTCTATTCTAAAGGCCTATAGGAGACATGTACCTAGGGACAATTTAGAAAGGCCAATTAACCTAACATGCATGTCACTGGATTGTGGGAGGAAACCCATGCAGCACAGGGAGAACATGCAAACTCTACACAGAAAAGGTCCTACCCCTGCCAGCCTGGAGATTTGAACCTGGAACCTTCTAGCTGTTAGGCAAAAGTGCTAACCACTGTACCACCGTGCTGCCCTATCCTTGCGGACACTGCAGGATCTCAATCTATTATGGCGACGTGTGTTACCAATGATTTTCTTGGTGATTGTGGTCCCAGCTCCCTTGAGATCATTAACAAGCTCCTCCTGTGTAATTCTGGGCTGATCCCTCACCTTTCTCAGAATCATTCTTACCCCATGAGGTGAAATCTTGCCTAGAGCTCCAGAACAAGGGCAACTGACTTTTACCTTCCTGTCCAGGTGTACCCAGCCTCTCTCTACGTGTAAGTAAGCCACCTATTTTTTTTTTAAGAAGAAGACATCACACAGAATGCCCATAGCACACAACCATTACTTCCTCTCTATTTAATACAGTACAGGTTAATATAAAATATCATATAAATATGACTGCTGCCTCCAGTTAATTCTGTGGGACTGTAGAGCCTGTAAAGTATGTAACTAGTTGCATGTACTCAAACACATTCATTCAAGTAACTTTTCACAACATTCTACTTTCATGAGTAGATTTATTGCAAAATTTTTTATACTCTTATAAAATACCTAGAATCTCCAAAAGTAATACCTAGAATCTCCAAAAGTACAATGGGAGGCAGAGCCTTCAGTTATCAAGCTCCTCTCCTGTGGAATCAGCTGCCAATCTGGATTCGGGAGTCAGACTCGATCTCTGTTTTTAAGAATAGGGCTAAAACCTACCTTTTTGATATAGCCTACAATTAGGGAGGGATCATGTGTTTCTGAACCCTCCCTTAGTTATGCTGCTAATAGGTTTAGTCAGCCGGGGGACCTCCAGTAATGCACTGGGCCTCACTCCTTTCCTCACTCTCTATGAAATATTTTTTTTGCTGGTCATTAACATCTGTTTGTTCTCTCCCATAGATTGAGTCCCCATCGTGCTGTTTGCTCTCTACATGTCTGTTCTTTTCTTCTTCTCTATCCCCTCACCCCCCAGCCAGTCGCAGCAGATGACTGCCCCTCCCTGAGCCTGGTTCTGCTGGAGGTTTCTTCCTGTTAAAAGGGAGTTTTTCCTCTCCACCGTCGCCAAGTGCTTGCTCACAGGGGATCGCCTGATTGCTGGGGTCTTTCTGCAACTGTGGGGGTTTCCCCCTACAGTTGATAGTGCTATGAGATGACTGTTGTTGTGAAATGGCGCTATATAAATAAAGTTGAATTGAATTGAATTGAACTCTTGCTTGAGTAATTTGTTAAAAAAAAAAAAAACACTAACTCATCTGCTTGGTTGTACTCTGAGTAACTTGACTTCACTGATTTGAAATGAGTGTCAGTCCACATTTGAAATTATTTACTTCATTGCTGCTGCTACAGTATGATTTGTATTAATATTACATGGAACACGTTTCTAGTTTGTTTTGTTTATATTTTGCTTTGTCTAACACATGTACAGAAAATCCACACAAATTGTAAAATTGCAAATTTTCAAGAAAGGAGTTGCAAATTTTGAGTAAAAAGTTGTAAATATACACAAAAAAGATCACAAATTTATCACAAAATGTTGCAAATGTCATGACGGCCTCTGGGCCGTCATTGGCGTCATCAACTCCAGCTGCGCACAGACCAACAGGTGTTAATCAATGGCTGTTAAAAGCCAGCGTCGCTGGCAGCCCGTCACGGAGTCATCTGTCCTCCTCGTTGGAGTATGAGCCTGAACTCCGCTCTCTGGTCTCGTCAGGAATTTCTCTTGTCTCGTCTGGAACCTCTCTTGCCTCGTCAAGAACCTCTCTTGCTTCATCAAGGACTTCTCATCAGTCTCAACCAAGTAAGAGAACAATTTGCTACTCAACCCCTTGTCTATACCCCTGTGCACAGGTGGACCTCCTTGGCGGCGGACCTGCGTCCCCAGCTGACGGGGCAACGCCATCTCGCCCACATAGCGCTTCGCTACCACCGCGACTACCGGTACGTCTTGCTCCTCAGCTGCCAGAACTGTTGTTATTTCAGTTACAGGAGTATTGGCCACCTCTGTCAGTGGAGTCTCTGTCATCGTCATCAGCTATATCATCATCACCACATTCTGTGGAATCACTAACCTTGTCATCGTTTGGATTATCGTCACTCCGGTCTGTGAAGTCACAACCAGAGTTATCATCAGGATTTTCCTTGTCACTGCCATGGGTGGAAACCCAGCACGTTCACGGACACCTTCACCTCCACGCTGCACGGCCGCTGGAACTCAGCAGGGCGTAACCTGTGCTACACCCAAGTAAGCCTCTCTACCTGCAGCTCATCACAAGTGTGGAACAAAAGTAATTGTTTTCTGCTTGTATGTTCCAGGGTTACCGGGTCTCCGTCCAGGCTGCTCAGCTCCGGTGACCAGAACACTATCCACGCACTCACACACGCATTACACTCACTCACTATTAAATAGAGATTATTGTCACTATCTGCCTGTGTCAGTGTCTGTCTCCTGGGTCCTAAATCATGTCAGTACGACTCTGTCACGTTGACCCAGCGGACAGTTCACTGTCGCGCCAAATCAACACTCTTTGCGCCCGGGTAGATTTACTAGCTCACCAACAGACAGTAATCTTGAACCAGCAAACTTTAATTAATGGTTGGCTGGATCATCTGGAAGGACACCAGACGATTTCCCCGACCGCAAACATCTCAGCCCCTGCAGGCTTAGCATCTGGACAAGCTAACACCTCCTCGTCCTCTCGCCTCACCCCTATCCCCACACCTGCCCGGTTCAGCGGAAAACTCGGGGAAGCTCGAGGGTTCCTATTACAATGTGAATCAGTTTTTCTTCACGTTCCGGGGGATTTCACCCTTGATTCAAGTCGGATTGGTTATGTCATAAATTTGCTGGCAGGAAGAGCCTTAGACTGGGTGTATTCAATCATGGCTAAACCAAGCTATTCCCAGCTTACTTACCAGGAGTTTGTGACTGAGTTTATGTCCGTATTTGACCATACTGATAGGGGTGAGGTGTTGACAGAACGGTTGCTGAGCTTACAACAGGGAAAAAGATCAGCTGCTGATTACGCTATTGACTTCCGGGTCCTGGCTGCAGAGATTGGGTGGGGGGAGCCATCACTGTGTGGTATTTTCCTACGTAGTCTTAACGATGAGCTAAAGGATGAGTTAGCGGCATGGGACAAACCGGACAATTTGCGGGATTTGACTGCCCTAGCGGTTAGTCTGGATAGCAGATTAAGGGAACGGGCGGCTGAACGGCGTACAACTTCCCGTTCAGTTAAACTCCGCCCTCGCGTCCCTAACTCTCCTCTTCTCGCTTTACCCGCGTCAGAGGAATCCCCGGATCAAGAGGCTATGATCATTGGCCGGTCGAAAGTGTCAGCAGCTGAGAAACAACGCCGCAGGGATCAGGACCTTTGTTTCTACTGTGGGAAAGAGTCACATGGGGTGTTCGAATGTCCCAGTAAGTTAAAAGGGAAGGCCCGTGGATCGCAGTAGGGGGATTCACGGGCAAGAACTCAGAAGAATCCCTTACTTGTTGTCGATTACCTCTCAGACTTATCCATACACATACAGAACACTCCACACTAGCGTTAGTAGATTCTGGAGCTGAGCAAAATTTCATTTCTAGAGACCTGGCAACCCGGATGGGTCTTAACTGTTAGACTCTAGACCCCCCTGTCAAACTGATCACCTTGTCTAAGGCGTCTTTGACCACCGTTGCCCATCAGACGGCCCCCGTGTCAATCATTGTATCAGGAAATCACAGGGCGGAAATTCAGTTTCTTGTGTTGCCCGCTTCTTCTTCGCCCGTTATCTTGGGGTACCCCTGGCTGCGCCTACATAACCCCACCATTGACTGGCAAGCTGGGAGAGTAACGGCATGGAGTACGTTCTGCCTTAGTGCCTGCCTCCAATCAGCGGCGTGCGCCCCATCCGTCAAGGTGCCTCTGCCTGATTCATCTCCACCGGACTTGTCCAAGGTGCCAGAGGTCTACCACGATTTGGGGCTGGTGTTTAGCAAGTCTCGGGCGTTGTCCTTACCCCCCCCCCCCCCATCGTCTGTATGACTGCGCGATCAACCTGAAGGCTGGGGCCCCTCTTCCTGCAAGCCGCCTTTACAGCCTATCAGCCCCGGAGCGTGAGGCCATGGATACGTACATCAAGGAGTCCTTGGCCTCTGGTATCATCCGCCCGTCGTCTTCGGCAGTGGGAGCCAGATTTTTTTTTGTTGGGAAGAAGGACGGTTCACTACGCCCCTGCATCAACTTCCGGGGACTGAATGAAATAACAGTAAAAGACAAATATACTTTGCCTCTGATGAACACTGCTTTTGACTCCCTCCAGGGGGCGTCCTGGTTTACTAAACTGGACCTTAGGAATGCCTACCATCTAGTGCGCATAAGGGAAGGAGATGAGTGGAAGACGGCTTTTCGGACCCCTAGCGGGCATTTTGAGTATCTGGTAATGCCGTTTGGGTTAACTAACGCTCCAGCCGTCTTCCAGCGATTGATAAATGATGTATTACGGGATTTTCTGAACTCGTTTGTTTTTGTTTATCTTGATGACATTCTCACCTTCTCCCGCACACTAGAGGAACATCGGGTGCATGTCCGCAGGGTACTACAGCGCCGCCTCCTGGAGAACCAACTATTTGTCAAGGCTGAAAAATGTGAGTTCCACACTGATCAAACCTCCTTCCTTGGGTTTATTATAGCTCGGAACCAGGTGCTCCCTGACCCGGCCAAGGTCAAGGCGGTTGTGGATTGGCCTGCACCCACCTCCAGAAAGCAGCTTCAAGGGTTCCTGGGGTTTTCTAATTTTTATAGGAGGTTCGTGCCAAACTTTGGTAATATTGCCCGTCCTCTGACTGCTCTCACCTCCCCTAAGACTAACTAACTAACTAACCTGCACTTATATAGCGCTTTTCTAGTCACAAAGACCACTCAAAGCGCTTTCATTAATACTAACCCTCTATTCTAAGGGCCTATAGGAAACAGATATCTAGGGACAATTTTTAGAACAGCCAATTAACCTAACATGCATGTTTTTGGCATGTGGGAGGAAACCGGAGAAATCCCGGAGTAAACCCACACAACACGGGGAGAACATGCAAACTCCACACAGATCACTGTTGGTCGGGGGCTGGGATCGAACCCACGATCCCCACAATCCCCCGGCCAAGGGTAAACTGTTCTGCCGCAGTGCTAACCACTGCACCACCGTGCAGCCAGAGCCAAGACCCCGTTTTGCTGGAGTAAGGAGGCAGCTGGAGCATTTGAGAAGCTCAAGAGGGAGTTCGCCTCGGCCCCGAGTCCTTACTCAGGTGGACCCGAAGCTGCAGTGCTTGGTGGAGGTGGACGCCTCTGATTCAGGAGTTGGAGCGGTACTCTCCCAACGTTCTCCTGAGGACGGTAAGATTCGCCCTTGTGCTTATTTCTCTCACCGTCTCACCCCTGCAGAGAGGAATTACAGCATCGGAGACAGGGAGTTGCTGGCTGTGAAACTCGCCTTGGAGGAATGGAGACATTGGCTGGAGGGGGCTGCTCAGCCGTTTGTGGTTTGGACTGATCACCGCAACCTGGAGTACCTCAGGACGGCGAAGTGCCTGAATGCACGCCAGGCTCGCTGGTCCCTCTTCTTCGGCCGTTTTAACTTTACCATCACTTACCGGCCGGGAAGCAAGAACGGTAAGCCGGATGCCCTCTCACGGCAGTTTGACACGCCGTCCTCTGAGGACCAGGAGACCCCTATCCTGCCACCTTCCTGCGTCGTGGGCGCCCTGTCCTGGGGAATCTTCAAGACGGTTTGCCAGGCTCAGAAGACCGAGCCGGACCCGGTGGGGGGGGGGGGGGGGGGCGGGCCGCTTGTTTGTTCCACGCGCTATCCGGGGCAAGGTGATCGAGTGGGGTCACGCTTCCAAGTTGGCTTGTCATCCTGGAGTGGGTCGGACTGTGGATCTCCTCCAAAGGACCTTCTGGTGGCCAGGGCTACGGAAGGACGTTGTAGGTTACATCCGGGCCTGCGCTCAGTGTGCCACCGGGAAGACGACATCATCCCCCCCGGCGGGCCTGCTACACCCGTTGCCGGTTCCTTCACGCCCCTGGTCTCACGTAGCTATGGACTTTGTGACTGGTTTACCCATTTCAGATGACTACACCACGGTTTTAACCATCGTGGACCAGTTCTCGAAGGCAGCCCATTTTGTGCCACTTCGGGGTTTGCCTTCGGCCCAGGAGACAGCGGATCTCCTTGTGCAACATGTGGTCCGCCTTCATGGTATCCCTGCTGATATTGTGTCGGATCGAGGACCTCAGTTTGTATCACAAGTTTGGAAGGCTTTCTGCACGGCACTGGGAGCCACAGCCAGCCTCTCCTCTGGTTATCACCCTCAGAGCAATGGCCAGTGCGAGCGGGCTAATCAGGAGCTTGAGGCCGCCCTATGCTGTGTCATCTCCTCCTGCTCATCCTCCTGGAGCAAGTTCCTTCCTTGGATTGAGTACGCTCACAACGCCACGATCTCCACGGCTACGGGCATCTCCCCGTTCAAGGCATCTTTCGGGTTTGATCCTCCGCTGTTCCTGGAGGAGGAAAAGGAGGTAGCGGTTCCTTCAGTCCAAGCACACATCAAGCGCTGCCGGCGAGTTTGGCTCGTTGCCCACCAAGCCTTGCTGAAGACTACCAAACGCAATATCCAGGTGGCCAACCGGCATAGGAGACCCGCCCCAGACTATAAGGTGGGTCAGAAAGTCTGGTTGTCAACCCGGAATATTGGTGTACCAGCCGAAAAACGTAAGCTCACTAAGCGCTTCATTGGCCCCTACACCATTAATCGTGTTATTAACCCTGTCTCTGTGCGCTTGTCTCTCCCCTCTTCGATGCGTATCTGCCCCACCTTTCATGTCTCCCAGGTCAAACCGTACGTCTCTGATCCCCTGTGCCCTGCTCCCGCGGCTCCCGCACCCCCGAGGATGATCGATGGCCATCCGGCCTGGGGGGTGACTGCCATCCTGGATGTCCGCAGGCGGGGTCGTGGTCTTCAGTATTTGGTGGACTGGGAGGGCTTTGGACCGGAGGATCGTTCTTGGATTCGCCCAGCGTTGATCCTGGATAAACAGCTGATTCGCAATTTCCATCGGGCGAATCCAGGTAGGATTGGGCAGGTGCCTGGAGGCACTGCTAGAGGGGGGAGTACTGTCATGGCGGCCTCTGGGCTGTCATTGGCGTCATCAACTCCAGCTGCGCACAGACCAACAGGTGTTAATCAACGGCTGTTAAAAGCCAGCGTCGCTGACAGCCCGTCACGGAGTCGTCTGTCCTCCTCGTTGGAGTATGAGCCTGAACTCCGCTCTCTGGTCTCGTCAGGAATTTCTCTTGTCTCGTCTGGAACCTCTCTTGCCTTGTCAAGAACCTCTCTTGCTTCATCAAGGACTTCTCATCAGTCTCAACCAAGTAAGAGAACAATTTGCTACTCAACCCCTTGTCTATACCCCTGTGCACAGGTGGACCTCCTTGGCGGCGGACCTGCGTCCCCAGCTGACAGGGCAACGCCATCTCACCCACGTAGCGCTTCGCTACCACCGCGACTACCGGTACGTCTTGCTCCTCAGCTGCCAGAACTGTTGTTATTTCAGTTACAGGAGTATTGGCCACCTCTGTCAGTGGAGTCTCTGTCATCGTCATCAGCTATATCATCATCACCACATTCTGTGGAATCACTAACCTTGTCATCGTTTGGATTATCGTCACTCCGGTCTGTGAAGTCACAGCCAGAGTTATCATCAGGATTTTCCTCGTCACTGCCACGGGTGGAAACCCCAGCACGTTCACGGACACCTTCACCTCCACGCTGCACGGCAGCTGGAACTCAGCAGGGCGTAACCTGTGCTACACCCAAGTAAGCCTCTCTACCTGCAGCTCATCATGAGTGTGGAACAAAAGTAATTGTTTTCTGCTTGTATGTTCCAGGGTTACCGGGTCTCCGTCCAGGCTGCTCAGCTCCAGTGACCAGAACACCATCCACGCACTCACACACGCATTACGCTCACTCACTATTAAATAGAGATTATTGTCACTATCTGCCTGTGTCAGTGTCTGTCTCCTGGGTCCTAAATCATGTCAGCAAATGCATTGTAAAAGTTGTGAATTTAAGAAAAAAAAAGATTTATGTACATTTTTGACAAAGTTTCAAAAATTCAAAAGAAAAAAATGTTACTGTTTTCAGGGAAAAAAGTTAATAGGAAGAGTAAAATTATTACTTTGTATTCAGGTAACTTTCTTTTCTTTATACTCCTACTTAAATATTTTTTTTGTGTCTTATGCATCAGCCTTAATAGGCCTTGATATTCAGTATGTCCACGCTACTTTCGCACCTTCCTTGTAATTTAAAAAAAAAGATACATTGGGCATATTAATCAGATTCACTCTATGGTAAAAGTTTGTGTTTTCCTTGTTTTGTTGTCCTTGTTTATAACTGCTTGTCATCAGCAATTTTGACTTTGTTGTCAAAGAAAATGAGTTAATAATTAAAGGTTATTCAAAATCTACTTTTCCCACTTTCAAGTAATTTCTGAACAATTGCTTTTATCAGATTTTGACTCCATAACAACTGGTTATGTGATGAGTATGTTTCAATTTTAAACTGACTTGTAAGAATTGAACTTATAGAAAAATATACACCGTTGTTCAAGTTCAGTCTTGCAATAAATTGTTTATCAGCTAAAACTATCAAGGTGAGTTAATGTGACTATAGTTTTTTTTAAAAAAGTACAAAATTAACAGTCAAACTCAAAAATTTAACTAGAATAAAGCTTTTTCTTTAACCTCTTGCACTCCGGTGTACCGCGGGCGGACACGTCTCTGCGTCCTAGAGCGCACGAGGGCGCACGAGGGCGCTGCGTCCTAGAGCGCACTGAAAAAAAAAGCTGCATTTCCGTTCTTCCACTACAGACACAGCCGTGAACAGAAAGCCAAAGGAGTGCTTTGATTGGTTTAGATGTGATTGACCTCTCATTCAACTAATAAGAGCCTTGAATTGGGTTTCTGAAACCTTGAAGAACCAATGACTGAAAACCTAGCAAGAAGGACCCGCCTACCAACGGCTGCGAATACAGCCAGCCAATTGAAGCACAGAAGTTCGAAAGCTGTTTTGTGTAAGGCTGGGTGACACACAGGCATTCCCCAGTCTTTTTTTCTAACTACTGTTCTTATTTGTTTTGAAAAATCGTTTGCCAAAACCGCAATCATGGAAGCACAAAACCGCAATAATGGAATTATGGTTTGACCGGGTCGCGTGACCAGAACCACGAGTCCGTAACAAGTGGACCAGCGTCATGTTCGTCTGACAATGAGGAAGAGAAGTTCGCCAGCGACACTGCTGTTGTGGACAGGTAAGTGTTATAAGCTAAATTATTCTTTATCCCTGAAAATTGTAATCCAAATGACTTTTGACCGATCGGTAAATTACAACTGTGTGTTATTGCAACAGTCCGGGTCTGTCATGTTGTGAATGCCCCCCCCCCCCCGCTACTCTTCTGTAGCGGATTGCAGATATATTGCAGATATTTTAGTTCAACTGTGCGTATTAGACCGCGGCGCACCGTCACCGCTTTCCGTCATGTAGCGATGGACAATGTCCGTCGGGGGGGTGGGGGAGTTGTTATCTTCTACATTACAGATATTCTAGTATAATTTTTAGTGCACTGTAGGTTATTTTTTCTTGTAAAAAAAAGCCACACATTTTTTACGTGCCATGCTTCTTTGTGTGTGGGGGGCTTGTTTGTTCATTCATTCATTCATGAATGAATAAACAACACCCCCTCCACACACACACACACACACACACACACACACACACACAGCCCTTCACCTTTCATTAGAGCCCAAGATGAAGCTTCTATATTGAATCTTTCAAAAGTTACAGACGTTTTTCCAAACTGTGCCATTTGGCACAATTTGGCACAGTTCAAAAACGCCTGGGAACAACCTAAGAAAAAAGCTGTGTAATATATTCATTTTTTGTGGTATTGTTACAAAATTTTGACCTCAGCTGGATAACACTTGGTTCTACATTTCTGTTACATTTTCCAGCCAGTATCTGAAGCTGTGTGTTATTTGCAAGCATTTGTATCCAAAAAAACACCCAGGCGAAATTTATTTTCTTCAAGTTCAGTATGTTTAGATGACTGTTACTCAGTGGCAGGAGCACTTAGAGAGATTATGACTGTTTTGGCAAAAAAATTCAAAGTGTTTTCTTTCAAATGAGAACAACCCCATGAAGATGCTGCAAAGGGTTGAAGAACAGCTTTTGATTTACTTTGGGTACGTTATTTTTTGGCATTTTTAGGGAAATTGACCAGAGTGCAAGGGGTTAACAAATACCTATCAGCACCCTGGGCAGCTACTCCAACACTTAGCGGTGTTGTTCAGCACCTTGGACAGCGACTTGCTTTTTGATTGGCTGTCACCCTGTTACAGCTATTCACAACTGGCCCTATGAGCCAAACAGGAATTTCCTCCTGGTAGCACTGAGCTATAGTGGAGGTGTACCTTAAGGTGTCAGGAACTGCACCGCTGGCTAATTCCTTATGGAGGAGCGATCTGTAACAAAACTCTAAACTTTTCTTGCTTTAGTGAAACTGTAGGACTTACCCCATATAGGCTGAAAAAGTCAGAGCAATCTCAATTTCAGTCCTAGCAGTGACATGGCTGTTTTTTTACTTAACCCAGTGACTGGCACAAAAGCACCACAGAAACGGCAGACAGGTTTAAAGTGTTTATTATCAATGAAATAGTGCAGGTGGTGTCGGTGTGCTGGCAGTCCTGTAGGAGAGAAAAGGGGAGAGATTAGGCAGAGAAACACAGCTGAGCAGATTTTACGCTGTTGTTGAACATGTTTCGCTCTTACTCAGAATTGGTGCGGTAACAAATGGTGGAGTGCACAGCGAGGACTGCGTCTCTTCGCGGGAAAGGTGACGGGGAAACACAGCTGAGGAAAAAAACCTGCTTGGTTCCAGGCTGTAGCGAGGATACAGTGAGTGTGCTGCCAGCTTAATTGTGATTCCTCGTGTTTTCCTTCCGGGAGGAATCCACCAGGAGGGAGTCCAAGCTGGTGACCCGTGCACAGGTGAGTAATAGACAGGGGAGATTTAATAAGATATTCCTCACATGGTTTCCAGGCAGGGCACAGGGGCAGAGAAGCAGGCGAAGTAAGGGGTACAGGCAGGAGCTGGTGTGGAGTGTGGTGGGGACAGCGGCTCAGGGTAGTCTGACAATCCCACCATTTGAGACAGTCTCTGTAGGTCTTTTGTAGGCAGCCCATTGATGAGCAGCAGGAGATGAGGAGGGACAGCTGCACCTAATTAAGGAGAGAAGGCTGCAGAGGAGAGAGAGAAAGAGACACTCTTTCCTGGATCATAACAAGCAGGAATTAAAACAAACTTAAAATTATTCAATGAAACTTACAAAGTGCATGCCCAAGAAGGGAGACAGGGAGATGTGTACAGTCGAAAAGCACGTCCAGAATGCCGGGAAGCCACCACACATGCTTTTATTTTTGATTGATTTACTCATCATTTAAAATGACATTGTATGAAAGATACAACATGTATTTAAAAACAGTGGGATGACACAAGAAAGTGTGCACACTTATTTCCACTGTGGTCCCCCTGACCTTTATATGAGTGTCAGCTGACCTCAGCCTACTCAGCCGGTAGCCTAAGACGGCAAAAGTTGCTTCAGTGAATAGAAAATGAATGCAACGCTGCCAAACACCAGCAAACGTTTGTAAAAATTGCGTGTGCTGGATTTAAAAAAAAAAAAAATCCTGCTCACGAATGTAATTTCACCCACGTTTGGAGTCATTTCTCTGATTTTCTAAATGTGGATTCAAATGCTGTAGTGTGAATCCACCATTGTATTCTTGGTCTTGTCTTAGTCTTGGTAGACTCTGGCTGTGATGAGGTCTTGACTATGAGATGTAGGGTATCGAGGTTGAAAGCTGTTGTCCTCGGCTGTAGCAACACCCTGAGCAGAAGCACCTTTACATTAATAACACAACACAACAAAAATAATTTTTTTGTAAGTTGTCTGTGTTTTTTCGGCTGATTTAAGACAATTTAGCACCGCTGAATCCGAAAATGACATCCGTTTCTCTCAATCAGGTCAGGTTTTTATGCTAAGATGTAAGAAGTTGTACAGCAGTTGTACAGCTGTACTGTAAATTGAATGGTAGACACTGAAAAAGGTAAGTACATGTAAATTGAATGTTACGTCGTCATTGTTCAAAATTCAGAGAATTTCAAGAAATAAAAAAGAATTTTGCATCATATAAAGCGAAAATACCCGTACATGTAAATAAAAATGTAAGAAAACATGTGGCCATAATTCAAAAAGTTGACCTGATTGAGCAAAACCAATGTGATTTTTGGATTCAGCACATCAAAATTGTCCTAAACCAGCTACAAAAAACTTAGACAATAAATTTGGTGCTGACCAGTGTAATCGCCGTCTAACTGGCAGCAGCACTCCAGTTCTGCCTCGTGGTGAGAAGTTCCACAAATAAGTTCCAAACTCCAATATCCTGCGCTCGCACATTTAAAGGTGCACTACCACTCCAGAGATCCCATCCCAAACTACAATAAAAGCGAAATAAAAAGCTGCGCCGTCAACACAGCTCGTTTATTAAGCAGCAATCTGAGAAGACACTTCTTTGTTAGTGGCTTGTGATTAAAGGCGGCAAGACGGCAACGATCGGAAAGAGTTTCTTTGTGTCGCCGTTCAGGCCTCACTCCCACATCCCCCCAACACACGATAACTAGAACTCTCTGGGCACCAGACAGGAACGGCTGATAAATAATCTCGTCTTTTAGAGGCCTGGCAGACAGCAGAGTGGAGGAGAAATAATAATTCCACTTCATTTTTTTTTCTCCCTCAGCACCCTCAGCTAGTTTAGCCATAACACCACCCATCCCACCCAGCCACCCTCAGCTGAAACAGGCTGATACTTTCACTGAGAAGTGATTTCAAACTTTTAAACGGTTTCTCTGTGACTTGTATATCCTCTAATTGTTATTCATAGCTCTGTCAGGAGAAGGGGTGGTGTGGGGGGGGGGATGTCGAAAACGGACGATGGTGGAGAGGGAAGGGGATGGGAAGGAGAGGAGATGAAAGGAAGACAGGAGAAGAAGAAGAAGAAGAAGGGAAGGAATGGAAATTGTGAGTGGTAAAACCTGGGAAATGAGATAAAAATAGAGAAAATTAGGCAAACTGACACCCGCTGAACTTCTGTTTCCTCATGTGTTTTTATTAATTATTATTCTGTGTTGGACTGTCTTCATTTAGCGGCCTAATTATAAGGTACTCCTCAGATGGGGCCATCATGGAAGCTGCAGACAAACTCACATGGGACCCATAAGACAGCCCCAATTTAACCTTTGGTGGGGTCCACATGGACATGCTGTCTGGGTGGTTGCACCCATGTTCCTTCCAAATGACCTCATCACAGTGATCAGAGAGGCTGCTCTTTAAGCTCGCTGCATATCACATTATGCTCTGCACAGCTCAAGCGTGGCGTGTATCTTTAAACCTATGATACAGATACATATGCAGGCCTGAGAGGGTATAAAGGGATAGAAATTTGTTTTGCTTCTGGATATAACTCTGAGTGAAAGTCGTCACTGTTTTCTCTTTGCCAACAGATTTGAGTCAGATGTTTTAATGGGAAAATGAAGCACAGAGCTCTCTCATGGGGTTGTGGGAAATCTATTAAACATTGTATGCTTGTGGGGAAAAAAAAAAAAAGTCCCCTAATCTGGCATCCCAAAGGCATTCTTAGATTGTTTTTATGTGTGTTACAAAGTCTTGGCTGAAAGGACAGCCAACTTCTGAACAGCAGGAAGTAATTTCATACTTAATCCTTGTTTCAAAGTCATGGAGAATAGAAAGATGAATGACTCATTATAGTCAGGATGCACATGGATTTAAATACACTCATAAATTACACACATACTGAAAATCAGGGCAGTTTCCATCTTATTACTGTCTCATTACGGTCAAAACCAAGGCCCTGTTGAAGAAAGCCCAGCAGCGGCTGCACTTCCTCCGTGTCCTGAGGAAGAACAACCTTGACCAGAAGCTGCTGCTGGCAACAAACAAACTGACACAGCTGAAATAAACAGAAGACAAACTGTTTTTACTCGTGAAAAGGTTTCATCATGAGTCTGATATCTACACCTGTAAAAGAACGTGTGTGTGTGTGTGTGTGTGTGTGTGTGTGTGTGTGTGCCTGCGCGTGCATGAGCGTGCACGCAAAGTGAGTGTTTGCATGTGAGAGGTTTGCCAGGAAACATACAAAGAGAGCGGCAGGTCACAACAACCCCACCCCCCTCGGAAACGCAGAGCAAGCAAGACAGCGCCTCCAGCCCCCACAGAGCACAAATGCCCAAAGCCAGCAAGCCCCAGGACAGCCATGCAACCGCCCCAGGAGGGACGGATGAGGGAGGCTGGGCAGCGAAGCAGCTGGTGTTGCGCGCCCCCACCCCCAAACCGGGCCACCCGTGTCCCCCCAGCAGGGCCGGCGCCAGCACCAGCCCCAGGCCCCAGGCGCCATAAGGCCAATATTAAATCTAAATGATAAATATAACTCTAATATTAAATTTAAATGTTTAATGTTAAATCACAAATGCTTAATATAAACTTAAATGTTAAATGTTAAGTTTAAAGGATAAATATCAATCTAAATATTAAATATTAAATTTGAAGACTTAATGTAAAATTCTAAATGTTAAATATACATTTAAAAGTTAAATGTTAAATTTAAATGTTTAATGTTAAATCACAAATGTTAACTTCTGTATAAACTTAAAAGTTAAATATTAAATGTATATGTGAAATATAAATCTAAATATTAAATGTTGAATTTAAAGGTTTAATGTTAAATCTAAATATGGTTAACACCTGACTGTTTATGCTGCAGGGAAAAAGCTAAGGGTGGTATCGGACTATAAATATCTTGGTATAATTCTTGATTCCAATTTTACCTTCAGAAAACAAATTAAAACTGTAAAAAATATAATAAAGTTCAATTTGTCAAATTTTCACCATATTAGAAAATGTTTAACCATTGAGGCAGCAATGCTATATTTCAATGCCATGATAATGTCACATCTGTCACACTGCCTAACAAGCTGGGCTCAAGCTTCCTGTACACTCAAAACTATACAGTCAGCTTACCGTCAAGCTGTGAAGATACTTGATAGGAAACCGAACTGTAACCATTACTGTCACTGCCTTGCAAACCGTAGTTTATTGAGTTGAGACAATCTCATCAAATTTACAGATGTCCGTCTTGTTTATAAGATTTGACATGGTCCCCCCCCCCCCCACCCTGGTGCTTTAATACAACAGAGAACATCCTTTGCTAGACACACTAGGTCTGTAGAAAGAGGGGACTATGTAATACCTATGAAGAGGTTTACTTTTAGCCAGTCAGCTTTCTCAGTGAGAGCAGTTCACGCCTGGAACAGTCTGCCAATAGCTGTTAGAGACTTTGATACCTATCATTCTTTTAAAATGAACTTGAAATCATAGTTAAAACACAATCAAATATGTGACCACTTTGTGTAATTTTGTCTGAGTGTTCTGAAGTGTTTTTTTTTTTACTGCTTTACTGTTGTTTTGTTTTTATGTAGGTGCTGTCCTTGCTTTTTAATGTGTTTTGTTTCATGTGGAGTGTTGTCTCTTTAATTTATGTGTTTTACCTGCCCAGGGACTGCAGCTGAAAATTAGCCAATTGGCTAAACTAGCAAATTTACAGAAATGTTTATTAATGGGCATTGTCCCTGTAAAATTAAACCATTAAAATGAAAAAAAAATAATAAAAAATCTAAATTTAAATGTTAAATCTAAATGCCAAATATAAATATAAATGTAAATGTTAAAATTAAATGTTTAATGTTAAATCACAAATATTAAATATAAGCCTAAATGTTAAATAATAAATCTAAACATTAAATATTAATATTAAATGTTAAACTTAAAGGTTTAATGTTAAATCTAAATGCTAAATCTAAATCTCAACATTAAATGTTAAATTTAAACATTTAATACTAAATCATAATGTTAAATATAAATGCAAATGTTAAATATTGAATCTAAATATCATATGTTAAACCTAAGAGCTAAATATGATTCTAAATGGTAAATATAATTGTAAATGTTAAGTGTTAAATTTAAATGTCAAATCACAAATGTACATCTTATTATTAAATAATAAATACATTTACTAAATGTTAAATCTAAATGTTAGATGTTTAAGCTTAATGTTAAATGCTAAATGCAAACACTACAAATTTAGCTAATATACCATTTCAGACATTATAGCACAGACCGTATAACATTTAGATATATGTGACTTTTTTCTTGTAAATCTGACATTTTCTTGAAAGATTCAGACTTTCTCCTAAATTTGAAACTTATTTTTTATTATAAACTTGCAATTGTTACATTTTTCTTGTCAAATTGTGACTTTCTTGCAAAGTTTCTTGTAATTTTGGAACTTTCTCATAAATTTGCCACTTTTTTTTACTGTAATCCTGCAACTTTTTTTTTTTTTTTTTGCCATTTTCTTGTAAATTTGTGACTTTCTGTCATGTCCACTGTGTAGCTTCACAGCGAACAATTGGATTAGTTCGAGCCCAAAATGCAGGTGAAGAGGACGTGTTTATTAACAGAAAGGGGTAACACAAAATTACACAAAATACAAGAAAATGTTCAGTAGAAAGACAGTCTGTCACACAAGCAATGGATGTCTGAGCTCAGTTGGCAGGGGAGGAAGCCCCACTAACTCCCAGGGTGGAAGTGGGCAACGGGAAAGAAGGGCAGTTAATAACAGAGAAAGACTTACATAGGGCGTCAGAGCTCAGCGGGCCCTGGGAAAAAACAGCACCGTAGCAGTCCAAAGGGAAAGGGAGCCCAACGGCTCCAGGACATCAACAAAGGCAGGTGACTACAGGCTGACTGTGTATGCTGACTTAGCCGCGACACTGAATGCCCCCACTGTCACCCAACAAATACCAGGCAGACTAATGAGTGACAAGTGGACGCAGGTGTGCGGCGGGAGTCTGTGTATGAGTGCGTGTCACAATAAATGTGTGTGTGTGTGTGTGTGTGTGTGTGTGTGTGTGTGTGTGTGTGTGTGTATGAATAATGACAAGCAGCTGGTGAGTGTCTGGCAAGCGGAGAGAGAGAGGTAAGACTGTAGGCTGGCAGGGAGCCCGGCTCAGGTTCTAATCGCCTGCCAGCTGCAACTGATAAACAACAAATCAAGAAACTACGGCCACCAGTCATGGGCGGGGCTGAACATCAACCCCACACATGACATTTTCCCCATAAATCTGTGGCTTTTTTTTTTTTTGTAAATTTGGAACTTTCTCAAAAATTCTTAAAATTTTTAACTGTAAACTTGCAATTTTTTTTCTCATAAATATGACTTTTTTGTAAATTTGTAGCTTTTTTCTTGTAGAATTTCAACTTATTGACTCATATACAGTAGGGAAAATAAGTATTGAACACATCAACATTTTTCTCATCAAACAAACAATCTGATGGAGCCACTGACCTGGGATTTTCTCCAGATATTAGTAACAACCCAAGTAATCCATACATGCAAAGAAAGGCAACTGTGTTCACAAAACAAGGTATATTTAATAAAGTGGAATGACACAGGGAATAAGTATTGAACATGCTTGGTGAAATTCATTTTAATAATTAGCAGAAAAGCCTCTGTTGGTAATAACAGCTTCCAGATACCTCCTGTATTGAGAAACTAGGTGCAGGCTTTGCTCAGGAGGGATTTTAGCCCATTCTTCCACACAAATTGTCTTCAAATCTTGAAGTTTCCGTGGGTGTCTTCTGTGAACTCTGGTCTTCAATTTGTTCCATAGATTTTCAGTTGGATTCAGGTCAGGTGACTGATTGGGCCATTCAAGTAGCTTTATTTTCCTTCTCTGGAGTCAATTGACAGTTTCCTTGGCTGTTTGTTTGGGATCATTGTCTTGCTGAAATGTCCACCCTCATTTCATATTCAACATCATGACAGATGGCAACAGGTTCTTATCAAGGATGTCTCTGTACATTTGTCCATTCATCTTTCCTTCAATTATATGAAGTCTGCCTGTACCATGTGCTGAAAAACACTCCCACACCATGATGGGATGTGCAGTGTCATTTCTCCTCCAAACATGCTGTGTGTTGTGGCATCCAAAAAATTAAATTTTCATCTCATCTGACCAGACAATATTCTCCCAGAATGTTACTAGCTTGCCCAAATGTTGTGTAGCAAACTGAAAATGAGCTTCAACATGCTTTTTCTTCAGCAATGGAGTCTTGGACTCTTGGATAAATGTATTGATGGCGGTGCGCTTGGACACAGCGGCCCCTCTTGGCATCAGCGAGTGTGAGAGTTTTGAGTGTTTTGATCTTCCCAGACGTACATTCTGCAAAACTTACAACCGTGAGACCTTATTAAACATCAAGGTACTGCACGCTGCAAGAATCGTGGCGCTCGGTTGTGACTTGATCATTCTACGCCAGCATGGAATTCTGGCGGAGTCCCCGCTGGAGACTACCCGGGAGAGGAGGAAGCGTAAGCAGAGCAAACGTAAGCAAAAACGAGGAAAAAGGGCCGGGATTCATGCTAGGCTAAAGGCTAACCCCTCCACACCAGCAGTACCATTGATCCTTCTCTCTAATGTCCGCTCCCTCGACAACAAGCTGGACGAGCTGCTTCTGCTGAGAGAAACCCGGAGAGAGTGGAGGGACTGCTGTGTGCTTGCGTTCACGGAGACATGGCTCCACGACCATTGAATGGCCGTGTCATGGAAATGCCGAAGGGACGGCAGTGGCTCAGGAGGTAGAGCGGGTTGTCCAATAACCGGATGGTTGGCGGTTCGAATCTCGCTCTCCCCAGATATCCTGCCGTTGTGTCCCTGGGCAAGACACTTTACCCACTTTACCTCCAGTGTCCATAACACTGGGTATGAATGTGTATAAATGTTTGGTGGTGGCCAGAGAGGCCGTTGGCGCGGATTGGCAGCCACGTTTCCATCAGCCTTCCCCAGGGCAGCTGTGGCTACAGTAGTAGCTTGCCACTACCATTGTCTGTCTGGAGTGAATGAATAATGTATCTACTTGTAAAGCGTCTTTGAGTGTCTATGATAAAGCGCTATATAAATCTGATGCATTATTATTATTAATAAGGTACAATGGCATTCCGGGCAGACAGAGAAACTGCGAGCTCCAGTAAGAGCCATGGGGGGGCCTATGTATCTATGTTAACAAGAACTGGTGCGTTAGCGCCACGTTAGTATCTAAACACTGCTCTCCATTGGCGGAGTTCCTTATTGTAAACTGTCGGCCATATTATCTGCCGAGGGAATTCAGCAACGTGTTTGTAGCTGCTGTTTACATAGCGCCAAGCACTAATGCTAAAGCTAATGCTAATGCTAAAGAGGCACTCGGAGAGCTGCACGATGCTATTAGCGAAATCCAAACTTCACACCCGGAAAGTTTTGTGGTGGTTGCGGGGGATTTTAACCACACCAGTTTAAAGACTGTGCTCCCCAAGTTTAAACAATGTGTAGACTTTAAGACCAGAGGAGAGAACATGTTGGACTTGGTGCACACAAACACAGATGCTTAAAAGGCAACACCTCGCCCCCACCTCGGCCTTTCTGACCACATATCCGTGATGCTGGTGCCTGCCTACAAACCTCTACTGAAGCGCAGCAGGCCAGTAGTGAAACAAATCAGGATTTGGCCAGAGAGTGCAACCTCTGCACTGAAAGACTGTTTTCTGCACACAGACTGGGAGGTCTTCAAAATAGCAGCCTCCCAGGAAGACAAGATAGATGTGGAGGAGTATGCTGAAACGGTCACCAGTTACATCGCGAAGTGCACAGAGGATGTCACTATAGTGAAGACCATCACTGTACAGGGAAACCATAAGCCCTGGATGACTGCAGAGGTCCGCTCGCTGCTCACAGCTAGAGATGCAGCCTTCAGAGCAAAGGACAGGATCGCCCTCCGCTCAGCCAGGTCTGCGCTCTCAAAGGGAATTAAGGCGGCAAAGCGCGCCTATGCGGAGAAAATCCAGGGACACCTCTGTGACACTAGAAACACCAAGCAGATGTGGCAGGGAGTTCAGACACTGACGGGCTATAAGTCTAGGCAGGGGGTCGATGATGACGACACTTTGCTTCCAGACAGGCTCAACGACTTCTTTGCACGTTTTGAAGCATCAAACCCGACAATCAGTTGGGCCAGCTATCACCATCAACACAGCGGACACACGGAGGACCCTAACCAGGGTCAACCCACGTAAAGCTGCAGGTCCGGACAACATCCCGGGATATGTGCTCCGAGACTGCACGAGCAAGTTGGTGGATGTCCTGACTGACATTTATAACATCTCCCTGAGTCAGGCCATCGTTCCCAGATGCTTTAAGACCTATACCATAGTACCGGTGGCAAAGAAACCAGTTGTGTCCTGTCTGAATGACTATTGTCCTGTTGCACTGACACCAGTTGTGATGAAGTGTTTTGAACGGCTTGTCAAACCACACATCACAGCCTGCCTCCCTGCATCACATGACCCGCTCCAGTTTGCATATCGGTCAAACCGCTCCACGGAGGATACTATAGTCACCACCCTGCACTCTGTCATCACCCACCTGGATCAGAAAGACACCTACGCCAGACTCCTGTACATTGATTTCAGTTCAGCATTCAACACCATTATTCCCCAAAGACTGATGGAGAAATTATTCCTTCTTGGTCTGAACACCACCACATGTCTCTGGATTCTGGATTTCGTGACTGAGAGACCTCAGTCTGTCCGGGTTGGAAACAACATCTCCAAATCTATCACGCTGAGCACCGGATCCCCTCAAGGCTGCGTACTCAGTCCACTGTTGTTTACACTTCTAACACATGACTGTGTATCCAGACACAAGGGGAACCAGATTATTAAGTTTGCAGACGACACCACGGTGGTGGGACTTATTCAGAGGGATGAGGAATCAATGTACAGGGAAGAAGTGAGAGACCTGAAGGGCTGGTGCAGGGAGAACAATCTGGTGCTCAACGTGGACAAAACAAAGGAGATGATTATCAGCTTCCGGCGGTCACAGCCTGAACACGTCCCTCTCAGCATCGGCGGCCGTTTAGTGGAGAGAGTAGAGAACATCAAGTTTCTCTGAGTGCAGATCTCGCAGGACCTGACCTGGAGCAAGAATTCCTTGGGGATCAGGAAGCGGGCCCAGCAGAGACTGCACTTCTTGAGGAAACTCAAACAGGCCTCTCTCCCCATCTGCATCCTCAGGACCTTCTACAGAGGTGTGGTGGGCAGCAGACAAAAAAGCCCTGCAGAGGATAGTCAAGGGAGCTGAGAGGGTAATTGGAGTCTCCCTCCCCTCTGTCCAAGAACTTTTTCAGAATCGTTGTAGGAGCAGGGCACTGAATCTGGCAAACGATTCCGGAGCATCAGAGGCAGAACCACCAGACTGATTAACAGCTTCCTTTCACAAGCTGTCAGGATGCTGAACAGTTGATCCGGAATCTCTCATGCATACTACTGCACCACGGACATTATGTATATTATTTGTATATTATAGTTCTGGTTAGTTTTCAAGTATGTCTCAGGGAAGTGTGAATGGCTGTGGTGGGGTGGGGGGTGAGGGTATGTGTGAGTGTGTCTTAAATCATGTTTTTTTACTTATATGGCTTACATGGATGCCGAGAGAAATGCAATTTCATCTTGCCTGCACTACAGTTGTATGTACAGCAATATGACAATAAAGGTTGATTTGATTTGATTTTGATTTGATTTGTGAGTTCAATGGGCATAAAGCCCATGTCAGCTGAGTGCATGACTTATTTTTTCTTTGAAACAGCAGTACCTGCCAACTTCAGGCCTTTCTGGAGCTCTCCATGAGTGGTCTTTGGCTCTTGGATAACTCTTCTGATAATTCTTTTTACTCCTCTGTCAGAAAACTTATGAGGAGCTCCTGGCCATGGCCGGTTTATGGTAAAATGATGTGCTTTCCATTTCCAAATGATGGCTCCAAGAGTGCTCACTAGAACATTCAGCAGTTTAGAAATGTGCCTGTAACCAGTGCCATCATTATGTTTTGTAACAAAAAGGTTGCAAAGGTCTAGAGGTCTCTTTGAGAACCCATCATGAGTTCTTTGTGGTGTGACAATCTGATATTCACTGATCTTTTTAAAGGCTATCAGTCAGGACTTAACCAGCTGAAGTTAATTTGCATTGATGGGGGGATGGCTTCCTAAATTCTGATGGATTTCAGCTGGTTTCTTAGCTTTCTATGCCTTTTGCACCTCTTTTTTTCATGTGTTTAATATTTATTCCCTGTCATTCCACTTTAATAAATATAACTTGTTTTGTGAACATAGTTGTCTTGATCTCTTTGTATATATGGATTACTTGGGTTCTTGCTGGCATCTGATGAAAATCTCAGGCCAATGGCTCCATCAGAAATATCTTCTTTCGGCTGATCCCTTTAGGTGTCACCACAGTGGATCATCTGCCTCCATCTCACTCTGTCCTTTGCATCTTCCTCTGAAACACCAACCCTCTCCATGTCCTCCTTTACTACATCCATCAGTTTTCTCTGTGGCCTTTCTCTTTTCCTCCTGCCTGGCAGCTCCATCTTCAACATCCTTTGTCCAGTATCTCCACTATCCCTCATCTGCACATGTCCAAACCATCTCAGTCTTGCCTCTCCAAACGGCTCAACCTGAGCTGTCCCTCTGATATACTCATCTCTAATCTTGTCCCTCCTAGTCACTCCCAATGAAAATCTTAGCATCTTCAACTCTGCCACATCCAGCTCCACCTCCTATCTTTTTGTCAGCACCACCGTCTCCAAACCATACATCATAGCAGGTTTCACTACCATCTTGTAAATCCTTCCTTTCACTCTTCCTGCTACCCTTCTGTCACAAATCACCTGACACTCATCTCCACCCTGCACTCTTTTTCACCTCCATCAGAAATATGTTTAATGAGAAAAATGTTGATGTGTTCAATACTTATCTTCCCTGCTGTATTTGCTGTTTATTTGCAACTTTATTTTTTTCTTCATAAATTTATGAATTTTCTTGTACAAAATTTTTCTTTTAAGTTTATAACTTTTTCAAGTAATTTCACAATTTTTTTTCTTGCAAATTTGAGACTTTTCTCCTAAATTTTCACAATTTCTCATAAATTTGTGTCATAAACTTCCCCGTGTGCTTTTCCACAGCGCACGGAGGAGGAGAAGGAAGGATGGACTTAAGCACAGGGTTACACCAAACACACATTTACTGACACACAAACAGACAGACCCCAATAACAGACGGCTCGGATGAAACTTAGAGTCCTCCAGACTGCTTGACTGGCATGGGAGAAGAAGCTGGGCAGCAGTGCTTAAGCGTAGCAGTTGTGCCGCAAAGGGGAAACGCTACAGACAAGCGTAGCAGCACAACTGCAATCAGAAATGCAGACAGCTCTTATTCACCATGCAGGAACAGTCCGAGTCGTCCAAGTCTGCCAGCAAGCACACACACAAACAATCCTTCACAGACGTGACTGTCACACGGAGGAGAACAACCATGTGAACACGTACACCGCTGGCGTGACAGATTGGAAACACCTGGGCGAGGCGCGGGACAGATAATTACAGGGGGCAAACAGCTGACTGTCAGATTGAGAGGGGTCGTGGCCGGACTGGCCAGAGTGGCAGCTACAGGCATGGCAAAGAAACAGTATGCAGACATGCAAACAACGAGAAATCAAAAGATACTGTAACAACACATAGTAACCCATAAGTAATAGCTTCTTCAGTCTGCTGTCATCAGGGAGGAGACTGCAGAGTCTCCAGGCCAGGACCAGCAGACTCAAGGATAGCTTCATCCACCAGGCTGTCAGGAAGCTCAACTCTCTCCCTGCTCTGCCCCCTCTCGCCCTTCTGCCCCCCCCCACACACACACACGAATCCTGGACTCTGACACACACACCCCTTCCTACAACATCTGAACTCTGCCATCCCCAGTTGACTCCCACACACGCACACCCACTGATTTCAGGGCTGCACCAGTCACTTTATGCAGCGATGGACTGTTCTCTTTGCACTACATACCACTTTAA
Source organism: Pholidichthys leucotaenia (assembly GCA_020510985.1). Classification (NCBI taxonomy): domain Eukaryota; kingdom Metazoa; phylum Chordata; class Actinopteri; order Cichliformes; family Pholidichthyidae; genus Pholidichthys; species Pholidichthys leucotaenia. The sequence continues at coordinate 413,265,305 of CM035841.1, read as the reverse complement.
CTACATGCCACTATGTGGCCTGATATGTATCTTAAGTCACTACGTGACATCTTAATTTTTATCATATTTAGTTGATATTATAACATAATATCATAACATAATATCATATCATATTTAGGGCATATTTAGCATGCCCTTAGTACTTTTAGTTAGGTTCTAGTTGGTGGGTTGGTTTTCTTTGCACTATGTTGAATGTTTAACGTTTAATGTTTGGTGTTAGATGTTTTACTTTATATTCATATTTCTTACTAGTGTACATTGTTGCACCGTGGGTCTCAGAGTAGCGTAATTTCAATTCTCTGTATGTGCTGTACATATGCCAGAATTGACAATAAAGTTGACTTTGACTTTGACTTTTGATTGATTACTTTACACCCGGCACCCAATAGCTTCACTCCATTTAACTCATAGGAATAAAGTGCAGCATATGACTGTAAATCTGCCTTAGCCTGGATAAAAATGAGAGACCCCAAAAGAAAATTATGCCTGACTTATTAATGTAGAGTCACACAAAAAAATTGCCCCATGTCATTTTAGCCCATTCTGACCACAGCTTTTATTCATCCTGGACTCTGTCTGACAAATCAATTAACAACATCTTAACTGCAGGTACGGTGTGCCTGAAGGTTCAATTATGGAGGACGGCAGAGGCTGTCACGCTGCAACCTCCAGAGACATGGCCCTGTAATAAATAATAAATCACCTTAACCAAAGAAGCTCGTCTTTAACTTCTACTGTATGTCTACTGTATGTCAAGGAGAAAACTGGGAGAAAATACTTGTAACACTGCTTCTAAATCTATTTATTTGAATAAAAATCATCTTCAATTAAAAGCTGAGCTTCTTATAATAAAGAAAGCTCTCATAATATACCTTTTTCCTCTCCATACCTGAAGCTACCCAGCCAGCATGGCCATGTGGGCCCCTCCAAAGGTTAAATGAGGGCTGCTTGTATGGGTCCCAAGTGGGTTTGTCTGCAGGTTCCATGTTGACCTCTTTGTGTTTGCCCGCATGGACTTTACCGGTGGTGACTGTTTACCCACTTTAAACCCCACTGGGCCCCACGTGGGATGAATATGTGTGAGCAGATTTCAGTAACACTTGTGCCACTGGCAACATGACGCAAAAAAGTCATACATTCTGACATTTTTTTCTCATAAATTTGTAAGAAAAAAGGGGCAAATTTACCAAAAAATAGTAACAAATTTACTAGAAAAACTCAAAAATTTACTAGACAAGTCACAAATTTATCAGAAAAAAATTAACATTTAGGAGAAAAAAAGCAACAAATTTACCAGAAAAATTTGTAAAATTACTTGAAAAGACTTACAAACAAGAAAAAATTAGCAAATTACAAGAAAAAAAGTCACAAATTGTTGAGGAAAAATGGAAAATAATGCAAATTAACAAAAAAGTAATAAATACATAAATACATTGAAAATTTATGAGGAAAAAGCTCCAAATGTATGAGGAAAAGTTGGAAGTTTACAGTAAAAAAGTTGAAAATTTTTGAGAAAGTTCCAAATTTACAAAAAAAACTCAGAAATTTACAAGAAAATAGCAAATTTACAAGGAAAAAAGTAATAAATTTTTGAGGAAAAAATTGCAGGATTACAGCAAAAAAGTGGCAAATTTATGAGAAAGTTCCAAACTTACAAGAAAAAGAGGAAATTTAAAAGAAAAAAAAATCAAATTTATGGGAACGTTTCAAATTTTCACAAAAAATGTATCATATTAGAGGAAAAATATCACATAATTACAAGAAAATCGCAAAATTTATGAGAAAATAGGTCAAAAACAGGAAAACAGGTAAAGTCCATGTGAGCAAACACAGATGGAGCCAACGCTGAACCCACACACAAACCCATGTGGGACCCATAAGACAGCCCTGATTTAACCTACAGTGTGGCCCACAAGGGCATGCTGGCTGGAGAGCAACCCCCACTAAGGCTCTGGTTTAACATCTAAAACTTGAGAAACACTGCAACGAAGGCTGCAAAGCATCACATCTTAAAGGGGGTCACTGACTGAAAAATGGTGTTTTTGTAGGTTTTAGCATTCTGAAAGGCTTCTATTGTTAGCGTGATTATCGAAAAAATATCGACAATTATTTCTCTTAAAAAAAAAAAAAAAACACAGTCTTTACATTGTATTTGAGTCCAAAAAAATCAAAATTGGCTGTTCCAGATTTGCCAAGGGATATAGTAAACCCATCCTGGCACACCCTTAAAGTAACACTGCCAAAAATCAAGTTTTTTTTGTTGTTAATGTGTCTAACTTTTTTTTTGTGACTTACAGGAACAGATCCAGATCAAAATCAGACCCCAGACTGAACTTCCAGTCAAGCCCCCACCCCCCAAACAGGCGACTTTGGACAGAGTGTTTCTAGCTATATAAGCATTCCTGCTTAGCCTGACTGGTTATTACATTAACCAATCAGGCTAAGCACTGGGCATAGCTAAACATCTGGGATCACTCCCCCAAGGGAAGGGGAGAAGCCGACGTGGCTCCATGGACAGAGGTCTACCTACCACTGACCACACTGGCTGTCAGTGTACCTTCCTAGGAAGGGCGCAAAACCGACCACAGCCACCCGTTGGTTTCCACCGCTGGGGCTACCATATTCCGGAACCCCGTAGTGCACGCAGGTCGTGGTTATCTTGGAGACCGGAGTCCACTGGCTACTGCACTACACATGCAGGGTCCCAGAGGACTGGAGGCACACGGTCAGAAGACGGAACCAGAGACACACGTCTGCTCTCAGGAGATGAAGGTGCCAAGGCCGCCACCCATCCATTTTACATTTGTTTGACTCGGTTCGGTGAAGGAGTTTTCGGCGGGGGGGACACAAAACCCCCTGGGCACTCTATTCCATCCCCGCCAGGGAGGACGGAGGAGGAGACATTAATCCTCCGGCTCCCTCTGGAGGAGGGAGGTGAGTTGGGCATTGATTAGCGAAGCAGTCTCCGGTGTTCTCAGGTCAGACAGGGAGCCCTCCCCTCTCCTCTGGGAGGGAGGGCTGGCCTTGCAGCATCTGCTAGTGGTGGGCAAGAGTATGGGTGGAGCTAATTAGAATATTCATAGATCCACGCATACTTAAGTAAGTGGAAGATATAAAAGCTCTTTCCAAGCAATTTAAAGGCAAAGGAAGGTTTTTTTGTTTGTTTGTTTTTTTTTAATCAAAAGCCACAATATACTATTTTGGGTAATACACCTTTGTTTTTGAGGTGCTTTCAGAGCCACTGAAGTGTGTCTTTAATACCACCTGCTGCTCTATTATTGGTCAACCTAGTTGTCAATCATGTGGACAACAGCAAGCTAGCAAGTTAGCTTACCAAATGTGGCTTATACTTTTATTTTCTTTAGATTTCAGTCACCCTAATTGACATCCCTGTTTCAACCTGGTTCACTAATCCACAGTCGATAATATATCTCATGCCACTCTGGCTTATTTTGTTAGATTTCTGTCATGATGCAATGATGCTCTGTTAGCATTAACTTGGCTAGGCGGTCGGTCAGCAGGCTGCCTAGCCTTAGCTTAACTCTTGATCCTGTTGGTTTGGATCACTATTTTCTATAAATTCTACTCACGCCCAATCCTGAAATCCTCATTCATCTACCAACACTTGAGCATAAACGCCATTCTTAGATGCTAGTTTGAGTGGCTAGCTATCATTAGCTATCATCAGCAAGCTGCCAATGTCAGCTAGCCATTAATGTCAGTTATTGCTAGCATTTGCTAGCCGCTATCATAAAGTAGGGGCTTTCATCTGCTAGCTGCTAATATCAGCTAACTACTAATGTCAGTGAGTTCCTAATGTCATCCATCCATCCATCCATCTTCTACCGCTTTTACGGAGGTCCAGGTTGTGGAGGTAGCAGTTCAAGCAGAGAAGCCCAGACTTCCCTCTCCCCAGCCACCTGCTCCAGCTCTTCAGAGATGATACCAAGGCGAACGTTCCCAGACCAGCTGGGAGACATAGTCTCTCCACCGGGTCCTGGGTCTGCCCCGGGGTCTCCTCCCAGTGGGACGTGCCAAAACACCTCAAGTGGGAGGGGTCCAGGAGGCATCCTAATCAGATGCCCATACCACCTCAACTGACTCCTTTCAATGTGGAGGAGCAGCAGTTCTACTCTGAGCCTCTCCCGGATGACTGAGCTCCTCACCCTATCACTGAGGGCAAGTCCAGCAATCCTACGGAGAAAGCTCATTTCAGCTGCTTGTATCCGCAATCTCGTTCTTTCGGTCATTACCCAACAGGATCGGTGACAAAGGGCAGCCCTGGCGGAGTCCAACTCTCTCTGGGAATGAGTCCGACTGAGTGTTGGCAACACGAACCAAACTCTCACAACGGTCGTACAGAGACCGAATAGCTCGTAACAACAAGCCCAATACCCCATACTCCCGAAGCACCCCCCACAAAAAACCACGAGGGACGCGGTCAAATGCCTTCTCCAAGTCCACAAAACACATGTAAACTGGTTGGGCAAACTCCCACAAACCCTCGAGAATTCTTGAGAGGGGAAAGAGCTGGTCCGATGTGCCACGTCCAGGATGAAAACCACATTGCTCCCCCTGAATCCGAGGTTCGACCAATGGCCGGACTCTCCTCTCCAGTACCTTGGCATAGACCTTCCCAGGGAGGCTGAGGAGTGTGATCCCTCTAAAGTTGGAGCATGCCCTCCAGTCCCCTTCTTTGAAGAGAAGAACCACCACCCCAGTTTGCCATGCCAAAGGCACTGCCCCTGACCTCCACGCAATGTTGCAGAGGCGTGTCAACCATGACAGCCCAACAACATCCAGGGCCTTGAGGTACTCAGGGCGAATCTCGTCCACCCCCGGGGCCCGGCCACCAAGAGATTTTTAACCACCTTGGTGACCTCAGCCCCTGTGATAGGTGAGTCATCCCCCTCGTCCACAAACCCTGCTTCCTCTGTGGAAGGCGTATGAGAGGGATTGAATAGATCCTCAAAGTATTCCTTCCACCGCCCGACAATATCCCCAGTCGAAGTCAACAGTGCCCCATCCGCACCATACACAGTGTGGACAGGGAGCTGCTTTCCCCTCCTGAGCCGCCGGACAGTTTGCCAGAATCTCTTCGAGGCCGACCGAAAGTCTTGTTCCATGGCCTCACCGAACTCCTCCCATACCCGGGTTTTTGCTTCAGCAACCACCCGAGCTGCACTCCGCTTGGCCTGCCGGTACACCTCAGCTGCTTCAGGAGTCCCACAAGCCAACCAAGCTTGATAGGACTCCTTCTTCAGCTTAATGGCCCCCCTCAACACTGGTGTCCACCACTTGGTCCGGGGGTTGCCACCACGAGATGCACCGACCACCTTGCGGCCGCAGCTCTGGGCAACCGCTTCAACAACAGAGGTGGAGAACATGGCCCATTCAGACTTCATGTCTCCAGACTCCCTCGGAATGTGGTTGAAGTTCTTCCGGAGGTGGGAGTTGAAGACCTCCCGGACAGGGGCCTCAGCCAGACGTTCCCAGCACACTCTCACTATACGTTTGGGTCTACCAGGTCTGAATGGCATCCTCCCCTGCCATCGGATCCAACTCACCACCAGGTGGTGATCAGTTGACAGCTCTGTACCTCTCTTTACCCGGGTGTCCAAGACATATGGTCGCAGGTCTGATGACACGATAACAAGCCTGTGGGTGAGAGTGAGGAAAGGAGTGAGGCCCAGTGCATTACTGGAGGTCCCCCGGCTGACTAAACCTATTAGCAGCATAACTAAGGGAGGGTTCAGAAACACATGATCCCTCCCTAATTGTAGGCTATATCAAAAAGGTAGGTTGTTAGCAACTTGGCTAATTGATTACTATCATCTGGCTTCATTGACAGGTATAATTGTGTGTCATCTGCATAACAATGAAAATGTATACAGTGCTTTCTAATAATGTTGCCTAACGGAAGCATATATAAACTAAAAAGAGTAGGGCCTAGCATAGGGCCTAGCACAGATCCCTGTGGAACTCCATGACTAAGCTTTGAGTTGAAAGAAAACTCATTATTTACATGAACAAACTGGAACCTATCAGATAAATAAGATCTAAACCATTGCAACGAAGTTCCATTAAGTCCGACATAGTGTTCTAATCTATCAAGTAGAATATTATGATCGATAGTATCAAAAGCTGCACTAAGGTCTAAAATGACAAGTACAGAAACTAGTCCATTATCAGATGCAATGAGGAGGTCGTTAGTGACCTTTGCTAAGGCTGTTTCAGTACTATGATGGATTCTAAACCCAGATTGAAACTCATCAAGTAAACCATTTCCCTGCAGGTGGTCAAATAATTGCGTAGCAACAACTCTTTCTAAGATTTTTGAAATGAAAGGGAGATTAGAGATTGGTCTATAGTTAGCTAAAGCTCCTGGATCTAGCGTTGGCTTTTTGAGTAAGGGTTTAATTACAGCCGTTTTAAAAGCCTGCGGTACATGGCCTAAAGTTAATGAAGAATTGATTATATGAAGAATAAAGCTACCAATAAGTGGGAAGACTTCTTTAAATAACCTGGTAGGAATAGGGTCTAAAAGACAAGTTGAAGGTTTGGATGAGGAAACTATTTTGTCTAACTCACAAAGGTCGATTGGAGTAAACTCATCAAGACAGAGATCAATAGAAGGAGTTGTAGTAGTTACAGTATTTAAGTTAACTGTGGGAAGAATCTGATTGATTTTATCTCTGATGGATGAAATTTTATTATTGAAAAAGTTCATAAAGTCCTGACTAGTAAGCTCTAAGGGAATGCTAGGATTGACAGAGTCCTGACTCTTTGTCAACCTGGCTACAGTACTGAAAAGAAACCTGGGATTATTCTTGTTTTCTTCTATTAATGCAGAGTAATAACTCGTTCTAGCTTTTCTAAGAGATTTTTTATAAATTAAAAGATGATTTCTCCAAGCTAAATAGATTTCATCTAAATTAGTAGAGCGCCATTTTCTTTCTAATTGACGAGTCTTCTGTTTTAAGGTACGAGTTTCTGTATTGAACCAAGGAGTTAGAAATCTCTGATTAGACTTTTTCTTTTTTTAAGGGGGCCACCAAGTCTAGAGTCTGATGCAGAGAAGCTGAAACACTATCCACCATGTTATCAATTACAGAAGGAGCAAGTTGTCTATAGCTTATTTCTGTTGTGTTGACACATGGCATAGAGGAAACAATCTGCATAAATTTGGAAACAGCATCATCTGAGAGGCATCTACTGTAATAATATTTTTCTTTAGGAGCCAAATAGTCAGAAATAGTAAAATCAAAGGTTAACAGACAATGGTCTGACAGTAAAGGGTTATGAGGAGACACTACAAGATTTTCTATTTCTATGCCATATGTCAAAACAAGGTCCAATGTATGGTGGAGGTAATGAGTAGAATTTCCTACTTTCTGAGAAAACCCAATCGAGTCCAATATTGAATTGAATGCCACATTAAGGCAGTCACTATCTACATCCACATGTATATTAAAGTCCCCTACTATAATTATTCTATCAGATTTCAGCACTAAATCAGCTAAGAAATCAGCAAATTCGGATAAAAATTCTGAGTAGGTTGATGGGGGACGATAAACTATGGCAAATAAAATTGGGTTTAACCTAAAATTGCTAAAGTGCCCAATACTGAGGACCAGGCCCTCAAAGGAATTATAACATGTTTTTTGCTTTACATTAACTAGTAATTTGGAATGGTAAATTGTTGCTACTCCTCCTCCACGACCAGAACTTCTGGGATTTTGACAGTTTAAATAACCAGAGGGAGTTGATTCATTTAAACCAACATAATCCTCTTGCCCTAACCAAGTCTCTGTAAGGGAAATTAAATCAATCTGATGATCAATTAACAAATCATGGACTAACAGAGACTTGGGAGTTAGAGACCTAATATTTAATAAACCACATTTAATTTTTAAATTATGAGGAGGAACAGAGGCCAAATCATTCAATTTAGAGGCTTTATGTTTAATTTGAGTTTTACCAGTATTTTGCTTTATCACTTTGGGATGCTTATGCATTATATTTTTATTCACTTTGGAGGGAGCAGACAATGATTCTCTGATGGGGAAGACAGGGGCTAAGCTGAGGGGTGGCGGATGAAGAGGAGCTGCAGAGAGACGTGTAAGACTGCGACTCTGCTTCCTGGTCCCAACTCTGAGTAGTCAAGGTTTTGGAAATTTGGATAAAAAAGATGCCAGATTGTTAGATAAATGAGAAGCACCATCCAAAGTGGGATGAATGCTGTCTCGTCTCATAAGACCAGGTTTTCCCCAAAAAGAGCTCCAATTGTCAATGTAGCCCACGTCATTTTTAGGACACCACACAGACAGCCAGCGGTTCAAGGATGACGAGCGACTAAACATGTCATCACTGGTCAGATTGGGGAGGGGCCCAGAGAATACTACAGTGGCTGACATCGTTTTTGCAAAGTCACACACCGATTCTATATTAAGTTTCGTGACTTCCGACTGCCGGAGACGGATGTCATTAATGCCGGCGTGAATAACAATTGTGGAATATTTAGAGTTACTTTTAGCCAGCATTTTCAAATTTGACTCGATGTCGCCTGCTCTGGCCCCAGGAATGCATTGGACTATGGCCGCTGGAGTCTCTAGGTTCACGTTTCTGACTACAGAGTCGCCAATGATCAGAGTTTTTTCCTCAGCGGGTGTGTCGCTGAGCGGGGAAAAACGATTAGAAACGTGAACAGGTTGGTGGTGTACCGGGGCTTTGCGACTAGGCTTCCTTCTTACCGTCACCCACCCAGTCTCCTCGCTGCTGAGGAGAGCCGGGGAACCGCTGACAGGGGGGCCTAAGCTAGCTAGCTCCGCTGCAGCTAATGGGCGTCCGTCAAGATTAACTGGCGCAGACGGTGTTTCAATGCAGCGGAGCCGGGATTCCAAATCAGACAACCTCGCCTCGAGCGCCTCAAAAAGACAACATTTATTACATTTACCGTTATCGCTAAAAGAGGCAGAGGTGTAGCTAAACATCTGACAGAGAGAGCACACCAGAGGAGAGGAAGGAGAGCTAGTAGCCATAGCTAATGGCTGGAGAGCAAACCACAAAGCAAACCACACAGGCAGACAGCAAAACAGGAAGTGACGATACGTTACCACAAGGAAGTGACGATCCTTCAGTTCCCAATCAAGGGGAGTCAGTAGGACAATGTAGTCTCCAAGAGGAGCACCCTCCAGCACCCCAGTCACAGACTCCATAAAGGGTGGGTACTCTGAAACATCATTTGGTGCATAGGCACAAATGATGGTCAGGACCCATTTCCCAACCCGAAGGTGCAGGGAAGCAACCCTTTCATCCACCGGGGAAAACTCAAATATAGAGGCAGCAAGGTGGGGGGATATAAGAATACCCACCCCTGCTCGTCGCCTCTCGCCCGGGGCAACTCCAGAAAAGGCCAAGCTCCAGCCCCTCTCGAGGAGACTGGTTTTGGAACCAGAGCTGTGTGTTGAGGTGAGGCCGACTATATCTAGCCGGTATCTCTCAACCTCGTACACCAGCTCAGACAACTTCCCCACCAGAGAGGTGACATTCCACGTATCAAAAGCCAGTTTACCGCCTTTGACCACCACCTAATCCACATAGCACCGGACCCCCATGATCCCTCCTGCAGGTGGTGAGCCCACTGGAGGGCGGACCCATGTAACTCCTTCGGGCTGAGCCCAGCCGGGTCCCATGGGTGGAAACCCGGCCACCAGACCCTAGCCGTCAGTTATCCACTAATGCCATTTAGCTGCTAATGTCTGCTAGCCACTATCATTGGGTAGGTATCATCGTCAGCTAGCTGCTAATGTCAACTAATGTCAACTAGCTGCTAATGTCAATGTCAGCTATCTGCTAACATCATTTTCTGCTTGCCACTATAATCAGCTAGGGGGTATCGTCAGCTAGCAGCTAATGTCAGCTATCAGCTAATGTCAGCTATCTACTAATATCCTTTAACCGCTAACATCTGTTAGCCACTATCGTCAGCTTGATACTATATAAAACTGGAACTTCCTGCCATCCAGCTTGGTGCTCAGCAAAAATGGAACAGAGGAGGGAAATGTGGGTGGCAGGAGGTAGAACGAGTCATCCAATAACCAGAGGGTTGGCGGTTCAAATCCCACTCTCCCCTGCCATCCTGCCGTTGTGTCCCTGGGCAAAACACTTTACCCACCTTTCCTCCAGTGTTCATGACGCTGGGTCTGAATGTGTATAAAAGTGGTCAGAGAGGTCGTTGGCGGGGATTGGCAGTCATGTTTCTGTCAGTCTGCCCCAGGGTAGCTGTGGCTACAGAAGTAGCTTACCACTACCATTGTCTGTCTGTAGAATGAATGAATAATGGACTCATTGTAAAGCACTTTGGGTGTCTTGAAAGGCGCTACATAAATGCAATCCATTATTAAGTTCCAAATTTACAAATTGCAAATTTAAGCGAAAAGGTTGAAAATTTATGATCAAAAAATTGCAAATTTTAATTAAAAAAAAATTGCAGATTGAAGACCAAAAAATTGCAAATTTACAGGAAAAACGTTACAAATTTACACAAAAAAGTTGCAAATCTACAAAAAAAAGTTGCACATTTGTGAAAAAAATTGAAAAAATTTGAAAAAATTTACAAGAAAATTTGCAAATTTTTGAGCAAGAAGTTGGAAATTTACAAGAAAAAGTTACAAATGTATAAAAAAACATTGAAAATTTATGAGTAAAGATGCAAATCTACAAAAGAAAAGTTGCAAATTTAAGAGCATAATGTAGCAATTTTAAGAGAAAAAAGTTAAAAGTTTCTGAGAAAAAGGTTGAAAATTATGAGAAAAAATTTCACATTTATGAGAAGAAGGGTGAGAATTTACAAGAGAAAATGTTGCAAATCTACATGATAAAATTTGCAAATTTAAGACCAAAAAATAACAGATTTACAGGAAAAAAAGTTGCAATTTTGCAAGAATAAAGTTGCAACTTTATGAGAAAAAGGTTTAAAACTATGAGGAAAAAAAGTTGCAAATTACAAGAACAAAAAGTTCCAAAATTATGAGAAAAAAGTTGTTAATTTATGAACAAAAAGTTGAAGGTAATTTTAATTCTTCCCACAAAAAAGTTGGGAGTGAAGTTGTACCATGGGTGCCCTCTAGTGGCTGAAGGGGCCTGTTGCTTTTGCATAATCGGAGTTTCCTGCAGAGTCATTTCCAGAAATGACTCTCCAGGTAACTCCCAAGTTCCACGGGCAGAAGTCAAACATCCATAAGCAAATTCAGTGAGCGCGCAGTCCATGCATGGTAATGAGACCGGCTCCGACACTTCATTGGGTTGAATTCACACTAAAGCAGCACCCAACAAACTAATGGAACCAGGGCCAGGGCTTTCCATCTCTCAAATAAACCGCTGCCTGGCTGGCTGGTTGTCGCCCTGTTCTTTAATCTGTTTAGGATCTAATTGTGAGTAATGATGCTATTGGCCGATGCGAAGTCTAGCTCGGCCAGCCCCTCTGTGCCCAGTCTGCGTATCCAACCCATCTGTGACACACACACACACACACACACACACACACACATGGCCATCATCAGCATCCGTATTAATACACCAGCTCCAAAACAGCTGGCACATGCACGTATCGCTGCAGTAATCTCCTTTAAACACACACACACGCACACAGCAACTGTTGGTTGCCACACGCTGGCTAACCGCTAAACGGCGGCTTCATCATGCGCCGAATTAGCTTAGGATTAGCAATGAAAAATCCCTTCCTTAAAAATGCATTAAAACATGAGAGTGTGTTATGTGCAGAGCAGTTTCTGGGCATAAAGCAGAGTACGCAAAAGCAAAGGGAACCCTCAGTCACTAGGTGGCCTTAAAGGAAGTTCAGTTTTTGGGGAGAGAACTAAAATTACCGTCAGTGTTTTGCTAATTTTTTTTTTTGTAACGTTTCAGATTTTTTTCTTGTTAATTTGTGACTTTTCTGTTTTTTTCATATATTTTCAGCTGTTTGCTCATTAATTTGTGTGACCTTTTCCTAAAAAAAATCACCTTCTTTTTCCTTTTCTTTTATTATTTTCTTGCAAAATTAACACTTTATAAATGATACAGTTGCAATATCTTTTCTCATAAATTTGCTATTCTTTCTAGTAAATGTGCAACTTGTTTCTCATAACTTACCAGCTTTTTTGTTCGGGTTCCAAGCAGTTAAGCTGTAGGAAACTATTTCTTCTTCTTCCTCTTCTTGGCCTTCTTCTTCACCTCCTTCACGCCAACTCTTCACATTCTTCACCTTTGCTTTCTTCGTCTTCATCACCTTATTCACCTCCCTCTTTTCATTCTTCAGCTTCTTCTTTTTCTTCTTCTTCTGAGTGAGAGGAGTGTGAGTGGAAGAGTAGTAGTGTTGACAGTTTATGCTATTTTTCTATCTTTTCTGCTCTTTTGTCACAACTGGTGGTTTATATTAGTTTGGGTTTGCCACATTAGTGTTTTTTGTCTTTTAGTTTTGTGTTTGGGTTTTTTGTCGGCCAGGCTCTGCGGTGCTGGCCGGCGTCTCAGACGCTATGGCCTTCTCCAGGCTGATGCAGAAGCACGGCATCAAAACTGGTGTTGGCTCGCTGCACAGCATGGAAGAGGTTGCACTTGCTGTTAGGGGAATTATTGTGCATGACGCCGTTAAATCCCAGGCCCGCATGAACGGTGCTGTCATTTTGTTTTTGGAAAGGGTGGACCAGGTAAATACTTTGGTTGAAAGTGGAATCACAGTTGTAGCTCTCTAACTCGCCTTGCTTTATTTACCAATTCGGTGAAACCACACAGCATGGGGGGCGGGGAGCGAGTGAGGGACATACAACAAAAGTGAAATTGTATCGATTTGAATTACAAACTCGGCACATGTGCTAAGAGTCCTGGGTAGTTGCTGCTATAGCCACTCTGTGTGAATCATAACCTCCCATGCAACTCTTATCCACCCACCTATAACCTCCGTTTACCCCAGATACCCTTTACACACTGAGTGGAACACCAAAATTAAGATGCACATATACGTTGACATTAATTTGACAAACCAAGGACATTTACCAAACAAGTAAAATCAAATCAAATAAATAAACAAAACACCAATACTCAAATATAACAAGACAAATTAATAAATTTAAATGAATAAGACTGTACCCGGGTATTTAGTTCAAGCTGTGTATTAAAGGTACCACACATTGGCGCGCTTGTTGGAGCTCATGCGTTTCCTCAGAAAAAAAAACAAAAAAAAACACTGCTGGTACTCACTGTTTGCAGGTCAGTCAAAAGTGATAGGCGACTGGGCTTTCCCAGGGACCCCTACCACGATAGCCTTGAATTGGGGGTGGGGGAGTGCACTCACGACGAGTGTATGGAACGCTGGCTGAGCCTCTTCTGCAGAAACAAGTCCTGAGTGTTTCAGGAGGATGGCGCCAAGCCCTGAGAAACTTCAAAGTGCTGCACCTCTTGCCGCCTTGCAGCCACAAAGCATGCTATGAATTTACAGACATTTACAAATTCTTTGTTCCTGACTCACAGCATTTACATTAAATGCACACTCACTCAGCAACTTGGTGTAGAAACACTCAAAACGTCGTCTAAACCTCCCTCTGCATTAGCCAAATGTCCAACAGCTAGCTACCACTCGCCTCGTGGTCAGCCCCGACATAACTCCCTCACTCTATGGCACGGCAGTGGTTCAGACATGGTCACTGACCCCTCAAACGGGTTACAACAATTGTAAACACCATGCACTCAAGCAAAATACAAACATTATCATTTATAAACTTACAAGAAGGTATGTTAACCCTTTGAGTGTGAGATTCCACGTGCCCCTAGTGGCAGAGTGCAGCGCTGCACCTTTCAACTAATTCTGACATCCCTGTACTCTCCAGCTATACTGACGACTCGTACTGATCGTTCCAGTTCAGAAGGTGGCAGACACGTATTGGAGGAATCATGGCTGACATGTAATACACCAAAGAAGAAGAACTCCTTATTTCCTTTTCCTGTTTTACTTTCTTTTAGCTCAGAAAGCTAATATGGCCACCATCCATCGTTGTGCACCATCACTTAGACAGCTTCGTACACGGAAAATAGCCGCGGGATACAAGCAAAATTTATGTGGGATAATCATAAGACTTTGTAGATGTGGTAGAGAGCATAAATGACCAACAAAACGCAAAATAACGACCATGATGGACAAAAACGGACCAACCACAGCAGCAAGCGAGTCCCCTTCACCGCTGGTAAGTGACAAATTTCTTTGTTTTTTTTACATTGTAAAATTGTAAAATTTCTTGTTCATATACTTTGAAGATAAGATGACAACGTACCCCTGTACAAAAAATGGTGTCAAAAGACTGAACCATTCTTTGTGTAAATATGTCCAAAGTCCGCTTTTGACTGAGTTATGTAATTCAATATAGCTGCCGCGGCATTATGCAAATTAGATGCATAAAATAACTCCTATCTGAAACTTTGGATCATATTTTACATGTTTCTAATTGACAGTAAGCCATTACCTCTTACCACTTTAAAGTTATAGTCTTGGAAAGTTCTGACATCTGATCTGACTATTTTCTTCGAAAAAAATCTTTTCCACTCTTGACCACTAGTGGTTTTGTCACAATTCGGTGACAGTCACACTCAAAGCCTTAAATCCTCCAGCGTGCTCTTCCATCTCACCTCCTCAGTGTCTCATGTCAACTGAACTCTCTAGTGCCACCCTCTGTAAAATCGGACCATGTCAGAATCTTCTCCGATTGGTGCCAGAGCGGACTATTTGGGTGCAGCTGCACTGGAGTGAGTGGCACATTCACAGATCATTCTAAAATGTAGGAGAATCCACATCAATTCTAAATCATGCATAAGCACACAATAGCGACGTTTACATGTGCAAAATTTCTTCAGTCTGATTATAATTCAGATCAGAACTTTACTATTTACATGGATCCTGAAAAAGGTGATCCAATTAGGACGTGCATTTCCATTTGTCACATGTTTGAATCAACTAAATCATTTTGACATGTGCACAATTATCCGACATTCCGGAAATAGTAGAAGAAGAAGCAACTTCCGATGTAAACAAACCCAGCTTAGTGTCTTTCTCTCTTTGAAATGGGCCTGTATTGTGTTATTCAGAATGTATTTTTGCTTCTGCTGGTCTCCAGAATGACGTTACAAGTCCATACTTCTGCATATGACGAACAGAGGGAGACAGCAGGACAATAGAGGCCAGTTTTATTTTACTCCCCCCATGTCTTCTGCTAGCTACTGTAAAGGCAGACATACGTCACATCAATGTGTGGCTGACGTACAGACATGCACAGTAAACATATTTTCTACCCAAACTTCGGAATAAGTGTGTATATACGCACCAATTGGATTAACAATCGGCATAACCCACCCGTCTCAAGTGGAAAGAAATTTTGATTTGAATGAGTGTGATCGGGTCAAAATATTCAGATTGGCGTGTTTACATGAAGCATTTTTATTCTGATCAGGCATTTAATCTGGTTACTTGTGTCATTGTAAACATGGCTATTGTTTAACAGAATTACATCCAGCACTCCGAACACATTTTATAGCTGGGGTGCTACACTTTCCCCCCACCAAAAATGGTCATGTCTTCATGACAGACAACACTTATCTTATTTTCTCAGAGCAATCCAACAAAACAAAACAAAAAGATTCCCACCCACCCATTTGTAAAAGGTGGTTGTAGAACTTTTCACAGGAGACAGGATTACATTCTTTTCTTTTTTCCAATTCAGCCATTGTAGCAGTGTGTGTGTAACGGATGCCAACTAGCACTGTTCGGCGTAGAACGTTAGTAAAACCTCCCTCCCGAAAAAGCCTCATACAGTATCGGTAGCGCTGAGCTATCGGTCGGACCTTTAGCTCAGCGCGATCGTGCTGTGTCTCCCATGCTCGAACTGTGTAGTTGACTGGTAGGTCGCGGGTTCGTGTCCCGTGTGGGGCAAACTGCGCAGGATGATCTCAGTCACAATGGTGCCGTGAACCCGGGATGGGAGTGAGGTTTTAGGGGGAGAGTGTAACGGATGCCAACTAGCACTGTTCGGCGTAGAACGTTAGTAAAACCTCCCTCCCGAAAAAGCCTCATACAGTATCGGTAGCGCTGAGCTATCGGTCGGACCTTTAGTTCAGCGCGATCGTGCTGTGTCTCCCATGCTCGAACTGTGTAGTTGACTGGTAGGTCGCGAGTTCGTGTCCCGAGTGGGGCGAACTGCGCAGGATGATCTCAGTCACATGTGCAAACAGCTACTGAAGAGAGATCCCAAAGAGTCACACACTAACCTGCTAGGAGCACTCTTTTGTCTCTGAGGTCTTGTCTCAGTCAAGCTCCCCACAACATGATGATGTCTTTCAGGGGTCTCAACCACCCTTTGTGGGTCCCAGTCCTTCTCAATAACCTCAGTTCTTTCAACAGTCTCAGCTTGATCAGTGTCAGTCTCATTACCCACTACAGGCTCCTCAGCAGTAGCCTCCTCTGCCCTTGAGTCATCCATTGGCAACAGCCAAGTCCCAATTTAAATTGAAAAGTTCACATTGCTCAGTGTCTGAAGCTTAAATGTCTGTGCCGTCGGTTATGAATAACAGTCATCCCACACACCCATGTCATCACTCTCTGAGTCAGATACAGTTTACTCATCTCGGTCTTCACATATCTTCTCCAAAAGCTCAAGTTCCTTCGCCAGTTTAGCATTCAAAGACTTCAGAGCATCCACTCCACCCTGCTGTTCCTTGAACTCCTCATGATCCTTTCTAGGTACACAATCATTCCCAATTCTGCTGTTAAGATCATCTAATTGCTCTCGCAGTCAATCCCCCTCCTTGACCCCATTAATCAGAGCCTGGCTTTGGGCAGTCACCTCCATGAGCTTCTGTTTCAGAGAAGAGTCCTGTTCTTCCAGAGCTGCTTTTATCCCCTGCTGCTCTTCAGCAGACATCGCCCCTGGTCTTTTCTGAGATGATGGACTGTCTAGCTCTCAACACCTCCACCAGCACACAATTGTAGTCCTCTCTCAGCTTAGTGAGCTGTCGCTCCTTCTCATCTACTGCATTGGTCAGCAGGGTTTTCATGTTGTCAAACTTCTCCACTGGTATGGTGTTGGCATGTTTAGTCTGGGCTTCTTTCAACTGGGTCTTCATTTCTTGAAGAGTTTCTGCAAGCTCATCTCGCTCTGCAGTAAGGACTCCCAGCTCATGGTTCAGCCTGTCGGTCTCAGCTGCTAACTGCCTTTCGCTGCTCTTGTATCTTTTCAGGGCCTTCTCACTTTGTTTGAGGCATTTACAAACCCGCCCCACTTCACCTGAAACACCCTCATATTTCGCCTTATCATCTTGGAGTTGGGCACACAGCTCTTTTGTCGCCTGGCCTCCCAAGTGTTCCTTGACAGCGACTACGTGGGCCCACAGCTGTTGGACTTCACACTCAGAATCTGGCATCCTCTCTCTTAAAGTGTCACACTATATGTGGAACGTCTCACCCCCAGATCATTAGGCCATTCCTCTGCTGAGCCCCAATGGCATCTCCCGTTGGCCGTTTCCTGGCCTTGCAAGAGTCAATTATTTACTTTTCTTAGGTTTTCTGGGTTTCGACACTCCTGCTGGAAATGTCCATCCTCACCACATCTGTAGCAGAAATCATCAACCTTGTACCAACGCTTAGGAGCTCTCCTCTTTACACATGTATGAAGGCCCAACAGAACTCTGATTGTGATTTAAAACTACACACTGGCGTGCACTTTCTGTGATGTCCACAGACACTGACAGCAAACATGCCACGTCATTCTTGAGCCCTTGGAATTCTTTCCTCAGCATTTCCAGTGCAGATTCACCCTCCACTTTGACAGACGCCGGTGCAGAATCAGATCATGTTGTGTCATACCCGGCTCTAGGGAGCCGGGCAATCAGAGCCAGGGACAAGCCAGTGAGTCGAGATGTTTTATTAAGGGTGAGGGATAAGGGATGAGGAGAGCACAGATACTCATGCAGACGTATACTCACAGGTTGCACAGCGCAGAGGTAAGCAGCTCGTACCGGACGTGGGGGGTAGCAAGACGTACATACTCACAGCGGGATACAAACACAGGAATGCTGCAAGAGGAGTATAAGCTGACACCAGACGAAGGGGCTTCAGCTTAGCAATGTGTTTATGTCGCAGCCCCGAGTCATCGAGGCTGCTCCTATTTATCCTCATTGGCAGCGCCCCAGCTGATGAAGACTAATTGGCCCCAGCCGTCCATAATACTGCCAGCTGGGGGCCAGCTGAGACGCTGCTCAATGGGAAGCAGGGATGAGGGAAAACATGGGCTGAGTGCCGAGACGGCATCTCAACCCATGGTGACAGAGCCCCTCCCTCAAGGTCGGGCTCCTGAACGACCAGGAACATCCCAGCCCCCCCCCCCACCTAGGGTGGGAGGAAGGGAGGCGGACCGGAGGGGAAGAAGCCAAGGGAAGGACAACACCAATGGGGCAATGTAGGGTAGCGGGAAAGAAAAACCCAAATACAATACTGACAAAACAGAATAATTAACCCAGGTACAGATGGGGAGAAGAACTGGGTCAGCACGCCGGTTACATACTACCCAGAGAGTACCAACCATGCGTGACCCAGAGCAAGGAAAAAAGAACCACCAAAAAGGTACAGGGCAAAAAATGCTGAGTACGGTTAAATAAAGGGGAACCTATACACAGCGCTAATTTAAGTACATACACACAGTCACCAAGAAAAGTGAGGGTGGCTGGAACAAATGACAATTATAGAGCATGGTGTTACGGAAAACAAGGCACATGACTATAATGAACCAACAGGACAAAAAAGAAATACTGAGTGCAGGCAAAGAAAAACCCACACACACGAATATATAAATACCCAGTCACCTAAAGAAATGAGTGACTGGAATAAATGGATAACTGCAGAGCATGGTGTTACGGAAAACAAAACATAACTCTACAATACAAAAAACGAGGCTAAAAACATGGCACAAAAAGTAAAATGCTGAGCATGAGCGATGGAAAACACAGCACTATAAAAACGAATCCACCAACAGGACAAAACATTACACCCGAGTGACCTTAATAACAAAAGAAAAAGTGACACCCGAGGTGAATGGCAGGCAGAGTCCAAAAATGGCCGAGATGGCTCCGGAGATCTCCCCGCCCATTGTCCAGCTGGCGAATCAGGGGAAGAGAAGTGTTCGGACGGCGAACTCTGGACCCAGATCCCAGGAATCCAGTCCACCGGCAGCCGAACCAGGCTGCCCAGAGGGAAACACAGACCAGTGGGGGGAACCAGATCACCGAACCGAAAGTTCTGTGGGTCGGGTCGTCGACCCGTATCACTCAACCACCAGGACCGTTGAGACGGGCGAAGGATCAGAGCGGATCCCGGTGGAAGAGGCTCAGGGGAGAGCCGATGACGAGGGCGGCGGGCGTCAGGCCGCAGGAAAACGGCCACCTCCTCACCGGACCTGGACAATACTGGGGCAGCACCCACGTCGGACCCCGATCGGGCCTCAGGCGAACCCACGTTGGACCCCGACTGGGTCTCGGGCGAACCCACGTTGAATACTGCACCAGAACCGACCTCCAACGTTGAACCCGGACCCTCCAGCACCACGAGGAACAGCAACTCCTTGCCGGTGACCGTGGAAGAAGGCTCAGAAGAGAAAACAGAACCGGGATCAGGATCACCAGCAGCGCCAGAACCCGGCGAGACGAGCTCAGACGCAGCGGACGGCTGCACCCGGCTCGTCTCCCCTGGAGATAGGCTGAAGTGCTCGGGGATAAAAAGAGAGAAAAGAAAGGAGAGCACTCGCCTGATCTCGGGTTCTGACGCCGTCCAGGACTGCGAAGATCCAGGATCCGTCGTCAGGCTCCCATCTAGCCGCGTCGGGCCCCGCAGCCAGCACGATGGTCAGCGCAGCTTGAGATCCCTCCAGCTCAGGTAACCCCGCCGACGATCCACTCGGCGTGAAGCCAGAAGAATCTCGTCCCGCCGGACCGAACCGCTCCTCCGTGGAGACCCGGGGACGCTCAGTCGTCGGCGTAGACTCCACGCAGCAGTCAGTCCCCCTCCTCCGTCCGCAATGTAGCTGCGGAACCACAGGCCCTCTCCATATCCCACCACGTTGACCCGGAGCCGGGGACCGCTCGGTGGAGAGAGACACAGAGGATGCGGGATTAGGCATACAGGTTACAGCAGGTGGGGAGAGTTCAGGGAGCTGCGAAACCTGAACTTCTCCTCCAGGGATGTGACAGAGCAAATCATTAAGCAGGTGTGAAAAAACAATGACTTGCCTGCCCCCTGGAGGTTGAGTATCGCCTGCTGTAGTGGAATCTGCTTCTTCCTCTCCCCGCCCGGCGATAACGGAGGACCCCCCGGGAATTCGTCTGAGGGTCGCTCGCGTTGTCTCCAGCAGAGAGCTCACCAGGCCGGGATTCCAGGCACACACAGCGGTCAGGAAGCGCGTCGAGGAGGAGGGGGAAACAGCCGGGGTGAGCCAGCCCGAATGTCCAGGAATGACAGCGGGGGAACGAGGCTCAGGGGACGAGGCTGTAGAGTCTCCACACTGACGAGGCGAAGGGATGACAGCTGCGTGGGAGGAACGGTCCTGACGATGACCCAGAACTGGATCCGGACGAGGTTCGTGCAGAGGTGACTCGGCGATGTGATGACGACTACTCCCAGGGGACGAAGCGAGGGGGAAACGCCGCTCCAGATCGGAGATCGAGACGAGGAAGGCGTCGAGCACGGGAAAGCTTCGTAGCCCTGAAGTCCTCACCATCAATCTCACTGCCGCCGCCACATGCCTGAAGGTGGTGACAGGAAACACAGTAGGGCTCGCGACAGCCACTCGACCCCGGACATAACTGCTGTCAGCTGCGGCTCCTTGAAGGGAATCCCGAGTGACGTGGCACAGGTCGGGGGAAGTCCTCTGGTTGGCGCGAACTCCCGGACTGGAATGGCGGCAGGAACGGGACTCCGAAGCGGGGAAAGACGTCGCCCACTTCGACTCCCTGCCGGGATTTCCATCCACCCCGTGGAGCTTCTCTCGCTGTGTACCTGCAGCGTCTATCCTGGCACTGTCCTCCAGATGGTACAGAGAGTGAGGGTGACAGTCCAGGAGTTCCTCAGCACGGCCCGGATGCCAGCGTCTCGCGTTGGAGGCGTCGTGCAGGGTGAAGAACGTCCCGTCGACAGCCTCCGAGATGGACCTCAGCTCGTCGCCCTGGCGCCGGAAGTGACTCCTGGGAAACGGCATGCTAGCAGCGCTGACACCCGGACAGAAAGGTACATTTCCACGGCGACTCACGGCCGCCGGTAGCTCTTCTGGCTGCGACATACTGTCATACCCGGCTCTAGGGAGCCGGGCAATCAGAGCCAGGGACAAGCCAGTGAGTCGAGATGTTTTATTAAGGGTGAGGGATAAGGGATGAGGAGAGCACAGATACTCATGCAGACGTATACTCACAGGTTGCACAGCGCAGAGGTAAGCAGCTCGTACCGGACGTGGGGGTAGCAAGACGTACATACTCACAGCGGGATACAAACACAGGAATGCTGCAAGAGGAGTATAAGCTGACACCAGACGAAGGGGCTTCAGCTTAGCAATGTGTTTATGTCGCAGCCCCGAGTCATCGAGGCTGCTCCTATTTATCCTCATTGGCAGCGCCCCAGCTGATGAAGACTAATTGGCCCCAGCCGTCCATAATACTGCCAGCTGGGGGCCAGCTGAGACGCTGCTCAATGGGAAGCAGGGATGAGGGAAAACATGGGCTGAGTGCCGAGACGGCATCTCAACCCATGGTGACATGTTGATATTCCTTTAGCATATTGTGCACACTTTACTTTGGCAGACTCAGCAATATTGTTCATGTTCTGTTTCTCAAAGACCAATGTCTCTTCTTCTCATACCTTACAAAGGAGCTCAAGGAAACTTGGAAGGGGTCAGAGTTTGAATGTCATTCTTAAACGCAGGGCAGTCAAATTGTGCGACAGCGCACCTCGTGCATCAAAAGGTGATTTGAGTGATGAAATAATTGATGCAGGTGGGTGTGATGTGGAACCTTGGTGGTGTTTGAGCTCTGGGGTGATGACGTCAGGTGGGCTGCAGTCTCTGTATATATATCCACATTCTTGTAATAAAGCTCAGTTGGTTGTTCGGCAAAAGACTGCTCATGGCTTGCTTATTTCATACATAACATATGGCGACGGAGGATAAACCATGGAGGCATGCGTGACACCACTACGGCCTTTTCTTGAGTACTCAGGGGAACAAGCAGTCCTGTGGCCACACTGGCTGGATGCCTTCAACACCTACGTTGCAGCGTTGGGCCTGGGTAAACTAGACAAACTAAGGAAACATGCACTTCTTGTTTGCAAACTCAGTATAGAGGGTCAGAGAATTTTCCACATGTTAGGACCAACGGAGTCATATATGGATGCTGTCGAACTTCTTGCTAGCTACTTTGCCGAGCACACATGTAACACAAGGCTGTGGGTTAAGATGCTAATGGCGCCAAACGACACAACACTAGCTAGCACGGTGGAGCTAACATCCCAGCTAGAAGCAATGGAGAAGTTAGCCATGGAGCTAAATGGCCGCCAAACAGAGGTTACCCTGACAGATGGCGTTAGTTAGCACAGTGAACAGGGAGGAAGAAGAGAACACGCCAGAAGAGTGTGAGCTGAATGCAGTGAGTCGAAGGTCCACTCCAAGAAGCCCTGTCTGTAGGGCCTGTGGGTCCCCAACGTAACAGGATAGAGCACGGTTTTGCCCGGCAAGAGGACAATGGTGTAACAAGTGTGAGCGCCTGAACCATTTCGCCAGAGTGTGCCAGTCGACAGTACCGTGGGGCCCGCTAAGTAAGCCAGCCTACCCTCCAATCATTTGGTGACAGTGCATGGTGACAACATTATGGGATGTGATCTTTTCTACAGACTGGGCTTCGCTATCAGAGAAAGCGCTGGGTTTGAATGGTCTGGGTGCAGCAGTTGGGGCACAGCGGACCTGGATAATGACACTGACGAGGTAATTACGAATGGCACCGACACCAAAACATCCACTCCGCGCTCTCAGAGGGAGAGCTGCCCGGAGGGGGAGCCGAAGCATGCAGAGAGCCCCAAAACATAGCAACAGCAGCCAGGCACAGAAACAGCGCATGATGTGGCAAAGCAGAGCACTTCAGATGGCAGAGAAAAAGAGCCGGACTGCTTCTGTACCCTCGCTCAACAAGCTACGGAGGTTACGACCTAGCTGATGGGTGAAAAGTCCACTTCAACGAGTGACACTGGAGAGGCACCGGAAACCTTCCGTACCCATGACAAGCTTCAACCGACAACGGAGACAATGGGTGAAGGGTCTGCAATGAACACGGTGACTACGGAACCGCCATAGCATGACGGAGGTCCCAAGCTGAACGAGCACGCAGAGTCACCAGGAGCACAGCAATGCAAAAAACCAAGTAAGGTGCCGCTCCAAGTCATAGACTGAGTTCAGGTTCATGCTGGTGAGAGACCAGGACGGCGACTGACTGGGCCACAGCCTGCAAAACAACGGGCGCCGCTGCAGATCGTGGCGAAGCAGAGGACAGATTGCTTTCGGCTGGCAGATGGTTCAGTTCGGCATGTGAACCAACTACGGTGCGCCCGGGTGGCTGCGCCAGACGGTGAGGCTCCGCGGGAGTCAACTACCTCAGTGTGGGACCCGGGCCCCAGCGTCATGAAGATTGACCCTGGGGGTTCGACAGCTCCAGGGAGGTGGCCACCACGGGCCTGCCACAAAACCCCTCAGGCAGAACTGTTCCTCCAATGGGAGACTGTAAGAAAAAAAATGAATGACTGTTTAGTTAGAAGGGTGGCAAAAAAAAAAAAAAAAAGCAGAAAAATCTACTTATCCCGCTGGGTCTGGAGGCGGTCAACCTGCAGACCCTTGTTGTAAGTTAAAAAAAAAGTGTTCTTTAAGATATGATAAGGGGGTGATTTCCTATATATATATATAGCTCTACATTTTTCTGAGGGGGGGTGGGATGTGGGACTTTGGGGGGGTGAGCTCTGGGGCTTACTTTAGCTGGCGTCGGGCATCAGAGGTCATGACGTCAGGCGGGCTGTGGTCTCTGTATATACAGTATATCCACATTCTTGTAATAAAGTTCAGTTGTTCGGCATAAAGACTGCTCATGGCTCGCTTATTTCATACATAACAGTAGGGTCACGGGTGAACTGGGCAAATGTGTTGCTTTGAATAGTGAAATGAGAGATGTGGGTGAGGAAGATAAAATAACTGTAGAGATGGGTAAAGAAGCTGTGGAGGCTGGTGAACTGTGCATGACTGGTGAGGGAACAAGTGGACAGTATGGGGCAGGTGAAGCATCAGGAGGTCTGTGTGAGGATGGTGCTGCAGCTGACGTAGAAGATATGGAAGCGTGTGAATCCGGACAGGTTTCTCTTAAACGCCGTAGAAATAAAGCACCACCTGTGTCTGCAGGTGGTAAAACAGGTCGGCTGATGGTCAAACAGAATGTTGCAGATAGTGCAGCTCTGTCTGACAACAGCGACAGTGAGGCCTGTTTGTCTGACAGCAGTGTGTTTTCACACAATAGTACACAGCTGTCTGTTAGTCAGGAGGACATTATTTATCCTGCCAAAATGTTCAGATTGTTTTTACATCAGACCAAGGGCATGAAGGGGCTAGATATACAGCAATATTTTCTTGATAAGCAGGCTTTTTATAACTCTGCCTGATGGCTTATAAACAGCAAAGCTGAAATGGACCTCACATATCAGGACATTTACAGACTAAGAGAACAGATGAATAAAGTGAGAAAACAAATTGGCTTTTAATGGTGATGAAGAATATAGTGTTTTCTCTTTTACTTTCTTGTTCTTAAGAAAGTAATCTTAATCTTAATTGTTTTTTGCTATGGTTTTAATAATCCTCAAATTATGGATTTTTTTTTATTTTTTTTTAATTTAAGTTTTTGTAAAGGGTATACAGGTCATTACAGCATTGCATTGTTTACATTTTCATCACATGTTCCCTTATTTTTTGCTATTTGACAACATTGGTAGGATAGTTATTACAACAACCCCCCCCCCTTTTTTTTTAAGTGAAAGAAAAAGTGAAGTTAAGGAGAATTAAATAAAAAACAAACAAACAAACGAATAAACAAACAAGCAGAACAGCAAAAAACAAACAAACAGAAAATTAAGTAATTAAAAGTAAAAGAGCAACTGAGTAGCATTGGAACAAAGAGCGGGACCATTATTGAAATGGTATTTGTCAAAGATTAGTTCTAATGGAAGACACATATGCGATCCAGGGTTGCCAAAAGTTCATGAACCCATCCATGTCCTGTCTCAGTGCGAATGTCAACTTTTCCATCGAGTAAATGTCTTGAATCACGTTAATCCAATCTTCAGGTGTAGGACAGTCCTTCAGCATCCATTTTTTAGTTAGGGCTTTTTTACTTGCCAATATTAAAACATTGAATAAGTATTTATCTCCTCGTCTTTCCAGTGAGTCCGGTAATAAACCCAAATACAAAGTTACAAAAGAAAAGGGAACTGTTATTTTGAATATTTTCCCCAATATTGTCTGTACATTGGTCCAATATTGGTGGATAACTGGGCATGACCAAAACACATGAAAATGATTTGCAGTCTTTTCACCACACAAGCGCCAACAGTTCAATCCCTTATGGGTAAATTTGTTTTGTGCAGGTGTTCTGAAAAATCTTACCAAGTTTTTCCATCCAAATTCTCTCCACTGCAGGGATGAGGTACTTAAGGTGGGGAGTTTGAATGAAAATGGTGCCAGAGAACCAAAGAAAAGGGCACTGGTTTTTGAAACAGCAATAATGAAGCACATTGACGTATTGTTTTTACAGGAAACATACAGTGATCCAAGCATAGCGGCAGATTGGAGCAGAGAGTAGTGATGTTTTGCTTGACACTGCCCACTTGACACTGACTTGAGCAATATAACACGGACGTGTTGTGAGCAGAGTGTCGAGCACTGTGTCAGCATGCCCACAGTCACGTGACCATAGCAAGCGAGGCCTCGTTAGTGTTGGTCACATCACGTGACTTGCGAGCTCAGGGGAAGTTTGAGAGGGAATTAGTTGTTGTTGTTGTTGTTGTTGTTTGCTTTGTATTGTTTGTTCTTGCCATCTAATTTTGAATAGAACTCGGATGGCCAAATGCTAAAAAAAAAAAAAATTATTGAGATTTTTTTCATGTTTTCTACTCAGATGCAGTTCTGACAGTCAGTCACCAGATGGCAGCCTTTATTAGATGTTTCATAAGACTGTGTTGCTCATGAAGCAATTGTCTCAAAGTTGCTCATTGTTTCATGAGACCTGAGTTTTAACATCACTAGTGGTAGTGAGAAGGAGAACTGATTTTCAATTCAATTCAACTTTATTTATATAGCGCCATTTCACAACAACAGTCATCTCATACCACTGTCATATCACTATCAACTGTATTTTAAGTCACAACACGACAGCCAGTGGAGGGGTAAGCTTTTTATTCTCCAGGAAGTTTGCTCCAGCTTCTCTGGAGATTGAGCATTTTATCAGAGGCAGATGTCTTTTAGCTAAAGCCTGTTTTGAACGTTTTACTGTGCTTTTTAATCAACATTTATGCTCAAACCAAAGGTGCTGAGAAGAGTTTGTTTTACAAAAGATTAATGATAAATTAAACAGTTGAAGCTCAGAGGATTTTTTTATTCTTGGGTGGGGATTTTAATTGTACTGAAAATGAGTTTTTAGATCGAAACCACACAGAGCCTCATCTAGCCTCTCAGCAGGTTCTGTGGCAACTGGTCTGTTCTCATGGCCTGGTGGATGTGTGGAGAAGGATGCACTCTGACTGTCACAGTACACACGGTCACACCTCAAAGAGGATAGGATTTCTTTAGTCCAACTTGATCAACTGTATTGTTTTAAACACTATTTTAACGTTCTTAAGTCCTGTAAAATTTTACCAGTTGGTTTTGCTGATCATGCACTTGTTGCTTGTCAGGTTTTTATAAAGAATTTTGCCCCCAAGAGCACATATTGGCATTTTAACTCAGTTTTAACATTTGAAAAAGGTTTTAAATAGGCTTTAAAATGTTTCTGGACTGCTTTTAAACAAAGGAAAAAAAAATATGTGTCTTAGGCAATGGTGGGACCATGGTAAGACTAAAATGAAACTGTTGTGTCAGCTGTATACACGCAATGTCACACATGACACCTGTAGATCTATCAGAGACCTGGAAATAGATGTTGTGGACTTAGAGACCCTTAGTGAGTCCACAGGAAACTGAGGATGTACTGAAGTCCTCAAATCCAAAAAAAAGACCTTAGCCCAGCTGCTGGACACTAAAGTACAAGGCGCCCTAGTCAGGTCCTGAATTCAGAACATCACTAAGATGGATGCTCCCTCTAGCTCTTCTTCAATTTGGAGAAGACATATGGAAAAAATTAGAAAAGCGCTCGGAGAGCGCAGACCTCTGCCAAGTACCTCAGTTCCCTCTAATAATGGGATTTTCCCCAAATATAATAGTCCTGTGGCACATACTGTATGTCTGGTTCATATCTCCCACAAATGTATGGCTTATGTGGATTGAGGCTTCACGTCTGGAGGAACAGGAGATTGGATCGACGGGGGCCGACAGGTGATGGCGAGGGGGTGTGAAGTCGGGCGCTTGTCTCAGAGGAGGCCCTGGGGGGGTTTCCCGGGACACCGGAGAATAAGAGACAATGGTGAATCTTCAGAGACTTGCATTGTGATTGAATGTTTGCAGAAGCACCATGTGACTTGAGTTCTTAATCCCCCGGAGGTATAAGAGTGAGCTGTAACATTATTCTGCCTCTTCTTGCTTTTTGAGAATGTTGGATGAATGTGTTCTGCAATAAAGCCGAACCTGAGAAATACACTCATGTCTCGTCATTGAACACATCTTCCACAGTCCTACATTTATTTTATCTATATTTTCAGATTCCTTGACCATCAAAATATACCTTTAGCAATTAGAGTCACATTGATGTCTTTATTAGTTTAGTAGTTATTGACAAAAATCACTTTTTCGGTAATGGCGGTTTTCTTCTGGATATAGCTCCATAGCTTTTGAAGATACAACAAATCCATTGGCACACTACTGATTCCTCAGTGTCTTGGCTCTATTTTGGTGTTTGTTGTATATTTATATCTTAATTTGTTACCTTACAGTGATGAAAATTCCAAAGATCCCCTATTATTTCCTATTATTTCCAGGTCCATGGTAAACAATGTCTACCTAATTACCTCCGCCAAGGAGGTAATGTTTTTACTGGGGTTTGTCTGTCTGTCTGTCTGTTACCAACATAACTCAAAAAGTTATGAACGGATTTTGATAAAAATTTTCAGGAAAGGTGTGTAATGGCATTGGGAACAGATGATTAGATTTTGGTGATGATCTGAGAGTGCATACCTCCACCAAGGGCTTTGTTTGTATTTGTGCAGCAGGATTACACAAAAACTACAGTATGGATTTGGATGAAATTTTCACCAGAGGTGGTTCTTGGGCTAGAGAGGAACCCATTATATTTTGGTGATGATCTGAGAATGTATACCTCAGCCAAGGCTGTTATCTTCTCACAGTGTGTTAGCAGCAACACTCCAAAACTGATGGACAGACTTTGATGCCATTTTCACCACAAGTGGCTCTAGGCCTACACACAAACCCATTACATTTTGGAGGTGATCCATGACAAACGGAAGGAGCCTTGGCGGAGGTATGCACTCTATGAGTGCTTTTCTAGTTTGAGATGTTTTGGAATTCTCCAGCTCACTGGGTATAAACACTGGTCTGATTTCTCTAGATCAGGAAAAGGCTTTTTATCGTGTTGAGGATGACTTCCTCTGGAAGGTCATGGAGAGGTGTGTGGGTTCAACGCTGTGTTCAACGCTGTGTGAAGGTGTGGGTTCAACGCTGGTTTCATAGCCAAGATCCAGGTGTTATATGCTGGTGTTGAGAGTATAATGAAAATCATTGGCAGTTTGTGTGCTCCTTTCAGGTGCATAGAGAATCCGGCAGGGCTGTGCTTTGTCTGGTATGCTTTATGCACTCTCCCTAGAACCCCTCCTCCATAAAAGATGCACAAGCATTGATGGCCTTTCCTTAGCTGGTTTTAGTGAAAACATACAGTAGTTTTATCTGCCTATGTGGATGATGTAATTGTTTTTATTAAAAATCAGACCAATGTTAATGTTTTAATTGATTTAACTGGCACTTTTACCCTTTTGTCAGCAGCAAAGGTGAATTGGAGAAAAAGTGAAGTGCTTGCGGTTGGTGACTGGCTTGGTGGCTACCAGTTTTTCCACAGGACATGACATGGAATAAAGATGGCATAAAATACCTGGGTGTTTTTCTTGGTAACAACGTCATGGTCTGGAGGAACTGGGAGAACGTGAGTGAGAAAATTGAAGGCAAAATGAATAAGTGAAGATGGCTGCTCCCTCAGATGTCCTAAAGAGGGAGGGTGCTTGTGCTAAATAACCTTGATGCCTCCCTGCTTTGGCACCGATTAACGTGCCTAGATCCCCCATCAGGTTTACTGTCCCAGATCCAGACAAAAATTGTAAACTTCTTCTGGGACAATTTGCGCTGGGTGCCACAGGAGGTGCTGTTTTTACCCAGAGAGGAGGGGGGACAGAGTCTCATACACCTGGCCAGCAGAACTGCCATATTTAGGTTACAGTTTGTGGAGAGGTTTCTGATGAGGCTGGCAGATCTAATGTGGAGAGAGTTGGCCAGCTGCATCTTCAGGTGTGTGAGTAATCTGGGACTGGATTATGCTCTGTTTTTAATTAACTCAAAATGTTTAAATTTAAGTGGGTTGCCTCCATTTTATCAAAGTGTTTTTAAGTCCTGGAACCTTTTTAACACTAAACAATGTAAAAACTCTGACTCTTTTTTTTTGGCTCTTGAGGGAGCCATTGATTTATGGAGCAAGGCTGGCTGTCTGCACTGAGACCACTCCTGTGTTGATGGCAGCACTCCTGAGAACAAAGACTTTGATTCTGCAACAACTGGTGAATGCAGCAGGACCGACAGTAACAGATTCCCTTGCCATAGGTATCTGGTCTGCCAGAGTGGCTCAGAGGATCCTGGAGCTTTGGAGGCAGAGGCTCAATGGGAGGGAAAGACAGCTTCTGGTGGACCACAGCAGTCGAGCCACTGAACCCAACCACTGTGACCCGTTACCAGAGATCTCCATGAGCCCTGATCTTGGTCATCTAACTGGATATTTGTTAAAAACACACAACTCCAGACAGCTGACCTTACACAATGCTGACAAAAACTCGCTGTACATCTACTGTGTTAAGGTCATCAACAGAACAGGACTGCACAGCAGATCCCCCACTGTGTGGACTGAGAAGTTGATCAGAAATGGAGTGACTCCACAGTGGAGAGTTCTGTACAAGCCTCCATCAAGCCACCACCCACCCCCCCAATTTTTAATTGCACTTTGGTAGTCCACACACTTACACACAATTACATCATACAACCAACATACTGTACACTCACCATGTTTTGCGCAGGGAGGAGGAGGGAGGGTTGTCTTCCCCCACCCCTGTTGCCCTCCTCCTGCTGGGGGTGTGGGGGCCGGGTGGGGAGCCTGGGACCCATCATGTTGTGAAAATCCCTGGGTGCTACTGAATGTATAGATACAACCAAGGGAGTGAAAGGAGGACTGAATATGAGAGTAAGTGAGAGTGAGGGGGTGATGAATGGAAGTGGTGAGTGGTGGGTCGGTTTTGTGCGGCGCTTTGCATGTCGGGTGGCATCTTGAGGCGCCTGCGGTGGTCTGCTGATCAATCGCTCAGGTGGACGCCGGGGGTGGGGGTCTGCTTCTGTGGCCTGCGCCGGCGGTCTCCCCGGCCACTGCCGGGCGCTGGTGTGCATTCAGGCTCACTGCATCTGCTTTGCAGCCGCCTTATGAAACAAGGGTTAATGAGGGGTGAGTTTCAATGGGTGAAGGAGTGAGAGAGAATGGGTTGGTCCAGGTGAGTGAGAGTGACTTAGTGCAAATGGGTGCACATGGGAGCATGTGGTTGTGAAGGTGTGGGGATGGGTGTGTCTGGGAGTCGGGAGGTGCTGGATTAAGGGGGGTAGTGCCTCTTGGCAATGTGGGCTCCCCTGAGTGGGGGACTTCTTTGGGTATGGGGGTCCCCGGGGTGTGCGGCAGTGGCGCGGGGGGGGGGGGCTGCTGTGGGGGTGCCTGGGGGGGCGCGGGCCAGTCTACGGGCCAGGGGGTGGGGTTGCTGGCCTCCTGGTGCCTGGGTCCGGGGGTGGGCGTAGGCCCCGCTGGGGGGATAGGGGGCAGGCGGGTCCGGGGGTGTGGGCTCGCCGCGCCGGCTGCCTGATGACCTGGCCTCCCTCAATTGTCCCTCCGGGGGCGGATGCCTGGCTTTCCTGAGGCTTGCTGACCTTGGATGTTTGTGCCCTGTGGGGGTTGGCAGCGCTGCCTTGCCTGCTCGGGGATCCCGGGGGGAGAGCTGCTGCGACCGGCCCCCCGCTTCGTATGTTTCCTGACAAACCACTCACATGCACACACTTATTTTGCCCGCGCTCTTATATATATGCATGCAGATGTACATGCACAAGTGTCTCTCCTTTAACAGGTGTAGAAACCAGACTCGTGTTGTGACATCTTTGGTGGAAGAAGCAGTTTGTCTTTTGTTTTAGTTGTTGGTTTGTTTGTCTTTTTGTCTGCTCCCCTCCCTTTTCTTTCCCCCTCCACACATTTCCTTTCCCTCTTCTCCATCCTGTTGGGTCTTCCATGGGTAAAACAATTAAAATAAAGTATTAAAAGTTATTACAGGAGCAAATGGGAGTTTTTCCTCTCCACTGTCGCCTAGTGCTTGCTCATAGGGGATCGTCTGATTGCTGGGTCTTTCTGTGACTGTGATTTTTTTATCTGCACTGTGGCACCACAAGACGGCTTTTGTTGTGATGTGGCGCATTATAAATAAAGCTGAATTGAATTCAATTGAATAATGGCATGGGAAACAGATCATTAGATTTTGGAGATGATCTGAGAGTGCATACCTCCACCAAGGGCTTTGTTTGTATTTGTGCAGCAGGATTACACAAAAACTACTAGATGGATTTGGATGAAATTTTCACCAGAGGTGGTTCTTGGGCTAGAGAGGAACCCATTACATTTTGGTGAGGATCTGAGAATGCATACCTCCACCAAGGCTCTCATTGTCTCACAGAGTGTTAGCAACAATACTCCAAAATTACTGGATAGATTTGGATGAAATTTTCATCAGATGTGCTTCTTGGGCTACAGACAAACCCATTAGGTTTTGGTGATGATCTGAGAATGCATACCTCTGCCAAGGCTCTTATCTTCTCACAGTGTGTTAGCAACAATACTCCAAAACTAATGGCCAGATTTTGATGCAATTTTCACCAGAAGTGGCTCTAGGCCTACACACAAACCCATTACATTTTGGAGGTGATCCATAACAAATGGAAGGAGCCTTGGTGGAGGTATGAACTCTCTGAGTGCTTTTCTAGTCTTATCTACTGTATATTTTCAGATTCCTTTACCATCAAAACATACCTTTAGCAATTGGATTCACATTGATGTCTTTATTGCTTCCGCCAAGGAGGTACTGTTTTTACCGGGGTTTGTCTGTCTGTCTGTCTGTCTGTCTGTCTGTCTGTCCATCCATTGGCACACTACTGATTCCTCAGTGTCTTGGCTCTATTTTGGTGTTTGTTGTATGTTTATATCTTAATTTGTTACCTTACAGTGATGAAAATTTCAAAGATCCCCTATTATTTCCTGTGCTGGATCACAGTATCCGGATTTTTTGCAGGATCCGGATCAGTCTTTGATATTTCGTAGAACCTATTGGGATCTTATCCTGTATTTTTTTGGCAAGCGTCCTGAGTATTTATTGTGGTGTTATATACACATATGGTAAAAATGGTCCTATCTCGCAATGATAAAGAATCCTTTAAAAAAATTCCTGGATCCAGACGGTGATCCGGATCACTCCCAAAATCTAATCATTTCTTCCTTGTCCCATTTTGGACTTGTCCTGAAAATTTCGTCAAAATCCGTTCATAGCTTTTTGAGTTATGTTGGTAACAGACAAACAGACAAACAAACCCCGGTAAAAACATAACCTCCTTGGCGGAGGTAATTATGCATGCACTTAGTAGCGCTTTTACTTTATTATATAGTGATCATCTTGATATTATTTCCTTGTAAATTTATAAAGTGTTTTGTAAAAATCAAAGTCTTCACATTCTTCTGTGCCCTCTTCACCTTCTCTTTGCCTTTTCTTTACCTTCTTCACCTTCCTCTTTGCCTTCTGCTTTGCCATCCTCTTCTTCACCTTCTTTTTCTTCTTTGCCTTCTCCTTCTTTGCCTTCTTCACATTGTTGTTCATCTTTACCTTCTTCTATGCCTTTCTCTTCTTCACCTTCTTTGCTTTCTTCATGACTTCTTCACCTTCAACACCTTTTTTCTTCTTTGCCTTCCTCTTTGAATTATTGTTCTTCTTCACCTTCTTTGCCTTTTTCTTGTTCTTCGCCTTCTTTGCATTCTTCTTTGCCTTCTTCATCTCTTCTTTGCCTTTTTCTTCTTCATCTTCTTCACTTTTTTCGTGTTATTGTTCTTCATCTCTTCATGTTTACCTTTTTCTTCTTCCCTTTCTCCTTCTTGGCCTTCTTCTTCCTCTGTGCCTTTTTCTACTTTGCCTTCTTCTTCGCTAAAAGTGCATGGGGAGCAAAAACAGTAATACGTAGAAACTTGAAATTTTACAGTCTGATCAGAAACTCTCCCCACTACTCAGAGACAGAAACTTAAGGCACTGCATAGATAGATGGCACTATAATAAACACTTTTATGTTTTTGCAAATATCTTGAGAATGGCTGGGCCTAGACTAAAAATTCTTCCATCATCCTAGTCACCGAAACCTTCCGCAACTCCTCCTAGGCCATTCTTCCAATTTGCTTGAAATTAAGCAGAAATCATCTACAGACACTGGTAATAAAAAGCTGTTAAAAATTCCCAAAAATGTCAATCTGTTTTAATTTTCTAGCCCAATCAAGTTGTACATTTTCTTTTTGATATGTAGTTTTTTAACTCCAGATATACTCATTCAAATTTAATGTAACTTCAGACTCAAAATCACAACAGTATTATTCAGCTAACCACCAAATTTCATGCAAATCTGTTAATGAAAAAAAATCACGTTTATGAAATGTCTGTCAGCCAGTTTGTCTTGTTAGTGGAGCATTTTGTTAGTGTGTGAGGAAGTCAGTGTGTGACCCACAGCACTAGTGTGGTGTAGGGATTAAGATGCTCGTGTGGGAATGCGCAATTGATGAGGCAGGTTTGTCTCAAGTCAGCTTTATTACATATTCACCAACATCTCAAAGTGGAAAGCGAGCATCTCAGAACAACTCGTTCCATATATACCCCAGTCCCCCACAGTTCACAAGTCACATTCATTCACATCAAAAGAAACAATGCATTTCCTCTTAAATCCTTTAGCATCCCCCCTCACAGACTTTGGCCCCCAAAGGCTCTTCCAAGCAGTCTCTCAGCACACAAAGGATTACGTTTTCACAGCTTCCTGTTATCTCCAAGGGAACTCTGCACTCTGTTCTATCTAAGATGTGGAGTACACTGTAAGGCATTAAGTAAGACACATGTGTGGCTAGTGTGGCTACACAACCCCCCCCCCAAACATTTTAGATTGAACAAGAGAATAACAGTATGCATGCCGTGATAGAATCAATACACATCAGTCCACATGCTGCTTGGGCTTCAGTCTCCTGCCATATCTGCTGTAACCAGGATTCAACGCCTCCGCGGCGCTGTCATGCTGGGGAGCTGCTGTCTGGGGGTGAGAACCTTTTGTCAGTCCCTGCGGGTGTTCTGGGGAAATATTACTCTGTGAAGCTCCCCGTGGGGGTCTTCCTCGCTGCAGGACCCTTGCCAACAGCACTTGCTCATCCGCCACCACAAAAGCGGGCTTGAGTCTGTTTATGCCAACTTTTTCTTTCCTACCCTCCAAATCTAGCAAAAAATGCTTGTCCCCTGTTTCCAACACTCTGAACCATCATAAGATGGTCACAGTGGGGGTCGATGTGCATCGTGTCTGACAAAAACAAACTCTGCGTTTTTCAGAGTTTTAGGCACAAAAACGCGCGGAAAACTGTGATGAACGGGGCCGGGCAGCGTGCTTGATTCTATGCTTCTCTGCAACAGCTGAGACGGGGAGCTGTCCGGCGCAGGGTTATCTGGGAGAAACTCCCCGGGCAGCCGAAGTGGTTGCGCGAAAACGAGCTCAGCCGGGGAGGCTTCTAAGTCCTCTTTAGGCGCAGAACGTAACACCAATAAAATCCACGGTAGCTTGTCTACCCAATTTGCATCCGTCAGTGACGCCCTGAGCGCCGCTTTCAATGACCTATGAAAACGTTCGCATAACCCATTAGCCTGCGGATTGTACGCGGTTGTGTGGTGAATTGTGACACCCAGGTTGCGGGCCATTGTCAACCAAAGTTCGGACACAAATTGCGGGCCTCTGTCGGACGTAATGTCCGACGGGACTCCAAAACGCGCCACCCATGCTGTTAAAAACGCACGCGCCACCTCCTCGGCCGTGGTTGACGCCAGTGGAACCACTTCCGGCCAGCGCGTGGTGCGGTCCACCATTGTCAGAAGGTGTGTGCACCCCTGTGATGGCGGAAGGGGGCCCACGAGGTCCACATGAACGTGATCGAACCTCTTGGCCGGGATGTGAAACGGCTCCAAGGGAGCTCTCGTGTGCCTGTGTACCTTGGCTCGTTGACACGCCATGCAGGCTGCTGCCCACTCTTTAACTTGTTTGCGAAGGTTCGGTCACACAAATTTCTCTCCTACCATTTTGACCGACGCGTGCACTCCCGGGTGCACCAAAGAATGAATCGAGTCAAAAACGCGGCGGCGCCACCGGCCGCGGTCGTCCAGTGGAGACATCGCAGATTAGGGGGGGGCATACCGTCTTGCAGCACCCTGTTCTCCAACCTTAACCCTGTTGGTCCAGACTGGAGCGCGCGCACATCCGCGTCACTAACCTGCTCCGCGGCCATGGCTGCGTAATCTATTCCTACGCTGACTGGGGCCGCCACGGCGCGTGAGAGGCAATCTGCCACTACATTCAGTTTGCCCACCACATGCTGAATATCAGTAGTAAACTCTGAAATCGCGGCCAGCTGTTTCTGCTGCCGGACTGACCACGGTTCAGAAACCTTGGCCATCGCGAATGTTAGCGGCTTGTGGTCAACGAACGCGGTGAAACAGCATCCTTCCAGCCAGAACTGAAAGTGGCGGATGGCCAAATGGAGAGCCAGCAGCTCCCTGTCGAACGCGCTGTATTTACGTTCACTATCGCGCAAAGTCCTGCAGAAAAAGGCGAGGGGCTGCCAAACCCCGGCTACATGCTGCTCCACAACCGCCCCTATGGCCACATCTGACGTGTCAGTAATGAGCACTATGCGGGCCGTTGGGTCTGGGTGTGCCAACAACGCAGCATTTGCCAAGGCTGCTTTTACCTAACTAACTAACTAACTAACCTGCACTTATATAGCGCTTTTCTAGTCACAAAGACCACTCAAAGCGCTTTCATTAATACTAACCCTCTATTCTAAGGGCCTATAGGAAACAGATATCTAGGGACAATTTAGAACAGCCAATTAACCTAACATGCATGTTTTTGGCATGTGGGAGGAAACCGGAGAAATCCCGGAGTAAACCCACGCAACACGGGGAGAACATGCAAACTCCACACAGATCACTGTTGGTCGGGGGCTGGGATCGAACCCACGATCCCACGATCCCCACAATCCCCCGGCCAAGGGTAAACTGTGCTGCCACAGTGCTAACCACTGCGCCACCGTGCAACCTCCGAGAACGCTCGCTCCCGCTCCGGGGACCACTCGACCTTATTCGCGGGTTTCTGTTTTTTGAGCGCGGCATAAAGCGGTTGCATGAGTTGCGCTGCACGGGGGAGGAAACGGTTATAAAAATTCACCATTCCCAAAAACTCCTGTAAAGTCCTGATCGTCTGCGGCCGGGGGAAATTGGCTACCGTGCGCACTTTGTCAGGAAGCGGAACCGCTCCTTCGGGGGAGACGCGGTGTCCTAAAAAATCAATCTGCGCCACCCCGAACTGACACTTCGCTGGGTTGATTATTAACCCATGATCTCCCAACCTCCGGAAAACTGCCGTGAGGTGGTTTTCGTGTTCATCTTCGGACGCGCTGGCTACTAAAATATCGTCCAAGTAGACGAACACAAAAGGGAGATCGCGCAGCACCGCGTCCATCATGCGTTGGAACGTCTGTGCAGCCCCTTTAAGCCCGAATGGCATGCGCAAAAACTCAAATAGGCCAAATGGAGTTATTACCGCTGTTTTGGGTATGTCCTCAGCGTGCACTGAGACTTGGTGGTAACCGCAGACCAAATCTATCTTAGAAAAAACACGCGCCCCTGCCAAATGAAAGGAAAAATCTTGGATATGCGGGATTGGGTAGCGGTCATGCACTGTGGGGTTGTTTAACCTGTGGAAATCCCCGCAAGGTCGCCACGAGCCGTCAGCCTTCGGGACCA
Source organism: Pholidichthys leucotaenia (assembly GCA_020510985.1). NCBI lineage: Eukaryota > Metazoa > Chordata > Actinopteri > Cichliformes > Pholidichthyidae > Pholidichthys > Pholidichthys leucotaenia. Next base: position 413,227,630 of record CM035841.1, on the reverse strand, counting down.
TGTGTAGTGGGGAAGCCCATGGGCTGTTCGAACGTCTGATGATGCCCAACCTCTCCAGGTTGGCGAACTCCTCGCACGCTATGGCCAGTTTAGCTGCATCCAAGCGCCGAGCTTTTGCAAAAATGGGCGGTCCGGTAGTGGTAATAAAATGTTCCACCCCGTGTTTAGCGACGGTTGCCGAAAATGTGGGGACCGTGAGTGCTGGGAACTGAGTGAGCAGTGTGTGGAACTTACCGCTTGCAGCTGTGACGTTGGCTTGTGCTGTTGGCAGGGCCACTCGCGCTGTACAGGGAATAGAATCAAAAGAAAATGCATTAACCAGGTGCCTGTTAGCGACATCAACCAACAAACCATGTGAGCACAAAAAATCAGCCCCCAACATATTGAAATTCACTGCTGCTATAACAAAAGTCCACTCAAATGTACGGCCGTGTAGAGACAGAAGTAGAGTCTTCTCACCAAAGGTCTTAATCTCCGAGCCGTTCGCTGCTGCCACCCCGGGACCTCTGGAACCTGCCAGCCTGTCCGCGTAGGAAGGTGTGATGAAACTCAACTGGGAGCCTGTGTCCACGAGGAAATGCCTCCCCGAGCGTGCGTCCAACAAGTAGAGCAGCTTGTTCTCCTCCCCGAGGGTCGCGGCTGCTACCGACCCCCGGTCTTGGCGTTTCCCGAACGCTTGAACTGGCACGGTGGTACACATTTGCGTGCCCTCTCTGCGAAGCCGCAGTGGTAGAAACAAAGGGTGTCTCCTCCGCGTTGTCTGGCCCCTGCCGCAGCCGTCGTCGGTGGTTCTGCTACCGCTGCTTCTGGCCCCCTGCCATCTCCGGCCGTCGCGCCGAGTTCCACTGCTGCAGCTGTGGCCGCGCGCTGTCTGCTGGCGTTGACAATTCGATGCGCCTCCCGGGCCAGCGCGTGGTAATCCCGCTGGGCCAACAATGGCGAACTGGCCAGGGTCGCTCTCGTCGCTGACGCTAGGGTCCTGAGGAAGAGGTGGGTAAAGATGAAGGGGTCATCGTCTGAGCCTTTCAACCTCAGCATCTGCTCCATCAGGTCAACAGGCGTGCCATCTCCCAACTCGGTCAGCGCCAGGAGTCTCTCTGCTCTCTCCTCAACCGAGAGCGTGTAGTGCTGGATGAGTGCAGCCTTCAACGCGCCATATTTGTGGCTGGCTGGCAGCTGCTCCAGAAGGCTCTCCACATTGCTGAGCCGTGTGGTTATCAAGTTTTGCGACCACATGGTAGAATTTTGTATGATCTACCGATATCCCCCGGAGGTTGAACTGTGCCTCAACCGAGTGGATCCAGGAGCGCGGGTTGTTCTGCCAAAAGTCCGGTAGCTGGACCGTAGCGGCATTCGCTTGGCTGGGGGCTCCTGATGAGGCTGGCCCCGGGGAATTCTCTTCTTGCTGCATGCTACGTCTTGGGTCACCAGCGTGGGAATGCGCAATTGATGAGGCAGGTTTGTCTCAAGAGCGAGCATCTCAGAACAACTCGTTCCATATATACCCCAGTCCCCCACAGTTCACAGGTCACATTCATTCACATCAAAAGAAACAATGCATTTCCTCTTAAATCCTTTAGCATCCCCCCTCACAGACTTTGGCCCCCAAAGGCTCTTCCAAGCAGTCTCTCAGCACACAAAGGATTACGTTTTCACAGCTTCCTGTTATCTCCAAGGGAACTCTGCACTCTGTTCTATCTAAGATGTGGAGTACACTGTAAGGCATTAAGTAAGACACATGTGTGGCTAGTGTGGCTACACTCGTCTGTTATGAGGAACCCTGGGTTCAAATCCTTCTGGAAATGTGTTGTTCTTCTGCAATGCACCATACCCTTCTGTACATTTGAGAATAGTGTATAGAGCGCATTAAATGCTGTACTAAGACTGCTAGGAATCCTTTCAATTGATCATTTACCATTTGAGAAAGTTAGAGTGCAAGCTGAAGCAATTGTGTGGTGTTGTGGTTGTGGTGAGTGCTTGGTATTAGAGCTGGGAATCATCACTAATTTCCAGAATTGATTCACTTGTGATTCTTGAGGTTTTGAATCGATTTGATTCAATCCAAGCCTGATTCAATGAGGGAAATTACCATTTTAATAGCTATTTTACTTGCAAGGAAAAAGAAGATCTTAGAGACCTAATGCTGCAAATTGTACCAGGAATACTTTAACTTTATTAATACATACTGTAAATTATCACATAAAGAACTGACCCAAATTCAGTTACAATAATATACTTTTTATTATTTAGCTTATGATTTCATAAAGTGCTAACAAGTGCTTTCTTTAATGCAAAGGGTGTGTAGTGTCAAGTTAACAACCCAGAGTCAGTAAACAAAGTCAATGTATGAAGCATATAGACATAATCTCACTGTTTTTCAGTCCCTCCAGGATTTCACAGCTGTTTTTGTGATTGTTGTGGCCCAAAAAGCCTGAATTTGTGGGAGATTTTCCAAAAAGTTTCAATAAAACGTGACATTTTCAGAGGTTTTTTGCACTGAAAGTTTTGTGAGGAAGTACAGATTTTAAAGTAGCTGCTTTTTCCATAGTTTACAGTGATGCTATTCTATGTTACACCACAAGAAAAGCACAGGATTGTCAAAAAATTTCCTGTTAAGTGATTTATGTAGAATTAAATGCTCAGGAAAATTGTCAAAAAATGACAAACGTATTCTTGCTGAGAACTTAAATAAAAAAGATAAATATAAGAATTAGTCATTACAACAACTAAATTACATTGGATGCATGTTAGAGTATGGAGAAAATTATGGCAGCACCTTCTTGAATCTTGAATTTGAAAACTAAGACCCCTGAAAAATCTGAGGTCTTCTTCTGTGCTGAAATCCACATGAAGCAGGGATGGCTCCTCCACTGACAACCTCTTCAGTCCAGGATGGACCGTGGAGTGGAAACCCAGTCTTCACAGATCTGAAGGGGAGATGAAAAGGAGAATAGATTTCAAAGTAAAATTAATAAATCCTATTTTTAGATCCCCACACCACAGAAGGGTTTAGTAATTTAGTTTCTTTTATTATTTTTCTTTAATTTTAACTTTCAATTTTGAAAAGAGTTTCAATTAATTTCCTAGAAGATTTGTTAATTTCAGCTTAGTTCTACTGAGTAAAAATGGCTTGTTTTATTACAACCTGTTATTAATTCTGCCATCATCATCATCAACATTATTATTATTATTATTATTATTATTATTATTATTATTATTATTATTATTATTATTATTATTATCTTCAAATCTCACACTTAAGTGCTAGAAGTCCAAAATTAAATGTCATTCAATACAAACGTTATTTAAAGGCAGCTGCCTCCATCATGAAGTCCTGACTAAAAATATATGGTTATTCTGCATTTATTCACAGTGCTTAACCAACAGGCAACTACTACAGCCATAGTTTGCAAACGAAAGCACCATCATGCTTGATGAATTATTATCAGATCATTATTAGAGGATTATGTTGGTTTAAATGAATCAACTCCCTCTGGTTATTTAAACTGTCAAAATCCCAGAAGTTCTGGTCGTGGAGGAGGAGTAGCAACAATTTACCATTCCAAATTACTAGTTAATGTAAAGCAAAAAACATGTTATAATTCCTTTGAGGGCCTGGTCCTCAGTATTGGGCACTTTAGCAATTTTAGGTTAAACCCAATTTTATTTGCCATAGTTTATCGTCCCCCATCAACCTATTCAGAATTTTTATCCGAATTTGCTGATTTCTTAGCTGATTTAGAGCTGAAATCTGATAGAATAATTATAGTAGGGGACTTTAATATACATGTGGATGTAGATAGTGACTGCCTTAATGTGGCTTTTAATTCAATATTAGACTCGATTGGGTTTTCTCAGAAAGTAGGAAATTCTACTCATTACCCCCACCATACATTGGACCTTGTTCTGACATATGGCATAGAAATAGAAAATCTTGTAGTGTCTCCTCATAACCCTGTACTGTCAGACCATTGTCTGTTAACCTTTGATTTTACTATTTCTGACTATTTGGCTCCTAAAGAAAAATATTATCACAGTAGATGCCTCTCAGATGATGCTGTTTCCAAATTTATGCAGATTGTTTCCTCTATGCCATGTGTCAACACAACGGAAATAAGCTATAGACAGCTTGCTCCTTCTGTAATTGATAACATGGTGGATAGTGTTTCAGCTTCTCTGCATCAGGCTCTAGACTTGGTGGCCCCCTTAAAAAAGAAAAAGTCTAATCAGAGATTTCTAACTCCTTGGTTCAACACAGAAACTCGTAGCTTAGAACAGAAGACTCGTCAATTAGAAAGAAAATGGCGCTCTACTAATTTAGATGAAATCTATTTAGCTTGGAGAAATCATCTTTTAATTTATAAAAAATCTCTTAGAAAAGCTAGAACGAGTTATTACTCTGCATTAATAGAAGAGAACAAGAATAATCCCAGGTTTCTTTTCAGTACTGTAGCCAAGTTGACAAAGAGTCAGGACTCTGTCAATCCTAGCATTCCCTTAGAGCTTACTAGTCAGGACTTTATGAACTTTTTCAATAATAAAATTTCATCCATCAGAGATAAAATCAATCAGATTCTTCCCTCAGTTAACTTAAATACTGTAACTACTACAACTCCTTCTATTGATGTCTGTCTTGATGAGTTTACTCCAATCGACCTTTGTGAGTTAGACAAAATAGTTTCCTCATCCAAACCTTCAACTTGTCTTTTAGACCCTATTCCTACTAGGTTATTTGAAGAAGTCTTCCCACTTATTGGTAGCTTTATTCTTCATATAATCAGTTCTTCATTAACTTTAGGCCATGTACCGCAGGCTTTTAAAACGGCTGTAATTAAACCCTTACTCAAAAAGCCAACGCTAGATCCAGGAGCTTTAGCTAACTATAGACCAATCTCTAATCTCCCTTTCATTTCAGAAATCTTAGAAAGAGTTGTTGCTACGCAATTATTTGACCACCTGCAGGGAAATGGTTTACTTGAAGAGTTTCAATCTGGGTTTAGAATCCATCATAGTACTGAAACAGCCTTAGTGAAGGTCACTAACGACCTCCTCATTGCATCTGATAATGGACTAGTTTCTGTACTTGTCCTTTTAGACCTTAGTGCAGCTTTTGATACTATCGATCATAATATTCTACTTGATAGATTAGAACACTATGTTGGACTTAATGGAACTTCGTTGCAGTGGTTTAGATCTTATTTATCTGATAGGTTCCAGTTTGTTCATGTAAATAATGAGTTTTCTTTCAGCTCAAAGCTTAGTCATGGAGTTCCACAGGGATCTGTGCTAGGCCCTACTCTTTTTAGTTTATATATGCTTCCGTTAGGCAACATTATTAGAAAGCACTGTAAACATTTTCATTGTTATGCAGATGACACACAATTATACCTGTCAATGAAGCCAGATGATAGTAATCAATTAGCCAAGTTAGAAGCCTGTCTTAAGGAAATCAAAGCTTGGATGACTTGTAATTTCCTGCTATTAAATTCAGATAAGACTGAAGTCATTCTTGTTGGTCCAAAAAACCTTAGAAATTCCTTTCCAAATCAAACTTTCAGTTTGGATGCAGTTACTCTTTCTCTTAATAGCTCTGTGAGGAACCTTGGATTTATTTTTGATCAGGATTTGTCCTTCAATTCACATATTAAATTTGTTTTTAAGACTGCCTTCTATCATTTGCGTAATATTGCCAAGATTAGGAGCATCTTGTCTCAGAGTGATGCTGAGAAGCTGATCCACGCTTTTGTTAGCTCGAGATTAGATTATTGTAATTCTTTATTATCAGGCTGTCCTAAAACATCTTTAAAAAGTCTTCAGCTGATCCAAAATGCTGCAGCAAGAGTTTTAACAGGTACTAGAAAGAGAGATCATATCTCTCCGGTTCTGGCCTCCCTTCATTGGCTTCCCATAGAGTTTAGAATTAAGTTTAAAATCCTTCTTCTTACTTACAAAGCTCTAAACAATCAGGCTCCTTTTTATTTAAAAGATCTGATACTACCGTATTATCCTAACAGAGCACTACGCTCCCAAAAAAAGTTCCTCTCCTGTGGAATCAGCTGCCAATCTGGATTCGGGAGTCAGACTCGATCTCTGTTTTTAAGAATAGGGCTAAAACCTACCTTTTTGATATAGCCTACAATTAGGGAGGGATCATGTGTTTCTGAACCCTCCCTTAGTTATGCTGCTAATAGGTTTAGTCAGCCGGGGGACCTCTAGTAATGCACTGGGCCTCACTCCTTTCCTCACTCTCTATGAAATATTTTTTTTTTGCTGGTCATTAACATTTGTTTGTTCTCTCCCATAGATTGAGTCCCCATCGTGCTGTTTGCACTCTACATGTCTGTTCTTTTCTTCTTCTCTATCCCCTCACCCCCCAGCCAGTCGCAGCAGATGACTGCCCCTCCCTGAGCCTGGTTCTGCTGGAGGTTTCTTCCTGTTAAAAGGGAGTTTTTCCTCTCCACCGTCGCCAAGTGCTTGCTCACAGGGGATCGCCTGATTGCTGGGGTCTTTCTGCAACTGTGAGGGTCCCCTCCCTACAGTTGATAGTGCTATGAGATGACTGTTGTTGTGAAATGGCGCTATATAAATAAAGTTGAATTGAATTGAATTGAATTGAATTGAATTTTATGACACAAATGTTAAAAACAATATTTTATTTACCCCCAGCAGCTGCAACAGTCTCCCTCTCTGGTCTGTTGCCCATTCTCCGTGTGTTTCCAATTGAAAATTGTTTATCAATCATCAGCTTTAATGTTCCAACACAGCGCTGCATGTAGAACAAAACCGTTTAGCCCTGCTTTATAAAAAAAAAAAAAAATTCTAAAACTGTTGAGCGCAGTCATTAGCCATGACTTTTGTTGATAAATTAACGTTGGCAAGTCCGCTCTGTGGCTGCCAAATGTAAACACAGAAGTAATGTAAGCGTGCGGCACAGGGAGCTCTCATGCAATGAACTTCAGCCAGCCGCTTGCGTTTTGTGTTTCACAGACTGTAAAAGCATAATAATAATAAAGCATCAGATTTATGTAGTGCTTTTCATAGACGCTCAAAGACACTTTACAATGGATACATTATTCATTCACTCCACAGACAATGGTAGTGGTAAGCTACTACTGTAGCCACAGCTGCCCTGGGGCAGACTGACAGAAATGTGGCTGCCAATCCGCACCAACGGCCTCTCCAACCACTACTGAACATTTATACACATTCATAACCAGTATCAGGGACACTGAAGGCAAGGTGGGTAAAGTGTCTTGCCCAGGGACACAACGGCAGGATGGCTGGGGAGCATTATATTAAAAGAAAATTAAAAAAAGCTTTACATTAAAAGATCGATCCATGGATTTTCTGAATCAATATCAGCCCAGTCCAACGTGAATCGATTCGAATCATTGAATCAATCTTTTGAACCCACCCCACTTGGTATGGAGGAGGTCCCAGGTTGGCATCTTGCCAGGAAGGTCTTGTAGTACAGCATACCTCTCCTGTACTTTTAAGCTGGATTCATGCTACACCTCTGCTGTCCACGTACGTGTAACCGGAAACCTCGCGTGACGAAATTTACGTCATCGTCTCCACTCCGCTAGTGTCCGCAGTGCTCGACCACAGACGACTGCATGCAGCCCAAATTTTGTGACTGCACTGCCTGCCCATGACCTGAACACATTGAAAAGCGCATGCAAAAGACTGAACGTCCCATTCATGAGGTGGCAATATTGACACAGCATACCAAGACAAAGTAGACGAAGAAGACAACGAGGAAGCAGAAGATGAGAATAAATATACTGTATATGAATCATACATAGATACTTAAGCAGCAGCAGCAGCATCTTTGTGGAAAAGAAGTGAAAACCAGGAAATCAAGCAGCAGAAAGCAAGCAGTGTTTCTTCGTTGGTGAAAATCCTGGCACATCAGCGCATTTGTGCTACCTATAGGGCGGGAGTGTAACTATAAATGATGGTTGTGCACATGCGTCAACCGCTTGGTCTGGGTAGATGAAAAAAGTGAGCTTGAACAGCGCTGCGTGTGTGCCGGGCTCGTCCAAAGCACACGCGGACCAAAGTGGACTAGAGAGGAAATGCAGCATGAATAAGGCTTAAGATAGATAGATGCACTTTATTGATCCCAAACTGGGAAATTACAGAGTGACAGCAGCATCCCAGTAGACAACCAAATGACAGAAACACACACAGCATAATAGAAAGTGGATTACCCATGGAAAGTAAAACTGTTAAAAAAACAAACATCACCATCTATGCATCATGCATAGATGGTGACCTGTATAGCTACATGAATCGTACCCGCTGTACAATGCAGGACTATCAGGTGCAGGATGAAATGTGAGGCACCAATTACACTGTAAGGTGCAGTATGGCAGCATAGTTAAGATAAGATAAGATAAGCCTTTATTAGTCCCAAAATGGGGAAATTCCAGGATTGCAACAGCACAGGGATAGCAACACTCAGAGCAACAATCAGAAGGCAAGAGGAAAAAAAAAAAAAGAGCAGCAAGTATACATATGTACATATAAATATAAATATATTTAGACACACAGAGCGGAGCATTGAAGCTAGATGGAATAAATATGTAGATATATAAACACACCCAGTGCGGAGCATTGTAACTAGATGGAATAAATATGTAAATATATGAACACACACAGTGCGGATCATTGTTGCTAGATGGAATGAAACAGCATAACCGTCTACTTAGTTATCCTACATGGTATGACTATGTACCCATACATATTCTCACCCTCCATAGCGACCGGTATTTTCCTAGTTGTATCCCGGAGGGGACCATTGTATAAGTCTATTGCGTCTTTTGCATTCACTACTATTAGGTGGTCACGTCTTTTTGCTATCTCTGCGAGCAGCCCTGCTTAGGTTGTACAGTCTGACAGCCGTAGGTAGGAAGGACCTGCGAAACCTCTCGGTTGTGCACCTAACATTTAGTCTGCTGCTAAATGAGCTCCTCAGTGCATTCAGTATGTCCTGCATAGGGTGGAACTCGGACTCCAGCAGAGATGACAGTTTAGCCACCATCCTTCTCTCTCCTATCTCCTCCACTGGGTCAAGGCGCTGCCCCAGGACAGAGCTAGCTTTCTTGATCAGTTTGTTCAGTATCTTCCTATCGGCTGCCGTAATGCCACTGCCCCAGCAGACCACTCCAAAAGTGATGGCTGATGCCACCACCGTGTCATAGAATGTCTTCAGCAGCACCCCTTGTACACCAAAAGACCTGAGTCTCCTCAGTAGGAACAGCCTGTGCTGTCCCTTCTTGTAGAGTGCATCAGTATTGTGTGACCAGTCTAGTTTATTGTTCAGATGAACACCCAGGTACTTATGTCACCATCTCGATGTCTGTTCCTTGTATATTTACTGGTGCTGTGAGGGGTTGTCCTTGCCTGCGGCAGTCCACCACCAGCTCCTTAGTTTTCCTCGCGTTGATCTGGAGGCAGTTCCGATGGCACCAGTCCATGAAGTCCTGGATAAGCCCTCTGTACTCAGCTTCATCTCCATTGGAGATGAGGCCAACGATCGCAGAGTCATCAGAGAACTTCTGTAGATGGCAGTGTGTTGTGTTGTGTGAGAAGTCTGCAGTATAAAGGGTGAACAGGAAGGGAGCCAAAACCGTTCCGTGGGGGGCCCCCGTGCTACCGATGATCGTGTCGGACACACAGTCCCGGGTTCTCACAAACTGAGGCCGGTTAGTGAGGTAGTCCAGGATCCATGATGACAGGTGCTGGTCCACCCCTGTGCACAGCAGCTTGTCCTTCAGGATCATCGGTTGGATGGTATTGAAAGCACTGGAGAAGTCAAAGAACATGATCCTCACCGCATTCCCGGGCTTCTCCAGGTGGGACAGAGAACGGTGAAGGAGGAAGATCACCGCATCCTCCACCCCAATGCCGTGCTGGTAGGCGAACTGGAGTGGATCCATCGCTGGTCCCACCAGGGGGCGGAGGTGAGCAAGGAGCAGTCTCTCCAGGGTCTTCATCATATGGGACGTCAAGGCCACCGGTCTATAGCTGTTCAGATCTTTGGGGTGGGAAGTCTTTGGTACAGGTACCACACAAGATGTTTTCCACAGCTGTGGTACCCTCCCCAGCTTCAGGCTCAGATTGAAGATGTACTCCACAATCTCACACAGCTGGTCTGCACAGGACTTGAGGAGCTTTGCGCTGATGCCGTCCGGTCCCGACGCCTTCCTCGCCTTGATCTTCCTCAGCTCCATCCTCACCTGGGTTATGATCAGAATTCAACATTAAAGTGAGTTATTGTACAGTGAAATGGCATGTGGCAGGAAAGATTTCCTGTACCTAACCATTTGGCAGTGAAGCTGTAGCAGTTTGCTGGAGAAAGTGCTTCTTTGTCTGTCCAGTGTGTGGTGGAGGGCATGATCAGGATTGTCCATGATGGATCGCAGTTTGGTCAGTGTTCTCCTCTCCACCACAGTCTCAAAAGTCTCTGGACTGGGACCAATTACAGAGCCAGCCCTCTTGATAATCTTGTTAAGTCTGTTGGTGTCGCTGGCTCTGATACTGCTACCCCAACAGACAGCAGCAAAGAAGATGGTGCTGGTGACAAGGGTCTGGTAGAAAAGCTCCAGCATCCTAGTGCACACATTGAAGGATCTCAGCTTCCTCAGGAAGAAGACTCTGCTCATCCCCTTCTTGTGCGCAGCATCGGTGTTGGATCTCCAGTCCAGTCTGTTGCTGATCTTGACACTGAGGTATTTGTAGTCCTCAACCACCTCCACATCCTCCCTCCAAATCTGCAATGGCTGAGAAGGCATCCTCTTCTTCCTCCTCCTTCCTTCTAGATACAGTATGTAAGATTTTCACCTCAAAATAATGTTTGTAAAATTATTTTCATGGTGTGGAGTGTGTCAATAACGAGGCAGATTTGAAGCAGACAGTTTATTACACATTCTCACACATGAGCATAGTCAGAAAAGAGGGCATCTTAGACAAGACTCTTCCCTTAAATACTCAGGCCTTCTTCCAGCAGTTTCTACACATCAGAGGTCACATTGCATTCACTTCCTTAATCCCTTAACATCCTCCTAGCAGCCTCTGATACACAAAAGATCACTCTGCATTCGTTTGACACACAAAAGATCATACTGCATTCGACCTTCACACCTCCCTGTTATCTCCAAGGGAAACTCTGTTCTTTGTTCTAGTCTAATGCTCTTTGTTCTAGTCTAAGATGCTACACCATTATGCACTCTCTAAACAATGCCCCTGAGCATCTTGGATAGAACAATAGAATGACAGTCCATAAGCTGTGGTAAAATCATTAAACATCAATCCACATGCTGCTTGGGCTTCAGTCTTCTCCCGTATCTGCTGTAACCAGGATTCACTGCCTCCGCGGCGCTGTCATGCTGGGGGGCTGATGAATGCTGGGGGGTTGATGATTTAGGGGTAAAAGTCTGTGCCTGTGGGTGCTCTGGGGAATCTTTTCTCTGGGAAGTTCCCCGCAGGGGTATTCCACGCCGAGGGGCCCTCGCCAACAGCACTTGCTCGTCCACCACAACAAAAGCGGGTTTGAGTCTGTCTACGCCAATTCTTTCCCTCCTACCCCCCAAATCTAGCAAAAAATGCTTGTCCCCTGTTTCCAGCTCTCTGAACGGTCCATCATAAGGTGGGCGCAGTGGGGGTCGATGTGCATCGTGTCTGACAAAAATGAACTCTGCGTTTTTCAAAGTTTTAGGCACAAAAACGCGCGGAAAAATGTGATGAACAGGGCCCGGCAGCGTGCTTGTGTCTATGCTACGCTGCAACAGCTGAGACGGGGAGCTGCCCAGCGCGGGATTATCTGGGAGAAATTCCCCGGGCAGCCGAAGTGGCTGCGCAAAAATGAGTTCAGCCGGGGAAGCTTCCAAATCCTCTTTAGGAGCAGAACGTAACCCCAATAAAACCCACAGTAGCTTGTCTACCCAATTTGCATCCGTCAGTGACGCCCTGAGAGCCACTTTCAATGACCTATGAAAACGTTCGCATAACCCATTAGCCTGTGGATTGTATGCGGTAGTGCGGTGAATTGTGACACCCAGGTTGCGGGCCATTGTTGACCAAAGTTCGGAAATAAATTGAGGGCCTCTGTCAGACGTAATGTCCAACGGGACTCCAAAACGCGCCACCCATGCTGTTAAGAACGCGCGCGCCACCTCCTCGGCCGTGGTTGCCGCCAGTGGGACCACTTCCGGCCAGCGCATGGTGCGGTCCACCATTGTCAGAAGGTGCATGCACCCCTGTGATGGCGGGAGGGGGCCCACAAGGTCCACGTGAACATGGTCGAACCTCTTAGCCGAGATGTGAAACAGCTCCAAAGGAGCTGTCGTGTGTCTGTGTACTTTGGCTCGTTGGCACACCATGCAGGCTGCTGCCCACTCTTTCACTTGTTTGCGAAGGCTCGGCCACACGAATTTCTCTCCTTCCATTTTGACCAATGCGCGCACTCCCGGGTGCGCCAAAGAATGAATCGAGTCAAAAACGCGGTGGCGCTACGCGGCCGGTACCACGGGACGCAGTCGCCCCGTGGAGACATCACAGATTAGGGGGGGCATACCGTCTTGCAGCACCCTGCTCTCCAGCCTTAACCCTGTTGGTCCAGACTGGAGCGCGCGCACATCCGCGTCACTAACCTGCTCCAAGGCCATGGCTGTGTAATCTATCCCCACGCAGACCGGGGCCGCCACGGCGTGGGAGAGGCAGTCTGCCACTACATTCAGTTTACCCGACACATGCTGAATATCGGTAGTAAACTCTGAGATCGCGGCCAGCTGTCTCTGCTGCCGGCACGACCACGGTTCTGAAACCTTGGCCATCGCGAATGTTAGCGGCTTGTGATCAACGAACACGGTGAAATGGCGCCCTTCCAGCCAGAACTGGAAATGGCGAATTGCCAAGTGGAGAGCCAGAAACTCCCTGTCGAACACGTTGTATTTACGTTCACTATCGCGCAAAGTCCTGCTGAAAAAGGCGAGCGGCTGCCAAGTCCCGGCTACACGCTGCTCCACGACCGCCCCTATGGCCACATCTGACACGTCAGTAGTGAGCGCTATGCGAGCCGTTGGGTCTGGATGTGCCAACAACGCAGCATTTGCCAGGGCTGCCTTGACTTCCGAGAACGCCCGCTCTCGCTCCAGGGACCATTCGATCTTATTCGCGGGTTTCTGTTTTTTGAGCGCGGCGTACAGTGGCTGCATGAGCTGTGCTGCGCGGGGAAGGAAACGGTTATAAAAATTCACTATTCCCAAAAACTCCGGTAAAGCCCTGACCATTTGCGGGCGGGGAAAATCTGCTACCGCGCGCATTTTGTCAGGCAGCGGAACCGCTCCTTCGGGAGAGACGCGGTGCCCCAAAAGATCAATCTGCGTCACCCCGAATTGACACTTCGCTGGGTTGATTATTAAACCGTGCTCTCCCAACCTCCGGAAAACTGCCATTAGGTGGGTTTTGTGTTCATCTTCGGACGTGCTGGCTACCAAAATATCGTCCAAGTAGACGAACACGAAAGGGAGATCGCGCAGCACTGCGTCCATCCTGCGTTGGAACGTCTGTGCAGCCCCTTTAAGCCCGAATGGCATGCGCAAAAGCTCGAATAAACCAAACGGAGTTATCACCCCTGTTTTGGGTATGTCCTCAGCGCGCACTGGGACTTGGTGGTAACTGCAGACCAAGTCTATTTTAGAAAAAACGCACGCTCCTGCCAAGTGAACGGAAAAATCCTGGATGTGAGGAATTGGGTAGCGGTCGTGCGCTGTGGCGTTGTTCAACCTGCGGAAATCCCCGCAAGGTCGCCATGAACCATCAGCTTTAGGGACCATGTGTAGCGGGGAAGCCCATGGGCTGTTTGAACGCCTGATGATGCCCAACCTCTCCAGGGTGGCAAACTCCTCGCGCACTATGGCCAGTTTAGCTGCGTCCAAGCGCCGAGGTTTTGCAAAAACGGGCGGCCTGGTGGTGGTGATAAAATGCTCCACTCCGTGTTTAGCGACGACCGCTGAAAATGTGGGGACCGTGAGTGCTGGGAACTGAGTGAGCAGTGTGTGGAACTTACCGCATGCAGCTGTAACGTTGGCTTGTGCTGTTGGTCGGGACGCTCAAGCTGTACAGGGGATAGAATCAAAAGACAGTGCATTAACCAGGCGCCTGTTAGCGACATCAACCAACAAACTATGTGAGCACAAAAAATCAGCCCCCAATATATTGAAATTCAATGCTGCTATGACAAAAGTCCACTCAAATGCACGGCCGTGTAGAGACAGAAGTAGAGTCCTCTCACCAAAGGTCTTAATCTTCGAGCCGTTTGCTGCTGCCATCTTGGGGCCGCTAGATCCTGCCAGCCAGTTGGCATAGGACGGCATGATGAAACTCAACTGGGCGTCGGTGTCCACGAGGAAATGCTTCCCCGAGCGTGCGTCCGTCAAGTAGAGCAGCTTGTTCTCCTCCCCGAGGGCCGCAGCTGCTACCGACCCCCAGTCTTGGGGTTTCCCGAGCGCTTGAACTGGCACGATGGTATACATTTGCGTGCCTTCTCTGCAAAGCGGCGGTGGTAGAAACAAAGGATGTCTCCTCCGCGTTCTTTGGTCCCCGCCGCCGCCGTCGTCGGTGGTTCTGCTACTGCCGTCAATGGCTCCTCGCCTCCTCCGGCCGTCGCGCCGAGTTTCTTCACTGCCGCCGTGGTCGTGAGCTCTCTGCTGGCCATGATGATCCGGTGTGCCTCTCGGGACAGCGCACGATAGTCCCGCTCTGCCAGCAACGGCGAATTGGCCAGGGTCGCTCTCGTCGCTGACGGAAGGTTCCGGAGGAAAAGGTGGGTAAAAATGAAGTGGTCGTCGTCCGAGCCCTTCAACCTCAGCATTTTCTCCATCAGGTCAATAGCCGACCCATCTCCTAACCCGGTCCGAGTCAGGAGTCTCTCTGCTCTCTCCTCAACCGAGAGTGTGTAGTGCTGGATGAGTGCAGCCTTCAACGCGTCGTACTTGTCGCTGGTTGGTGGCTGATCCAGCAGACTCTCCACATGCTGAGCCGTGTGGGTGTCGAGCTTTGTGACCACATGGTAGAATTTCGTGTCATCCGCCGATATCCCCTGGAGGACAAACTGCGCCTCGACTAGGTGGAACCAGGAGCGCGGATTGTGCTGCCAAAAATCCAGTAGCTGGATTGTAACAGTGTATGCTTGGCTGGGGGCTCCCAACGAGGCTGGCTCCGGAGATCTTTCGTCGTGTTGCATGATTCGTCTTGGGTCACCAGTGTGGAGTGTGTCAATAACGAGGCGGATTTGAAGCAGACAGTTTATTACACATTCTCACACATGAGCATAGTCAGAAAAAAGGGCATCTCAGACAAGACTCTTCCCTTAACTACTCAGGCCTTCTTCCAGCAGTTTCTACACATCAAAGGTCACATTGCATTCACTTCCTTAATCCCTTAACATCCTCCTAGCAGCCTCTGATACACAAAAGATCACTCTGCATTCGTTTGACACACAAAAGATCATACTGCATTCGACCTTCACACCTCCCTGTTATCTCCAAGGGAAACTCTGTTCTTTGTTCTAGTCTAATGCTCTTTGTTCTAGTCTAAGATGCTACACCATTATGCACTCTCTAAAATGGTACACTAAGATCTGACTGAGTAAATGTCACTTCCTCTATGGCCTGAGTGTGCCCACATTGCCTGCGACAGCTCTTTTTTTGGTGTGATCGCTGGGGGGACAGTAGATGTGGCCTCAGTCTGTGGCCTTGCTCCCGGCAGCAAATTACAGGACACGAGTTTAGCCACCAACAACAAAAAGCCCTGTGGTTGACTGTTGGGACTGGGGTTGTGGTTGCTGTGGTTGTCGCCTTTTCAGTGTCCCTACAAGGAAACTAATGTGGAGGGATTATCGTGTTAAGAAATGTCAAGGACACATCTGGTAGGTGGTGGTAATAAACCTGTAAGCTGGTTGCCACCCACCAATCTAAAAGAAGAAAAACTAATGTGTAGCAGACCTTAGGTTTTAAATGCTGTTGCTAAACAACACCTTAAAGTCTACATCTGCTTGAAACCCGATGATCACCACTGCGGCTATATTTGCTAATTTGTGATTTTTTACAACTTTTTCATTAGACATTTATGATTTATTTCTCATTCATTCGTGATGGGGTTTTTTTTCTAAAAAAGTGTGACTTCTTTTTCTAGTAATTTTGCAATTTTTTTCTTGTAAATTTTTGGCTTTTTTCCTTTTAAATGTTCTATTTTCTTGTAAATTTGTGACTTTTCCCCATAAATTTGAGACATTTTTTTGTAAATTTTGAACTTTATAAAAAAAAAGTCTTTTTTTAATCTAATTTAAAATAAGTTAATTTTTTTCTTGTAAGTTTGTAACTTTTTCAAGTAATTTTACTGTTTTTCTTATAAATTTTCATTTTTCTCGAAAATTTTAACTTTTTTCATAAGTTTGTTACTTTTTCCAGTAAATTTGCGACTTTACTCATAAATTTGCTACTGTTTGTTTTTTTTTGTTTTTTTTGTAAATTTGTGTCATGTCTACCTCCGGTAGATGCAGGTGATGGACTCAACCAGCAGGCAGAACTCAGGCGCAACATGGGTTATTAACATAAAGCAAAAGAACAGACAAATAACAGCATGAGGGCTGGAGAAATAAATCCAACATAAGCTGCAGAACACATAGAAAACTGACGGGATTCAGGGGCTCCGGCAGGGAAAACGCACACAACGCTAATGATGCCACGATAAACACAGACAGTGCACAGAATAAACAGACGGGACCAATGAAACACAACACAGAACAGATGGGTACAATCAAGGGCAGCAGGGAAGTGATTCCGGGTGACGAACACAGGATGAGCGGGGCTGTACACACAGACACCAACAGGGAATGCACACGAGATGTGACAATGAAACATGTAGAGCAAAATGCAGGAATACGCAGAAAGGGTAGTGACTACAAATATGGGAAATATGAGGGGCTGGAACGACAGGTAAACGGATATGCACACAGAAGACAAAGACAGGGCACTCACACAGGGCAATAAATGCAAAAATAATCATACATGATCACAGAAAAGCAATAACTGAACCTAAAGTGTGGGCCTGAGCCTATGCTGAAGCCCAAACTATGACGTTGTGGCTTTTTCTGTTTTTCTCTTTTTCTTGTAAATTTGCTAAAAATTTTCTTGTAAGTTTGGAATTTTTTTCAAGTAATTTTATCATTTTATTCTCGAAAATTTGTGAATTTTTTTCTCACAAATTTTCCACATTTTTTTCCTCATAAATTTGCAACTTTTACTCAGAAATTTGTAAGTTTTTCTCCTAAATTTTGAAAATTTCTTCTCATAAATTTGTGACTTTATTCCAGTAAATCTGTGATTTTTTTTCTCATAAATTATTCAAATCTTTTTTCATAAATTTGCATATTTTTTCTCATAAATCTGAGACTTTTTTCTCCTAAATTTTCCACATTTTTTCCTCCTAAATTTGTGACTTTTTCTCATAAATATTCCATATTTTTTCTCATAAATTTGTGATTTTTTTCCAGTAAATTTATGACTTTTTGACTAATAAATTTGCTTTTTTTGTAAATTTGTCTTTTTTCTCATAAATCTTCCACATTTCTCATAAATTTTCAACTTTTTTCTCATAATTTTGCCTACACACGTGGACAAAATTGTTGGTACCCCTCTGATAATGAAAGAAAAACCCACAATGGTCACAGAAATAACTTGAATCTGACAGAAGTGGTAATAAATAAAAATTCTATGAAAATTAACCAATGAAAATCAGACAATGCTTTTGAATTGTGGATCAACAGAATTATTTTAAAAAACAAACTCATGAAACAGGCCTGGACAAAAATGATGGTACCCTTAACTTAATATTTTGTTGCACAATCTTTTGAGGCAATCAAACCATTTCTGTAACTGTTAGTGAGACTTCTGCACCTCTCAGCAGGTATTTTGGCCCACTCCTCATCAGCAAACTGCTCCAGTTGTCTCAGATTTGAAGGGTGCCTTCTCCAGACGGCATGTTTCAGCTCCTTCCACAGATGTTCAATAGGATTTAGATCAGGGCTCATAGAAGGCCACTTTAGAATAGTCCAATGTTTCACTCTTAGCCATTCTTGGGTGTTTTTAGCTGTGTGTTTTGGGTCATTATCCTGTTGCAAGACCCATGACCTGCGACTGAGACCAAGCTGTCTGACACTGGGCAGCACATTTCTCTCTAGAATACCTTGATAGTCTTGAGATTTCATTGTACCCTGCACAGATTCAAGACACCCTGTGCCAGATGCAGCAAAGCAGCCCCACAACATAACAGAACCTCCTCCATGTTTCACAGTAGGGGCAGTGTTCTTTTCTTGGTATGCTTCATTTTTGCATCTGTGAACATAGAGCTGATGTGCATTGCCAAAAGGTTACAGTTTTGTCTCGTCTGTCCATAGGACATTCTCCCAGAAGCTTTGTGGCTCGTCAACATGCCGTTTGGCAAATTCCAGTCTGGCTTTTTTATGATTTGTTTTCAACAGTGGTGTCCTCCTTGGTCGTCTCCCATGAAGTCCACTTTGGCTCAAACAACGACGGATGGTGCGATCTGACACTGATGTACCTTGACCTTGGAGTTCACCTTGAATGTGTTTAGAGGTTGTTCTGGGCTCTTCTGTTACCATTCGTATTATCCGTCTCCTCCTGCGGCCATGTCCAGGGAGGTTGGCTACAGTCCTGTGGATCTTAAATTTTTGAATAATATGTGCAACTGTAGCCACAGGAACATCAAGCTGCTTGGAGATGGTCTTATAGCCTTTACCTTTAACATGCTTGTCTATAATTTTCTTTCTAATCTCCTGAGACAACTCTCTCCTTTGCTTCCTCTGGTCTATGTTTAGTGTTGTACACACCATGTCACCAAACAGCACAGTGACTACTTGTCACCCTTTAAATAGGCCGACTGACTGATTACAAGTTTGTAGACACCTGTGATGTTAATTAGAGGACACATCTTGGTTGAACATGTCCCTATGGTCACATTATTTTCAATCTTTCTAGGAGTACCATCATTTTTGTCCAGGCCTGTTTCATGAGTTTCTTTTTTTAAAGTAATTCTGTTGAACCACAATTCAAAAACATTGTCTGATTTTCATTGGCTAATTTTCATAGAATTTTTATTTATTACCACTTTTGTCAGATTCAAGTTATTTCTGTGACCGTTGTGGGTTTTTCTTTCATTAACAGAGGGGTACCAACAATTTTGTCCACGGCTGTATAGTGCTACTGAAAGCAGTAGCCCACCACCAGTGCTACTGAAACCTGCTCACCCACATTAAACCCATGTTAGGCCCAAATACGTAGGTTTAAAGTGCATAAGCCGATTACCTGCTCACCTGTACCACAGGTCAAGTCCATGTGGGCAAACACAGATGAGGCCAACATGAAACCCATAAGACAGCCAAGCTTTAACCTACAGTGGGGCCCACATGGACATGCTGGCAAACTGGGTCATGTATCATTGTGTGTTTGCAGCAAAATCTGAGAATGGAAGGCATAAATAAAATCCTTGGTGTTGGAAGAATGTTGTGAATTAAATCAAGGAAATGATGTTTCCTCATCCAGCTACATGTGCGATTAGGATGAGATTGTGGAACCCTCAGCCCCACTCTGTGACAAGCTTTTCACCACGGCGATAAACAAGTGGACGAACCGGATTCCACACGGACTCCTTTTGCTGTCGGAGGCTGCAGTGGCTCTTTAGAGAGGAAGTGTGGGAGATTGAAGAAGGAGAGATGATGATTATGGAAATGAGCGAGCACCCCTTCTGAGAGATTAAACAGGCTACTGATTGCTTTTACGTAACCTTTGTTCACAGCCAAACAGGCCCGTTCTGTCATGCTCTCCCGCTTTTCAAATTCACATTTACTTCTTCCCTTCCGGCCTCACTGCTTTCTCCGCCGTCTCTCCGGTGTAATGTGCCCTCTCCCTAACCTCCCCTTTGTTGTATTTGAGCTTCAGACAAACCAAAAATGCTGCCATGAACACAGAGAGAGACCGGACAGC
Organism: Pholidichthys leucotaenia; assembly: GCA_020510985.1. NCBI lineage: Eukaryota > Metazoa > Chordata > Actinopteri > Cichliformes > Pholidichthyidae > Pholidichthys > Pholidichthys leucotaenia. Next base: position 413,207,561 of record CM035841.1, on the reverse strand, counting down.
TGCAGTTTGAGTCATCACACCCCAGAGGTCGATACGCCTCTGTGAGACGGCCCGCTGCCAAGTCTGCTTCCTGTTTGATTGTGAAAACCACAGCCTGCATTTAGGAGATGGCTGTAGCTACCTGAACGTCACCAGCTGGTAAATGAGTCCTGATATGAAGCTTCAAACCTCAGTCACGTCACTTTACTTTAGTTTCCATAACTGTTAGCATTGACTTTTGGCAGTTGCAGTCTCCGTCCTAAAGGCAGTGACTGAAATTCTCACATTAAGGGGATGATTCTGGTGCATCTGTGATGTTCACCTCTGGCATGCAGGTAAGAAGGACTCGATATGCAGGCAGAACTCCAGCATAGCATGATTTTATTAAACAACCAAAGCAAAGAAACAAAATAACAGCATGTGGGCTGGAAAACAACTCAGGACACCATGGATAAATAAACTTGCTAAGACACATGGGGCAAAGGTTACCGGCAGGAAAAAACTCAGAAACAAACATTAATTACACCACACAAGACTGATACTGACATGGACATACTGTATATACACCGGGTAATTAACAGAACACAGACCATTTGGGAACAATCAAGGGCAGCAGGGAAGTGGCTGAAGGTGCGGAGAACAGGACGGGCGGAAATGCACAGACAATCACAGAAAGGGGATGCACATGAAACATGACAAGGAACATACAGGGCAACAGTAAAGGAGCGATACAGAGACGACCGGCATAAACAATAACTGTGAAAATAACAGCAACACTGGGCAGGACCAGGGAGAGCTAAGGCAAAAACTAAGACCATAATGATAATCATGATAAACAAAGAATCAAGGTAAAACAAAATTCAAAGTGGGAGTGTAGCTATGAGCACGGGAAACATGAGGGCCTGGGAACGAGAGGTGAACAAATTCAGGGAATACACATGAGATTTACACAGAACACCAAGGAGGGACACAGAGAACAATAATGACGGGGACGACACGGCAGACTAAGGAACGGGGAGCACAACAACAATCAAAGGGCCTCAGGGGAAGCACAGAAGACAACTAATGCAATTATCATAAAATAATCATGGGAAACAAACAAAACAAAGAACTTCCCAATCAGGTGGGGAGAGGAGGAAATAGGCATGGAGGGACCAAGCAAGAACATAACAAAAAAATGTTCATCGGGTGGTCAGCCAAAGTCCCTGGACCACCAGACTGATGGACATAGTATGTTGGGTGGCCTGCCTGAGTCCAAGGGCCACCAGACGGAGGAACCTGATGCATCAGGCGGCTGGCCAGAGTCCATGGGCCACCAGACAGAGGAATATAGCACGTTGGGTGGCCTACCAAAGTCCAAGGGCCACCAGACAGATGGACACGACACATTGGGTGGCCTGCTAAAGTCTATGGACCAGACGGAGGAACATGGTGCATCGGGAGCACTGAGCTTGGGTGACAGTAGCTGAAGAGTGGCGACCTCGAGCGGCAAAGGTGGAATGGACTGCTCCAACGGTGACCAGGTGGAGCTGACTGCTCTGACACACCAGGTGGAGCGGACTGCTCAGATGGTAACCAAGGTGGAGCGGACTGCTTGGACGAATCGTGCACCGGCCTCTGAAACAACAGGTGGAGGCGCACTGACCTCTGAAATGACAGGTGGAGGTGCACTGGCCTCTGAAACGACCGGTGGAGGCACACCGGCCTCTGGAATGACAGTTGATGTCATGATCCTCCTCGTGCACCTTTACGCAGCGCATGGAGGAGGGGAAGGAAGAATGGATTTACAAGCAGGTTATACCACAAACACATTTATTAACACAGAGGTTAACAGTTCCAAAAGTAAAGACATACAAAAAGGCAACTGGGTGGACTAAAGGGCATCACACAAAGGATGTGCAGCGGGCAGACCACAGTGCACCGTGACCATGACAAACAGTATAAAGTAATATTATGGCTTGGGTTAACTTAGAGTCCTCCAGAACACTCAACAGGTTAGGGAGAAATAAACTGGGAAACAGTGCCAGAGCGTAGCAGCAAACTGCATGGGGAAACACAAACAGTTTTTACTCACAGAACAGGAGCAGTCCAAGTAGTCCAAGATATTCCAGCAAGCACACACAACCAGTAACTACGCTGAGGGGAGTAGCGACAGTGTAGTTTCCGACTTCCTCATTAGACAGTACATCCATAGGACAATGCACAATGGTCCAGCAATGCTTGACTGACAAAGGCCGCTTAAGTACAAGCATTGCTGGCATACAGATTGGTTGCACCTGGGCAAGGAGCAGGAAAATCAATCACCAAAGTGGAACCAGCTGGCTGTCAAGAGAAAGGAGGGAGCGTGCTCGGACCAGCAAGTGTTACACAACCCCCACACGAATGTAGCCCAAAGAGGCTGCCTAATAGCTGCCAGCCACAACAGTAGCTACAGGCACGGAAAAAAGAACAAAAGACATAGAAACAACAAGAACTCAAAAGATAACACAATACACAAATATACCGATAACCTGAGCCATAGAGAACGGTCAGAACCGAGCCTTAAGGACAACACCAGCTCGGTTCATGACAGTTGGAGGAACACCGGCCTCTGAAACTACAGGAAGAGGCACACCGGCTTCCAGAATGACAGGTGGAGGCGCATTGGCCTCCGGAACGATTGGTGGAATGTGTACCTCAGGTGATGGCGAAGGTGGAGCGTGCAGCTCGGATGACGGTGAAGGTGGAGCATACAGCTCAGATGATGGTGAAGGTGGAGTGTGCAGCTCGGATGATGGCGGAACTGTGGCATGCACCTTGGAGACAACTGGAGCTGTGGCGTGCACCTTGGAAATGGCTGGAGCTGAAGCATTCAACACCATCCCTAACGCAGGCACCTCGGATGTGGCAGAAGAAATGGAGGACAGGTCAGTACAGGAACAAGTAGTGGAGCCCGATGGAGGAAGGCCAGAAGCAGATGAGAGCTGCACCTGAGTTCCCCCCTCAAGAGTAAGGCAAGACTTTTTAAGTAAAGTTGTTAAAAATACTAAACAAAGTACTTGCCTTAACTCCCGCTCCACTGGACCCCAGTGACTCCACTGCTGAAGAGGTGACCTCAATCTCTGGGAACACTGGAGGTGCAGCATAAAAGGTGCTCTAAGGTGCAGCTTTGGGCCAGGGCACCGGTTTAGTAGATGTGGGAGCCAGCACTGCAGGCATGTTGATGGGTATAACGGCCGGCATGATGACTGACATTGCAGCTACCATGGCAATCAATGTTGGAGCACTTTCCAGGGCTGCAACACTCCGTGGGGCTAGAGCAAAGGTGGAAGAGCGGCAAGGAGGTGAAAAAACTGGAGCTCGGTGTGAGGAGAGAGGCACCTAAGCCAGGGAACGCTTTTTCGTCGGCTCAGGCTTCGGCGTGGATAATGAGGCTGGCATTAGAGCTAGGGAGCTGAGAGCTGGTGCTGGAGCAGACAAACGGTGAGGAGCTAAGGATATTTCAACATGGAAACAAGGTAACCAGTGAGCTCCAGTTTTCTCTGCAGACTGGGAGTTTCCTGGAGTGTTTCCTCTGCGATATCCAGATATTCTAGAACCTCCTCCGGTGTACGTGAGGAAAGGGCCTCGGACACACAGTCCCTGATCAGCTCCAAACCCGACCGTTCCTCCACGTCATAGCTGAGAGTCACGGAGTCCATACCTGCTGAGTCGTCATTTGGTGGAGGGACAGACAAGATGGCCGCTGCTGGTGAAACAGATGAGATGGTAGCTGCTGGAGCAGACGTGAAGCACAGAGGAGCAGACAGGAGCTGCTGAAGCCAGGGGATGCTTAATCGTTGGCACAGACCTCGGTGAAACAGGTGGGTCCTCTCCCAGCCTCCCGAGTGGCTTAGAGGCTGGGGAATGCGAGATGTGGGTGATGGAGCCAGGGGACATTTCACCATTGGCGCAGGCTCTGGGCTTCTCACTAGTCTGTGGATTTGACACTGATACAAGCAGTCCAACCAGCAGGGACGGTTCTAGGATCAGAGCTTTAGGGGTGCTGAGCACCCAGTGAGTTCCACCACCACCACACACCCACCCATTCCACACATACACATGTTATTTTGTTAGCGTTATCCTCTTTCATACATCTCCCTGGCTTCTAGTTAGTGAACATGGTACATGATGATACATAAAAACAGTGACAGCTTGAATTTAATATTTTACTTATACCAAAACAAGTACCAGCTTCTTTTGCTTGAATTCAAACAGTGCACAGTGGTTGAATGCAATACAACCATTAAAGAAAAAACATCTGCTACTAGTTGTCTTAGCCAAGGCTGGACTGGGACAAAAGATCGGCCATGGCATTTTTGATCCAATTTGTTAAGTAGCAACTTTCAACCATCACACTTAATGGGAACACTTAAACATCGCAACTGTGCACAACAGAGATTGTCCCTTCCAATACACAACTAAGACAATTACAATTAATATAGAGGGTGACAACAACACTGTTCAATCAATGTAAAAAATACTGTCTGGATCGATATTTATATTTTGTCAGGTAATTTAACTAACTGTAATACTGTTGATACCATCTAACTGCAATGATTCTGCACTGTGTATATAACTGTGTACATACTGTATGTATTTTTATTTACTGCTTTGGCTAATCTATTCTTATCTTATTATCTTATTAACTATTGCTCTAAGTGCTGCTGTCCCTTTGCTGCTGCAATCCTGGAATTCCCCCTTTGTGGGACTAATAAAGGCTTATCTTATATCATCTTAACAGAGGTCAGAATTATCCCACTTTTGCCCCTAGCAAGTGAATCCCTGTGGTTTGAAAGAAAGAAAGAAAGAAAGAAAGAAAGAAAGAAAGAAAGAAAGAAAGAAAGAAAGAAACTTTATTATCGATTTTCCATAAATGTTTTGTCATAATTTTAAAGTTTCAAATTTTTCCAAAGGTTCAAAACTTTGAGAAAAAGCTTCACAATTACAAGGGAAAAAACATCACAAGCATATATGCAATAAAAGCTTCAGATGTACTAGAATAATTTAACAAATTTATAGGGAAAAAATGCCCATTTATTAAAATATATACAGTACTAAATTTGTCATGTTCCTGGGACACGGGTTACAGCTGTGCCCAGCCTTTCTGCCCGGTGAACATTTGTTGTTTATTTTTCTGTTATTTCTTAGTTTATTATGATGTCTTATATTTTGCTGTATTGCAATATCTGTTTCCGGTTTGTTTATTTTGGCAGCACAGTGCAGCTTCCGATTGTTTATTCCTTGGGCTGCACAGCTGCTGCCAATTTACTGCTCATGAGCTTCACCTGTTGGTTATTAGGTATGTGTATTTAGAGAACATGGCAACTGCAGTCGTTGTGGTGTCCTACTCGTCTCGCTTTGTTTTGTTCCCACCGTGACCAGCTCTCATGGTTTGGGTCTGCTGTGAGGTAAGCTTAGGCTGCACCCTGGCCTTGAGTTGGTACTAAAATAGTCCCTAGTACCTGGTACCAGGGACTAATGGAAAAGGCTACAAACCGGGCCGAGTAGAGCCGAGTAGGGCCGAATGGGGACTAGTGGAAAACGGCCATTAAGGGCCTTTTCCACTAGCCTCACTTAGCCCTACACCGCACCACTCAGCCCGCATTTGAGCATTTTCCATTAGCCCCAGCACCGGTTAGCAGGTGCTTTTTTAGTACCTGATCCAGGGCAGGGTTTAACCGAGCTGAGTAGGGCTGAGTATGGCTGTGATATGACTTTAACAGACTGGTCGCCGCTGATTGGTCAGGTTGTAACGTCACGAAAGCGACTTTTTCTGCTGAATCTACTCCACGACCTCCATTTGTAGTTGTTCAGCCAGTGAACACAGTGCGCCCCTTTAATACAGTATATTATATTAATATACTGTATAATATACTTATATAATAATATACTCCTAATATTATATATTAGGAGGTGCGCAATTTTCTTTCTATATTAGCCGACGATCGCATCCAGCGCGAGTTGGACGGATCTACTTGAAATGAAAAAATATACCAGCAGGTGTCCAAGCAGATGGGTTCCCAAGGGCACATCCATACTGCCAAACAGTGTCGGGAGAAGCTGAAAAAGCTGAAAAAGCTGAAAAGCGATTACCGAGCAGTGAAGGACCACAATGCTTGAAGCGCAGCGGATCGGAAGGAGTGGAAGTGGTTTGCTGAGATGGACGCGATCTATGGACATAGGCCCTCGACACGGCCACAGTCACGGCCACGGCCTTGGAAACCGTGGATGGTGAGTGTTGTTTTGATATTGCGCATCTTTTCGCCAATTTATCCTTTCTGTGCCAAGCTCACTGTTTTTAAGAAATAGGAAGGTTGTTAGATTGTGGGTAATGGTTGTTACTGAGGCTTGCCTATTGTTTTGCAGCCAACTGCAGATTCACGTTTGCTTTGTGTTAAGTATTAGCCCGAACAAAACGCTGAATTACGCTTATTGTATTCCGGTTAAAAACTTTAGAGTGTTGTGTACATGTTGCACTTTGGTGTTAAGTTTTAAATTGCGTGCATTTTCTTTCTAGAATCGCAGTTCATATCACAGGGGTTCACCTCAGTGGAGATGGGCACACTGGACTCTCCTGCGTCTGGCGGAGCGCCAGCTGGATCGACTCCGATGTCAGCCACATCACCAGCTCCATCTGGATCACGTTCAAATGCCGGTAAGGCACAATAACCACGATTTTTTTTTTGGTGAAACAGGTCCAGTGGAAACCAGGGTCGAAAATCCATCCATCCATCCATCCATCTTCTACCACTTAATCCTTTACAGGTCGCAGGGGGGCTGGAGCCTAACAAGTTATGTACCAAATTGATTAATGCAATTTCCTGTAGCTGCATATTAATTAATTGAAAATGTCTTTTTAAATGTTCAAAAAGGTTATTCTTTGGTCTTCACTTATCAGTGTTCCACAACCCGGTCCCATTTTTAGGTGTGGTGATTGAAGTGCTGTTGTAACTCCTGTTTTAGAAAAACAAATAAAGCTCATGAACTGCCGTTGAAATCCACATGCTTCATTGAAATGCTTCGCGTCAGCTGACTGTATTAACCCATTCAGATTTCTGCGGCCACACTACAAGCAACTATTTTAAACATTACCCATCCATCCATCCATATTCTTAATCTTAATCCTTTTTAGTTTTGCAGGGGGGCTGCAGCCGAAGACAGCACACTGCGTGTTGCAAAATCTGCTCTACTGAGGGGCAGCAACATGACAGTTCAGCTTATATACAGCACTGAAGCATAATATAATAGTGACATTCCACCACAGACTTTCACCAGTGTAATTCCATAATATATGTAGTGATCCAGCTTTAACAACCATGCCTTTCTGTCTTTCAATTTAGCCAAGAGGACAAGGAAAAACTCCATCGATGACCTTACATCAGCGATGGTCAACATGCATGACGAAAAGATGCGGCTCTTGGAGCGGCAACATGACCAGCGGCAAGAACACCATCAGGAGTACATGCAGCATTTGCGACAGGTGGCCGTAGATGTGCGGGCAGATGCGCGTGAAGCCCTGGAGCAGGACGCTGTGTTACGAAGGGAAGAGCTCGCAGAGATGTCAACATTCAACAGAGATTTCCTGACCCTATTTGGCAGGCTTGTGGACGCATTTAGCAGTCGGCGTGTCTAACCATGTTTCCCCATGCCCAGTCTGTTTTTTTGTTTGTAAATTTTGCTTCTGGAATAAAGTTGTATTGTTTGCATCAAAAGCCTGGTTTATCTGTTATGACACCGTATGAGAAAAGCCAATAATTACATACACATTCCATTCTCTGTTCACTCCACATGCTGCTGTTCATCAGGTCAGGTGTATAGCCTTCTAATGGTAATTTAATTTTTAACAACACAACGAAACGTAATGTCTTGGTAGTTTTTTTTTTAATTTTAAACAAATTTGCAATGCTGAATCCATTTCTCTCGAACGGGTACATTTTTTATGTTATAAGCAGTTGTACAGGTGTACTTTAACTTGTACAGTAGACACTGATAAAGGTAAGTACATGTGAATTGAATGTTGCATCACCAGTCAAAATTTAATAAATTAAGAAGGAATCTAGCAAAAATTTGGCACTAATAACAGTAGACACAACTGTGTTTTTGTTGCACACAACTGTTGTTACCAACAAGTTGTGCAAAATTAATATTAGCTTTGCATTTCCACCAAAGCCAAAGTCACTTGTCTGGCAGCATTTTTTGAACATGCTCTGTGAGGTGTTTCTGCATGTAATTCACAGTGCCACAACTGTTGTTAACAACTTGTGCAAAATTTAATTCCCTTTTCCCAAAAATTAAAAATCAATTTGTAAGTAAAAGTGGGAGACCATGACATGTATCAGCACATGATTTATAGTTCAATTTGCATTTCCACCTAAGCAAAAGTGGCTTGTCGAGCTGGATTTTTGTGAAGATGGCCTGTGCGGTGTTTCTGCATATAATTACATACCTGTCAAGTGATACGGTTTCGCTGTATTTTAATACGGGGAAAATGCAATTTTAGCAAATACGGGCGTATTGCCATTTCTGTACGCCAAAAAGAAAAATATACGGGAAAAAAAATGATTGAGAGTGTGGAGCAACACGTCGTGTGTGTGACCCCCACAGCGTACGGGGCTGGCAGAGTGCTCAGCGTGAGCAATTATCATAACAGTGAGAAGTGTGGACTCATCATTAGGCTGATGGCTTCGCACCTTCTTAACAGATAAGCGTTATAAACAACAGAGGACAGGTAGATGGAACATGCACAACATTTTATTTACAAAAATGTTATGACCCGAGCGCCGGTTCTGATGGCGCTCGGGCTAAGTTATGTTTCGCTGCTGGCCTTGACAGTTGCGGGCTGTATTCTGGCCTCACCGGGCTCTTATTGTGAAAGTGCTCGGTGGGGCTTCCGCCTGTCAACGGTCGGTCAGCTGATTGTAATTACTGTCGTTAGTGCTTCGCCGTCTTAAGCCCGGCACTAGCGGCGGTAAGACGCAGCAGTGTCAGTCGTTCTTCGTCTGAGCTACGGATGCCTTGGACTGTTACCTACCTCATCTGCCTGTGGTTGACCGTCGCTTCCCCAGGACCAGTAAGTGAGCTGTTAGCCTTACCCCTCCTGGTGTGAGTAGACCTCTGTGTGTCTCTGCCTCAGCAGCCTGTGTAGCCATTACTCCTACAACCTTGCCCGTGTATGACTGTCTCCTCCTACGGACCTGTATGAGAGCTGTTTAGCCTTATGCCTCCGGATGTGTGTAGACTTATGTGTCATTGCCCCTGCATCTTGTGTTGTTACTTTTCACCGTAATTAAACTCACTGAAAACTCACTGGTGACTGTGTGGCGTCTTATGGTGGCTCGCGCACATGACAGTACACTGCTGCCAAAACGGCGTTTACGGTGACGCCAACCCGAGACGCAGTTCACCAGTGGGTTCGAGTTTTCGGACATTTGCTTTTTCCTGTCTGGGTACTGTGTATGTGAAGAATGCCGTCGCGGAGGGGCCGCGCTTGGAGTCCGAGCCGCGAGCTGACAGGTGTGCTGGAAGTCGTGGATGAGCTGCTCATCTCCGCTTCCCTGCTGGATTATGACCACGGCATACACTGGTACCTGGACGCCGCCGAAGATATTCTTTGTCATCTCTCTCCCCGCTACACCGACCACCCGGAAGTCGATGCGAGGAGGGAGGACATCGCCGCGCAACGCGAAATATACCTGATGATGGAGGAGGAACGCGGCATGAAGCAGGAGAAGAGGCACTCCTGCTCTTTGCCTATGGATCCCGATCCTGTCCTCGATCCGTTTCGGGAGTTCGCACCGTCTGGGGGCCGGCGAAGGCGTCGGCGCCATGGCCGGGCGCATCTTCGGCAAGCTCCTGCTCCGGATCCAGTTCCGGGCCGCCGGGATGACCCCCTCAATCAGCCAGCTGCTGTGAGTGAGCTGAGTCCTGTGCCGGTGGGCTCCGTCCATGGGTCCTTTTCTACCACCCAGCGAGCGAGGGAAGGAACAATGTCCGCTACAGCTGATACCATCTTTCCTCCGGGAGACAGGCAAGTCCAATTTCACTGTCCTATTTTTCATAGTGATCTGTCTTGTCTGACTCCTGGGGGTGAAGCTCGGGGTTCACAGCTCCCTGAGTTTCTTTCCCCAGCTGTAGCCATTTGTATTAAACCTGCTGCCTCTGTGTCTCCTTCTGCTGAGCGGTCCTCGGCGTTAGTCCCACGCCGTCGAACGGGGGGGAAGCCTGCGGCTCTGGGAAATATCCTGGCCCTGCAGCCTTGTTTTGGACAGAGGAGGAGAACGGACTGCGATGAGGAGCCAGAGCCGACGAGAGAGCGTCCCCAGGGTTCCTCAGGGATGCAGCCCGAGTCAGCAGGTCCAGGGTCCTCTGCCCCCACGCCATACGGGTTATTGGCGTGGACGCCAACGCGTGAGGATCCAGCTGCAGAGACCATCAGGCCGGCTGTGGAACCCGACGCAGCCGAGTGGGAGCCCGACGACGAGCGTCTTCCTGAACCTGGATCGGCGAAGTCCTGGACGGCTCCTGAGCCCGAGTGCAGGCAAGTGCTCTTTCTTGTTTTCCTGTATGGTGTGTTAGAGCATTTTTGCCTGCCTCATGGGGAGGCGAGTGAGGGGCAGTCGTCCGCTGCACCCGAGCTCGTCTCGCTGGGCTCTGGCGCTGCCGGTGGAACTGATCCCGGTCCTCTTCTGTTTTCTGAGCACCTCCACAGCGTTACCGGTCCGGAGCCAGTCAAGGTCGTGGGACTGGGGGTTCCAGGTTCGGAGATGGAGGTCGTCGCCGGAGCAGTCCTGACCCAGTCGGGGTCCGACGTGTGGGCTGAGGTGACCCAGTCGGGGTCCGACGCGTGGGCCGAGGTGACCCAGTCGGGGTCCGACGCGTGGGCCGAGGTGACCCAGTCGGGGTCCGACGCGTGGGCTGAGGTGACCCAGTCGGGGTCTGACGCGTGGGCTGAGGTGACCCAGTCAGGGTCCGACGTGGAGGCAGCGATGACCCAATCGGGGTCCGACGTGGGTGCAGCGATGACCCAATCGGGGTCCGACGAGGTCCAGTGGGGGTCCAGCGCAGGTGCGGCTGTGACCCAATCAGGATTCGAGGGGGTCCAAGTCTTTGGTTGTTCCCCTCTCAGGAGCCACCAGCTGGGGGCCGTTAGAGGTTTGTGTTTGGCAGATCAGCGCTCTCCTGTCTTGTCGTCTTCAGGCAGGCGGCTGCATGCATTTCCTCCACGGTCCTGGTGGTTGTGGGATGTGGGTCGGCCACCTGGGGAACTGCTTGGTGCGTTCGGCGTCTTGGGTTGGCCACCCAATAAACTTTGTTTGCTACGGGGTGACCTGGTTCGGCCACCAGAGGACTTGTTGCTGGGGGCCTGGGACTGGGGTAGGCCACCTGATCTTGTACTGTGTTGTGGAACTATCTGTGGGCCCATACGGTGCCTAGTCATGTCAAGTACGTTTAGCAATTTTTTTTGTTGTTGTTTCACGTAGTCATAGTCAAGTCAAAGCAATTTTAGATTGCCTCATGTCTCTTCTTTTTGAAGGCCACAGTCTAGTCATAGTCAAGTCAAAGCAATTTTAGATTGCCTCATGTTTCTTTTTGAAGGCCACAGTCTGGTCAAAGTTAAGTCAAAGCAATTTTAGATTGCCTCATGTTTCCTTTTTTTTGGAAAGCCACAGTTTAGTCATAGTCAAGTTAAGTCAGGCAATTTTAGATTGCCTCATGTTTCTTTTTTTTTTGTAGGCCATGGTTTAGTCATAGTTAAGTCAAGTCAGAGCAATTTTAGATTGCTCCATGTTTCTTTTTTTTGTAAGCCACAGTCTATCTATAGCTAAGTTATGTCAGAGCAATTTTAGATTGCCTCATGTTTTTTTTGAAAGCCACGGCCTAGTCATAGCCAAGTTATGTTAAAGCAATTTTAGTTTGCTCCATGCGTGTTTGTATGTATTTCTTGTTTTGTTTGTGCTTAGGTTACCTCATGTTTTTTTTGAAAGTCACGGTCTAGTCGTAGTCACGTTATGCCAAGCAATTTTAGATTGCTCCATGTGTGTTTCCATGTATTTTTTTGTTCCATAGTTATCGTGTGTTTCCAGGTATTTCTTGTTCCTTAGTTATCATGTATTTAGGTTGTTTGGGAGTATGATTTTGGCATGTTAAGTTTGGGTTTTTGAAGAGATCCTTACTTTGAGTTCTTTACCACATGGGATTATGTACTTTGGAATTAGACAGGTTGTCTGTTGTCCCTGTGGGAAGACGTTCGGTGTCAGGTACTTATGCTCTTTTTTGGTTTTGTATCCCTTGTATTATTTTTGGTCATGTCTTGTTTTTTCTGGTTTCGTCATGGTTCTGGGGGAAATTGATGTGTTCTTTTTCCTTTTGGTTCAAGGTCTCGTTCATGGGTTGGTTCTCTCCCTCCACATCTGTCCCCCAACCTCCCACCCTGGGGGGGTGGGGGGTGGGCAAGGTGGTTCCTTGGGGCGTTCGGAGTCCGCCCGTGGAGGGAGGGTACTGTTATGACCCGAGCGCCGGTGTAGCCATTACTCCTACAACCTTGCCCGTGTATGACCGTCTCCTCCTACGGACCTGTATGAGAGCTGTTTAGCCTTACGCCTCCGGATGTGTGTAGACTTATGTGTCATTGCCCCTGCATCTTGTGTTGTTACTTTTCACCGTAATTAAACTCACTGAAAACTCACTGGTGACTGTGTGGCGTCTTATGGTGGCTCGCGAGAGCCACCACATGACAAAAAAAACATTTTTGAAATATGTATGCACATAAATGTGGGCGAAATTACATTTCTACCTATTGCTAGACAAGTACTGCATCACAGTATCTCGTATATCGGCACCCTGCTCCTCTGCTCCCTGTGCCGCTGCCACCACTGGTTCATCTACTGCATCATCCAATGTAGTGTCAAACATCTCTCCATGACTCTCACACAGATTGTGCAGAGCACAACAAGTCAGCACCATAGATTTCACCAGTTTCATGTCACAGTCATTCCTCTCTCCTTCCTCCTTCCTTCTCTCCTCGTCATCAGCCATTTTCTTTGTTGTGGAGGATTCGGTCGCGTGTTTCACGTCACGAGAGTGTGGCGCCGCCTTGGCGCCGCCTCGCTGTTCAAGAAATCCCACCCACCGCAGGTGTGCCAGCAGGTGTGCCAGCAGTAATGTTGAAAAGCAACCAAGGCGGAACCGAACCGAAGTGAGTCGAGTTGGGTTTTCTAATCGGGACTAATGGAAAAGCGCCTTTAGTGTGTCCGTCTGGGTGCCATTTTTCCCTATTTTTTCCTCAGCAGTTGAGCTCCGTTGCTCTCGTGGTTTCTGGCTGAGTTTTCTCTGTTCTGGCGTTTCCAGTATTTGGCACCCCTGATGTTGAGCCCAACTTACCTCCAGCATTTGTCATGTGTTTTCTCCATTACTTTGTATCGTTTGTTTACTCTGTAGCTCGCCATTTAGTTTGTTGGGGCACGTAGTTTTCATCCGGTTCTCTCTCTCTACGTGATCGTCAGATTTTTGTATGTGGAGCACAGCATTTCCGTTCTCCATTTGTTTCAAGCTCTGCCAGTCAGTTTGGGAGCTTGTATAATTCTCTGTAGCTCAACCAGTTCGGTTGGGAGCATTATTACTTTTTCCCTGTTGCTCAACTAGAGATTTTGGGAGCAGTTGTATTTTTCCTTTTAAGCTCAGCCAGTCAGTTTGGGAGCCTGTTACGTTTGTCTTTAAGTTATTAAATGTGCAAAAACCTACAGTGTGCGTGTGGTGTCCTATTTCTTGCCTGTTTAAAGGGCAAATCATGACAGAAGGACACGGCCAGTTTGGACACCAGCTGTTGTAGGGTTTGGCGTTTTTTCTTTTTGAGTTGACTGTGTTAGGGTTATCGCCATAGACTTCCAGGTCTTAGGACTGAGTGTGCAGGAGGGTGCAGTGGAAGATGTTGTGTTCTTTGCTTCCAAGGCTCTGGTCACCCACACTCCTGAGACTGTTTTAGGCTATGTGGACTTTGCTGCTGGGCTGATCGAGACTTGCCCTAACCTCTGGAACTATCCTGCTCTGACTCATCTTTTCACAATGGGGTATGAGGCCAGACGGCGAGTTGTGGAGCTGCTGGAGGAGTCTCTCCCTCTGCAGCCCAGGGAGAAGAAACACAAGCATGGAAGACTCACCACCCCCACTCCCAGCACACGCCATCACCCTCAACCCAGACAACTCCCTTGGCTCTCTCAGAGAGAAAGCCAGACCCCGGTGTGGCAGCTAACTCCATCTCCCAAGAATTCAAGCAAGTAAACTCTAGTATTCCATTATTGAAGGATGAATTTTCTTGCCTGGTTCCTGGAGAGGAAACCCAGTTTTTGCAGTCCACTTGGTTTTCTCCGCCAGCTTTTATAGAGTGTCTCTTACCTGCTACCTCCTTGTCTCCTCCATCTGTTCCTGAGCACCCGCCGGATCCTGACCTGAGCCACCAGATGATGGAGGAGCCAGTGGCCCTGGAGGACTCTAACCCCACGCGGAGCCAAATCCTAGCTGCCACGCCGAACAAGCCACCAGCGTGGTCCACTTCAGCTGGGAAAACCGAGACTGTATGTACCATCACACGTGCTGTGGAGGCTGCCTCAGCAGAGTCACCACTCAACCTCCAGAGGACTGAGCCCGGAGCATTGTTGCCAGGATTGACAGAGTCCTGAATGGCAGTGGTGCTCGAGTTCAGGCAAGTGCCCTCTTCTGCTCCTTTTGTTTCTATTTGGGAGAGATCTTGTCTGGCTCTTGGGGAGGAGAGCCAAGTGCAGCCATCAGCGGCACCTGAGCTCACTTCGCCGGGCTCAGCTGCTGCTGGCAACCCTGAGCCTGTTTGTCTGCTTGTTTTTCCTAAGCCTTCTCCCAGGGTTGCCAGGGAAGACCTATCTGAGCCAGAAGTGCCAGTGGGTCCAGGCTCAATGCCTGAAGCCATTATGGGTCCAGCTCCTCTCGCCGAGATCGACGTGGACGATCCTTCCACTGCAGCAGACAACATCTTACACCAGGAGATCAGGCAAGTGTTAGTTTTTTCTTCTTCTAATCATGATGACATACCTTGCCTGACTCCCAGTGATGAGGCTCAGGTTTTGCAGTCCCCTGAGCCCTCACTACCTGCTGCAGCCACGATTTTCTCACCAGTCCTTCCCGTGTCTCCTCCTGTTTTTCCTGAGTGTCCGCGGGCCCTGGAGCTAAGCCGCCGGACCACGGAGGAGCCTGTGGCCCTGGAAAATCCTGCTCCAGTGCCAGAGGTGACCAAGGCCCCAGCTGCCATGCCGGCAGCATCATCAGCGTGGGTCACACCGCCTGGGGTAACAAAGACTGCGAGTTCCATCTTGCCTGCTGCTGGGGCCGCCGTAGCAGAGTCGGCAACCAAGCAGGACCTCCCGAGGGCCAAGCCAGGGGAGATATCGTCACCCGGATTGTCGGAGTCCTGGACAGCGGTGGAGCCCAAGTTCAGGCAAGTGCTCTCCTTTGTTAACTATTTATCTTTTGTTTTTATTAAAGACAAAAATAGAAAGGAGACATTTTTACCTTCTTTACATGTTTCGACTGTTCACTGCAGCTTTCGTCAGAAGGCTCTCCTTTGTCTTCCCAGTATCAGTTTTAGAGTAATCTTGCCTGGCTCTTGGTGAGAAGGGCCAGGTGCAGCTGCACCAGAGCTCCCCTCGCTGGGCTCTGCCACTGCCACTGCCAGTGACCCTGATCCCTTTTCTGTGTGTATGTCTGAGCTTTCGCTCAGGGTCACCGGAGATGAACTTACACCGTCAGGGGCCTCCGAGGATCCAAGTTTGCCACTGGAGGTCGCTGAGGGTGCTGTGTTGCTTCTGCCTGGGGCCATCGGGGGGAGGGGCACACCATAAACCCTCTCCTGGAAGACTGCCTGATAGACTGCCTCCTCAATTGTGTTGGTTGTGGGGGAAGGGTAGGCCACTCAATGTGTTCCAGCACAGATGCCGGTGGTCTTGGGACTTTGGAAGACCGCCGGAACTGCCCTTGCTGCTTCGTTGGTGCTGGGGCATGGGGAGGCCACCCAAGCCATTCCGGCACACATGCCGGTGGCCGTGGGACTCAGGAAGATCACCCAAACTCTTTCGCCCACTCTATTGGGCTTAGAGTCCTGTGTGTTGCCACCTACTGGTCTGAGTGTTTTCTTTTGTTTTTGTTATTGTTTTGGTCCCTCCATTCCTGGGTCCCCCCCCCCCCCCCCAGGGTGGGTCGGTTGTTTGTGAAAGGGAGGTTTGTTTTTTCCTGCAGTGTTACCATGGGGTGTCTGGTCTCCACCCCTTGAGGCGGGGGGGGGGGGCTCTGTCATGTTCCTGGGACACAGGTTAGAGCCATGCCCAGCCTTTCTGCCCAGTGAGCTTTTGTTGTTTATTTTTCTGTTATGTCTTAGTTTATTATGATGTCTTGTAATATCTGTTTCGGGTTTGTTTATTTTGGCAGTGCAGCTTCCAGTTGTTTATTCCTTGGGCTGCACAGCTGCTGCCAATTTACTGCTCATGAGCTTCACCTGTTAATTAGGTATGTGTATTTAGAGGACACGGTAACTGCAGTTGTTGCCGTGTCCTACTCGTCTCTCCTTGTTTTGTTCCCGCTGTGACCATCTCTCATGGTTTGGGTCTGCTATGAGATAAGTTGGTGTGCTCCGTCTGCGTGCCTATTTTTTTTTTCCTCAGCCATTGAGAGCTGTTGTTCTCAGGGTTTCCAGCTGAGTTTTCTCTCTGTTCTGGCGTTTTATTTTTTTTTTTAATTACTTATTTTGTACCCGTAGGTAGATTTGTTTTGCAGTCTGGTGACAAGCCACCAGCAGCTGGTCGCTGCGTGCGCAAGCGCCCCATGTCCCTAACCTGCATGTTTTTGGTATGTGGGAGGAAACCGGAGAAATCCCGGAGTAAACCTACGCAACACGGGGAGAACATGCAAACTCCACACAAATCACCGTCGGTCGGGGGCAGGGATCAAACCCACGATCTCACGATCCCCGCGATCCCCCGGCCGAGGGTAAACTGTGCTGCCACAGTGATAACCACTGCGTCACCGTGCAGCCAGTATTTGGCACCCCTGATGTTGAGCCCAACTTACCTCCAGCATTTGTCATGTGTTTTCTCCATCACTATCGTTTGTTTACTCTGTAGCTCACCAGTTAGCTTGTTGGGGCACGTAGTTTTCATCTGGTTCTCTCTCTCTACGTGCTCATCAGATTTTGTATGTAGAGCATAGTATTTCCATTCTCTGTTTGTTTCAAGCTCTGCCAGTCAGTTTGAGAGCTTGTATAATTCTTTGTAGCTCAACCAGTTCGGCTGGGAACATTACGTTTTTTCCCTGTTGCTCAACTAGAGATTTTGGGAGCAGTTGTTTTTTTTTTTTCCTGTTAAGCTCAGCCAGTCAATTTGGGAGCCTGTTACGTTTGTCTTTAAGTTATTAAATGTGCAAAAACCTACAGCATGCATATGGTGTCCTATTTCTCACCCGTTTAACGGGCAAATCATAACAAAATTCATGAGGAAAAAAATGCAAAATTACAAGGAAAAAAATCTTGAATTTAAGTTATAAATTCATGGTAAAAGTTACAATTTTATGAGGGAAAAATTCACATCTGGACAATTAGTCATTGAGAATGTAAAGGCAGGAAGTTATTTAAGATTTATTAAATTCATTAAGAAAAAAGTTAAATTGTTGAGACAAAGGTCAGAAAATCACAAATGTAGCTCATTTGCATTAATTTATAAAATTTAAGGAAAAAATTCAATGGAAAAATAATGGAAAATTGATGCAAAGATGGAAGAAAAAAAGATGCCAGTTTATGATGCAAAAGTCACAAATTCAAAAATCAATCCATGAGCAAAAAATGTTCACAAAGTTTCAAAATTTTCTTAAACGGTCTATAATTAAAAAAAAAATAATCAAAATAGATACTTTATGAGAACTCTCCAAATTTACATAAAAAATTTCCACCTTTTCACTTAAAAAAAAAAAATCTCCTATTTACAGCCGTGGACAGAATTGTTGGTACCTCTCTGTTAATAAGATAAGATAAGATAAGCCTTTATTAGTCCCACAATGGGGAAATTCCAGGATTGCAACAGCATAGGGATAGCAACACTCAGAGCAACAATCAGAAGGCAAGAAAAAAACAACATCTAGTAAACATATGTCCATATTACTATAAATGTATATATATAGACACACAGTGCAGAGTATTATGGCTGGTGAATGTGCAGCAGAAAGTCTAAGCTCTCTCTCCGCGGATGCAGCGGGCCAGCTGGAAGTGTTTGGGCATGATGGTGACCCCCTTAGCGAAGAAGAGACCCACCAGGTGGGCCTCGCAGGTCTCCTGCAGAGCCATGACGGCGAAGCTCAGGAAACGCAGGACGGTCTTGAAGTCCTGAGCGATCTCCCTCACCAGGCGCTGGACGGGCAGCTTACGGATGAGCAGCTCCGTGGATTTCTGGCAGCGACGGATCTCTCTCAGAGCCACGGGCCTGTGACGGTGAGGCCTCTTCACTCTGCCGGTGGCCAGAGCGCCTCTCCGAGCAGCCCTGGTGGCTAGCTGTCTCCTGGGGGGCTTCTTCCTCCAGTAGATTTTACGGGCGGTCTGCTTGGTTCTTGCCATCGGTCTTTATTATTCTGTCTTATATTTCTTTCACGCCGCGTACACTCCAGCCCGGCACCCGCATCTTTTTTTTCGCTACAGCTCCCGGTATGTCGAGTTTCCCATTAGCACCGGGCGGCGGCCAAGTGCTAGCTAGCACTAGCTCCTCCCCGCTGTAACGTCTCCCGCTGCAAACCGTGGCTCCGTCCGCCGACCCGGGAGACCCCCGGGGTGATCCGTGCGTCCGTGATATATATACAGAGTGAAAGGTGTAGAAAGAAGAAGGAAGATAAAAAGAAAAGGCTGTTGCAACAGGCAGCCGACTCGTGTGGCGCCGCCGGTCTGGCGGAACCGGAACCAAGGGCTTAATGAAAGAAAAACTTAATGAAAGAAAAACCCACAATGGTCACAGAAATAACTTGAATCTGACAAAAGTGGTAATAAATAAAAATTCTATGAAAATTAGCCATTGAAAATTAGACAATGCTTTTGAATTGTGGTTCAACAGAATTACTTTAAAAAACAAACTCATGAAACAGGCCTGGACAAAAATGATGGTACCCCTAGAAAAGATTGAAAATAATGTGACCATAGGGACATGTTCAACCAAGATGTGTCCTCTAATTAACATCACAGGTGTCTACAAACTTGTAATCAGTCAGTCGGCCTATTTAAAGGGTGACAAGTAGTCACTGTGCTGTTTGGTGACATGGTGTGTACCACACTAAACATGGACCAGAGGAAGCAAAGGAGAGAGTTGTCTCAGGAGATTAGAAAGAAAATTATAGACAAGCATGTTAAAGGTAAAGGCTATAAGACCATCTCCAAGCAGCTTGATGTTCCTGTGACTACAGTTGCACATATTATTCAAAAATTTAAGATCCACAGGACTGGCTACAGTCCTGTGGGTACCAACAATTTTGTCCACGTGTGTAGGTAGGAGAGTTGCCTGAAACTGTACACAAGTAAATGTAGGTTATCGTTGTATATTATTCCTCAAATATACATAGAGTAGCTACCCCAAACTAGGTAAGTTACTAAGATGTGACTTTAGTCTTGACAGTTTGAGGTTTATCTCCTGGATTTATGACAGTTTTATTCTAAATTTACTTTTTTTTTCTCATTTGTGTATAATGCTAATTTAGGACTTGTCTTGTACATTTAAGACTTTACTCATAAATTTGTGGTTTTCCGCATAAATTAAAAATCAAAAATAAAATGAACAAAAATGCAGTATTTTCCATTATAGGCTATTGATAGCCTATTAGATTCAAGATATTTAAAGGTTTTATCATGTGCACAGTTAAGAAATGCAACATTTCCTGAGCAATGAAACTCTTACTCTGCTGTCTGCAATGAATGCCAAGGTAATAAATACACATCAATACTAATAAAGGTAAACACACCTTAATACTAATAAATACACATTAAAAGCAATTAAGACAGTTAAAGCAGTTAAACTAGAGGAAACAAGAAGAATGAAAATTCACTGGGTGACTAGAACACGTCCCGGAGTAAAATAAAAGTTCACTGAGTCAGTATGACTTGTCCCTGATAATACCCAATAGACTGTACAATGGTAATGTTAATATCAAAGATATGAACGTGAGATGGCATGGGACTATGTGCAAATGTACAAATTGGCATCCAGTGTGACAATTCCTCTGTGTAAAGCCGTGCGCCATGATAATACCCAGTATTATCATGGCGCACAATGGTAATTTAGCAGCTACAATGGTAATTTACAGCTACAATGGTAATTTACAATGGTAATTTAGCAGCAGAGATGATATGGATGTGAGACTATGTACAATGTGCAAGTGAGCAATGTGTAAATTTAGCATCCAGTGGGTGAATTCCTATTTGCAAAGCTGTGTCGGGAATTGCGTTATTTGTTCAGGAGTCCGATGGCAGCGAGTTTTTTTTAGTTTGGATGTCCTGCATTTCACACTTCTGTACCTCCGGCCTGAGGGTAGAAGTGTGACAGTCTGTGCTGGGGTGGGTAGGGTCCTGGAGGATGGAGGCAGCTCTCCTTTGGACTCTGCGGTGGTAGATGCTCTGCAGAGAGGGGAGGGGAGTCCTGATGATCTTCTCAGCTGTCTTCACCACTCTCTGCAGGCATTTGCGGTCCAAAGCAGTAGTGCAGTTGGTCAAGGTGCTCTCGATGATGCAGCTGTAGAAGTTGTTGAGGATCTTGGGGGACATGCCAAACTTCCTCAGAAAGTACAGCCGCTGCTGAGCTCTCTTAACCAGCTCTGTGGTGTTAAGTGCCCGTGTAAGGTCTTCGCTGATGTGGATGCCCAGGTATTTAAAGCTGCTCACCCTCTCCACCTGAAGCTCCCGGATGAACAGCAGCCGATGAGGTCCCCTCCCCTTCCTCATGTCCACTATCATCTCCTTCTTCTTGTCCATGTTGAGAGTGAGGTTGTTGTCCTCACACCTTGACACCAGGCTGGCCACCTCCCTCCTGTAGGATGCTTCATCACCACCAGCGATGCGTCCTATCACTGCTGTGTCATCCCCGTTAATAGCCTACTTTCCAACCCCCACCCCAGGTGAAAACTTCACATACTTTGAAACCTAAATGTTTGCAGGTATGCATCATACTCCTACTGAATAAATTCAGAGACCCCAAAACAATGCATAACTTTGCATAATATTCAAGCTGAGGATGGTGTCATACAGTACCTGTAGAAGAGCTACAGCAGCCTCCTGTTCCCTCACCTTTTGCTGTTGGGTTAGAGAGAGCCCAGGGTGATGTGTAAGAGGAGAGACCAGACCATTGGCGTGGTGGTGGGTGTTTTCATTTTTATTTTTAAAAAGTTTAAACCTCAAACTACTGAATGTTGTGGATGTTATTTCAGCTTGTCAAAGATGAATTAAAATTTTATAATCAACTTTTCTCATTCAAATTTGTAGGGGTGTTGAGTTTCAATTAAGGGGTGCTGCAGCACCCCTAAAAAAGGCCTAACACTGCCCATACCAACAAGGCTGGGATAGCTTTGCAAACTGGGGAAATCCTCAATCACACTGGCCACAATGTCCAGAAATCAGATAGCCCCCTCCAGTGTGTGGCTAGTCCGGGCATCAGAAATCAGTCCCTCAATGGGTTGAGCTGCCCAGCACTCCTCATCCAAGCCAGGGCCTGCAGAGTCCATGTCTGGTGGCGTCATTCTGTCATGTAACATGCTGCTACCTCTGGTAGGCACGGTAGAATATATGGACTCAGAAGTGCAGGCAGAGCTCCAGCGTAACATGATTTATTAAACAAAAGAGTAGGAGAAAACAAAACAGCACGAGGGCTGAAAATTAACTCAGGACAGGGCTGGCAAAAAATAGACTTATTTTAGACACAGGGTTACTGGCAGGGATCAACAACACAAGTGTTAATGATGCTACACAAGACTGATACTGACACAGACACAGACATATACACTGGGTAATCAACAGGGCACAGGACAGGTGGGAACAATAAAGGGCAGCAGGGAAATGGCTGCAGGTGTGGAGAACAGGATGGGCAGGGATGCACGGACAATCACAGTCAGGGGATGCACATGAAACATGACGATGAACATACAGAGCAACAGTACAAGAGTGATACAGAGAGGACTGGCATAAACATGACTGTAAAAATAATAATAACACTAAAGGGCAGGACCAGGGAGAGCAGAGGCAAAAACTGAGACCATAATGATAATCATGATAAACAAAGAATCAAGGTAAAACAAAACTCAAAGTGAGAATGTGGCAATGAGCATGGGAAACATGAGGGCCTGGGGGCCTGGGGGCCCATGCCCCCCCAGTTGGGGGGGCATGGGCCCCCCAACTGGGAAAAAACAGAGTTTTTCTCCCCTCCCCGTGATCATATCATATCTCTATATCAGTGTACATAAAAGATGCAACTTTTTCTGGAAAATTTGCAACTTTTTTCTTTTAGATGAACAACTTTTTTCTTGTAAATTTGCAACTTCTGTCTTGAAAATTTGCAGATTTTTTCTTTTAAATGTGCAACATTTTTCCTGTAAATTTATAACTTTTGGATGGATATTTTTCTTTTTATTCTATGTATAAAATTGTAATTTGTGACTTTTTTAATTCATAAATTACCATCTTTTATCATATTTTTGCACCTTTATTCTTGCAGATTTGCACCTAATTTACATTTATGCATTTTTCACTGTCCGGCACCTCATGTATACCAAACAGATATTTTTTAGGACATGAGAAAAACTAGATTCTCATTAATTTAGCAGCTCCTTGATTTATTCCCATGGGGCTTTCTGATGCTTGTAAATGGTTTGATGTTAGTAAAAAAGCATCCAGAAACAACAGAATGGGTTTATTTAAAAAAAAAATAAAAATAACTGAACGAGAACACTACACACACTAAGTTACTCCTGACAAACAGGACATTTCCTGCTGTGATAAATTAGAGAGACATTTCCAAAATAATTCTGCCAATAGTTTCTGAACACCAGTTTTATTCCCCAGATTGGCCGGGGACCGATTTAATCTCCACACGACACAGCTTTGAATACCCACACAATAGTCCAGCTGGTGGCTTCAAACAGTGGTAAGCTTTTAACTCCACTTATTGCCAACAGAGCCTTCAATTTTTCTAAAATTGCATGAACTCCCCACCCCTCCTCATATTTCCCCCTGGACATGCAGCAGGTGCAGCTGCACACAGGTGAGATTTAGCCGCAGTTACAGTTGGGCCAGCGATGCTGTGGTGTTTAATCCTGGGAATGAAAACTTTCCTCCCTGAACATCCCTCAACATCAACGCCGCAGCAGTTTTCCCTCCCAGCATAAATACATTCATTAACAAGGCAATCAAAACTGCTTTGGAGATCAAGTGGAAATGAACAAGAATAAAGGCGCCCATTTGAAAATTCAAAAAGTCATAAATTACAATTTAACTGCATGGACAAAGAATTTCACCATGAGTGCTGCAAATTTACAAGGAAAAAAGTTTCAAATTTACAGGAACAAAGTTGCAAATTCCTTTGAAAAAAGTTGCTTTTCTCATAAACTTGCAACATTTTCTCAAAAATTTGCAACTTTTTCTCATAAATTTGTGATTTTTTTTTTCTTTAAAATTTGACTTTTTCTCATAAATTCACAATTTTTTTTTCTTGTGAATTTGCATTTTTCCTGAAAATTTAAACTTTCTTCCTAATAAGTCTGCAACTTTTTTTTCATTATTTTGTGACTTTTTTCCTCAAAAACTTTGAACTTTTTTCTCAAAAATTTGCAATGTTTTTCTCATAGATTTGTGTTTTTTCTTGAAAATTATCGATTTTGTTCTGTAAATTTTCAACTTTTTTTGTTGAAGATTTGCAACTTTTTTCTCAAAAATTTGATTTTTTTTTCTTGTAAATTTGCATTTTTTTCCTGAAAATTTTAAAGCTTTTTCTCATAAGTCTGCAGTTTTTTTCCTTAAATTTGTGACTTTTTTCCCTCAAAAATTTTCAACTTTTTTCTCATTTTTTTCTTGTAAATTTCCATTTTTTCCTAAACATTTAAACTTTCTTCTCCATTAGTCTGCAACTTCTTTCATTATTTTGTGACTTTTTTCTCAAAAATTTTGAACTTTTTTCTCATAAATTTGAAATGCTTTTCTCATAGATTTGTATTTTTTCTTGAAAATTAGCAATTTTGTTCTGTAAATTTTCAACTTTTTTTGTTTTTTGTTGCAACCTTTTTTCAAAAATGTGACTTTTTTCCTCAAAAATTTTCAACTTTTTTCTCATAAATTCACAGTTTTTTTTCTTGTAAATTTACATTTTTTTTCCTGAAAATTTTAAAGTTTTAAATTTTTTTTTAAAGTTTTATCTCATAAATCTTCCATTTTTTTCTTAAATTTGTGACTTTTTTTCCTCAAAGATTTTCAACTTTTTTCTCATAAATTTGAAATGTTTTTCTTATAGATTTGCTCTTTTTTTCTTGAAAATTAGCAATTTTGTCTTGTAAATTTTCAGGTTTTTTGTTGAAGATTCGCAACTGTTTTTTCTTCAAAAATCTGTGACTTTTCTCTCAAAAAAATGCATTTTTTTTAACTTGTAAATTTCCTTTTCTTGTCAGTTTGCAATACTCATCTGTGTTATTTTTAAATTGCCATCTTTTAGCATATGTGTTTGTAACTAATTTACATCATACATTTGTACTTTATGCTAAACTGGTGACTACCCTTCCTTGTTAAAAAACAAAAAACAAAAAAAAATAACCAGTCACCTACTGAGGACAGAATCCCTTCTCATCTGGCAACACTGGGCTCTCCCCAGATAAAATGAAGTACACTAAAGGGGAAAAAAATGGACCAGTCTGTGTGGATAGTCTTGACTTCTTCTTTTAGATTTGATTGGTGGTTGGCAACCAGCTTACAGGTGCATTACCACCATGTACTTCACTCTACATCATCATTGATATCTTTGCAGTCTGTCCTAGTCTTGACTTGGTCTGGACACCATTCATCCCTGGCCTGGTCTACACTACAACAAAGATCTTCGCTTCAACAGCCATCCACTTTTACAGGTTTTTTCATGATTTCATGCACGATTACTCGACCAACTAATACCCACACAGCAATCTGAAGAAATATCAGTCCAACTGCCTAATTACATTCTCTAAAGCTAACTTAATTAATGACAAATTGGTGGACTCCTTAAATAATCTTGTGTTTGGCTGATGGTTAATTTTCCATGTGAGCGGCCGTGCTCCTGTTCAAGGACATCTGCACGTTCCCCAGTGCATCTAACCAACTTACAGACCTGCAGACTCAATGGATAACTGTATTACTGACTGGTTAATTAACTTTACTGTCTGTCTGTTTTGTAGCACCCAAGGACATCCTTCCAGCATGTACACAAAACCATTTCGCCACGTGGGCGCCGCCCTCCCTCCTCTCCGGAGTGGCGGGGAGAATATTTGCCTGTTTACTCAAGTGCCACTTCATGATTAAAACCTAATCAGGCTTCAGCCAGGCTGGGATCCCCCACACACCGACGCAGAGTGAACTGTAATTATCTTAAGAAGCGAGAGGCAGGGAGAGACGTGGATGGAGGGAGAAGGAGGATGAAAGGGAAAGATGGAGAGCAGGGTTTGAGGTTGGCAAGGCCCACTGGACAAGTGCGGGTGAGATTGAGCAGGGTGGGTTGGTTTTTAGGGGGCACTATGTGGGATTCTGCTCTTAGAGTTCAAAGCCTTTCTAATGGGGTGTGGGGAATCTTTTTCCTCCCAACACAAAAATTAAAGAGCAAACTTGGGTCATGGCTTAGATCAGTGCTTTTTGTGACTTTTTTCTCAAAAAAAAAAAAAAAGTCACTTATTTCTCATAAATTTGCAACTTTTTTCTCAAAAAATTGCATCTTTTTTCATAAAATTGCAATTTTTTCTTAAGAATTTGAGATTTTTTTCTGATAAATTTGCAACTTTTTCTCAAAATTTTTTTTCTTAAACATTTATGACTTTTCTCATAAATTTTCGACTTTTTCATAAAAATTGACTTTTTTCTTAAAAATCTGAGTTTTTTCTCAACAATTTGCAACTTTTTTCTCATAAAAATGAAACTTTTTCTTAAAAATTTGAATTTCTCATAAATTTGCAAATCTTTCATAAAAATCTGTAACCTTTTCTCATAAATTTGTAACTTTTTCATAGAAATTTGTGACTTTTTTCCTCATAAATCAACTTTTTCTCAAAAAATTGACATTTTTGTCATAAATTTGCAATTTTTTCTGAAAAATTTGAATTTTTTTTAAGAATGTGGCTTTTTTTCTCATAAATTTGAAACTTTTTTTTAAGAAATTGTAATTTTTTCCTCAGCAATTTCTGACTTTTTCTCATAAGTTTGCAATTTTATTCTTGTAAATTTGTTATTTTTTCCTGAAAATTTTAAACTTTTCTAAATCTGCAACTTTTTTTCATAAATTTGTGACTTTTTTTTCTAAAAAAACCCCAAACCTTTTGTTCATCAATTTGCAACATTTTTCTCACAGCTTTGCATTTTTTTCTTGACAATCAGCAGTTTTGTTGCGCAAAACCAAACTTGGGTCATGGCCTATATCAGTGTTTTTCAACATTTTTCTGAGCACAGAATCCTTGTATACATTATAATCTCCCCATGACACCAATCTGAATAGCAATGTGATTACATACAAAGTCAATGGAAAGACACAAACACATTTGCTGGACTCAGTATTATGTGTTATTCTTTCAGCATCATTATCTGAATTATTGTGAAAATGCTGCTGATTACCCAATTGTGTCCAGCTGCTCTGACTCACTACCTGTCTTTCATCAGGTGTATCCTTTAAAAGGTGATTTTTCCCCTCTCTCAGTATATGAATGCTATATTTACATGCTTATTAATGTAGTGTGCTCTCTGCTTCTGTGTGCCAAGCGGAAGGGCTCTCGTGCCTTTCTCTGCACCGTTGTCTCAACACTGAAAACTTTAAGAACAACAATCCCTTATCTCACCTCTTCTTCTAACATCCATATCTCCTCCCAGCCTGCATCCCCATGTGGGCCCCACCAAAGGTTAAATCAAGGCTGTCTTATGGGTCCCATGTGGGTTTGTCCTTGGGTTGTCCCTATTTGTTTGCCCACATGGACTTTAACTTTCTGTACTGCTGCATATATTTGCATATATTTGCTTAAATTGCACATACTGTCAATTACTGTATATACTGCACTGCTGTCCTTTGCACTTCTGATTGGATGCTAAACTGTGTACCTTGTATTCATACATGTGTAATGGCAATAAAGTTGAATCTAATCTAATCTAATCTAATCTAATCTAATCTTTACTGGTAGTGCAGGTAAGCAGGTAATATGTTTACTCACTTATTTTCTTAAAAATTTGCTATTTCGTTGTGAGTGTGTAACTTTTTCACACAAATTTGACACATTTTCTTGAAAAACTGAAACTTATCAATTTGCAACTTTTTTTTACTGTAAACTTGTAACTTTTTCTCATAAATTTGTAACTTTTTTCTTTTAAAATTGCAACTTTTTTCCTAATGAATTTGCAGTTTTTTCTCATAGATTTGCAGGTTTTCCTTCAGAAATTCTTGACTTTTTTCTCATAAATATGTAATTTTTTTTCTTAAAAAATGCGCAACTTTCTTCCTATGAATTTGCATTTTCTTGTAAATTTGTATTTTTTTCCATTAAGTCTGCAACTTTTTCCTATAGATTTGCAACTTTTTCCTCAAAAGTTTTGACTTTTTTCTCATAAATTTTCATTTTTCTTCTCAGGATGGATGGATGGATTTGCAGTGTTTTTTTCCTGCTAATTTTTTAAACTTGTTTTCTGGTAAATTTGCAATGCTCATCTGGATGATGGATAAATTCCTGTTTTGCTACTTTCTAATTTTCAAATTCGTAGAAATTCGAAGGATGACGTCAGGCGGGCAGTTGCCTCCGTATTTATGTTGGTGGTATTCTCAATAAAGGGCAGTTTATTGTTCGATATAAGATGGCTGACTTATTCCAGACATAACAGTATCTTTTATCATATCTTTATTCTTGCAAATTTGTACCTAATTTACATTTATACATTATTACCTTATGATAAATTGGTGAATACCCCCCATCCCCCTTGTTAAAAAATAACAAATTGCCCACTGACTACCACAGTGATAATGTGAAGAGTTTTCAAAGACAGTGGTCCCATGTAAACAAACAAGTGAGAGTGGCTGTAACCGACTGAAGTGAAGTTATCCATCTAGCAGTAACAAAAGAAAGAAGAAACACAGTACACACTGACACGACCCCTAAACATCCTTCATCTCCCTCACTTGAATACAAGCACTGTCTCTGTGTCCTACTGATGAGATCTGGTGGCAGTCTGGCTCCCAGGGGACTCATGGAGTTGAGGTATTTAAGATATAAATGATGAGGATAGCACACAAACAGAATGAACAGCTCTGTTTAACAGCGACTCACAGCAGACTTTCTCATTGGTTAAAATGGAAGTTTTGGTCATCTCGCCCCTCCAGACACATTTTAAGTCATAATATCTAAACGATTATGTGTACCAGATATGGTTTCCTTGAAGTTTGATTACGGCATTACAGAGTCTTAAAATTAATCCCACTTCTCCTTAGTTTAAAAATCATGATGATTATGTTTTGGAACATGGAGTAAATGGACAACAATCTCATTAAGTCATTACAAACTCATGAGTGGTAGAAATGTTATACCCAGTAGGTGAAATTGCGGGGGGGGGGGGGGGGGGGGGGCATGCTACCCCTGTCCCCCCGGTTAACCTGCCACCCCCTATTCCCATTCATAGGTCAATCAAGCTAAAAAGAAAGAATTCTCCCCCACCCACCCCCCACATGTCACCATAAACCTTTCTATATCATTTCTATCATTTTTTTATATTTACATTTATTTTATTTTACATAACTGAAAAACATGACTTTAGACCACCAATTCTAAGCAGAAATGCAAGAAAAAAATTCTTATTAATGTTCATCTTTTTCTCATAAATTTACAATTTCTTAAAAAATCTTTTTCTCATAAGTTAGCAAACTTTTCATTGAAAATTTTCAACTTTTTTTTTCTAAAATTTGCAACTTTTTTCTCATAAATTTGGAAATTACTTTCTACGACTTTTCAACTTTTTTCTTGTAGATTTGCTACTTTTTTTCTCAAGAATCTGCAATTTTTTCTCAGAAATTTGCTGATTTTTGTCTTGTAATTTTTTCCTACAGATTTTCAACTGGTTTCTCATAGATTTTCACCTTTTTTTCTTGTAAATCTGCAATTATTTCCTGTAAATTTTCTCATAGATTTGTGATTTTTTTCGCTCAAATTTAACTTTTTTTCTCACAATTTGCAATGTTTCCGTTTAAATTTTCAACTTTTTTCTCAAAAATTTGTCACTTTTTCCTCAAAAATTTCGACCTTTTCCATAAATGTGCAAATTTTTTTCTCATAAATCTGCAACATTCATTTTGATGTGGCATCCAGATGACTGTTGCTCGGTGGCGCAGTGGTTAGCATTGTGGCAGCATAGCAAGAAGGTCACAGGTTCGACCCCACCCTTTACCATTGTGGGTTTGATCCCACCCCGACCCTTCTGTGTGGAGTTTGCATGTTCTCCCTGTGTCTGCGTGGCTTTTCTCTGGGTACTCAGGTTTCCTCCCACAGGCCAAAAACATGCAGGTTAAGTTAATTGGCATCAACTGGGGATTCTAAGTTGTCCTTTGGTATGAATGTGAGAGTGAATGAATGAATTTACAAGGAAAAATTACAAGAAAAAGTTTTAAATGTATAACATCTTTCTTGGATGATTTAAAAATCTGTCTACATCTGTAGACAGATTTTTAAAAATCTGTCTACAGGCTGAGACGCAGCTCGATTGATTAGGGTTAGTGGGAAGGTTGCGCAGGCACACGGAGCCTACAGGAACCGACCCAATGACAACCCACCTGTGTTTATACTGCAGCATGATACACAGCGGCCAATGCTGTTTACAGCTACTAAATATCTGATTACATGTTCTAACGTGATCATATTTGGCTCATTAGCCACTCACATTTACTTGTCCTTGTGTTTGCATCTGTCTCCCTACTCCTTTTCCCAAATGAATGAAGCAAGTTTGCACGACAGGTAAAAAAAGATTGTTTTTTCACGTGGGTTTGCCCGTGAGTTCCACATTGGCCTGATCTGTGTTTGCCCACAAGGACTTAACCTGTGGTACAGGTGAGCGGGTAACCTGCTTACCTGCTTTAAACAGCTTTGGGCCCTACATGGCTTTAATGTGGGTGAGCAAATTTTGGTAGCGCTGGCATCATAGGCAAACTTATGCAAAAATGTCGTAAATTTATCAGGAAAAAAAGTGAAAAGCCTGCAAAAAAAATAGTAGCAAATTTCTGACAAAAAGTGAGAAATTTACTAGAAAAAAGTTGCAAATTTAGGAGAAAAAAGTGAAAACAGGAGAAAAAAGCTGCAAATTTACAAAAAAAAAATCTAAAATTACTTGAAGAGTTACAAACTTGCAAGAAAAATTTAGCAAGTTCACAAGAAAAAGGTCACAATTTTATGAGGAAAAAGAAAGAGTTGCAAATCAACAAAAAAGTAGAAAGACTAAAAAGAGTAAATAAACTGAAAATTTATGAGAAAAAGCTGTAAGTCTACAGTAAAAAAAAAAAAACTGAAAATTTGGAGAAAGTTCCAAATTTACAAGAAAAATTGCAAATTTATGGGAAAAATCCCAAATTTGCAAGAAAATAGCAAATTTACAAGGAAAAAAGTAATAAAGTTATGAAGAAATAAATTGCAAAATTACAGTAAAAAACTGGCAAATTTAATTCAACTTTATTTATATAGCGCCATTTCACAACAACAGTCATCTCATAGCACTATCAACTGTAGGGGGGAACCCCCACAGTTGCAGAAAGACCCCAGCAATCAGGCGATCCCCTGTGAGCAAGCACTTGGCGACGGTGGAGAGGAAAAACTCCCTTTTAACAGGAAGAAACCTCCAGCAGAACCAGGCTCAGGGAGGGGCAGTCATCTGCTGCGACTGGCTGGGGGGTGAGGGGATAGAGAAAAAGAAAAGAACAGACATGTAGAGAGCAAACAGCACGATGGGGACTCAATCTATGGGAGAGAACAAACAAATGTTAATGACCAGCAAAAAAAAAAATATTTCATAGAGAGTGAGGAAAGGAGTGAGGCCCAGTGCATTACTGGAGGTACCCCGGCTGACTAAACCTATTAGCAGCATAACTAAGGGAGGGTTCAGAAACACATGATCCCTCCCTAATTGTAGGCTATATCAAAAAGGTAGGTTTTAGCCCTATTCTTAAAAACAGAGATCGAGTCTGACTCCCGAATCCAGATTGGCAGCTGATTCCACAGGAGAGGAGCTTGATAACTGAAGGCTCTGCCTCCCATTGTACTTTTGGAGATTCTAGGTATTACAAGTAATCCTGCATTTTGGGAGCGTAGTGCTCTGTTAGGATAATACGGTAGTATCAGATCTTTTAAATAAAAAGGAGCCTGATTGTTTAGAGCTTTGTAAGTAAGAAGAAGGATTTTAAACTTAATTCTAAACTCTATGGGAAGCCAATGAAGGGAGGCCAGAACCGGAGAGAGATGATCTCTCTTTCTAGTACCTGTTAAAACTCTTGCTGCAGCATTTTGGATCAGCTGAAGACTTTTTAAAGATGTTTTAGGACAGCCTGATAATAAAGAATTACAATAATCTAATCTCGAGCTAACAAAAGCGTGGATCAGTTTCTCAGCATCACTCTGAGACAAGATGCTCCTAATCTTGGCAATATTACGCAAATGATAGAAGGCAGTCTTAGAAACAAATTTAATATGTGAATTGAAGGACAAATCCTGATCAAAAATAACTCCAAGGTTCCTCACAGAGCTATTAAGAGAAAGAGTAACCGCATCCAAACTGAAAGTTTGATTTGGAAAGGAATTTCTAAGGTTTTTTTGGACCAACAAGAATGACTTCAGTCTTATCTGAATTTAATAGCAGGAAATTACAAGTCATCCAAGCTTTGATTTCCTTAAGACAGGCTTCTAACTTGGCTAATTGATTACTATCATCTGGCTTCATTGACAGGTATAATTGTGTGTCATCTGCATAACAATGAAAATGTATACAGTGCTTTCTAATAATGTTGCCTAACAGAAGCATATATAAACTAAAAAGAGTAGGGCCTAGCACAGATCCCTGTGGAACTCCATGACTAAGCTTTGAGTTGAAAGAAAACTCATTAAATTAAATTTATGAGAAAGTTCAATAATTACAGGAAAAACCTAGCAAATTTGCAAGAAAAAAGTCACAATTATGCAAGAAAAAGTTGCAAATTTACAAGAAAAACATCACAAATTTATCCACCTTAATCCTAGGCCCCATGATGCCTTGCATGAATTATGATAGCAGCTTCCTGTACTAGTTTAGAACATATGGTTGTCACTGAAACGGGACACTTTTCCTTGTTCAAAAACAAGGACTTCAGCATCAGAAATGCAGGAACACGGCCTCTTGCACCTCAAAACAGTAATATAACCATACCACTTCCCACGACTATCGAGGGATGGGAAGATGACCTTAAAAAGTGGCCTTGTAGATAGTAGCTCCATTAGTTAGTGCCGCTGTTAAGATGCTAACGCTGTAAACAAATGACCTGTGCTGGCAAAATGAGTCACTTTGAAGACATTTTCAGAACTGATGTAATGTTATTTCCATATTCTGTACTGAAAGACCTTCAAAATGATATTTAATTTGTAGGACGTGCACAGAAACTGACCCGGAAAAAAGATGATTTCTTTATATTTTGGCTAAGTTGAAAACTCATGTTTGATCGGCCGGGAGTTACGTCTCCCACAAACACATAGGTATTTTTAGAAAGTACGATTTCTAAGCTTTACAGTGATACCAGGCACTCACGGGGGTTTTCCCGGGACTTTGCTGCTACCAAAGAAAGAGTCATAATTTATGACTTCTCGTTGCCTGTACTCATAATGACATGGTGCGCATTCTGACCAGCATGTCTCCACTGCAATAAAGTCGGCTGCACTTTGTTATAAAATATGTTGGACATAATCAAACTTACCTTAGAGCAGACGTACGCCACAATACCGTGCTTGGATGTCGTTTGTCACCGTGTGGTGAGAAGCCTCCATTTATCCAGTCAATTGGCACAACCACGAACACCAGAAAGTGCCAGAACTACGCCAAAACATTCCAAAAATACAAAAACTACAAGTGCCGAAATTAGCTGCCACTTGAGTGCAAAACACATATGTGGACTATACATTAAAATGAATTTGGAAAACTTTTAAAAACGCTATTTTAAATACCCCTGCTGCTCCACTCTTATTGACTGATTTAACACTAGGTCAGCCAAAACTGGAAGTTCTGTTCATAATCGTTCCTACAGCGGAACCCCCAGGAATAAGGTGGATATCAAAAAGTTGCAAGGCTACAGTAAAAAAAAGTTGCAAATTAACGAGAAAGTTTTAAATTTTCAAGAAAAAATATTTCAAATTAGGGGGACAAAGTGTCAAATTTACAAGAAAAGAGCAAATTTATGAGAAAACAAGTTGAAAATAGGTAAATGGGTTAATTGAATCAGTTTTATTAGTCTGCTCAACGTTCCCGCCACTGAATGAACAGCGTGTGCTTCTGCTGTTTCAAAGGTGCTCTTCAGTATTTCAGTCGTTTTTGCCATCTACGTCAAATAAACCACTTTCAGCGTTAAAAAAAGCAACTCTGTGCACCTGACCTCCCATTCCCGACTCCTCCTGTTCTCCCTGCTCGCTCTGATCTATTTCCTTGCTTTTTAATTCTCTTTCTCCTCCATGTCTCCGTGCTTGTCTGTGCGTTCTCAGCGTGCCACCTCTGTTGCTGCTCCACCAAAGTGCAGCCTGACCTTTCTCAGCAGCGCTTTCTTTGGAGTTCTTGAATTAAATCTTTCTATGAAATCTGTCTTGTGCTATTTTTGTGTTTTGCATTGGATTTTTTTTTCTTTTTTTGAAGGTGAATAAACACTTGTGCTGTCATTTCAAACACGTCTGTTTGGCTGAGTCTGCCGCAGGCTCAATGTACGATCCACCTCTCACACATGATGTCACAGCCCATCTTTTTTTTGTCGCAGAAAGCTCTGATGGTGCCAACAAACTTTATGGTCCTTTTATAGAGCCCCTGTAATGCTCTTTTTCATGCTTTGGTTAAAACACCTCAGGGGCACAGGCGTAAATCAAGAAGGGAATTGGGGAGGACATGCCCCCCTCCCCAACCTGGAAGAAACAGAGAATTCCACCCCATTCATCGTAAACTTTTTTATATCATGCTACATAACAGAATAAAATGCATCTGAAGCACTAACTTTTTTCTCGTAAATGTGCTTCTTTTTTTTGTGTACAGACGTGGACAAAATTGTTGGTACCCCTCTGTTAATGAAAGAAAAACCCACAATGGTCAGAGAAATAACTTGAATCTGACACAAGTGGTAATAAATAAAAAATCTATGAAAATTAACCAATGAAAATCAGACAATGCTTTTGAATTGTGGTTCAACAGAATTATTTTAAAAAACAAACTCATGAAACAGGCCTGGACAAAAATGATGGTACCCTTAACTTAACTTAATATTTTGTTGCACAACCTTTGAGGCAATCTGACATAATGTCGGGCCCAGGGAACACGCACACAGGCTCGAGTGTGATTCAAAGGCTTTATTGAACAGTGACAGGTGTTTGGATGCGTGAGTGTGAGAGGTGGATGGATTGCAGGAGGACGGGGAGCGCCGAGGGCAGAACAGTGCGCCGTGCAGTCAGACAACCCTAAGGGCAGAGCAGAGACAAGGGTTAGTGATGGATTTCCACCCCGCAGGGTTAACACCCAGTGTGCTGCTTACTTGCAGGTGTCGAGGTGGCTGGCGTTGGCTAGTCGCAGGTCTCCTGCCTGGAGGACAGTGCCCAGATGCGCGCTCGGCGATGTGAGGAGAGGATAATCGGGGATGAGGCGAGGAAGAGGGAAATCCGTCGCCTGGAGTATCCACCTGTGCACAGGGGAGAATACTGGAGAGCAGGTAAGGAAAAATGCAGCTTACGTGCATGATGAATGAAGGCGCAGCCCGGGAAGGAACGGTCATGCGCTGGAGTTGGGAGCGTAGACGAACAGACGGCTCCAGGCCGAGGCTCCAGGCAGAGCGGATTAAATAGTCAGAGGCTGACGAGGCGCAGGTGTGCGCGCAGCTGAAACAGATGACAGGCAAGAGCGAGTTGTGACAGTACTCCCCCCCCCCTCCCGGCGCTGGCTTACCTGGGTGCACCCGGTGGAACTCCGTGATGAGTTGTTTATCCAGCACAAAGGAGGGGTGCACCCAGGATCTCCACTCAGGGCCATACCCCTCCCAGTCCACCAGATATTGTAGCCCACGACCCCGGCGGCGGGAGTCCAGGATGGAGGTGACCCTCCACGCCGGGTCGCCGTCGATCATCACGGGAGGGGGAGGAGCCCTAGGAGGAGGACAGAGTGGGTCAGAAATCACAGGCTTGATTTGGGAGACGTGGAATGTTGGACAGACACGGAGGGGGGGGGGGGGAAAGCCAAACGCACAGCCACCGGATTAATTACCTTATTCACGGGGAAAGGTCCAATAAAGCGCTGAGCCAGCTTCTTCTTCTCCCACCTGGTAATGAGGGGCGGCTCTCCTGTGGCGATTTGCCGCGTTGGAGTTGCCCGCTGCCGTGCATAATAGCGCTTGGCGCGTCTTGGTCCACAGGCACCGGCAGCGTCTAAGATGCACCTGGAAGGAGGGAACTGCCACCTCATCCTCCTCTTCGGGGAACAACAGGGGGTCGTACCCCAGGGATGCCCGGAAAGGGGACATCCCAATGGCAGAAGATAAGGTGGAGTTATGGGCGTACTCCACCCAAGGCAGATGGGTGCTCCAGGAAGAGGGACTTGAGGAGGTGACACAGCGCAAAGCAGCCTCCAGCTCCTGATTGGTGCGCTCGCACTGCCCACTGGACTATGGGTGGTGACCGGAAGACAAACTCAGGGCGTTGCAAAAGCACTTCCACACCTTAGACACGAACTGAGGCCCCTGGTCGGAGACGACGTCAGTCGGGATCCCATGTAGTCTGACAACATGCTGGACCAACAGATCAGCTGTTTCCCGAGCCGTAGGGAGGCCATGGAGCAGCACGAAGTGGGCAGCCTTCGAAAACCGGTCCACAATGGTCAGGATGGTGTTGTAGGAGTTAGATGTGGGGAGACCGGTGATGAAATCCAGGGCTACATGAGACCAGGGCCTTCCGGGGACCGGCAGGGGATGGAGGAGCCCTGCTGGGGGCGGGGGGGGGGGTCGAGGTCTTGTTTGTGGGGGGCAGGCACGGACGTAGTTGGAGACATCATTCCGGAGTCCGGGCCACCAGAAGGATCGTTGGAGGAGCTCCACCAGCCGGGAAATTCCAGGGTGACAGGCGAGCTTTGAAGTGTGCGCCCAGTGGATGACGTCACCCCGGACGGATGAAGGAATGAACAGCTTCCCAGCTGGGCCGCTGCCAGGATCAGGTTCGGCCTCCTGTGCCCTCCGGACCTTGTCCCTGATAGACCATGAAACGGCCCCCACGACGCAAGAGGCCGGCAGGATGGTGTGGTCTTGTTCTTCTGGGCCCTCTGGGGCAAACTGCCTGGACAGCGCGTCCGGTTTGGCGTTCTTGGAGCCAGGGCGATAGGTGATCGTGAATCTGAAGCGGCCGAAGAACAGAGACCAACGTGTCTGGGGGGCATTCAGACGCTTGGCCGTCCTTAGGTACTCCAGATTTTTGTGGTCTGTCCAGACCACAAAAGACTGTGCTGCCCCCTCCAGCCAATGACGCCACTCCTGCAGCGTGAGCTTCACTGCCAGGAGTTCTCTGTCGCCGACGTCATAATTCCGCTCCGCTGCGGACAAAAGCCGGGAGAAGAAGGCGCAGGGGCGCACCACCCCGTCCACCGGAGAACGCTGAGACAAAACTGCCCCCACTCCCATGTCGGATGCGTCCACCTCGACCAGGCATTGTAGTGTTGGGTCTACCTGGGTCAGGACCCGGGAGGAGGAGAACTCCATCTTCAGCGTCTCGAAGGACTCTCGAAGGGAGAGGCGATGGAGCTATACTTTGGTACAAAACGGCGGTAGAAGTTGGCGAATCCTAGGAATTGTTGCACCTGTTTCCTGGACGAGGGAGTGGGCCACTCAACCACCGCTTTGACCTCGGCAGGGTCGGGGAGAAGCTGGTTATGGGACATGCCGAAACCCAAGAAGGAGGTGTTGTTGGTGTAGAATTCACATTTCTCCGCCTTCACGTACAACCTGTTCTCAAGGAGCCGCTGGAGGACCCACCTCACATGAGCCTGATGCTCCTCCCAAGACCGGGAGAAGATCAGGATGTCGTCCAGGTAGACGAAAATGAAGACCCCCAGGAAGTCACAAAGAACGTTGTTTATAAGCCGCTGGAAGACGGCCGGAGCATTGGTGAGCCCAAACGGCATGACCAAGTACTCGAAATGGCCGCTGGGCGTCCAGAACCCCGTCTTCCATTCGTCACCCTCCCGGATCCGAACGAGGTGGTACGCACTGCGGAGGTCCAGCTTGGTAAACCAGGAGGCCCCCTGGAGGGAATTGAAAGCGGAGTCCATGAGGGGCAGCGTGTATTTATCTTTCACAGTGATGTCATTTAAGGCCCGAAAGTCAACACACGGCTGCAGGGACCCATCCTTCTTGGAAACGAAGAAGAATCCGGCTCCGATTGGGGATGAGGAGGGGCGGATGATGCCTGCGCTGAGCGACTCTTTAATATAGGCGTCCATGGATTCCCGCTCTGGGGCTGACAGGCTGTAAAGACGACCCGATGGCAAGGGCGCCCCCGGGCGGAGATTTATGGCGCAGTCATACGGGCGGTGGGGGGGAAGAGACAGCGCTTTGGACTTGCTGAAGACGAGCCCCAGATCATGGAACACTGGGGGCACCAAGGAGAGGTCCGGCGGGGGTGAGTCGGAGGTGGGGAGAGGCACAGACGGGGCACAGGCAGCAGACTGGAGGCAGGCACCCAAGCAGAAGGTGCTCCAGGAGAGGACGCTGCCAGACTGCCAATCAAAGACTGGGTTGTGGAGACGCAGCCATGGGCAGCCTAGGATGACGGGAGCAGCCGAGGTGGGCAGGATGAACAGGCTTAAGTCCTCTCTGTGATTGTCAGAGATGATGACGGAGATGGGTTTGGTACGATGAGTGACCCTCTCCAGAGGTGTGCGGGAGAGAGTGACAAGGTTAATAGGGGCTGGCAGCGCTTGGCACGGGATGCCCAGGCGGGTTGCCAGGCTCTTGGAAATGAAGTTCTGTTCCGCCCCTGAGTCCACCAGTGCGTGAGTGACATGCCCAATGGGATTATGACAGAACCTAATTGGGAGGAGGCATTTGGAGAGGGGATTAGACTGGGTTGCGTCCGCGAGGCCCCCTACAGCGACTCGCGGACTCCCCCTTTTGGCTTAACCGGGCAGGCCTCCACGGAGTGCTGGTCATCTCCACAATACATGCAGAGACCCAGCTCCCTGTGGCGCTGTTTCTCCGCCAGTGGAAGCTTGGTCCGCCCAATTAGCATAGCCTCGGATTCATCGGCGGACTCCGGAGTGGGTAACGCCAGGGGGCGAGACTGAGGAGCGCGGGTGGAAGCTCTGCTCAAGTGGCTGTAAGTCTTCCGCTCGGTGGCCCGCTCCCTCAGTCTGTTGTCTAGGCTAATAGCTAATGAAATTAACTCAGACAGCCGTTCCGGCAGATCCCGGCAGGCCAGCTCATCCCGCAGATTGGAATTCAGACTGCGGAGGAAGATGTTGCAGAGGGCAGCATCGCCCCACCCCACTTCCTCCGCTGCCACCCGGAAATCGACAGCGTAATCGGCTGCCGACCGACTACCCTGGCAAAGATTGAGTAGCCAATTGGTTAGCACGCTGTCACGATCCGAATGATCAAAGACCTCGTGAAAGTCGTGCACGAACTGGGCATAGGTTAGGTTCGCGTAGCTCGGCCTCGCCATTACGGCGTAAGCCCAAGCTAACGCTCGCCCTTCCAGGAGGTTAGCCACATACCTAATCTGGCTATGATCAGTCGGAAAGTCCCTGGGGACGTGCTGGAATACCGACTCACACTGGAGGAGGAACCCGCGCGCTTTGCTGAGTTTCCCGCTGAAGCGCGTGGGTGTCGAAATAGGGGTGAGCCGGGTTGGCGGCCCCGGGCTAGGCTGGCTAGCTGGGAAAGCGAAGGGAGCTGGCCCGCTATGCTGAACCAGAGGGAATGCCTGCTGAGGATCCAGACAGTCCAACCGGTGAGTAATTTGGGTGAGTTGATTGAAAATTACCTGTTGCTGATGAGCAATTAAATCCACTCGAGCCTCAAGGGTGGATAAACGGCGTGCGAGCCCGCTGTCTGCTGGGCCGCCTTGCTGGAGCCGTACTGACATAATGTCGGGCGCAGGGAACACGCACACAGGCTTGAGTGTGATTCAAAGGCTTTA
Organism: Pholidichthys leucotaenia; assembly: GCA_020510985.1. Classification (NCBI taxonomy): domain Eukaryota; kingdom Metazoa; phylum Chordata; class Actinopteri; order Cichliformes; family Pholidichthyidae; genus Pholidichthys; species Pholidichthys leucotaenia. The sequence goes on along the minus strand of CM035841.1, from coordinate 413,167,922 downwards.
TTGAACAGTGACAGGTGTTTGGATGCATGAGTGTGAGATGTGAATGGATTGCAGGAGGACGGGGAGCGCCGAGGGCGGAACAGTGCGCCGTTCAGCCAGGCAACCCTAAGGGTAGAGCAGAGACAAGGGTTAGTGATGGATTTCCACCCCGCAGGGTTAACACCCAGTGTGCTGCTTACTTGCAGGTGTCGAGGTGGCTGGCGTTGGCTAGTCGCAGGTCTCCTGCCTGGAGGACAGCGCCCAGATGCATGCTCGGCGATGTGAGGAGAGGATAATCGGGGATGAGGCGAGGAAGAGGGAAATCCGCCGCCTGGAGGATCCACCTGTGCACAGGGGAGAATACTGGAGAGCAGGTAAGGAAAAATGCAGCTTACGTGCGTGATGAATGAAGGCACAGGCCGGGAAGGAACAGTCGTGCGCTGGAGTTGGGAGCATAGACGAACAGACGGCTCCAGGCAGAGCGGATTAAATAGTAGGTGTGCGCGCAGCTGAAACAGATGACAGGCGAGAGCGAGTTGTGACACAGTCACTGCAATCAAACCATTTCTGTAACTGTCAATGAGACTTCTGTACCTCTCAGCAGGTATTTTGGCCCACTCCTCATGAGCAAACTGCTCCAATTGTCTCAGATTTTAAGGATGCCTTCTCCATACGGCATGTTTCAGCTCCTTCCACAGATGTTCAATAGGATTTAGATCAGGGCTCATAGAAGGCCGCTTTAGAATAGTCCAATGTTTCGCTCTTAGCCATTCTTGGGTGTTTTTAGCTGTGTTTTGGGTCATTATCCTGTTGCAAGACCCATGACCTGTGACTGAGACCAGGCTGTCTGACACTGGGCAGCACATTTCTCTCTAGAAGACCTTGATAGTCTTGAGATTTCATTGTACCCTGCACAGATTCAAGACACCCTGTGCCAGATGCAGCAAAGCAGCCCCAGAACATAGCAGAACCTCCTCCATGTTTCACAGTAGGGGCAGTGTTCTTTTCTTGGTATGCTTCATTTTTGCATCTGTAAACATAGAGCTGATGTGCCTTGCCAAAAAGTTCCAGTTTTGTTTCGTCTGTCCATAGGACATTCTCCCAGAAGCTTTGTGGCTTGTCAACATGCAGTTTAGTAAATTCCAGTCTGGCTTTTTTACGATTTGTTTTCAACAGTGGTGTCCTCCTTGGTCGTCTCCCATGAAGTCCATTTTGGCTCAAACGACGACGGATGGTGCGATCTGACACTGATGTACCTTGACCTTGGAGTTCACCATGAATGTGTTTAGAGGTTGTTCTGGGCTGTTTTGTTACTATTCGTATTATCCGTCTCCTCCTGCGGCTACGTCCAGGGAGGTTGGCTACAGTCCTGTGGATCTTAAATTTCTGAATATGTGCAACTGTAGTCACAGGAACATCAAGCTGCTTGGAGATGGTCTTATAGCCTTTACCTTTAACATGCTTGTCTATAATTTTCTTTCTAATCTCCTGAGAAACTCTCTCCTTTGCTTCCTCTGGTCCATGTTCAGTGTGGTAAACACCATGTCAACAAAATTGGCCGACTGACTGATTACAAGTTTGTAGACACCTGTGATGTTAATTAGAGGACACATCTTGGTTGAACATGTCCCTATGGTCACATTATTTTCAATCTTTTCTAGGGGTACCATCATTTTTGTCCAGGCCTGCTTCATGAGTTTGTTTTTTTAAAGTAATTCTGTTGAACCACAATTCAAAAGCATTGTCTGATTTTCATTGGTTTATTTTCATAGAATTTTTATTTATTACCACTTTTGTCAGATTCAAGTTATTTCTCTGACCATTGTGGGTTTTTCTTTCATTAACAGAGGGGTACCAACAATTTTGTCCACGTCTGTAGCTGCAGTGTTTTCTTATAAACTTACTTTTTCCCTTTAATTTGGCAACTTTTTTCTTGTAAATTTGCAAAATTTTTTCACAGAAATGTTCTACATTTTCTTGCAAATTTGCAACTTTTTTATATTTTAAATCTACAGCTATTTTCTTGTAAATTTACTTCTTTTTTCTTGTACATCTGCAATTTGCAGCTTTTCTTCTCAGACATTTAGTGCTTTTTCTCATATATTTGCAGCTTTTTTATTGTAAATTTTCCACTTTTTTCTTGTAAATTAAAAAAGATTCATAAATTTGAATTTTTTTTCAAATAAATTTGTAAATTATTCCTGTATATTTACAACTTTTTATCATACATTTTTTTCCTTAAAATTTTCAACTTTTTTCTCATGAATTTGTGACTTTTCTCTTGCAAATTTGCCACTTTTTTTCTTGTAATTTTTTTAAAAAAATTTGTCATAAATTTGACTTTTTTGAAAATTTTTTAAACTTTTTTCCTGTATATTTGCAACTTTTTCTCATAAGTTTATTTTTCTCTTGCCAATTTTCAACCTTTTGTCAATTTTAACATTTTTTCTTTGTCAGTAATCTGCCACTCCTACAGCACACCTCACCACCGTCTCGCTTTCTGCATACATGTCCTTCACCACCCTCACATACTACTCTCCCGCTCCTGGCTTTCTCATACTGTACCACACTTCCTCTCTTATCACCCTATTACATACTTTTTCCATTTCCACAAGGACAGAGATGGTGCCCAACAGAAAGTTCACTCTCGCACACAATTTAATATCATTTTATAAAAAGAGCATTTATTTCAAAGTTGTTGTTTTTTTTTTGTCCTTTTTCTCGCTTCGGAGATTGAAGCACATAGTAAAGCAACAGTACAATGTTCAGAAAATATAAGTGTGATGTTGTAACATTTTTTTTAAATCTTATCTTCTTAACATGTTTTTGTTGTAATACTGGAATAGTCTGCATGTATACTAAAATAAGAACTTTTAAAATTGTACAAATTGGTACCATAAAACTTGACAGAATAAAAACGAGGCGTTCTCTCACTGCAACAAACACAGATTGCTAAGATTTCCTTCTGAAAAGGGAGAAAGAACAAAGAAATGCCAAAAATATATAGATATGTATATATATAAAAAAGAAAACAAAGAAATGAGAAGTTGTAATCACAGGTATAAACTACGGCTGGGTGATATACCGAATATACTCGATGTACTGGTACATTTCGTAGCACACGATATATAAAATGACAATATCGCGCATATCGAGTACATTTTGTCACGTTAATAATAGCCAGGACTTTACTCCATGCAGCATCTCCCCATATTTGCATTGAATAATAATAAGTGAAACCAAATGTTAAAGGGTATTCAGTGCAACCAAGCCAGTGCGCCCATGCGGGCCCCACGATAGGTTAAATCAGGGCTGTCTTATGGGTCCCAGGTGGGTTCGTCTGCGGGTTCCATGTTGGCCCCATCTGAGTTTGCCCACATGGACTTTACCCGTGGTACAGGTGAGCAGGTAATCTCCATACCGTCTTTAAACCCGTTTGGGCGCCACATGGGTTTAATGTGGGTGAGAAGGTTTCAGTAGCACTGGCATCACAGGCAAAATTACGACAAAAAAGTCACAAATTTATGAGAAAAAAAGTCACAAATTTATGAGAAAAAATTTGCAAGTTTACAGTAAAAAAAAAAAAAAAAAAATTTGAAAGTTTTTGGAAAGTGCCATGGCAAATTTATGGGGAAAAGTCACAAATGTACAAGAAATTAGCAAATGTACAAGGAAAAAAGTAATAAATTTATGAGAAAACATTGCAGGATTACAGTGAAAAAGTGGCAAATCTATAAGAATGCACCAAAATTACAAGAACAACTTTGAAAGAAAAAAACGAAAAAAAAGTCACAATTTTACAAGAAAACCTAATAAATTTGAGGAAAAAAGCTGCAAATTTACAAGAAAAAAGTTGCAAGTTTACAGTAAATAAAAGTTGCAAATTTATGAGACAGAGTTTCAATTTTTCAAAAAAAATGTGTCAAATGTACGACAAAAAAAAAAAAAAAATCAAAAATTTACAAGAAAATAGCCAATTTATCAGAAAATAAGTTAAAAATAGGTAAACAGGTAAAGCCCACGTGGGCAAACACAGATGGGGCCAACAAGAAACCTGCGGACAAACCCACATGGATCCCATACGACAGCCCTGATTTAACCTTTGGTGGGGCCCATACGAACATGCTGGCTGGGAAGGAATACATATTGCGATATACGTATATTGTGTATTGCGATATAGAGAAACTATATCACAATACCTTTGTTGCGATATATCACCCAGCTCTAGTATAAACCAACTCCGATGTTCAACTGCTAGCAGCAGATTTCTTACAGCAGCTGACGAATGGAAACAGAAAACCACACGGTCGCTTCTTACAACTGTAAGAATCCGAGCTGCAAAAAGTTCAACACTAATTGGTCCCTGCCATAATTAAAAAAACAGCATTTATTGTCATAATGATAGCAATAATAATAATAGGAATACATATTGCGATATACATATATCGTGTATTGTGATATAGAGAAATTATATCACAATACCTTTGTTGCGATATATCACCCAGCTCTAGTATAAACCAACTCCGATGTTCAACTGCTAGCAGCAGATTTCTTACAGCAGCTGACGAATGGAAACAGAAAACCACACGGTCGCTTCTTACAACTGTAAGAATCCGAGCTGCAAAAAGTTCAACACTAATTGGTCCCTGCCATAATTAAAAAAACAGCATTTATTGTCATAATGATAGCAACAATAATAATAATAGAAAACAACAATAATAATCATAATAATATAATAATAACATTAAAAAAGAGACTGAACAAGAACCAGTACGCTTAACTAGGGTGTTCTGGTTTCAGCTGCAGTATATGTGGCTCAGAAAATGCACATTGTGTCGTTTTTGACTGGATTGCAACACGTGTTGATACAACAGATGCTGCTGCCAACATGTACAATTGGGGAAACAAGTATTGAACATGTCCGTATTTTTTTAGCACATACAGTATATTTCCAATAAAGCGACTAACAAAAAATTTTCATCAGAGTTTGGTATTAACTCAAAAAATAAACACAGAAACTAGCCGAAACATTTAGGTTCATGAGTAAAGTTATGTGGAATGAAGTGGAATGAAACAGGAAGAAAGTGTTGGACACATCAGAAAAATCAGTACACCAACACATAGTTAACAAGATCACTCTGAGGCGAGTGCAGTATCCCCCACATCAGTTTTCTTTGAATATCCCAATGTTACTGAAGGAAAGCAGTTTTCAACTTTTCCATATAATTATTGGGGCAGAACCAAATTATGATAGGCCTATCATCCATGAAATATACAACAAAAATAGTTGTACACAACCCATAGTTGTTGGTCAGGATCCCAAGGTGAACCTGTGTAGCAAGTTTGGTGAGCCTACGTAGAGAGCTTGTATAGTGAGAGAGCATAGGGAATGCTAACCTTGACCTTTGACCTTTTGACCGCAAACCCGTAGTCAGAGGTCATGGTCTCAGGGTGAACCTGTGTAGCAAGTTTGGTGACCCTAGCTTTCTTTGAAGTTCAAATATAGTTTACAAGCCATTTTGATGTTGACCTTTGACCTTGCAATCCCAAAACCATAGTAACACTTCAAGGTCATAGGGTGAACCTATGTATCAAGTTTGATGACCCTAGCTTTACTCATTTTATAGTAGTAGTGCAAATGGAATGTTAACCTTGACCTTTGACTTCTTGACCCCAAACCCATAGTCAGGAAAGGGTGTAAGCTGTTCAAGATGTGTTCTTAAATACAACTACTGTATCGATTTGAAAAGCCTACATCATTCCTTTCAGTAGTTATTGCATTTACAAGATTTAGGGAGAATCTGACCTCTGACTTCAAGGTCATCCGATCAGAGTCAAATTGCAATATGCATATCATCTGTGTATATCAAACCCTGGTTCCAAGTTTCAAATTAATCAGAACAAAACTTTAGGAGGAGGTAATTTAACAAAAGTGGGACAGACAGGATAGATGGACCGCCACATAACATAATCCCCATTGGGTCTTCACCCAAAGGGGTAGATGTTGGTGAAGGTACCCAGCTCTCCAACAGTAAGGATGGTTTTCATGTGGGCATCATCACAAAGTTCCCGAAACTGCTGGATCTCATCATATAAGACTTCTCACTGTCCGGTGCGGATGAGCATCCTGTTTATCATGATGTCAATCTCAGTAGCACCATCAGCCACCATCTGTGACCAACTTTGGTCTTCACCCAGCGGGGGATAAAAAAGGTTCACTCTAATAGTGAAGGCTGGAGATGGAAGCATCATGTTGTGGCATTGTTTCTCATCTCGTGGGCAGTGGCAGACATATTATTGAAGGGAGGACTGGAGCCTTATATGGGAGTATTCTTGGAGATGTGTGTGGACCTTCCAGCCAGGGTTGGTTTACAAAGAATATCAAGTTTATTATAATGGCTGAACTCCCACTTGAGCATTGCGGGACATTAGCTTCCACCATTGCAAACAAAGTGTTATCCGCTAAGTGATTCCTGTTTCATTCCACTTTTTTTAAATTAAAAAGTCTCAATTTCTTCATATACGTGTATTTCTTGAGTCAGTACCAATATCTGGTCAAAATTTCATGTAAGTAGCCTCATTAGAAACGTATGTACTGAAAAAAGGAGATACATTCAATACCTATTTCCTACATCATATGCTATTTGGAAACAAAAATTCAATGTACATTTTAGTAGCCCACATTTACCGAGCCATCAGACAAAGCACATCCTGTTTTTAGGTGTGCACATGTCTGCAGGTTGCTCTGTACGCACCTACCGTAGAGAATAGTTTGCTCTCTGAATATGCTTTGAAAGTACCAAGAAAAAAGAAAAGAAAGGAGAAAACAAACAAAAAACTAAGAGAATGCACTGCGTTGCAAGAGTGTCCGTTGAGTTTAAGGCGATTTTTAGAGCTCACAGGTTTATCTGACTCATCATGATTGATCGACATTGGTGGACTCCTAAAGAGGAAGTGATCATTCGTCGGTGGACTCGATATGGGAAGCGACTGCTGACGAGCGGGGGAAGCGGGGAGGACAAGTTTCCCCTCCCATAGCGAAGAAGAATGAAAACAAAGAAATCGTCCACAGTTGGAAAATTGGATCCATTTGTCTCTTTTTGGGAGTAGACAAAAAACCGAAACATTATTTGTGTAGCGTCTTCACAGATACTCAGTCCTTTTGTGTGTAGCTACTGAAGCTAGCGGTCTCCCGTCTTCTACTCCTGTGGTGTCTTACCCCTGGAGTTGTTTATTTATTATAAGGCCACCATACTGCAAAGATAATGTGAGCGTCTTCGCAGTATCAACAACCCGGAGTCGGCCACGCCACCCAGACAACGGTACCTGCTGAATTCGGCACACACAACGACGACACATTTGAAAAATAATTCTGTTCGACCCTACTTGACACATCACTCTGTCATAACAATAGGCAGTTGCTGGATACCGTACAAACATTTTCTCTTAATTCACCACTAACTCTTCCTCCTTTTCTTCAAGAAGAAAACAGCAAAGGGACGAGTCGCTCACTCGGGGTTCAGGTTCCGGATCCATTGTGAATCCTGTCCACAAAAAAGTTTCTAGAACCTCTAATAATCTAGTTTTTGCTATGAGCGAGTCACCTCGAACATGTTTCCATCAAATTACTCCCAGACCGACAAAACTGACATAAGAAACCTTCCAGCCCTGCATTGCTCGAGTCCGTAGAAACAGAAGAAAGGGAAGAGAGAGAGGAGGGAGAAGAAGAGAGATGGGGGGGTGGTTCAAGTCCAAGCGTTTATCTGTCCGTTAGCAAATCATCATGGAGGACCAGGGAGGGGCCGTTGTTAACATTTGTCGACGAATTGGAGTGAACTGATCAGTTGGTAACAAGTTAACGAATCCTAACGGAATCAGCTAATCCACAACCAGGAAAAGGGGGGCTGGAGGGGTTGGCGGGGGCGACGTCCACTCTGTGAGACCGCTGTTAAGAGTCCTCCCCATCATCAGCGCCGTTAACGGAGCAGTCTTTGGTCCCGTACAAATCCGCCAGCTTCTTAAACCTTGGCCCCCAACTCTGCAGATAGTCATAATCCAAATCGGACTCCGTCGTGACAGACTCAAGGGAGCTCAAAGACCCGGCCAGCGATCCCCTGCCCTCGTAGCCGTAGATCTGGATGGAGTCGTAAGGAGGCGCAGTGGGGTCACTGTCCGCTTCTGCGATCCGAGACTTGATGAAGTCGTCAACGTCAACACTGTTGGCTGCAGGGCGGCCGAGCCCAGGTCTGAGTGGGTACTGGAGCTCCGGTTTGATGTCCTTCCTTGGCAGAAAGCCGTTGGCGCCATCTGGGTTCTGAAACAGTTAGCGAGACACTTGTGTAAAAAAATATGATCAGATAAACAATGGTCGAAGATTTCTACAATGGAGGAAATAAGTATTGAAAGCATTAGCATTTTAATAATTAATGCGTTAATTAATGTGTTAACTTTTTCCATTAATTTGGGCTGGTTATTTCATTAAGAAAAACTGACGCTTAGTGTTGTAGTTGACTAGTATCATCCTAACAGAGCACTACACTCCCAAAATCCAGGATTATTTGCAATATCTAGAATCTTTAAAAGTACAATGGGAGGCAGAGCTTTCAGTTATCAGGCTCCTCTCCTTTGGAAGCATCTGCCAACTCCAACCTCTGTCTTTAAGACGAGGGTTAAAACTTTCCTTTTTGACAAAGCCTATAGTTAGGGTGGAATCAGGTTACCCTGAAATTCCCCCCCCCCCTCTTCCTTAGTTATGCTGCTAATAGGTTTAGAAAGCCAGGGGACCTCCCACGATACGCTGGGCTTCACTCCTTTCTTCACTCTGTGTAATATTTTTGCTGGTCATTAACATCTGTTTGTTCTCTTCCATAGATTGAGTCCCCGTCGTGCTGTTTGCTCTCTACATGTCTGTTCTTTTCTTATTATTCTCTATCCAGCCAACTCCAGCAGATGACTGCCCCTCGCTGAGCCTGGTTCTGCTGGAGGGTGCTTCCTGCTAAAAGGGAGTTTTTCCTCTCCACTGTCGCCAAGTGCTGTTCACAGGGGATCGCCTGATTGTTGGCGTCTTTCTGCAATTGTGCAGTTTGAAAGTGCTATGAAGCAACTGTTGTTGTGAACGATGCTATATAAATAAAGTTGATTTGAATTTAGATCAGACAGATACCAGCGTGTAGAGACCAAGACCACTGTATAGAGGCCTTGGTCTCTATATCTTATCTTGGTTTTGGGAAGACTCTGGGCTTGACTGCAACACATCAGTTCCTAAGGTGGTGTCAGCGGTGGCAACTGGTTTGTCTCAGCAGTTGGCTCAACTTAAAAAAAAAAAAGAGTGGGTCTTGTTTTTTCATGGTTTAAATTTGCAGTTTAGACAACACTAAACTGATCCTCTGGAGGTTTGCTACCTCATCCTGCACACACACCTCACACTACAAAAAATGAAATGTTAGTAAGAAAAACTATCTTCAATCAAAGATGTAATTCTTGTTTTTTGTCTGACAAGATATTTTTTTCCTTGTCATGCAGTTTTTTGTGAGAAAATTTTACTTGTTATAAGATATTTTTTACTTGTTTTAAGCTATTTAATCTGGTTATGAGTAAAAAATTTCTGCCAGTGGAACAAGAAAATGTTACTTAACAATTTGCCTGAAACACGTATTCTTTTGCCAGGAAATTTTTGCTTGTTTCAAATTTGGCAAATTTGAAACTTTTATTCTTATAAATTTATGATTTTTTTTATTTTTAAATTGGCGTGTTGATAATATTTTTGCACCATTATTCTTGCAAATTTGTATCATATTTACATTTATCCATTTGTACTTTATGCTAAATTTGTAAATACCATCCATCCCCCCTTGTTGAAAAATAACAACTCGCCCACTGACTGAAGTTTGTTTGGGGGTCAAATGCGTCACTAAAATCCCAGTTTCCAATCATTCCCTCCAGCACCTTTAAGAATAAGCAGAAAGTGATAGTCACAAATGGCCCAACACCTGCGTGAAAATGAAGCGGAACAAATGCTACTGCTCTTTATCCTCATAATCTTTCATCACTATGCCTAAATTGTTCCCTCCTCCTCCTCACCTGCAGTGTGGCAATGTCGAACGCCTCGGTGTCCTCCTCGCCACCACCCTCGTCGTCGTACGTGATGATGTTCTCCCTGATGTCTTCCTCCTCAAACACGATCAGTGGCTCCTTCTTCTGCCGCCGCAGGGCAACAAACAGCACCACTATAGCTGCCAAGGCAATTAACACACAAAACGATTAGAAGTTGTCTGTTTGCATTTAATGAATTCATAACAATGTCTGGACTAACTCTGAGAAAAATGGAGGCAAGAGTAAAGATGATGATTGGCACTGTACACTGTAGAAAATGAGAAGAAAGTTAATTTTTATATAGATTACTATTTTATTTTTTCATAAATTTGTTAATCATACATTTGCAGCTTTTTCCTCAAAATCTTGTGACTTGATTGCAAATTTGTAATTTTCTCTTAATTTTGTTGCTTCAACCTTTTTTCTCATAAATTTGGGAGTTTGAAAAATGTGCAAATTTGCACCTTTTTTCTTGGAAATGTATTATTTTATTCTCATAAATGTATGAGGGTTCATTTTAGTGAATTTGTACATTTTTTCTCTAAAATTACAACTTTTTTTCTGGTAAATTTTCCTCTTTGTTAAAATTTGGTCACTTTTTCTTGTAAATTTGTATAATTTTTTCATAAATTTGCAACTTTTTTCTCATAAATTTGAGGGTTTTTTTGTAAATCTGTACCTTTCTGTAAAAAATGTCACCTTTTTGAGCAAAAAGTCACTAATTTAGGAGAAAAAAAGAAAATTTACAAGAAAAACAGTCACAAATTCATGATAAAAAAGTTGCAGATTAATGACAAAAAGATGCAAATCTACAAAGAAAAAAAATACCTATTTATGAGTAAAAAGTTGCAGATTCCTGAGGAAAGAAATTGCAAATCAAGAAAAAAACAAGAAAATTCAAAAATTTTTAATAAAAAGTTGCAAATTTACGTTAAATAAATTGCAGATTTATGAGCAAAAAAATGCAAATCTATAAGAAAAAAAATTTGCAAATTTATGAGAAAAAAATTCAACAAATTATTAAGAAAAATGTTGCAAACCAGCAAGAAAAAAAGTTGAAAAGTTATCAGAAAAAACTGCAAATTTACAAGAAAAAATTTGCAAATTTATTAGAAAAAAAATCCCAGATTTTTGAGAAAAATTCACAAATTTATGAGAAAGAAGTTGTAAACTTTTGAGAAAAAAGTCAAAACTTTGTGAAAAAGTTACAAATTTACAAGAAAAAATTGCAAATTTGTGAGAAAAAAGTCAACAAATTATTGTAAAAAAAGTAGAAAATTTATGTGAAAAAAGTTGCAATTTTACAACAAATAAATTGCAGATTTATGAGGAAAAAATGCAAATCTACAAGAAAAAATGTGGAAATTTATGAGAAAAAAGTCAACAAATTTTTAAGAAAAATGCTTGCAAGTCTGCAGCAAAAAAGTTACAGGAAAAACTTGAAAATTTACAAGAACGAAAATTTGCAAATTTATGAGAAAAAAGTCACAAATTTTTGAGAAAAGTTGCAAATTTATAAGAAAACAAGAAAATTTACAAGAAAAAAATCACAAATTCATAAGGAAAAGCTGCAGATTTATGACAAAAAAAGCTGTAAATCCATAAAGAAAAAAATACAAATTTATGAGAAAAATGTTGCAGATCTATAAGGAAAGAAATTGCAAATAAACAAGAAAAAAATGCAAATTTATGAGAAAGCAGTCAAAAGACTTGTTAAAAAAGTCGAACATTTTTGTGGGGAAAAAAAAGCTGTAAATTTATGAGAAAAAACTAATAATTTGTCTATAAAAAATTTGCAAATCTTCATGAAAAAGCTGAAAATCTATCCTTATTTTGGGGGTTGTTTTGTCCTCACCGAGCAGAATGACGATACAGGCCAGTATGGCGATGAGGGCCCCGGTGCTGAGGCCGGCAGGCAGGACGTAGGGCTCCACGTTACACGACAGGATGGTGTCTTTGCTGTTGCAGGAGCACACCCGGATGGTCAGGGTGTTGGTGCTGCTCAGGGCGGGGACGCCGTTGTCATTTATCTCGATGGGGAGGTAGTAGATGTCCTGGGTGAGACGGCTGAATCCTTTACGCATCACGCGGACACTGGCTGTGCTGTCTGTGGAAAGAGAACGGCGGGAGTTAATTTAGCCTCGCACAGAGAAACCTGACTGCTGAGATCCACGTGGGAAAAAAAAAAAAAAAACACACTCATCCCGTTTCTTGACTTTTCATCACCATCAGAGCCGCTCTTGACTGTAAATCAGACTACGCAAATGCTACAGGCTTCCTTTGACACCAGGGCTTTATTAGTTATTTTAATAATTGTTTTTCATATGAATTTGTAAATTTTTTTTGTCTGAAACTTGTAACTTTTTTTCTCATAAATTTACTACTTTTTCATATAAATTTGCTAATTTTATTCCTGTAAGTTTGCAACTTTTTCCTTGCAAATTTACTACACTTTCTGCTAAAATTGTGACTTTTTCTAATTGCTATTTATTCTTTTAAATTAGCAAATAGTTGCCATAAATTTGCTACTGTTTCTGATGAATTTGTGAGATTTTTAATGTAAACTTTCAACTTTAAAGTAATTAATTAATTGGACACTTTTTTCTTTGTGAATTTGTGACTCTTCGTAAATCTGCAACTTTTTTCTCTTAAATTTGTGATTTTTTTTCCTTTTAAATTAGCTACTACTTTCATAATAAATTTGAAACATTTTTCATGTAAGTTTGAAACTTTTTGTTCCTAAATTTGCAGCTTTTTACCCATAAAAGTTACATTTGTTTTGTAAATTTGTGAAAAAATTTTCTCGTAAATTTTCAGCTGTTTCCTGCCATTTCTTACTTTTTGTTCATAGATTTTCATCTTTTTCTGATAAATTTGTCACATTTTTCTTGTAAATTTGCAACTTTTTCATGCAAACTTAAAACTTTTTCACCATAAATATTTGTAACTTTTCTTAGCAAATTTCAGCTTCTTTTCTTTAAATTTTTTCCAAGTATATTTTCATCTGTTTTCTTATAAATTTGCTACTTTTCCTCCTAAATTTGTGATTTTTTTTTTCTTTACAATTGGCATCGTTTATAAACAATATTTTTATTCTAGGTTTTGTTCTTGTCATTCCTGTTTAACACCAGACCTGTTTATCGGCAGAACTCCAATCAAAAGTTGCCTGTTCCTGCTGCTAAGACAGCTAACAGAACTTCCTCCTGTGCTGCTGCCGTTTCCCTTCCTGTTCCCATCCAAACAATTACATTCTAATGTGGCGTAAATTTTACTGCCAGCAGAGGAACAGACGGATCGTTTCGGAGGCATTTCTGAAGCTCGCTGCAGAACGCCGACATTAAAAATACATTACACAGTGATACGAGCAAAACGTGTAAAAGTCGCAGCAACACACCCAATGAGGCACTTGAGGCACACTGATGAAAAATGGTTTAATTAACAAATATTATGAAATGTGAACAGAATTTGTGTTGAACCCACCCTGCAGTGTCTATTCTGGTATTAATGATTTATGTTAAAAACCTGCTCCCATGTTCTGTCTTTTTAATCTTTTTTTTTTTTTTTTTTTTAAATCCCCGCTTCCCTGATGGGTTTCTGGATGTTTTGTTTTCCACAGGACGTTGTCGTTTTGTTTGTGTGCTCCAGATAGTATGTTGGAGCCAAGCGATGGGGGAAACAGTCACAAATGTCTGAGAGGGAAGGGAAAAGTGGGCAGAAAAAGTCCCCAAATTTACAAGACTGAGGGAAAAAGTCACAACTTTGAATGGGGAAAAGTCACAAATTAATTAAACGGGGCAGAAAAAGTCACAAATTTATTAGACTGGACAGAAAAAGTTGCAATCTTGCAAGACCAGAAGAAGAAGTGAGAATGTTTGTGGCCATCAAAATATAATGAGGGCCCGTTTGTGGCCCGCGGGTGTTGACATGACCTCCTGTGGTCTCCAGTGTTTGGTACGATGAAATAACAGTTTTACATCACATCATAAATGAGGATAAAACAAGATAAAACACCATTTCTCACCACCAACCAGCTCTACTCCACATAATTATCCTCTAGTCTTCTGCTTCTTGTGCGTGTCTCTGCCGGCACTCTCAGAACTTAATTCAATCAGCCAGCCCCAAAAGACACACATGTACAGACGGACAGAGACCCCACTGCAATCAGTGCAGCCCGCAGGACGTGTGTGCACCCGTGTGCACGCGAGACTCAGAGCACCTGCTGATTTCTGCAGGGTACTGCGAGCCTCCATCTGGTCATGCTTTGATCTAATCTGAGCGGGGAGAGAACGAGGCTGGAGATAGAGGAGGAACTAAAAAAAAAAGTCACATTAGCTGTGGCTAGCAGGCTTCCACAGATAGCAGCCACTCAAGTCCTTTTTCACAATTTTGCAAAAAAGTCACAAATTTATGAGAAAAAGGTGCAAATTTACAAGAAAAATGCTGTAAATGTATTTTAAAAAGTTGCAAATTCATGAGAAGAAAGTTACAGTTTCAAGAGAAAAAAGTTGCAATTTTATGGGGAAAAGTTGCAAATATATGAGAAAAAAGTTGCAACACTACATGAAAAAAATTGCTAACTTATAAGAAAAAAGTTGCAATTTTTGTAAAAAAAAAAATTTGCAAATTTACACGAAAAAGTTGCAAATATATGAGAAAAAAAAAGTTGCAAATATATAAGAAAAGCTCCAGATTTACAGGGAAATTTTTATAAATTTATGAGAAAAAAGTTCCAAATTTACAGAAAAAAATACAAATTTATAAGAAAAAAGCTGCAAATTTTTGAGAAAAAAAGATGAAAGTCTATGAGAAAAAAAATGTAAATTTTCAGATTTACAGGAAAAAACTGCAAATTTATGACAAAAAAAATTATGAATTTGTCCCAAAAAGTTGAAAATTTTTAACCTTTTTTTTTAACGTTTCTGCTTAGAATTGGTGCTTTGTATTCATTTCATTCTGTTATATAATGTGATTAAAAAAGGGTTATGATGATATGGGGGGGGGGGGCAGTTCTCTCTGAGCTGAAGACCACAGCTCAATGAATTCTACTGACATTTGGCCAGTGGGCTAATTAAGCCAGTGCCAACCCCTGGGTGGAGAAAACCATTTAAAATATCGTTACATACCTCTGTTGTCCGTGAGGGAGAAGTTCTGGTTGTGGAGGACTTCCGGGGCGAGGCTGAAGGTGAAGTGCTGCCTGTGAGCCATCTCGTCTTTGTCGACGGCGCTCACCGTTTCAATAACCTGGACCACACAAATCACAAAGCAAACGCATTATGAGCTTCGCTTTTATTTCTTCACACAGAACACAAGTCTGTGCATTTTGGATGCTTGCTGTTTTTCATTTAGAAAAAAGAAATCTTGAAGAATTAAGAAGTTACTTCTGGTTTCGTGAAATACAAAGAACGCCTCAGAGTTTAAACACTATTGTACCATTTTACACAGAGAGAAAGAGCTCCCCTCAAAACACAGCTTTTTAAATGGCACTTTGCTAATGCTAATGAGTCACAGTTTACACCATCCTCTTAAGTGGATTCTCTGAAATTTATGTTGTGATGGTGATGCCATATTTGAGGCTAACGCTAGCTTTTAGCTTTAGTTATCAGAGTAAGTAACACACAAATCAATACTGGTGGACTGATAGAGTTTGAATGAGTGGATGGCTAACTGCTAATGGTGGCTAACCACTGCTAATTGAGGAGGTTTCTGGTCCAGAATATAACAACCTATAATAAAATAAGCAAAAATAATGTCTATGACTGAAATATATGGTTAAAGGTAGGCAGCTGATCTTGCTGGAAAATTGGTATCTAGCAGGGATGGACAGGAATAAGATATAATTGGACATTTAGCAGCTAAGCTAGTGACAGCTAAACAGCTCTGTCAGTCAGTCTGCAGGCAATTGACTGTTTTACAACAAAGGGGAAGGGAGGTGTTCAAAAATTTAGCATGAGGTACAAATGTAAATTATGGACAAATCTGTAGGAATTAAGGTGCAAAAATATGATAAAAGATGAAAAATTTACAAAAGTTGCTAATTATAATTTAATTACATAGAATAAACATTTCGCCACCATGATGAATGTGGGAATTTACAAGAAAATCATAAAATGGAAAGTTTAAAGGAAAAAAGTTGCAACTTTACAACAAAAAAATGCAAATTAATGAGAAAATGAGCAAATTTACAAGAAAAAAGATGCAAATTTATGAGGAAAAAGCTGCAGATTTACAAGAAAAACACTAAATTTACAAGAATAAAGTTGCAAATTTATAAGAAAAAAGTCAAAAATTTATGAGAAAAAGTTGCAAATTTACAGCAAAAAAAAAGCTGTAATTTCCCAGATTTGGATCAATAAAGTTTATCTATCTATCTACATTTACAAGAAAAAAGGTGCAAAGTTATGAGGGAAAAAGTTACAAATTTTCTACTAAAAGTTGCAAATTTATGAGCAAAAAGCTGCAATTTTATGACGGGAAAGTTGCAGTTTTACCCAAAAAGTTGCAAATTCACAAGAAAAGACAAAAAGGCCGTTGGCCACAGAAGCACTCAGAGCAGCAGCCTCGGTGAACGGGGAGAAAGACAACAGCCGTACCGTCCCCAGCGCCACGGTTTCACACATGAGCACCTCGTTGTTGGCTGCGAACTCGGGAACATTGTCATTGACGTCTTTCACTTTGATGTTGACGCGCACTTTGGTGTCCTGGTGGTGGCCTCCTGCAGAGCACGCACGCATGCACGCGCACACACACACACACACACACAAAATCATCATCAACACAGAGAAATATCAAGGCTATCAGAAAAAAAAAAGGCAGAAAAAAGTGGTTTGTATGCGAAGATGCCGATGATTTGTGTTCCTGTCTGTAGCGTTTTATTATTGTCTGATAGTCAGAAACCACCCAGAAGTGTGCCACTCATTTAGTGTGCGCGCCCACACAACTTACCAAAACAGACTTCCTACACCAAAAGCGACGTCAAGTGGTGCCTGACGGAGAATTAAAAGATCCAACAATCGCCGCATACAGAAATGCAAAAAAAAAAAAGTTATATATTTTCAACTTTTTTCTTGAGTTGTAACTTTTTCCTGTAAATCTAGAACTTTTTTCACTCCAAAATTTGCAACCTTTTTCCTCATAAATTTGAAGGTTTAATCTCATTAAATTTTCTTACAAGTTTGTAATTTTTTAAGCAAAAATTTACTTTTCAAAATTTTGGAACTTTTTTCCTGTAAATTTGCAAAAGTTCTTCCCAGAATTTTCAACTTTTTTGTTCTAAATTTGTAATATTTTCCTCCTGTAGACATGCAACTTTTTTTCCTCAAAAGTCTGCAACTTTTTTTTCCGGTAAAGCTATAACTTTTTTCTCAGAACTTTGCTATTTTTTCTTCATAAATTTGCAAATTTTATCTCATAAAATTTTCTTATAAATGTGTAACTTTTTATCAAAAATTTTAAACCTTTATTTTCAAAATTTCGCAACTTTTTTCCTGTAAGTTTGCAAAAAAAATTCCCAAAATGTTCAACTGTTTTGCTGTAAATTTGCAACTTTTTCCTCCCTGTAAATTTTGTCATATATATCTTAAATTTTCCACTATTTTCTCAATTTGCAACATTTTTCCGGTAAATCAGCATCTTTTTTCTAAAAGTTTGCAAGTTTTTCCTCATAATTTTACAGATTTTACCTCATAAATTAGCATCATTTCCCTGTAAATTTGTACATTTGCAACAATTTTCCTGTAAATTTGCAACTTTTTTCACACAAATTTGCATTTTTTTCCCTTTACATTCTATAATTTTCAACTTTTTTCCTCAAGTGTGCAACTTTTTTCCTCATAAATTTGCAGATTTTAGCTCATAAATTTGCATTTTTTCCCTGTAAATTTGAAATTTTTTTTCTCATGCATTTGCAACTTTTTCTCATAAATATGCAACATTTTATCTCAAAAAATTGCAACCTTTTTCCAAAAGTTTGCAACTTTTTTCCTATAATTTAGCATTTTTCTTCTTTGCAACTCCTTTCTTTTAAATTTGGAACTTTTTTCTTATAAATTTGCAACTTTTTCCTTTAAATTTGCAAACTTTTTCTCAAAAATTTAAATAAATCTGCAACTTTTCTCAAAGGTTTGCAAGTTTTTCCTAATAATTTTCCAGATTTTTTCTCAAAAATTTGCATTTTTTCCTATACAGTGGGGCAAAAAAATATTTAGTCAGCCACCAATTGTGCAAGTTCTCTCACTTAAAAGATGAGAGAGGTCTCCAATTTTCATCATAGGTATACCTCAACTATGAGAGACAAAATGAGAAGAAAAAAAATCCAGAAAATCACATTGAATGATTTTTAATGAATTAATTGGTAAATTCCTCAGTAAAATAAGTATTTGGTCAATAACAAAAGTTCATCTCAATACTTTGTTATATACCCTTTGTTGGCAATGACAGAGGTCAAACGTTTTCTGTAAGTCTTCACAAGGTTTTCACACACTGTTGCTGGTATTTTGGCCCATTCCTCCATGCAGATCTCCTCTAGAGCAGTGATGTTTTGGGGCTGTCGCTGGGCAACACAGACTTTCAACTCCCTCCAAAGATTTTCTATGGGGTTGAGATCTGGAGACTGGCTAGGCCACTCCAGGACCTTGAAATGCTTCTTACTCCTTCGTTGCCCGGGTGGTGTGTTTGGGATCATTGTCATGCTGAAAGACCCAGCCACTTTTCATCTTCAATGCCCTTGCTGATGGAAGGAGGTTTTCACTCAAAATCTCACAATACATGGCCCCATTCATTCTTTCCTTTACATGGATCAGTCGTCCTGGTCCCTTTGCAGAAAAACAGCCCCAAAGTATGATGTTTCCACCCCCATGCTTCACAGTAGGTATGGTGTTCTTTCTCCTCCAAACACGACAAGTTGAGTTTTTACAATAAAGTTCTATTTTGGTTTCATCTGACCATATGACATTCTCCCAATCCTCTTCTGGATCATCCAAATGCTCTCTAGCAAACTTCAGACGGGCCTGGACATGTACTGGCTTAAGCAGGGGGACACGTCTGGCACTGCAGGATTTGAGTCCCTGGCGGCGTAGTGTGTTACTGATGTAGCCTTTGTTACTTTGGTCCCAGCTCTCTGCAAGTCATTCACTAGGTCCCCCCATGTGGTTCTGGGATTTTTGCTCACCGTTCTCGTGATTATTTTGACCCCATGGGGTGAGATCTTGCGTGGAGCCCCAGATGGAGGGAGATTATCAGTGGTCTTGTATGTCTTCCATTTTCTAATAATTACTCCCACAGTTGATTTCTTCACACCAACCTGCTTACCTATTGCAGATTCAGTCTTCCCAGCCTGGTGCAGGTCTACAGTTTGGTTTCTGGTGTCCTTTGACAGCTCTTTGGTCTTGGCCATAGTGGAGTTTGGAGTCTGACTGTTTGAGGTTGTGGACAGGTGTCTTTTATACTGATAACGAGTTCAAACAGGTGCCATTAATACAGGTAACGAGTGGAGGACAGAGGAGCCTCTTAAAGAAGAAGTTACAGGTCTGTGAGAGCCAGAAATCTTGCTTGTTTGTAGGTGACCAAATACTTATTTTACCGAGGAATTTACCAATTAATTCATTAAAAATCCTTCAAAGTGATTTTCTGGATTTTTTTTTTCTCATTTTGTCTCTCATAGTTGAGGTATACCTATGATGAAAATTGGAGACCTCTCTCATCTTTTAAGTGGGAGAACTTGCACAATTGATGGCTGACTAAATAGTTTTTTGCCCCACTGTATATCCTATAATTTTCAACTTTTTTTTCAATTTGCAATTTTTTTCATGTAAATCAACTTTTTTCTCCTCAAAAAATTCCAGATTTTACCTCATAAATTTGCATTTTTTCCCTGTAAATTTTCACATTTTTTTCCTCATGCACTTGCAACTTTTCTCATAAATTTGCAACTTTATTCTCATAAATTTGCAAATTTTTTGTCAAAACCTGTAACCTTTTTCCTCAAAGTTTTGCAAATGTTTTCCTGTAACTTCTTTCCTTTAAATTTCCAACATTTTTTCTGTAAATCTGCAACTTTTTTCTCAAAAGTTTGCAAGTTTTTTCCTCATAATTTCGCAGATTTTATCTCATAAATTTGCATTTTCCTGTAAACTTGTACATTTGCAACTATTTTCCTGTAAAGTTGCAACTTTTTACTTGTAAATTTGCAACTTGTTTTTCCTGGGAAATCTGCAACTTTTTTCTCAAAAATTTGCATTTTTTTCCTATATATCCTATAATTTTAAACTTTTTTCTCAATTTGTAATTTTTTTCCTGAAAATCAACTTTTTTCTCAAAAGTGTATAACGTTTTTCCTCATAAAATTGCAGATTTTACCTCATGAATTTGCATTTTTTCCCCTGTAAATTTGTACGTTTTTTTTCTCATGCATTTGCAACTTTTTTCTCATAAATTTGCAACTTTTTTCTGAAAAATTGTCAACTTTTTCTCAAAGTTTTGCAACTGTTTTCCTGTAAATTGGCAAATTTTCTTTCTAAAAAATTTGCAACTTCTTTCCTTTAAATTTCCAGCTTTTTTCTTATAAATTTGCAACGTTTTTCTTTAAATTTGCAAACTTTTTCTCAAAAATTGTAATATTGTTCCTATAAATTTGAAACTTTTTTCCATACAATTTTGCCACTTTTTTTCATAAAATTGCATCTTTTTCTCAAAAATTCTAAACTTTTCTTAAAAATTTGCAGCTTCTTTTCCCTGTAAATTTGCAACTTTTTTCTCAAAAAAAAACTGCTACTTTTTTGTGTAAATGTAAAACTTTTTTCTTGTAGATTTGAAACTTTTTTCTTGAAAATTTGCAACTTTTTGTCACATAAATTTATTTTGTTTTTATTAAGAAAATTGTCAACTTTTTTCTTGTAGATTTGAAACTTTTTTCTTGCAAATTTGCAACTTTTTGTCACATAAATTTATTTTGTTTTTATTAAGAAAATTGTCAACTTTTTTCTTGTAGATTTGCAACACTCATCTGGATGCTCTTAAATTTCTATCCAATGCATTTAAATTGTAATTTCCAACTTTCTGAATTTTTTGAATAAGCTTATTTTATCATAACTTTGGGGCAGCTCAGTGGCACAGTGGTTAGTACTGGGGTAGCACAGTAAGAAGGTCGGTTCCACCCCTAACCATCGTGGGTTCAATCCCACCCCCTGACCATCGGTGACCAATCTGTGTGGAGTTTGCATGTTCTCCCCATGTCTGCGTGGGTGCCTCATCCATCCAGGTGGATGCCCTGTAATATTCCTCTGGGATTAATAAAGTATACTAAAATGCACCTTTATTCTTGCAAATTTGCACCTAATTTACATTTATTTGTTTGCATCTTATGCTAAATTTGTGAATACTCCCCCCCCCCCCCCCGGTTGAAAAACAGCAAATCACCCACTGAGTATGAAGAGTGAAGTTCAGCCTTAACAGATTTTGGGGGAAACAACTAAAATTACCTTTAACTGTATTCTCTCATAAATTAGCAGCCCCCCCCCCCCCACACAAAAAAAAACAAAACAAAATCTTGCTAGAAACAGCCCTGGAATGACGTACATCAACTACAATAGAAACAAAACTACTTTGCAATTTAAACTCAAAGGGATGGAAGTTTCTTTTATCTCCTTTTTATCTTTCACAAAAGAGCAAGCGTCCATTTCTGGGCTGCATATTTGTAATTCTAGTCAGTGTGATTTTCCACCGCCCCGTCATTACCAGGAATTTATTTAGCTTCCCGGGGTCTGCATGCGGTTAGCGTAGCCTGCAACGGTCCCTGGCTTTGTGGGCGGCCAGCCCGTTTTCCATCTGTCCGCCTGGCGTCTGAGCCCCGCCGCAGGGAAACTGTGGGGCGCTCAGCTAGTTTGAGCCCCGGAACCACAGAATACCAGGGTGGGGCCCCGCTGCGGCTGGAAGGGAGTTTGGTGGGGTCGGAGCATAAGAGGGAAAAGCTCTGAAGGGACCAGTGGGTGGATGGATGGGTGAATTTTTCCGCTTTTCTCCCCCAAACCCTTTAGGGGTAGACAGCAGTCAAGTTTGAGGAGGAGGGGGCAGTTTAACCCCTTAGCAATCCAGCCAATTTCCCTAAATTTAGCACATGCAAAGAAAATCAAATTCTTCCTTCACTGACTTGCAGTAGAAAATTTGAAATGTCCCACTGGCAGAACACTGGAATTTTAAGAGGTTAAATGTGCAACTTTTTTTCTTATAAATTTTTAACTTTTTCTCAAATATTTGCAGTTTTTTCCCAAAATTTTGCAATATTTTTCTCAAATATTTGCAACTTTTTTCGCTGCAAATTTGCAACTTTTTTCTAAAAAATCTGCAACTTTTTTGTTGTAAATCTGCAACCTTTTTTCTTGCAAATTTGCAACTTTGTCTTGAAAATCTGTAACTTTTTTCATAAATATTTGCAACTTTTTCCTGTAAATTTGCATGTTTTTCCTTGTTAATCCAAAACTTTTTTTTTGTAAATTTGTAATGCTTTTCTCAAAATTTGCAACTTTTTTCATGTAAATTTTTAACCATTTTCTCTAGTATTTGCAATATTTTCCTATAAATTTGCAACTTTTTTCTTGTAAATCTGCAACTTTTTCTGTAAATTTGCAACTTTTTTCTTGTTAATCTTGAATTTTTGGGGGGGAAATTTGCAATTTTTTCTCAAATCTGCAGCTTTTTTTCATGTAAATTTGTATTTTTTTCTCAAAAATTTGCAGCCTTTTTCTTGTAAATTTTAAAATTTTTACGCAAATATTTGTAACGTTATTATAAATTTGTAAATTTTTTCTCAAAAATTTGCAACTTTTTCCTGCAAAGTTGCAACTTTTTTCTCAAAAATTTGTAGCTTTGTTCTTGTAATTTTTTTTTTACTTTTTTTCTCAAATATTTGCAACGTGCCCCTGTAAATATGCAACTTTTTTCTCATAGATTTCACACTTTTCTTTCAACACCTTATCATTCCAGCCAATTTCCCTAAATTTAGCATACGCAAAGAAAATCAAAATGTGAAAATGTGAAATATCCCGCTGGCAGAACACCAGAATTTTAAGAGGTTAGAGATGATTGCAACAAACAGGAGCATTATTAAGAGTTACACTAACAAAGAACTGCTGCTGTTAAAGTCGGACATTTTTTTTTTCTTCCATACATTTTTTTGGGGGGGGTATCAGTCTCCTTCTGCCTACTTTAACACTAAAAATGAGAAGTCTGATACCATTTTCCTCAGCATTTTTTAGAGAAATGTCTGCTTTGGAAGACTGCATATGTTCTTTCCCTTCATAAGGGTGGAAACAAATATGATTCAAAAAATTGCCGTCCGATTTCAAAGCTACCCTGTTTTGCAAAAATATTTTAAATACTTTTTAGCAAATTTTTCTAATTTATCCCCTTTCCAGTCTGGCTTTAGGCTAAACCATGCATTATCTCTGCTACCACCACACGTATTAATGATATTGTCTCTGCTTTAGATATCAAAAAACACTGCGCTGCTCTTTCTCTTGATTTTTCAAAAGCTTACGATACAGTTGACCACTCTTTGCTTCTCCTGCAACTAGTTTCACTAGGTTTTGATTACGTCAGCTATCAATGGTTTCATAATTACCTTTCAAATCAAATGCAGTGTGTCAAAATTGAAAATATTCAGTCTTCCTTTCTTCCAGTTACTAAAAGAGTCCCCCAGGGTTCTGTACTTGGCCCAAGTACAGAATAATTCACTGTTTACATTAATAGTGTTTCATCCACCTTGCATAACTGTAACTTTCATCTTTATGCAGATGACACAGTTTTGTATACTATTGCTGAATCTATCGAGGCTGCAACCCGAAACCTTGAGTTATCATTTAATAACTTTCACAAATACTTGCATAACTTGAAACTGGTCTTAAAGTGCTAAAAAACAAATTGGACGTTATTCACAAAGGCAACCAATACTGACTAGTCTTTCTGTAATTCATTCTCCTCATGAGTTTTTGAAAGAGTACAGAACTATAAATACCTGGGTATTTGGCTAAACCTTTCATGAAAAGAGGGAATTTACTGTACAAGAAGAAAAAATTGCTTCCTGTGGTATTTATCTTGTGCGCCTTGTTCGTGTTTGCGAGCATGTTTGTACCAATTTCTGTAGCTGATACAGAGATGTTGTGCCATGGCCGCGACTCTCGGTCCAGTGATCTTGTGGTGGTAATGAGACCGTCTTCCGTGTGTATGTTGAAGAACTGCTCTACGTCTGTGTGCCGTGAGATCATGTACCTGAAAAGATTAAGGAAATAAACACATTATAATCATCATACATACAGTGGGGGGATATTCACAAATTTAGCATGAGGGACAAATATATAAATGTACATTAGGTACAAATTTGCAAGAATAAAGGTGCAAAAATATGATAAAAGGTGCTAATTTACAATTAAAAAGTCACAACTTAAAACTTTTAATTACGTTGCATACAAATTTAACCAGCATCCAGATGAAAATTCCAAATCTACAAGACAAAAGTTGAAAATTAACAAGAGGAAAATCATAAATTTATTCACGAGAAAAAAGCAGGAGAAAGTTTCTAATTTACATGAAAAAAGTTGCAAATCTATGAAAAAAGTTGCAAAATTAAGATAAACTTTGAGAAAAAATGTGCAAATTTATTTGAAAAAGTTGCAAATTTATGAGAAAAAAATCACAAATTTACAAGAAAAAATGCAAGTTTTTGAGAAAAAGCCACAAATTTACAAGAAAAAAGTTTAACACATGAGTAAAAAGATGAAAATCTACAAAAAAGGTTGCAAACTTAAAGTAAAAAAGTTGCATATTTATGAGAAAAAAGTTGCAAATTTTTAAAAATCAAGTTACAAATTTTTGAGAAAAGTTAGACTTTTTAGAAAAAAAAACGCACATTTACAAGAAAAAAGACACAAATTTACATGAAAAAAGTTCCATTTAAAAAAAACAAGTTGTACATTTTTCAGAAAACGTTGCAAATTTGAATAGATAGATAGATACTTCAGGTATCTCATGGCTCACAGTACATACAACAAATCATCATTAAAAAAGGTATCAACCAAAATATCTCAATAAATAAAATAAGCACTCATAGAGCGCATACCTCCGCCAAGGCTCCTTCCGTTTGTCATGGATCACCTCCAAAATGTAAAGGGTTCGTGTGTAGGCCTATAGCCACTTGTGGTGAAAATTGCATCAAAGTCTGTCCATCAGTTTTGGAGTATTGTTGCCAACACACTGTGAGAAGATAAGAGCCTTGGCTGAGGTATGCATTCTCAGATCATCACCAAAATATAATGGGTTCCTGTCTAGCCCAAGAACCACCTCTGGTGAAAATTTCATCCAAATCCATCCAGTAGTTTTTGTGTAATCCTGCTGTATAAATACAAACAAAGCCCTTGGTGGAGGTATGCACTCTCAGATCATCACCAAAATCTAATCATCTGTTCCCCGTGCCATTACACACCTTTCCTGAAAATTTTGTCAAAATCTGTTCATAACTTTTTGAGTTATGTTGGTAACAGACAAACAGGCAGAAAAACCCCGGTAAAAACATTACCTCCTTGGCGGAGGTAATAATGCGTAACACCAATGCATTACGTTTAGTCCATTCCAGGCAGTCTGGCAGGCATACTGTATGCACACGCGTGAGAGCATGTGTGTCCACATGCATGTGGTGGTGGTGGTGATGGGAGGAAGGGGGAGTTCAGGGATCTCTGCCTTCCAGGATGCTGTTAAACATCTTGATGGCTGTTGGAACAAAGGACTTCCTGTACCTTCATGAGGAAAAACTTACAAATTTGTGAGAAAAAAAATGCAAATTTTTGAGAAAAAAGTTACATATTAATGAGAAAAAAGTTGCAAATTTACAAGAAAAAAGTGGTGAATTTATGAGGAAAAAGTTGCACATTTACGAGAAAAAATGCAATTTTTTGAGAAAAAAGTTGCACGTTTTTGATGAAAAAGTCCATAAGAACTGTTTTATTTTGTTGTTGACCCAAACATAGCTCCTCTCAACACGTCTTCACATCTGTCTGACTGAAGCCGTGCGTATTTGTGCGTGTCACCTGACGGGATTGTTGGCTACGTCCGTGTCCTTGGCGTGAACCCGTCCCACCAGTGTTCCCGGTGGTGCGTTTTCCTCCACTTCAAACGTGTAACTAGGAGCTATAAAAACAGGAGGCTCATCTGCATCCTCCACTGTTATCTGAAAAAGCAACACAAAAACACACAGAGAGCTGCTCAAACGTGTCCGATACTGGTTTTAGTACATAGACAATTCATTTCAGTGGGGATCTCTGATATTGTTTCCTTGTATCGGTCTCTCGTATCAGTTCATGTATTATCGACTCTACAGTGTGAGGTCCTGGTGTCGGTTCCTGGTATCTGTCTTTGTTATCACTTTCTGTATCCAGTATCAGTTCCTGGTATTGGTGCCTGTATCGATTTATTTTTATCTGTCTCTGGTATCAATTTGTGTATTGGCTCTAATATTTGTCCTTAGTGTTGGTTCCTTTTATCGGTCTCTGTTATCGTTCCCTGTATCATCTCTAGTATTGGTTCTTGGTATAGGTGCTTGTATCCTGCACATGTATGGCTGCACGGTGGCGCAGTGGTTTAGCACTGTGGCAGCACAGTTTTACCCTCGGCCGGGGGACCGCGGGGATCATGAGATCGTGGGTTTGATCCCAGCCCCCGACCAACAGTGAGCTGTGTGGAGTTTGCATGTTCTCCCTGTGTTGCGCGGGTTTACTCCGGGATTTCTCCGGTTTCCTCCCGCACACCAAAAACATGTAGGTTTAGGGCGCTCGCGCACGCAGCGACCAGCAGCCGGTGGCTTGTTACCAAACTGCAAACCAAGTCTACCTACGGGTACAAATAAGTAACAAAAAAAAAAAAAAAAAAAAATCCGTCCCTGGTGTCAGTGTCTAATATTGTTTCCTGGTATCAGTTCATGTATTGTTGACTCTACAGTATTAGTTCCTGGTATCGGTCTCTGTTACCACTTCCTGTATCATCTCCAGTATCAATTCCAGGTTTTGGTGCCTGTATTGGTTTCTGGTATCTGTCTCTAGAATCAATTTGTGTATTGGCTCTAATATCTGTTCTTAGTGTCGGTTCCTAGTATTGATCTCTGTTATCGATTCCTATATCATCTCTAATATCGGTTCCTGGTATTGGTGCCTGTATTGGTTCCTGGTATTGCTCTCTGGCATCAGTTTGAGTATTGGCTCTGATATCAGTACTTAGTGTAGGGGCCTTGTATCATTCTCTGGTATCTGTTTGTGCATCATCCCTAGTATCGGTTCCAGGTATCAGTGCCTCTATCAGTCTCTGGAATCTGTTTCTGGTATTGTTCTGAGGTATTCATTCCAGGATTGCTCCCTGTATCACCTTCTGTTATCACTTCCTGTACCGCTTCTGGTATTGGTTTCTGGTATCGGGTCTCTGGTATTAGTTTGTGTATTGTCTCTGGTATCAGTCCCTAGTGTCGGGTTATGGTAATGGTCTCTGGTATTGATCCCTGGTATCAGTTAATGTATCATTTCTGGCACTGGTTCCAGTATTGGTCTCTGGTATCGGTCTCTGGTATCACTTCCTGTATCACTTCTGTCATTGGTTCCAGTGTTGGGCAGCATGGTGGTGCAGTGGTTAGCACTGTTGCCTTACAGCTAGAAGGTTCCTGGTTCGAATCCCCACGCTGGCAGGGGTTGGAACCTTTCTGTGTGGAGTTTGCATGTTCTCCCTGTGCTGCGTGGGTTTACTCCGGGGGCTCCGGTTTCATCCCACAATCCAAAGACATGCATGTTAGGTTAATTGGTTGTTCTAAATTGTCCCTAGATATCTGTTTCCTATAGGCCCTTAGAATAGAGGGCTAGTACTAGTGAAAGCGCTTTGAGTGGTCTTTGTGACTAGAAAAGCGCTATATAAGTGCAGGTTAGTTAGTTAGTATTGGTCTCTGGTATCAGTCTCTGGTATCACTTCCTGTATCCCTTCTGTCATTGGTTCCAGTATTGGTCTTTGCTATCAGTCTCTGGTATCACTTTTGGCATTGGTTCCAGTATCGGTCTCTGTTATCAGTTTGTTGTATCACTTCCTGTATCATCTAGCATTGGTTCCAGTATTGGTCTCTGGTATCAGTCACTAGTATCACTTCCTGTATCACTTTTGCCATTGGTTCCAGTATCAGTCTTTGGTATCAGTCTCTGGTATTACTTTTGGTATTGGCTCCAGTACTGGTCTCTGGTATCACTTCCTGTATCACTTCTGGCATTGGTTTATGTATTGGTCACTGGTGTCACTTCCTGTATCACTTCTGGCATTGGCTCCACTATCGGTCTCCTGTGTCAGTCTCTGGTATCACTTCCTGTATCACTTTTGGCATTGGTTCCAGTATTGGTCTATGGTATCACTTCCTATATCACTTCTGGTATTGGTGCCAGTATCGGTCTCAGATATCACTTCCTGTGTCACTTTTGGCATTGGTTCCAGTATCGGTCTCTGTTATCAGTTTGTTGTATCACTTCCTGTATCATCTAGCATTGGTTCCAGTATTGGTCTCTGGTATCAGTCACTAGTATCACTTCCTGTATCACTTTTGCCATTGGTTCCAGTATCAGTCTTTGGTATCAGTCTCTGGTATTACTTTTGGCACTGGCTCCAGTACTGGTCTCTGGTATCACTTCCGGCATTGGTTCCAGTATTGGTCACTGGTGTCACTTCCTGTATCACTTTTGGCAGTGGCTCCAGTATTGGTCTCTGGTATCACTTTCTGTCTCATATGGCATTGGTTCCAGTATTGGTCTATGTTATCACTTCCTATATCACTTCTGGCATTGGTTCCAGTATCAGTCTCTGGTATCAGCCACATTTACTTAAGTACATGTATTCAGGTAACATGTCCATACAGTTTAAAGACACTTTATCATGAACAATACCAAACTTTCCTTTGGGAATTTTCTAGCTTTTATTTATTATCATGAAGCATTGAAACATAGGGTCTGCAACCTGTGGCTCTGGAGCCACATGCTGCTCTTTAGCCTATAACCACTGACTCCCTGCAGCATTGAACAAAAAACTGATTTTGGAGAAAAGTCAATAGCAAATTTACAGTAAAAAAAAAAAAAGGTTTAAATTTATCAGAAAAGTAGGAAGTAAACAAAGACTTTTGCTTGTGCATACCTTTATTGTTGCTTCGTCTTTGTACGGCCCCCATGCCAGGAACTGGGGGTCAATATGAGGGTTGGCTCCTTCCACCTTCAGAGTGTACGAACGTTTCATCTCAAAATCCACTGACTGAGAAAGAAAAAAAACCCCAGAGGAAATAGAAAAGGTTATAATTTCATCCTGTTCTTTTAGGCCAAATCTCAGTCTCCTCCCTTGCAGACTCGTTGACTTTAGGCGCGTTCATGTGAAGTGAAGGGCTGTCCCAATCTGAAATCAGCAAGTGGCTGACTGGTCTCTTGCTGACTTCATGAGCCCTTAAATGAGCCCTTACCTTAAGTCAGCATGCTATGCTGACTTAAGGTAAGGGAATTACCCAGCGTACCGAGCGCCATGTCGGGGTTCCTCAAGGAAAAGCTCCTGATTCGTCACCTGTTCATCACTGACCACTCCACCACTGCTCCACCCCACAAAAACAGAACAAAACAAAACAAAACAAAAATGCAAACACAGAAGCATGGAAGGAACAACTCCAACCATCACTAAAAAGATGTTTCCATGTCAGCATAATGTAGCTCACTGGTCTGCAGTCTGTCTGTAGTTGCATAATAAAACATTCTTTTTAATTTACAAACAGGGAGCAATGAACAAACATTACACTTCATTGAGCTTTGTATTGAACATGACTCCAAATTCCCGAGCCACAGAAACTACACTGCTCAAGGTTTCAAGTAAATTTTTAGCTGGTATACTGATTGATTATGATTATTTTGTATGCCAGTGGATGACTATAACTAAGGATTTAAGATGCTGCATTTAACACATAACCTATAAATAAAGGGTGAATAAATAGAAAAATGAATATACTATAGTGCAGACATTATTTATCAACTATTTTGTGTAATTTTCATAAAAAAAAATTTTTTTTTCATAATTACCTCTCTTTCACTCTGTAAGGCTAGTGCCTGCAAGATATTTAGATCAGGCAGTTGATTCCTTCTCTTCCTTGGCCTTGAATATAAAATCATTCTTAAAATAAACAGTCAGAATCCCACAATACTAAGCAGCATGTTTGTCATACACCGTTGTCCAGGTTGGGTGACATGTCATAAAGTGTCCCGTTCCTTTTATACCATTTCAAGCCCTCGCAGACTCGCACATTCACACACTACTAATGGCTGCTGCCTAAGTCTTCAAGGGCTCAGGGCTTGAGGGCTTAGGGAGGAGATTGAGATTCGGCCTTAGTCTTCTTGTGATGCACTGTCGGCATGTGGTCGCTGCCATGTCATGTAGTTTTATCTCTGTGTGGTAGGGGGAGCTGTTGCTGCACGGATGAGAGTCTGCATTTAGAGCAGCGGCAGCTGCAGAAATGAGGAGGAAGTCACCCCAAACGCTGCCTTTAGTTTTCACCAGGTTTGTATTCAATCATGCAGCGTGATGCGATCTGATTATTTAGAGAGCAGAAATGAATCGTTTGGTTGTTTTCATTATGACACAGAAGAATATGTAAATTCCTGTCTTCCTATATAATGAGCCGGGATTAGTTTGGGGAGTTTCTTGTTATAAATTTGCAACTTTTTTCCTGTAAATCTGCAACTTTTTTCCTCATTAATTTGCAGACCTTATCTCATAATATTGCACTTTTTCCTACTAAACTTGTAATTTTTTCTCATATATTTGCAACAATTTTCCTGTAAAACTGCAACTTTTTTTCCAGTAAATCTGCAACTTTTTTCTCAAAAATTTGCTACTTTTTTTGTTCATGAATTTGCAGATTTTATCTCATAAATTTCCCTGTAAATCTGTAAATATTTTTTCATACAGTTGCTGCTTTTTTCCTGTAAATTTACAATTTTATTTTTCTCAAAAATTTGCAACTTCTTTCCTGTAAATTTGCAGTTTTTCTTATAAATTTGCAGCTTTTTCCTGTAAATCTTTTTTCTCAAAAATTTGCAAGTTTTTTTTCCTATTAATATGTAAATTTTTCAAGCAATTTTGCAACTTTTTTCTCATAAAATTACAGCTATTTTTTAAATGCAGCTTTTTCTTAAAACTTTGCAACTTTTTTCCTTGTAAATTTGCAACTTTTTTCTCCAAAATTTGAACTTTTCATGTAAATTTAAAACAATTTCCTTGTAGATCTGAAATTTATTTTCTTGCAAATTTGCAAATTTTTTGTCTCATAAATGTATGAGTTTTTTTCTTTTGTAAATTTTCAACTTTTTTCTTGTAAACTGTGGCGGGGCGCTGTAGCTGCATGGATGAGAGGCTGCGTTAAGAGCAGCAGAAATGAGGAAGAGGTCGCCCCCACTGCTGCCTTTAGTTTGCAGGAGGTTTGAATTCTGTCATGCAGCATGATGTCATCTGATTGTTTCGGGAGCCTAAATGAACCGGGTGTTTTCATCATTACACAGAAGAAAATATAAACGTATAAATGAAATAAAACAAACAAAAAATACCTGTCTTCCTTTCTAATGAGTTGGGATTAGTTTTTGGAGTTTGGGACGTGGTGAGATAAAAGGAAATTTAAAAAAAAGGTGAGTGTTATTGTTATTTATTGATCTACTGCACTTTAAAGGGAGACACATAAATTAAGAATGCATTATCATTTCTGGTCCCAAAACCCTCGAGATTCAACTCGCTGGTCTCAGTTCACCCCGTGTGCATCGTCACGTCATGTCGTCATAAAACAAAGTAGCAGAGTAGCTGTGGCGTGATGACCCTCGGCCAGACATCCTGCAGGAGAAGAGAATACGAAGCCTTTCCTGTCGCTGTGCTGAACAAGATAAATCAGGGATGCTGCTATGCTGCAAAACTCAGGGCTGCTGCTATGGCCTCATCCCCATTCATAGGTGTAAATCAAGAGGGCGACTGGGGGGGGGGGGGCACTTCCCCTCCCCAACCTGGAAGAAGAGAGAATTGGGCCCCAACAATATCATCATTTAAATCACCTTACATGACTGAATAATGTGAATTTGAAGTGGCAATTCTAAGCAGAACTGCAAAAAAAAAAGTTTGCATTTTTTTCCCCTATGAATTTGTAATTTTTTTCTCATCGATTTGCAATTTTTTTCTTATAAATTTACAACTTTTTCCCTGTAAATTTGAATTCTTGTTCGCAAAAAAATTGCAACTCTTTTTCTATAAATTTACTACTTTTTTAAAGCTGTAAAAAAAACATTTTTTTCTTGGAGATTTGCAACTTTTTTCTCATGAAATTTCAACTTCTTCCTCAAAAATCTGCAACTTTTTACCTGTAAATCTGAAACTTTTTTCTTGTAAATTTGCCAACACTCATCTGGATGCTGGTTAAATTTTTATTCAATGCAAATGAATGATGCTAACATTGAGCTGGAGGGTTTCCACACGATACGGGCAGACCGAACACCAGACAGTGGCAAAGCAAGGGGCAGTGGAGTGATAATGTATGTTAACAACAGCTGGTGCAGACCGGGACATATCACTGTTAAACAAAGACACTGCAGCAAAGACATTGAGTTGCTAGCTGTTAGCATGAGGCCTACATATCTCCCAAGAGAACACTCACACGTGATCTGCATTGTTGTTTATGCAAATCCGACGGCGAACGCTGGGACAGCGCGTGATGTCATCCATTCAGTAACCAGCAGGCTGCAGACAGAAAACCCAGATGCTCTTCTCCTCATCTCAGGCGATTTCAACCATGTTTCACTGTCTCCCATTCTACCTACGTTCACCCAGTATGTCACATGCCACACTAGAGACAATAAAACACTGGACTTATTCTACGCAAACACTAAGGAGGCGTACACCTCATCACAACTCCCCCCACTCGGGAGATCGGATCGCAACTTGGTTCATCTCCGGCCAGTGTACAAACCCCTAGTGCACAGACAACCTTCGGCCATGCGCACAGTGGAGTTATGGTCTGAGAAGACAATGGACGCTCTAAAGGACTGTTTTGAAGCCACCGCCTGGGAGCAGCTCTGCGATCCACATGGTGAGGACATCGATGGCCTCACTCACACCTTCACGGGCTACCTCAGCTTCTGTGTGGACAAATCCGTTCCCACCAAGACCATACGGTGTTGCTCAAACAACAAACCCTGGATCAACCCTGAGATAAAACACTTCTGAGGGAGAAGAAGACGATCTTCAGGTCGGGGAATAGGGAGATGTTGAAGTCCGTACAGAGGGAGCTGAGGAGAAAGATCAGAGAAGGCAAGGACAGCTTCAGGAAGAAGATGGAGGACAAGCTGCAACAGAGCGACATCAGCGGGGTCTGGAGAAACCTCAAAACCATCTCTGGGCTCCAGAATACCTCCCCCCAGGCCACGGGGGGCAGGGAGTGGGCGAACAATCTGAATCTGTTTTTCAATAGGTTTGACCAACCGCCCTCCCCCCTGACTGCACAACAACCACTGCTGCCTCTAAAGAAATCAAGTCCTGCTGCCCACTCCCCACTCCACCAACACCCCCCCACTCCCAACACACAGCCCCCCATCCTGACCCTGACCAGGACCCAGGTGAGGACGGAGCTGAGGAAGATCAAGGCGAGGAAGGCGTCGGGACCGGACGGCATCAGCGCAAAGCTCCTCAAGTCCTGTGCAGACCAGCTGTGTGCGATTGTGGAGCACATCTTCAACCTGAGCCTGAAGCTGGGGAGGGTACCACAGCTGTGGAAAACATCTTGTGTGGTACCTGTACCAAAAACTTCCCACCCCAAAGACCTGAACAGCTACAGACCGGTGGCCCTGACGTCCCACATGATGAAGACCCTGGAGAGACTGCTCCTTGCTCACCTCCGCCCCCTGGTGGAACCAGCGATGGATCCACTCCAGTTCGCCTACCAGCATGGCATTGGGGTGGAGGATGCGGTGATCTTCCTCCTTCACCGTTCTCTGTCCCACCTGGAGAAGCCCGGGAATATGGTGAGGATCATGTTCTTTGACTTCTCCAGTGCTTTCAGCACCATCCAACCGATGATCCTGAAGGACAAGCTGCTGCGCGCAGTGGTGGACCAGCACCTGTCATCACGGATCCTGGACTACCTCACGAACCGGCCTCAGTTTGTGAGAACCCGGGACTGTGTGTCCGACATGATCATCGGTAGCACGGGGGCCCCCCAGGGAACGGTGCTGGCTCCCTTCCTGTTCACTCTTTATACTGCGGACTTCTCACACAACACAACACACTGCCATCTACAGAAGTTCTCTGATGACTCTGCGATCGTTGGCCTCATCTCCAATGGAGATGAAGCTGAGTACAGAGGGCTTATCCAGGACTTCGTGGACTGGTGCCATCGGAACTGCCTCCAGATCAACGCGAGGAAAACTAAGGAGCTGGTGGTGGACTGCCGCAGGCATGGACAACCCCTCACAGCACCAGTAAATATACAGGGAACAGACATCGAGATGGTGACATCCTATAAGTACCTGGGTGTTCATCTGAACAATAAACTAGACTGGTCACACAATACTGACGCACTCTACAAGAAGGGACAGCGCAGGCTGTTCCTGCTGAGGAGACTCAGGTCTTTTGGTGTACAAGGGGCACTGCTGAAGACATTCTATGACACGGTGGTGGCATCAGCCATCACTTTTGGAGTGGTCTGCTGGGGCAGTGGCATTACTGCAGCCGATAGGAAGCGACTGAACAAACTGATCAAGAAAGCTAGCTCTGTCCTGGGGCAGCGCCTTGACCCAGTGGAGGAGATAGGAGAGAGAAGGATGGTGGCTAAACTGTCATCTCTGCTGGAGTCCGAGTTCCACCCTATGCAGGACATACTGGATGCACTGAGGAGCTCATTTAGCAGCAGACTACATCATCCCAGGTGCACAACCGAGAGGTTTCGTAGGTCCTTCCTACCAACGGCTGTCAGACTGTATAACCTAAGCAGGGCTGCTCGCAGAGATAGCAAAAAGACGTAACAAACGAATAGTTTTTTGAATGCAAAAGATGCAATAGACTTACACAATGGTCCTCTCCGGCATACAACTAGGAAAATACCGGTCGCTATGGAGGGTGAGAATATGTATGGGCACATAATCATACCATGTAGGATAACTAAGTAGATGGTTATGCTGTTTCATCCCATCTAGCAACAATGCTCAGCACTGGGTGTGTTTATATATTTACATATTTATTCCATCTAGCTACAATGCTCCGCACTGGGTGTGTTTATATTTATATATCTATATATTTATTCCATCTAGCTACAATGCTCCGCACTGTGTGTTTATATATCTACATATTATTCTATCTAGCTACATTGCTCCGCACTGTGTGGGTTTATATATTTACATATTTATTCCATCTAGCTACAATGCTCCGCACTGGGTGTGTTTATATTTATATATCTATATATTCATTCCACCTAGCTGCAATGCTCCGTACTGTGGGTGTTTATATATCTACATATTTATTCCATCCAGCTACAGTGCTCTGCACTGTGTGTCTGTGTGTGTGTATATATATATTTATAGTAATATGTACATATGTATATTAGCTGCTCTTGCTTGCTTGCTTTTTTTCTTGCCTTCTGATTGTTGCTCTGAGTGTTGCTATCCCTGTGCTGTTGCAATCCTGGAATTTCCCTGTTGTGGGACTAATAAAGGCTTATCTTATCTTATCTTATCTTAAAATAAATTGTAATTTATTACTTTTTGAATTTTTAAACTGCCATCCTTTACCATATTTTTTGCACGTTAATTCTTGCAAATTTGCACCTCATTTACATTTATCCATTGCACCTCATGCTAAATTTGTGAATAGCAACCATCCCCCTTGTTGAAAAATAATAAATCACGGACTGTGTATCGCTTATTACAACATCGACATGTACATGTGTGCATACACTGCATATACCTACATGCACGCATACATACATGCTTATACATGCATCCTGGGTGCACAACTCCCGGGAAAACAAAAAGTCAACCGATGCATTGGCAGTCATTGTTTAAAGACTACAATACCCAAGAGGACCTGTGCTGTGATCATGGGGACTCATGCACCGCTAATAGCACTTGGCTACATGTGCAGCCGCGGTGCACTCATAATCACAGCCAGTTAGCCTCTTGTGGGTATCTTTGCTGTGCTGTAAACCCACACAATAAAACCACCTCCTCCTCCTCAGCACCGTTCCTTCCAGCTGGTGTTGGGCTGTTGAACTGGCAGAGTCCCGGGAGCAAGCTTGATCTTTTCATTTTTAGGCTACCATCACTTAATGAAATCCCAGTGGGAAAGAGTGGGAGAGCACACAAACCTGGTGTGAGGCGTGGGGAAGAAGCAGAGGAAGGCCGCTAGAGATTTGGGTTTAGAAATGTGGATGGAAACCAAGTCTGCAATGACCAAACGATATTTATTACATCAACATCCACCCATCCATCCCTACCACTTGTCTTTGGGTCCAAGTCATTGGTGCCCAGCAAATTTATAGCAAAAAAGTTGCAAATTTAATGAGAAAAATGTTGACAATTTACAAGAAAAAAGCTGCAGATTCTTGATAAAAAAAAAAAGTTGCAAATCTACAGAAAAAATAGCAAATGTATAGGAATAATGTTGCAAACTTTTGAGAAAAAAAGTTACAAAGTTTTGAGAAAAAAACTTCTAATTTTGGAGAAAAAAGTCGCAAATTCAAAAAAAGTTGGAAATTTATAGGAAAAAAAATTGCAAATTTATAAGAAAAAAAGTCACACATTTTAAGAAAAAAGCTACCAATTTACAGGAAAAAAAGGTGTGAATGTATGAGAAAAAATTAGCAACTTTATAGGAAAAATGTTACAAACCTTTGAAAAAAAAAGTTGCAAGGTTTTGGGAAAAAATGTAATTTTTTTTTAGAAAAATGTTGCTAAGTTTTAACAAAAAATTGCAAATTTTATGAGAAGAAAGTTGCAAATCTATGAGGGAAAAAAACTGCCACTTTATAGGAAAAATGCTGCAAAGTTTTGAGAAAAAAATTCAAATTTTTGAGAAAAAATTTGCAAATTTGTAGGAAAAAAATGAAGCTTTTTGACAAAAAAGTTGCACTTTTTTTAATTGCATTTTGAAAAAGAAGTTGCAAATCGACAAGAAAAAAAAAATCAAATTTATGATTTTTTGGGGCAAATTTATGAGAAAATAGTTGCAGCAATAGTTGCTGCTCTTCCCGGATTCTTCCCCAATAATTCAGGCGCAGCGACATCAGAGTCCTGGGCTGTCAGTGAGGCTTTGAATGGAACAACGACAGCTACCGTGGTCGCGGAGCACATGTGACCACTTATTCAGGTCTCCACTTCGATCGGTCTCACTCCCTCGCTTCCCAACTCCTAATCTGCACATTCATCTCATTCTCACCCTCCCTGCTGCTACAGTCAGTGTGAGATGGTGGAATATAAGAATAAGAATAAGCTACCAGAAAATGCAGTGTGAATGATAAAAAAATGTCCTTAAAAGCTAAAATATGCTAGCCTAAAACCTAAAAAAAAAACCCCGCAAATTTACGATAAAAAATTAGCAAATTGATGACAAAAAAAATTTGTAAATTTATAACAAAAAAGTTGCAAATTTGCAAGAAAAAAAAATTCAAATTTAAAAAGTTGAAATTCTCTGAGAAAAATGTTACAAATTTACAGGACAAAAAAAATTGCACATTGGACAAAAAAGTTGCAAATTTGTGAGAAAAAAGTGAAAATTCATAACTTTTTGCATTTTTGTTTAGAATTGGTGCTTCAGATTGATTTTATAAAAGCTAGAAAGGCTTACAGGTGAAAATTTTCTCTTAAAATCAAATAAAGTTAATCAAAAACAGGTTAAAGCTGGAAATTTAAAAGCTAGAATAACTTAAAGCTGGAACTTGTAGTTAAAAATCAAAGTAACTTGAACTAGATAATTATCCTAAAGCTTGAAACAGCCTAAAGTTGATCCATGCTAGTTTCAAGTCAGAAATAGCTGAAAACTGACTAGAGTTAACGTAAAAGAAAGGATGCACGGTCATAGAAATGTTGTTGAAAACCAATATGCTGAGAGCTTAAAACTTTCTGCTGATTGTTGACATCAATTTATGTGCATATTTTTACTAAGTGGCATATAGACGTGTTCCCCAAGGAAAATAAGATGCATCAGCTTATGTGAAAATAAATATATGTTATGTAGCTTCAGACACATGTGCTCTGTGTCCCTTTATAATGTTTGAATATACAGGCCACTGTGTTGTCTGCTGGTGTGAAAAATCACAATTTATGAGAAAAAGGTTGCAAATTTACTAGAAAAAAAAATTAAAGGAAAAAATAGCTAAATAATCAGAAAAAAAATGAAAATTTATCAGGAAAAGTTGCAAATTTACAAGAAAAAAATTGCAAATCTACAAGAAAAAAATTCACAAATATACAGGAAAAAATTGCAAATTTATGAGAAAAATTTTGTAAATGTATGAGAAAAAAAATTAAATTTATAAGAAAAAAGTAACTGAAATCTACAAGAAAAAATATACATGAAAAAAACTGCAGATTTATGAGAAAAAAATTGTAAATTCATGAGAAAAAAGTAGCACATTTACAAGAAAAAAGTTTCAAATTTGAGAGACGAAAGTGCAAATCTACATGATTTTTTTTTTTTTTTTTACAAATTTACGGGAAAAAATTTGCAAATTTATGAACAAAATTTATGAGAAAAAAGTGCAAATTGATGAGAAAAATTTGAAAATTTATAAGAAAAAAAGTTGCAAATTTACAGGACAAAAAATTGCACATCTAAAAGAAAAAAGTTGCAAATTTGTGAGAAAAAAATGCAAATTTTTGCAAAAAACTGCAAATTGATGAGAAAAATTTGAAAATTTATAAGAAAAAAGTTGCAAATTTACAGGACAAAAAAATTGCACATCTACAAGAAAAAAGTTATAAATTTATAGGAAAAAAAATGCAAATTTTTGCAAAAAACTGCAAATTGATGAGAAAAATTTGAAAATTTATAAGAAAAAAGTTGCAAATTTACAACAAAAAAGTTGCACATCTACAAGAAAAAAGTTATAAATTTATAGGAAAAAAATGTAAATTTTGGCAAAAAAATGCAAATTTATGAGAAAAATGGTCAAATTTATGAGAAAAAAGTTGCAAATTTACAAGAAAAAATTTACAAATATACAAAAAAAATAAATTATGAGAAAAAATTTGCAAATCTATGAGAAAAAAAAATGTAACTTTACAAGAAAAACTGAGCGCGCCCAATGTCAAGTCAAATTTCAATTCTCCTGTATGTATTACGTATGGTAGTATTGACAATAAACCTTATTCATTCATTCATTCATTCATTCAAAAAAGGTGCAAATTTTGAGGAAAAAAGTTGCAGATTTACAGGAAAAAAATTCTAACTTCTTTCCGCTTCTGCTTAGAGTTAGTGCTTCAAATTCATTTTATTCAGTTATGTAACGTAATTTTAAAAAAGGGTTCTGATGAAATTGGGGGAAAATGCTGTCTTTTTATTCCAGGTTGCTGGGGGGGGGGGGGGGGAGTCCGTCCATGTTTTATGTCTATGAATGGGGATGGGGGGATGGCATCACACCCACCCCCTTCAATTCACCTACTGATAATAATCATAATAATAATAATAATAATAATAATAGCACCATTCTCTCGTTCTCCCAGTTGCTTTCTTCAACACATGAAGACGCAGCATCGTTAACATTCCGCAGACCAGCCTCATCAGGACACAGTTGAAAGAGAATCTCTGATTAAAGCTCATCCCTGTGTGTGTGTGTGTGTGTGTGTGTGTGTGTGTGTGTGTGTGTGCGCGTGTGTGTGCACGACTAGGACAGTGAGAGAATAGAGATTAGCCGTGGCTACTCCCCATGCTGATTTGGGGGCTACTTTTGCCTGCAAATGATCCACTCTACTTCATTTTGCATGGCCGCCACTGACTTTTTTTGGGGGGGGGGCAAAAAATGAAGAGAGGGTATTAATTTCCCCTGAGAAGTGACAAACTGTAACCCCCCAACACCTGAGTCGTGAGTAAACACGACTGGGCTAACACACGCACATCTGGGTGGAGGCGAGGCCAAAGGATTGAGAGGAGGAGCGGTGGGGGGTTGAAAGGCGTGAGCACCTGTCAGTTGGCCTGATGCTCACGTTAAATTACCGTCAGGCTGTTAAAGGGGCCACTGATTGCACTTTTTTGCATATTTTAATAGCTCACGTCTTAATGAAATGTTTGTGACATATTTTGTTCACATTTTCTGTAATCTTTTTAATTAATGAAGCAATTTTTTTTTATTT
This sequence comes from Pholidichthys leucotaenia, assembly GCA_020510985.1. Classification (NCBI taxonomy): domain Eukaryota; kingdom Metazoa; phylum Chordata; class Actinopteri; order Cichliformes; family Pholidichthyidae; genus Pholidichthys; species Pholidichthys leucotaenia. The sequence goes on along the minus strand of CM035841.1, from coordinate 413,127,456 downwards.
TTCCTGGCTTTCTAGAAATGCTCTGATTTAAGGCCTGTCACTTTAAGAACCCTCCTTCGCCGTTTCAACTCTGCCGTCACTCTTAGTCAGTTAGCCACTATAGCTGACTAGCTTCTAGACTGTCAGCTCGGTTGAGCAGCACACCGGTTCACTGATCCACAGTCTGGTCTATCTCCCAATAAATTTTGCCATGATTCCACAACAAATCGCTAGCGCCACACGCTGGATGATCGCCACAACCCGAGGCGAGCTACCGAGCCAAAGGATCTCAAAGGGCAGTGCGGCTCTGTGGAACTCCGCTGTGCTCTCACAGTCAGCTGAAAGCTGGAGCAGCTACGTTGCCCGTGAGAACAGAGCGGATCCACAGAGGACGGTGGGGTTGCTGGGCGTGAGAGCCAGCAGCATCTGGTCCCAGGACGTTTTGATTGTAGGGAGCCAGGGGCTTCGTCGTGACTCCACGGTGGTTCGCACGTACCAGTGTTACGCCAATAACTCCCTTACCAATCCGGGGAAGTTCTCGGCATAACAGCGGCCGGTAGCCCTGGTTCTGGGCCATAAAAGCGAGCGGTGTGCCGTGACGGGTGATCCGCCACGGAATCACGATGAAACCACTCAGAGATGGCCTGGAGTGAACCAAGTGATAAGAGGGATGGCTATTAAGGTGACTAAGATCTGAAGAAAATAACAATATAAGCCATGTTTACAGCCAGTGTCCTGGTACCAGTGTTCGCTCACGGGCTAATAGGCTACCTTTAGCCACCACTTCAATCTACATGATTGACAGCTAGGCAGGCCAATAATAGAGCAGTGGGTGGGTCTCAAGGACCACAGTGTGTAGGCTTTTTTGAAACCTGACATATACAATTTAGCCAGAAGAGTCAAAAAACGTTTTGGGGAGTTTCTCTGAGAGAAAAACAAGATAAAGGCAGTGTGTCTTTTTCAGAGAGTTGATGTTTTAAACAATTTGGCCAATTACATGAACAGCTGACATATTTGCCACAGTTAAAACCTGCAAACACACCATTTTTCAGTCAATGACCCCTTTAAACTGTGGGTGACTGTGAAGGTACGGGTAGGTAGAGTGGACAAAAAGCGGACTCAAGCAAAGACGATTTGTTATCGTTTTACAAGAAAGGTGGGCGGGATTCACCAGTTCAGCGTCAGGTGCAAACAGGTGAACGTAAATTTGGACCAAATTTAAAAAGAACCCAGATGAGCCCTGCAAATTTATGACGAAAAAGATGCTCATTTTGGGGGGGAAAGCTGCAAATTTATGAGGAAAAAAGTTGCAACTTTATGAAAAAGAAGTCAGATTTTTGTGAGGAAAAAAAAAACTAAAATTTTCAAGAAAAAAGTTGCAAATTTTAAGGGGAAAAAAGATGCAAATTTATGAGGAAAAAAGTTGTAAATCTTCAAAAAAAAAAGTCACAAATTTTTGAGAAAAAAATCTGCAAATCTTCAACAAAAAAGTTGCAATTTTTCTGTCAGTTGCAAATTTATGCAAAAAAGTTGCAGATTTATGAGAAAAAACTTTAATATTTTTAGGAAAAAATACAAATTTACAAAAAAGTACAAATTTATCAGGAAAAAGGTACATTTCTTTAAAGAAAAAAGCTGCAAATTTATGAAAAAAGTTGCAGATTTATGAGAAAAAGGTAAATATTGATATCATACCTAACTGTTTTTTAATCACATTACATGAATAAAATTAATTTGGAGCACCAGTTCTAAGCACAAATAAAAAATTTGCAAATTTACAACTTTTTTCTCAAATATTTACAACTTTTTTTTTTTTTTTTTTTGTTACTTATTTGTACCCGTAGGTAGACTTGGTTTGCAGTCTGGTGACAAGCCACCGGCTGCTAGTCGCTGCGTGCGCGAGCGCCCTAAACCTGCATGTTTTTGGTATGCGGGAGGAAACCGGAGAAATCCCGGAGTAAACCCACGCAACACGGGGAGAACATGCAAACTCCACACAGCTCACTGTTGGTCGGGGGCTGGGATCGAACCCACGATCTCATGATCCCCGCGATCCCCCGGCCGAGGGTAAAACTGTACTGCCACAGTGCTAAACCACTGCACCACCGTGCAACTTTTTCTCAAGAGCGTACATTTTCTTCCTGTAAATTTGCAGCTATTTTTGAAGTTTTTTTTACTTCTTTCTCACAAATTTAGAACTTTTTTCCCCTAATAAATTTTTTATCTTTTGTCAATTTTCATCTTTTTTCTCATAAACTTGCAACAGCTCATCTGAATGTTGCTGCTTAAATTTTTATTCCACGTAATTAAGTTATAATCGATGACTTTTTGAATTTTTAAGTGGCATTTTTATCAAAATTTTGCACGTTTATTTTGGCAAATCTGCACCTAATTTACATTTATCCATTTGTACTTCATGTTAAAGTTATGAATATTAAGCATCCCCTTGTTGAAAATGAAAGCGCCCACTGGCGGCACGTCGTCATCAGCTTCCATTTGAAAAATGCGGAAGCGTGAAAAAGAAATGTCTGCACTATCCTGCGGTCCAAGCTCTGCCCTCCCCCCAAATTTCACCGAAAGTGGACGAGTACTTTGTCGTGTAATCCTGCTAACAGGCAGCTGGACGGACATGGAGGGAATGAACTTATTTGATCCCGCGTGGGTAAGAAATGCCGTCATCACGCCCTCATTCCTCTGCTCAGTCTTGGCGAGAACCAGTGGGAGAAAAGTCTCCTGACCTCGTCTGTCTTTACGCCGCGCTCTAGCACCGAGTTAAGAGGAGCTGTTCATGCAGGCCCTTGTGAGGGAAGAGGGAAAAAGGAACTTGAAAGCGGCGGGCATCGATTAATTCACACAGAGATTTTCCCACAGCATCAGAACAAATGCTCCGTGGGTTAAAGGTGGATCTTCTCCTGAGCAGCGTCACCGCTCCGTGCACGGGAAGACGCAGACGCAGACGCAGACGCAGCCGACGCGCCAAGCTGCTCCTAATTACTCCACGCTCCAGTGAAGAGTCTTGGGCTGAAAGCTGCGGGGACCAGAGCCTAGTCCTAACTCTGGTGCGCACGGCAAACATACGAGGGGAAAAATGCACTTTTACAGCAAAATATTGACAATTGTGAGGAAAAAGTCACAAATGTATGAGGAAAAAAAAAGTTACAAGTCTGTGAGAAAAAAATGTATCTGGAAAAGAAATTGCTAATTTTTTTTAGAAAAAATTCTCAAATTTATGAGAAAAAAGTTGTGAATCTCTAAGAAAAAAGCACAAAAAATATTGCAAATTTACATGAAAGAAGTTGCAAATTTTCAAAAAAAAGTGGCAAATTTGTGAGAAAAAAGTCGTGTTTGAAAAAAGGTGTACATTTACAATTTTTTTTAATTTACAGGAAAAATATTTTGCAAATGTATGAGAAAAATGCTGCAAATTTTTGAGGACAAAAGTTGCAAATTTGTGAGACAAACGTCAAGAGTTAGTGGGAAAAAAAGCTGCAAACTTCTGAGACAACAGTTGCAAATTTACAAGGAAAAAAAAATTACATAACGTTGCAAATTTTGGAGAAAAAAATGTGCAAATCTCAAAGAAAAAAGTTGAAAATTTACAGGGAAAAAGTTGCAGATTTACATGGGGAAAAATTATATTTGCAGGAAAAAAAATGTAAATTTACAAGAAAACATTTGCAAATTTACAGAAAAAAAAGTTTCAAGTTTTTGAGAAAAAAGTTGAAAATCTCCAAGAAAAAAGTTGATAACTTACAAGACAAAACTGCAAATTAAAAAAAAAAAATCCATGAGAAAAAAAAGCTGCAAATCTAGGATTTCTTTTCTTTTTTTTATCATTTCTGCTCAGAATTGGTCGTTCAAACTCCTGTTACTCAGTTGTGTAACACGTCAGAGAAAAGTTTATGACAACAGTGAGGGGGACGATCCTCTCAAATCACCGACTGGATGCTCTTATTATTCTACAGCAGCACATGTCCCAGGAGCAAAAAAACAAAAAACAAAATGAGGCTACCACAGCTGAGCACAAGCTTCAGCTCATAATCCTGATCTGCAGCTACACACACAACAACACCGCCCGTGTGTGTGTGTGCATGTGTTTGAGAGAACAAGGGAATGTCTGTGTGTACACATCGCAGACAGAAGGAGATGAACGTAATTGTGCGTGCTGAGTCGCGTCACTGAAAAGCTACAGAAGGTGGTGTGGCAGCGGTGGCGGGGGGGTTGCAGTAGATGAGCTCTGCGGCCCGGGGAAGCACGGGCATTAAAACACAGGGGCGCACAATGTAACTTAGCGCTCATATCATGCCATCGGCGTGGCGAACGGAGCAAATCCGCTTTCCCCTTTTCCTTTTTCTTCTTCTTAAACCTTATATTGAGGGGGAAATATGGACTTCAACCTAAAACACTAAAACTGCTTTGTCTATAGAAGAATCGCTGCCTCAGCCACATTCCTCCGCCAGCAAATTGAAAAAGTGGCCGATGACGTATGCATAGTTTCCAGAAAAGAGCACAGGGACTTTTGGCCCAAACCGTACAGAACACATAGGGTACGAACAGAGGAAAACTGAAGTGTGAAAGTGTGAAATCGTCCTTATTCAGGGCCGTTCAGAGCGTTCTAAGGAGCCTGTGCAAGACTGTGTTTGAAGGCCCCCTGTTTTGGAGATGGGGGAGAATTTACAGGGAGGAACACTAACAAAATAGTGAGGGAAAAAGTTACAAAATAATTGCACATTTTCAAAAAAAAAAAATACAAATTTATAACAAAAAAACCCATAAATTTATAAGGAAAAATTTGCAAATTTACAAGGAACAAAAACCCAGCAAATTTAGGAGAAAAAAAGTTTTTTTTTTTCTTGTAAATTTGCAACTTTTTTCACAGACCTGTGACTTTTTTCCTCATAAATTTCCATCATACATTTGCAAAATTTTTCTCAAAAATTTATGAGTTACAAATGTATGAGAAACATGTTGCAAGAGCATTCTGAGGCGAGTGCAATATCCCCCACCTCCACTGTCTTCAAAGATCCCAGTACTCACTGACAGACAGCAGTTTTTAACTTTTCAATATAAGTACTGTTGCAGAACCAAATTATGATAAACCCATCATGTACGAATACACAACCAAGTCTCCAACCCATAGTTGTAGGGGAGGATCCCAAGGTGAACCTGTGTACCTGGTTTGGTGATCCTAGAGAATGTTACATGTTCTATAGTAAGAGATCATAGGGAGTGCTAACCTTGACCTTTGACCTGTTGACCCCAAAACTGTAGTCAGAGATCATGGTCTCAAGTGAACCTGTGTACCAAGTTTGATGACACTAACTTTACTTGTTGTACAGTAAAAAGGCACAGGGGATGTTAACCTTGATCTTTGACCTTTTGACCCCCAACCCATAGTCAGAGATCAGGATCCCAAGGTGAACCTGTGTACCTGGTTTGGTGGCCCAAGCTTTACTCATTTTATAGTAATAGTAAATTTAGCATTTACTATAGTGCGACTGGAATGTTAACTTTGACCTTTGACCCCTTGACCCCAAAACCATAATTAGGTCTGGGTGTAAGTGGTCCAAGATGTGTATTAGATACAACTACTGTATCGATTTGAAAAGCCTACATCATTTCTTTCAGTAGTTACTGTGTTTAGAAGATTTAGGGAAAATCTGACCTTTGACCGCAAGATCATCCGATGAGAGCCAAATTGCAATAGGCGCATCATTAGTGTATATCAAACCATGGTACCATTTCAAAAGATTTGGAACAAAACTGTCGGAGGAGTTGATTTCACAAAAGTGGAACAGATTCATGGACTGACGGACGGACGGATTGACCCATAACATAATCCCCCTGCGGCTTCGCCCAAAGGGCTCTTAGATTCCTTTGGGCTTCGACCGGCGGGGGATAAAAATTTGCAAATTTACAAGGAAAAAAAATGCAAATTTATGAGAAAGAAGTTTTAAATTTATGGGGCAAAAAGTCAAATTTAAAAAAGACAAAAGTCACAGATTTATGAGAAAAAAGTTTGCAAACTTAAGAGAAAGAAGTTGCAAGTTTATAAGAAAAACATTGCAAATTTACGGGAAAAAGGGTCACAAACTTGAGAAAAAAGTTGTGAATTTATGAAAAAAATAGGTTGCGAAATATGTGAGAAAAAAGTTGCACATTTGAAAGGAAAAAAGTTGCAAATTTAGGGGGGAAAAAGTCATACATTTACAAGTCCAGAATCACAAATTTATGAGAAAAAACTTGCAGGTGAGAAAAAGTTGCAAATTTACAAGGAACAAAAATTCAGCAAATTTACGAGAAAAAAATCTAAGTTTGTGGGAAAAAAGTCATACATTTATAAGACAAAAGTCAAAAATTTATGAGAAAAAAGTAGCAAATATGTGAAAAAAAGTTGAACATTTACAAGAAAAAGTTATAAATTTGCAAGAAAAAAGTTGCAAATTTACAAGGGAAAAAACAGCAAATTTATGAGAAAGAAGTTACGAATTTATGTGAGGAAAAAGCCAAATTTACAAGACCAAAGTAACAAATTTATGAGAAAAAGCAGCAAATATTTGAGAAAAACTGCACATTTAGAAGAAAAATATGTTCAAAATTATGAGAAAATTTGCAAATTTATGAAAAAAGTTGCAAATTTATGAGAAAAAAGTGACAAGTTTATAAGAAAAAAGTTGTTAATAATGGGGAAAAATCATTAATTTGCAAGACAAAAGTCACAAATTTATAGGAAAGAAGTTATAAATTTACATGGAAAAGTTGTAGGTAATTTTAATTCTCTCCCCAAAAAATGTTGAGGGTGAACTTGGTGGCCCCTTGTGGCTCGGGGAGCCCATTGCATTTGTGCACTCTGCTTTATAGCCTTAGTCATTTTGAACAGGTACTGAATCCTGAGTGACTGTTTTCCCACACTAAACACAACTGGACAGTTTTCCCGGGTTACTAGGTCAGTGTGAATGTGGCTTTAGGCCTACTTATAATGTAGTGCTAATTTTCTGCCCATTCCCCTCAATTCCTACCTTCTTCAGCTTGATGACGGCCTCTCTGGTCTCGGAGTCAGTGGTCAGCTCGAACGTATTCATCCCGTCACCGTCCACCAGGCGGTAGTTGACCAGGCCGTTGTCTCCGAGATCAGGGTCTTTGGCCTTCAAACGGCCCACTTCATCTCCGGGAACTTTATCCTCAGACACCGACATGGGATACACACCTGGAAGAGGACATGGGGTGCAAAATCGCCAATATATTATCAAAAGGCACAAATGTACTGTACATGCAAAATACAAAATGCAAGAATAAAGTTGCAAATTTGTGATAAAATAAGACAAATTTACCATGAGAAAGATACAAATTTACAAGAAAAAATTTGCTAATTTGTGAAAAAAAGGCTGACCCAAATTCATGAAAAAAGAAGCAAAAACTTGCAAGACCTGACCCAGGATTTACACTGACTCTGGATGCAGTATGTTACAGCTGCAATCCGGCCTCCGCAGCAAATAGTTCTATTTCTCGTCAATTTTCTAATCCCCACCTGGTCCAGACCACTGCGGAATGAATCCGGCTCGTCAGATTCGGTTTGCTAATGAAACACAACAAGTCTATTTTTGACTGATGCCAGATACAATCCACAAGGAAATCCTACGATTTCTGGTGGCATTTAATAGCCGCTTGATCATTAAAAATGATTTAAGGATCATTCGTTATTTTCTGAGGTCTACTCCTCCACCACTGTGTCAGAGAAGGTAAAAACTTGAAATACAAACACTTCATAGAATTAAAATTAATGTGCTACTTATGTTTTATTATTATAATTGAGACATTATAATAAAGGTACTGATAAATGTCACACATACAAACTCAGTTTTTTGGGTACTAGAGTAATGAAAACCAATTGACAGCCTAAGTCCTAGGGGTGGGGAGAAAAAAAAAATTGATGCATCGTAGTATTGCGATACTTTGTGGTGGTAATGCTGTATCGAGTCAGAGACACAGTATCGTGATACTTCATTAAAAAAATGATTAATAAATGTTACAAGTACAAACTTACAGTACCTATTTAGGTGCCAGAGTAAAAAAAAAATAAAATCGGACTTCTCAGTCCGTTAGATGATGCTAGGGGCGGAGAAAAAGATTGATTTGGTGGAGTATTGTAATACTTGAAACTCACAATGATGCACAAATCTCTATATGCTTGTACTGATCTTTTATTAATCATATTTTATATATATATATATATATATATATATATATATATATATGTATATATATATATATTTGTGTGTGTGTGTGTGTGTGTGTGTGTGTGTGTGTGTGTGTGTGTATAGGTGTGAAAAAGTATTTGCCCCTTCCTGATTTCTCATTTTTTGTATGTCACACTTAAATGTTTCAGATCATCAAACAAATTTAAATATTAGACAAAGATAACACAAGTAAACACAAAATGCAGTTTTTAAATGAAGGTGTTTATTATTAAGGGAAAAAAAATCCAAACCTGCATGGCTCTGTGTGAAAAACTGATTGGCCCTAAACCTAATAACTGGTTGGGCCACCCGAAGCAGCAACAACTGCAATCAAGCATTCGTGATAACTGGCAATGAGTCTTTTACAATGCTGTGGAGGAATTTTGGCCCACTCATCTTTGCAGAATTGTTGTAATTCAGCCACATTGGAGGGGTTTTGAGCATGGACCACTTTTTTATGGTCATGCCACAACATCTCAATCAGATTCAGGTCAGGACTTTGATTAGGCCACTCCAAAGTCTTCATTTTGTTTTTCTTAAGCCATTCAGAGGTGGAATTACTGGTGTGTTTTGGATCATTGTCCTGTTGCAGAACCCAAGTGCGCTTCAGCTTGAGGTCATGAACAGATGGCCGGATATTCTCCTTCAGAATTTTTTGGTTGACAGCAGAATTCATGGTTCCATTTACCACAGCAAGTCTTCCAGGTCCTGAAGCTGCCAAACAGCCCCAGATCATCACACTACCACCACCATATTTTACTGTTGGTATGATCTTCCTTTTCTGAAATGCTGTGTTACTTTTATGCCGAACGTAATCAGACACACACCTTCCAAAAAGTTTAACTTTTGTCTCGTCAGTCCACAGAGTATTTTCCCAAAAGTCTTGGGGATCATCAAGATGTTTTCTGGCAAAACTGAGACGAGCCTTTACGTTATTTTTGCTCAGCAGTGGTTTTCATCTTGGAACTCTGCCATGCAAGCTATTTTTGCCAAGTCTCTTTCTTATGGTGGAGTCATGAACATTGGCCTCAACTGAGGAAAGTGAGGCCTGCAGTTCTTTGGATGTGGTTGTGGGGTCTTTTGTGACCTCTTGGATGAGTTGTCACTGCGCTCTTGGGGTAATTTTGGTTGGCTGGCCACTCCTTGGAAGGTTCACCACTGTTCCATGTTTTTGCCATTTGTGGATAATGGCTCTCACTGTGGTTCGCTGGAGTCCCAAAGCTTTAGAAATGGCTTTATTACCTTTTCCAGACTGATAGATCTTAATTACTTTGTTTCTCATTTGTTCCAGAATTTCTTTGGATCACAGCTTGATGTCTAACTTTTGAGGATCTTTTGGTCTACTTCACTTTGTAAGGCAAGTTCTACTTAAGTGATTTCTTGATTGAGAATAGGTGTGGCAGTAATCAGGCCTGGGTGTGGCTAGAGAAACTGAACTCAGCTTTCCAAATATGTGACAAACCACAGCTAATTTATGTTTTCACACAGGGCCATGTAGATTTGGATTTTTTTTCCCTCAATAATAAACACCTTCATTTTATTTATATATATATATACGTATATATACTGTATATATATATATATATATATATATATACACAAAAGCAACATTACACGAGAGGGAGTCTGGATCAATGAATATAATAACTGAGGGTGTGATTTTTCATATGCCCGACGTGTAGCTCGGGTGTAATATTGTTTTTATACAAGCACCATTTATTAAATGACAGCAATAGAGGACAAAATATTATGATTTGTTTGTAAAACCAGTTATTTTGCCCCGCAGAGGAAAAAATTGTCCCTTCTAAATACACCCAGTTAACTGTTGCTAAGCATCATATAGAAAAATATAACTATTGCCATTTCATAGACATTAAAAACAAATTAAATACTGGCCAGTGCAAGAGTCAGTGTTTATAATACCTACTGGTCACCTGTTGAATCAGGTGGGGTTGAGGTTAAAATCGCCACAGGTGGATAGTTAGCATGCTAGCGATTTTGCTTCGGCACACTTTGCTTGCTTTTTCTTCACATTTTCAGATGAAATAAAGAGTCCATCTCCACAAAGGTAGTGTAGTTTGTTAATCAAGACAACTCTAGCCTTGCCATTTTTTTTAAACAGATGTGAAATAGTACTGGAGAGGAGAGTTTGGCTGTTGGTCGAACCTTGGATTCAGGGGAAGCAATGTGGTTTTCGGCTATGGCACATCGGACCAACTCTTAACCCTCTCGAGAATCCTCGAGGATTCATGGAAGTTTGCCCAACCAGTTTACATGGGTTTTGTAGACTTAGAGAAGACATTTGACTGCGTCCCTCTTGTTTTTTTTTTGCGGGGGGTACTTTGGGAGTATGGGGTATCGGGCTTGTTGTTACTAGCTATCCAGTCTCTATACGACCGTTGTGAGAGTTTGATTCATATTGCCAACACTCGGTACACTCAATCCCAGTGAGAGTTGGACTCTGTCAGGGCTGCCCTTTGTCACGATCCTGTCCATAATTTTTATGGACAGGATTTCTCGGCGCAGCCAGGGAACGGAGGGTGTCATACATGGTGACCACAGGATCTCATTTCTGCTGTTTGCAGATGATGTTGTCCTGTTGGCCTCATCCAGCAATGACCTACAGGTCTTACTGGGATCGTTGCTGCTGAGTGTGAAGCGGCTGGGATGAGAATCAGCGCCCCCAAATTCGAGTCCATGGTCCTCAGCCGGAAAAAGGTAGGTTGGGGACAAGCTCCTGCCACAAGTGGAGGAGTTTAAGTTTCTCGAGGTCTTATTCACGAGTGAGGGGAGAATGGAGTGAGAGACTGACAGATGGAGTGGAGCAGCATCTGCAGAGATGTGGACGTTGTACCGGTCTGTCGTGGTGAAGAGGGAGCTAAGCTCTAAGGCAAAGCTGTCGATTTACCGGTCAGTCTACGTTCCTATGTTCACCTATGTTCATGAGCTTTGGTATAATGAAGGATGAGATTGCAGATACAAGCGGCTGAAATGAGCTTTCTCTGTAGGATTGCTGGACTCACCTTTAGAGATAGGGTGAGGAGCTCAGTCATCCGGGAGAGGCTCAGAGTACAACCGCTGCTCCTCCACATTGAAAGGAGCCAGTTGAGGTGGTTTGGGCATCTGATCAGGATGCCTCCTGGATGCCTCCCTCTTGAGGTGTTTCGGGCACGTCCCACTGGGAGGAGACCCCGGGGCAGACCCAAGACTCACTGGAGAGTATGTCTCCTATCTGGTCTGGGAACGCCTTGGCATCCTCTCTGAAGAGCTGGAGCAGGTGGCTGGGGAGAGGGAAGTCTGGGCTTCTCTGCTTGAACTGCTGCCTCCATGACCCGGACCTCCGGAAAAGCAGTAGAAGATGGATGGATGGTGAAATAGCTTAAGGATGTTTACAACGGTAAACTGAATAAAGTTTTTTTTTTTGTTTGTTTTTTTAAAGTGGGACTTCCACGTCACCGTGATTATCTCTTTTCAAACAGCGCCTCACTGTGAAAATTAAGGTATTCAACACAGTATTGCAATTCTCATAAATAAGAAGTGATAGAAATGACAGACTGGACACTAACTAACGGTTAACAATTAACAGTTACTAGAACACCTTTGAAGCAGAGTGATACATATCCAGTAAAAAGTTTGAGTGCAATTATCACGGAATATATTAACTCCTGGAATCCCTATTGTCCAATCAAATTGGTTGGTCAGAACTAACTGTTGTATAAATAGACAGTGTGTGTGTGTGTGTGTGTGTGTGTGTGTGTGTGTGTGTGTATATATATATATATACAGTATACATATATACAGTATACTGTATACACACACACAATATTTAAGGAATCATAGTATTATGATAATATTGTGTCTTGACCCAAGTATTCCCACCCCAAGTAACATGATAATATTGCACTGTGACCAAAGTATTGTGATACATATTGTATCATGAAGTCCCTCACGATTCCCACATGAAAATCATGAGAGTGTTGCATCGTAACCCAAGTATCCTGAGGTCCCTCCGAGTTCCACCCTTAGATAGTTGTTTATGTTTGCAATTTTTCTGCTAAAAGGGAAATTGTGTCTGTTGTGACACATGACGTCAATGGTTTTATGTTAATCTGCTTAAAATTTGTGGATGTTTGCTAAGGGAGAAAGAGCAAGCTCCATTTGTGGCTGCTGGTTGGATGTTGAGTTGTATTGCAGTGACGTTAATGAGCCTTGGCATTCCATTGTTTGCACATGCAGTCTACTGTGGAGAATTTTCTGGAGAATATTCTGGATAGCTTTTGTCATTTTGGATATGTTGGGAGCTTTAATAAACCTGCAGGTGAAGACAGCAAGCATATTTGTCCACTCCCATGTTCATAACAGTAAGACAAACATGAAAAATTACCAACTTAAGGTACACTGTATCTGTATGGAAAAACATGCAATTAACGTGTTATTAATCATGATTAACTCAACATTCCAAAAGATTAATCATGATTAAAATTTTTAATCGTCCAACATCACTAACTGTAATCTAAGTAATGCAACACGTATCGTCTCGTGAAGTATCTCATGATTCCTTCCCCTAGTATTGTAATGATATCACATCGTGATCCACATATCGTATCTTGAAGTCCTTCACAATTCCCATCCCAAGTATTGTGATGATACTGCATTGTGACCCAAGTATCATAATACGCATACATATTGTATTGTGCAGTCCATTACATTTCCCACCTCTAGTATCATGATAACATTGCACCGTGGCAAAGTATCATGATACGTATCGTATTGTGAGGTCCCTTCTGATTCCCACCCCTAGCAATATGATAATATTGCATGTAACCAAAGTATCGCGATACATATATCGTGAACTCCCTTGTGAATCCCAAGCCTAGTACTGCAATATTGCATTGTGACCCAAGTATCACGATACATAGCGTATCTTGAGGTCCCTTGCAATTCTCACCCCTAGTATTGTGATAATATTGCATTGTGACCAAAGTTTCCTGATTCATATTATGAGGTCATTGTGATTTCCACCCATAGTAATGTGATAATATTGCACCGTGAACAAAGTATTGCGATACATATTGTATCATGAAGTCCCTCATGATTCCCACCCCTAATATCGTGATAATATTGCATTGTGACCCAAATATCATGACACGTATCATACTGTGAGGTCCCTCGCAATTCCCACTCCTAAAATCTTGATAATACTGCATCGTGAACCAAGTATCATGATGCGTATGATATCATGAGGTCCCTTGCAATTCCCACCACAGTATCTTGATAACATTACACTGACACCCAAGTATTGCGATATGTATCGTATCATGAGGTCCCTCACAGTTCTTACTCCTACCAAGTCCTGCCTCTAATCATGTGGCCCAGCTTCGGAAAAAATATTTATGGGAGTCCATGGAAAGAGAGAAATAGTTCTTCAATCCTAATCAAATTTTGCCATAAATTACATACAGTATATGATGCATCTCAATTTCAATGGAGTTGGACAAGACAAAAATCGGGATGACAAATCACAAATATATAATACTCCACTACTAAACATATGTGATATATCGCATTGGGATAATATCGTATCATTGTTCTTCTGGTGATTCAGATCACTGGAATTCATGAGATAAAAGATGCAAAGCAGAAGTAAATGAAGTCACAAATTTAATAGAAAAAAAAGATGATTTACAAGGAAAAACTCATTTAGTACTGATGATATTATTGAGGCCAGTTCATTACACAGCAAATACATTTATAGCCATTCCACAATTCAAAACGGCTCCTTCCACCCCTTTGGTTAACAAGAGAACCAACTGACTACTAACTTTGGAAATCTAAACAAAACTTGTTTCTCTCTGTGTTCAACAGCCTTCTGAAGTCTTTGAGGTTCCCTGGCCGACTGCCACCATATTTACCGTGCGAGGTGGGGTCAGTTCTGGAGAGCAGAGAGGATTAACACGAGCCAATGTGAACTATACCATCTGTCCGGTAAGGCCTGGAGGATATTAATATCCCCCATAGTGTCAGGTGAGCGTGTACTGTATGTGTGTGTTGGAAGGAGCAGACACCTGGTTTTCAGAATGAGAACAGTATGACCATATGTCTCTCTGTTCCTTATTGTTCCTTTTCCACTCTTTTCATCTTAGATTTTCCCCAAAAATATCCCTCCCAGTTTGATCAAATGAGGTTATGATTTTGATGCTGTCTGTATTTTTATTTCCCCAATTACGCAAAAACTGCTAACCCGATTTAACTGCTTGAAATTCCAGTGCTCCGTTACTGGGACACTTCAAATTTTCTACTGCCACTCAGTGAAGAAAGAGTTTGATTGGATCGCCTCCTTATCTTGGTGGAGGGGTTTGGGTGCCCTAATGATTCCAGGAGCTATGCTGTCAGGGGCAGCTTGCCCCTGGTAGGGTTTTCCCAAGACAAACTGGTCCTGGGTGAAGGGTCAGACTAAGAGCAGTCAAGTAGATCCCTATGAAAAAGTAACACCAAGGACCCAGTGTACCCAAAGGAGTTTCCTTTCAGTGAGCTCACGGCCTGCAGGAGGGATCATGGGGCTCATGGTGCTATGTGAACTGTCCGGAAGTCTGGGCTAATCTGCCTGGACTGATGCCCCCATGACCTGGATCCCCGGATAAGAGGTAGAGGATGGATGGGTTAATGGATGGATGGATGGATGGATGGACTGCTAAGGGATTAAAAGAAAAATTTAAAATCTACAATAAAAAGTTTCAAATTTATCTATCTATAAATACAAGATGTCTGTGTGTTTGTGTGTGTGTGTTTTCCTCAGATATCTCTCAAACCATTCATCAGACTGACCTCAGATTTTATAAGTGTTTTGATGAGGTTCTGAGGGTGTGTATCCCCAAGTATGGAGTTGCTCAGTGAAAATATGTAATTTTTAATCAAAAAAAGTTTAACCTCTTGCACTCCGGTGTACCGCGGGCGGGCACGTCTCTGCGTCCTAGAGCGCACAAGGGCGCACGAGGGCGCTGCGTCCTAGAGCGCACTGAAAAAAAAAGCTGCATTTCCGTTCTTCCACTACAGACACAGCCACGAACAGAAAGCCAAAGGAGTGCTTTGATTGGTTTAGATGTGATTGACCTCTCATTCGACTAATAAGAGCCTTGAATTGGGTTTCTGAAACCTTGAAGAACCAATGACTGAAAACCTAGCAAGAAGGACCCGCCTACCAACGGCTGCGAATATAGCCAGCCAATTGAAGCACAGAAGTTCGAAAGCTGTTTTGTGTAAGGCTGGGTGACACACAGGCGTTCGCCAGTCTTTTTTTCTTACTACTGTTTTTATTTGTTCTGAAAAATCATTCGCCAAAACCGCAATCATGGAAGCGCAAAACTGCAATAATAGAATTATGGTTTGACCAGGTTGCGTGACCAGAACCACGAGTCCGTAACAAGCGGACCAGCTTCATGTTCGTCTGACAATGAGGAAGAGAAGTTCGCCAGCTACGCTGCTGTTGTGGACAGGTAAGTGTTATAAGCTAAATTATTCTTTATCCTTGAAAATTGTAATCCAAATGACTTTTGACCGATCGGTAAATTACAACTGTGCGTTATCGCAACATGACGGACCAGGTCCGTCATGTTGCGAACAGCCCCCCATGTCATGTTGTGAACGCCCCCCTCCCCCCCGCTACTCTTCTGTAGCGGATTGCAGATATATTGCAGATATTTTAGTCCAACTGTGCGTATTAGACCGTGGCGCACCGTCACGTAGCGATGGACGATGTCCATCCTCTGTAGGGGGGGTGGGGGGGTGGGAGTTTTTATCTTCTACATTACAGATATTCTAGTATAATTTTTAGTGCACTGTAGGTTATTTTTTCTTGTAAAAAAAAAAAGCCACACATTTTTTACGTGGCATGCTTCTTTGTGTGTGGGGGCTTGTTTGTTCATTCATTCATTCATGAATGAATAAACAACCCCCCCCCCCACACACACACAGCCCTTCACCTTTCATTAGAGCCCAAGATGAAGCTTCTATATTGAATCATTCAAAAGTTACAGACGTTTTTCCAAACTGTGCCATTTGGCACAATTTGGCACAGTTCAAAAACGCCTGGGAACAACCTAAGAAAAAAGCTGTGTAATATATTCATTTTTTGTGGTATTGTTACAAAATTTTGACCTCAGCTGGATAACACTTGGTTCTACATTTCTGTTGCATTTTCCAGCCCGGATCTGAAGCTGTGTGTTATTTGCAAGCATTTGTATCCAAAAAAACACCCAGGCGAAATTTATTTTCTTCAAGTTCACTATGTTTAGATGACTGTTACTCAGTGGCCGGAGGACTTAGAGAGATTATGACTGTTTTGTCAAAAAATTCAAAGTGTTTTCTTTTAAATGAGACCAACCCCATGAAGATGCTGCAAAGGGTTGAAGAACAGCTTTTGATTTACTTTGGGTACGTTATTTTTAGGCGTTTTTAGGGAAATTGACCAGAGTACAAGGGGTTAACCAATAGCCACCGTTTCATTTCTTCATGCCCTGGCTTCTAGAAGTGTGGGCAGGGCTTTGGATTGACGCATCACAACTATTCACCAAAGCTCTCCGCAAACAAAATAAGGAAGTGAAAACCGACAAATTTAACCAGAAAAAGAAAATACTAAAGATTTAATGCTTAAAAAAATTATACTATAATGTTGCCGTGATTGCGTAGCTCTAAAGTATAATTTGGCATATCGATGGCTGAAATGCAAAACCTCCTATTTGCAAGATTTTCTGATTTGCGGATTTCACTTTGGATGATCAGAACAAGGAAGGTTGCTCAAATCTGTCTGCAAGACAGTCCTGCCCTTGTGACAGAAAATTATTCTGATAAAAAAAAATAGCATAGCATTTTGCAAAAAAGTGCATTTTTCAGATAGGACGTTTTGCGTTTTGGCCATCGATATGAGAACACGAGGTGGATGGGTGCATGGGGGGAGGGGGGAGCAGCCGCCGGACCGGCTTATTGCAGTCCTTCCCAGGAGGCCAAGCCCAGCCTGCCCAATTAACGGGAAGGAGTCTTGGCTGGTGCTTCACCTGTGTGCCACCGCTGTCCTTTGCGGCATTGCAGGTTCAACATGGCGGTCCTCCCGGTGCACAGCTATCTAGAAACTAAAAGTTAATATTACCACCATGACTGTGGTTCAGAATGGCCAGCTCAATTTCATATCATGCGGACACATATGCACGCTTTGACTAAACGACTACCGTGACAAAAATTGCCCAAATAACGAAATAAATCATTTTTTTATTTACTGACAAATGGGCAACTCTGATGCAAAAGCTGCAGCCAGTGTTAAGTGTTTTGTACTTATAATATTGCTAAAATATAAAATGATGAGTACAATGGGTCTCACATATTTGTAAACGTGTCCTGTTATAGTACTGCTTGAGTTTATTGACAATAGACTATAAATTACACATATAAACTAAAACAATTATAATGATGACTCAACAACTCCCATTCCCCAAAGTGCAAGATACAACACTAATGAATATAACTCATAAAAGATCACAAAAAGTCTGACAAACAAACAAGGGTTCTTGGATGTCCCATTCATTTTCAATAATTCGGTAATTAATATTCACACAATCAAATAAATCTTAGTGCTGTTCAGTCCGTTTCATATTTGTCAAAGTCTAACATGTGATTGCCTACATAGAGGCTACACCTCTTTGTATTCCACTTTCAAACACAGCCTACACTTGGGCCTGTAAAGCCTGATCGGGCTACCTGTTTTCACACAAGAATAACTGCTTTCTACGGGCATGCACTAGTCTAGTAGGAATAAAAGCTGCAAATATTTGAGAGAAAAACGTTTTAAAAAATTACAAGAAAAAAGCTGCAAATTTACAAGAAAAAAGTTGTAAATCTATGAGAAAAAAACTGCGAATTTATAGTGAAAAAGTTGCAAAATTTTGAGAAAAAAAACTTGCTAATTAACAGGAAAAAAGTTGCACATTTTTGAGAAAAAATGTAAATTTACATGAAAAAATGTGCAAATTTACAAGAAAATAGTTGAAAATTTAAAAGATTTATGGGGAAAAGTTGCAAATTTTTGAGAAACAAATTTTTGAGAAAGTTGCAAATTTTTGAGAAAAAACTGCAAATCTACAAGAAAAATTAGCAGATTTATAGGAAAAAAGTTGCAAATTTATAGGAAAAAGTTTGCAAATCTACAAGAAAAAAAATGGCTAATTTATAGGAAAAAAGCTGCACATTTTTGAGAAAAAAGTTCTCTACAGGATAAAAGGTGCACATATTTGAAACAAAAGTTGGGAATTTTTCAAAGAAAGAAGTTGACCTTTTATTGGAAAAATAATGCTAATTTATACAAAAAAAGTTGCAAATTTTTGAGAAAAAGTTGACAATTTACAGGAAAAAATTGTAAATTGAGAAAAAAGTTGAAAATTTGTAACTTTTTTCGATTGCTGCTTAGAATCGGTGCTTCAAATTCATTTTAGTGAGTTATGTAACACTATCAGTCCGCCAAGGTCTCCGCCTTTGACCGCCACCTAATCCACATACCACCGGACCCCCATGATCCCTCCTGCAGGTGGTGAGCCCACTGGAGGGCGGACCCATGTAACTCCTTCGGGCTGAGCCCGGCCGGGTCCCATGGGTGGAAACCCGGCCACCAGACGCTAGCCATCGAGCCCCTCCCCCAGGCCTGGCTCCAGGGTGGGGCCCCGGTAACCCCATACCGGGCGGGGTACACTGAATCCTTGATCTAGAATTTATCATGAGAGTCTGTTGGATCGTTCTTAGTCTGGCCCTTCACCCAGGACCAGTTTGTCTTGGGTGACCCTATCAGAGGCAAATTGCCCCGGACAACATAGCTCCTGGGATCACTGGGGCACGCAAACCCCCCCCACCACGATAAGGTGACGACCCATGAGGGAGACCCAGCTGGTCTGGGAACACCTTGGTATCCTCTCTGAAGAGCTGGAGCAGGTGGCGGGGGAGAGGGAAGTCTGGGCTTCTCTGCTTGAACTGCTGCCTCCGCAACCCGGACCTCCGAAAAAGCGGTAGAAGATGGATGGATGGATGGATGTAACACGATTTAAAAAAAGGCTTATGATGATATGGGTGGGGAATTGTTTCTTTTTTCCAGGATGGGGGGAACTGTCCCAACACAGTCGTAAGCAGGTGGCCATAATGTTATGCCTGATAGGTGTACGTCACAGCATTTAGCAAAAATAGTTCATAAGAAAGCGCATATAGAACGAAAACATAAGTGGGGATGTGGATTGAGCACTAGCTGGCTAGCTGCTCGTTTCTGCCCAGCGATGCTAGTCTTTGTGGATCAGTCATTAAATTAACAAACAAATCATCTATTCTTGCTTATTAACTGTTGTAAATAAAACGTTGTATTAAAGCAGCAGCATGAAGATAGCAGGCTGTGCTCGCTCTCCTGTAACATTGCCTAAATGTCTTTCATTTGTCTGAGAACCATGCGTGGGACTGGGATTATTGATTCACCCTCAAATCTTCCTCTCTCCTCTATCCTTTCTGGAGGTTTCTCTTCCTCGTTTGTCCTCCCCACCTCCTCCTCCTCCTCCAGCTCAGATGGAACTCCTTATTTTATTGAGCTGGGTACCATTAGTACGTTTTTTTTTTTTTATCCCACCCCTCCAGATGTAGCATTCCCCTTGAATCGTGAAATTTACACAGCATCATGTGACTTCTGACTGAACGATTCATCCCACCCGAATCCCCACCACTGCTCCTCCTCTGCATCTCCATCGATCCTCTCCAAATCCCCGCTCTCCATCTCCATCCCTGCCTTTTAAACTCCTTTCCCTTCCCCCACTTCATCTCTCCTCCCTCCCATCCCTCCAAATCTCTTCATTCATCCTCACCTCTCCTCCCCGTACCGAGCAATTTCTATCTCACACCCGCCCCCTCATCTCTTCCTCTTTTTCTGTCCCATTTTGGGCTAAAAGCTCGTTCCATCCCTTCCTCCCTCCTCCCGTCATTCCATTCTTGCCTCTTCCTAAGTAGCTTAACTTCCATGGCTTCTGGCAGCTGAGTTGTATGACAGAACGCATGGACAGCTTGGCGTACCTGGCTGGGGGCAAAAAAAAAAAAAAAAGAGGGGAAGTGCTGAAGACGTGCATTTAAATGTAAAGACGACAGAGGAGGTAAATGTGAGTTTGGCAGCAGTTAATCTGCCACGCCAAAGGACTGACGACAAACAGAATCAAACATGGTGATAATGTTGCTTTTGCGATGTTTATTTTGCACAATGTCATATTTATAAAATTAGCAACACGTCATCTGGGGGTTGTAAAAAACAGAATGTTTAAAATGTACAAGAAAATTTGCAAATTTAAAAAATTTAACAATTAAGAAAAAAAAGCCATCGCCATTTAGGGGAAAAAAAAAGAAAATCCTTTCAATGAAATACTTTCAAATATGCAGGAATAAGTCAAATATTTAAGATTCAAAGATTTTATTGTCAATACTACTATACGTGTAGGACATACAGGAGAACTGAAATGGCGTTTCTCTTCATTGGTGTGCACAATACGAAAGGAAAAGGAATAAGGCTGGAAAAAAGAAAACAACAACAACAACAACAGTCTATGTACAGTAATGCAACCCATAGTGCAAATGGCAACAAGAAAGAAAGACCCAGTAAGACCAGACTCAAAAAAACGAAATATAATAGCTTAAAAGCTCGATTATGAAGCTGAAAGTTGTAGCTTAAAAGGAAAAAAAATATAAATCTGAATACTTAGCCTAAACCAAAGCGAGCTTAGAGTGTATCAATATTAGCTTAAAAGCAGAAATAGCTGAAAATACCAACATTAAGCTATGGTCACAAATACCCTTACGAATGGCTGTGAACATTGTATGAACAATTTTTGGACCCTTTCGTATGGCCTTCTTAAGGCAGTCATAGGAGAATCCAGCGTTGGTTGGCGTTGGTTCGTAGGTTTGTGGACAGGTTGATGGTCTTGTCCAAAATTTCCACGAATGCCCAATGAAAACACCTCATCATAGGGCGGCCGTACAAATGCCATAGGAACAACGTAAGAACTACGCAAGACATTGGCTGTAAGTATCCCTCAAGAACACCATAAGTGGTTCTTGAGGGCCCCTTACAGCAGTTGTAGGAAACACCATACGAATCCCCAAGATGCATACAGTGTGTGTAAGGCGGTAGTGAGGTGCTCATAAGGAGGAAATACTTCATTTGTGACATTTGTGCCGACAAAGTGTGCCGAAAGCCGTAAGATCTTCCTACCAACAACTTGAGAGTGCCATGAGTTGCACAAAAATTTTCACAAGTTGGCAGTAAGTATGCCATAGGAAGATCCCAAGGCACCCTTATGAAAAACGTAAAAACTCTAGGGCTATCGTATGACAGAAAAGCACCTCATTTCTCAAGAATGCCTGAAGTTGCTCTTGCGAATTGAACGGCAGCCATAGGAAAATATGAACCCCCCCCCCTTCCCCCCAAGAATGTCTGCAAACTCCAGAATTCAGAGGAAATGAGAGATTCTTACAAACCCAACGTTCGTAACGTTGGGTTCGCAACATTGCGACCCATACGTTCGCAACGTTTAACCCAACTTAAAAAATGGTAGCTCACAGGCTAAAATAGCTCATGCTTACACATTAGTATAAAACTGAGATAGCCTAAGGTTTAAGAAAATTAGCCTAAAAATGCTTAACAAATTCTTAAAAGCAACTGAGCATTAAAGCTGCAATAGTTTTTTTTGTTTTTTTTCAAAAATGGCCTAAATTTTTAACAATGTTTAAATAAAAGTGGAAATATCTAAAAGTTGAAAAAGTAAACTTAAAAATTCTAGCAAAATAATAAAAGTTGAAGAGCTTAAAAATGTTAAAAATTTAAAGCTTAAACACACTAGCTTAAAGAACAAAAGAAGTTGATAATATTTGAGGAATGTTAGTAGCTGCCAACACTCTGAAGCATTTTTTTTTCTTAAAGGGTAAAATGACTAAAAGCTGAACAATGTTAGCATAAAAGCTGAAATGGTTAAGGATATTAGAAGTCAAATATTTTCTAAAGCTGAACATATGCAGAAGTTTTTAGCTTTCAAAGCTGTCGAAGATAAAAGAACGGTCCCCCTTTTACTTCCATTATATTTCAAACATGAAAAAAGTAGAAATAATAAAAGTAAGAGGCACACGGGTCCTTGAAAAGCTCAACAAAACTGATTCCAGACTGGCATTTCTGGCATTAAATATACAGTAGGAGATAGCAAAATAATAATAATAAAAAAAAACATCTGGAAGAATAAAAACGTCTACCTCGAACAATAATAGCGTGATGCAAGTTGTCAGTCCTGCTGTTTTTTTCCGTATCTGGACCTTTTTATTCATGTTTCCCACTAAGTCTTCCTTATATTTCTAGCTAAACTCTGCAGACAGACCTCATAATAAAGCTCACAGATGGATTTCTTTCCCCCAGACAGACTTGCGGCTTGCTTTATGAGAACAGACAGCTCTGTAACAGCGATCCTCGCAGCTGTTGAAGGTAAATGATGTGCAAATAGACACCCAACCAAAAGATCTCCCTCTGCTTCAGAAGCCTTTTTATTACCAGCTTTGTTCTCCATCTTTTCTGTTCAAACAGAAAAAATTGCAATGTTTTCCTCAAAAATTTGCAACTTTCTCAAAAATTTGTAACTCTTTTCCTGTAAATGTGTATCTTTCTTCTTGTATATTTGAATTTTTTCCAAATTTGCAACTTTTTAATAAATCTGATTTTTCTCTCGTAAATTTTCTACTTTTTTCTTGTAAATTTGGAACCTTTTCTCAAAAATCTGCAACTTTTTTCCCTAAATTTAAAAAAAAAATTCTTGTAGATTTGCACTTTTTTTTTCTCAAATTCCAAATTTTGTCTCAAAAATTTGTAACTATCTCAAAAATTTGCACTTTTTTCTTGTAAATTTACATTTTTTTTTCAAAAATGTGCAACGCTTTTCCTGTTAAGTAGTAACTTTTTCACAAATTTTTGCAATTTTTTTCCTAAAAAATTGCAATTTTTTCTTGGAAATTTATGTCTCAGAAATTTGCAACTCTTTTCTTGCAAATTTTTTTCTTGTAGACTTGGATTTTTTTCTCCCAAATTTGTAACTTTTTTCTCATGAATTTGTTATTTTTTCTTGTAAATTACACATATTTTTTGTCACAAATTTGCAACTTTTTTCCTGTTATTTAGAAACTTTTTTCCTCCAAGTTTTGCAACTTTTTTTCCTATAAACTATCAATTTAAAACTTGCAAATTTTTGAGAAAAAAAGTGTCAAATATAGAAGAAAAAAAATGCAACTTTACAGGAAAAAATTGCAAATTTGTAGGAAAAAGTTGCAAATTTAAAAGAAAAAAGTTGAAAATTTACAAGAGAAAAATCACAAATTTATGAGAAAACAGTTACAAATTTGGAAAAAAAATTCAAATCTACAATAAAAAAGTTACAAATTTACAGGAAAAAGTTGCAAATGTGTGAGAAAAAAGTTGCAAATGTACAAAAATTTTTGCAAATTTTGTAGGAAAAAATTCCCAACTTTTGAGAAAAAAAATAAATCTACAAGAAAAAAGTTACAAATTTATACGAAAAAAGTTACAAATTTACAAGAAAAATTTTAAAATTCATAAGAGAAAAATCACAAAATTATTCAATTCAATTCAATTCAATTCAAAAATTATGAGTCAAAAGTGGCAAATTTGGTAGAAAAAAATTCAGATCCATCCATCCATCCATCTTCTACTGCTTATCTGGGGAACCAGGTCGTGGGGGCATAAGTCCAGTCAGAGCAGCCTAGACTTCCACCCAGTTGACATAGCACCATGATCCCCATGATCCCTCCTGCAGGTGGACTGAAATTCATATCTACAAGATAAAAACGTTACAAATATACAAGAAAAAAGTTGCAAATCTAGAATAAAAAAATTATAAGAAAAAAGTTGCAAAATTTGGAGAAAAAAGTTGTTAATTAACAGGAAAAAAGTTGCAATTTTTTAGAAAAAACTTGTAGACTTACAGGAGAAAATCACAAATTTATGAGAAAAAAGCTGCAAATTTACTAGAAAAAACTTTGAGGAAAAAGGTTGCAAATTTACAATAAAAATAAGCAAATTCTGGGGGAAAAAGCAAATTAACAAGAATAGTCTCAATTTTAAGAGGAAAAACACAGCAAATTTACAAAGAATCTCCAAATTTAATCCTCCTCCACCACAACAAAATGTTCCTGCTTTCACTCCCAGCCTCTAAATAAGTAATCTCTGTCCTCATTTGCACCATCTGGACGACTCTTCTTGCAGGTGGTTGTCCTGCTTTTGTTATACATCTTTTTAAATAAGGCTACTTATCGCTATTTTGTGCATCGCCCTGCATTTCCCTGCTATATGCACACCACGACTAGTAAAACACAGGCCCAAGTACACTAATTCACTGCTTCCTGCCACCACTATTTGATGTTTTTAATGTCTTTTCATGGCTGAAATGGCAGCGGTCGCTCGTTAGAACACACAGGAACGGGCACGTTGTGCTGCTTTCTACAGCTCCTGCTCATCATCTCTCCCCCCCCCCCCTTTTTTTTCTCGCACATTCAGCTCCTCCGCGGGGCTAAATCCTGATCCCTCGTCTCTTCTTTTCTCCCTCGTCCGTTACTGCAGCTCCTCTGTGGAATCTGTGCCAGGAGCTGGGAGCTGCGGGGTTGGAGGAGGAAAGAGAGGTGGAAAAGCAAAAACATTCTGGATGGGAGAGACGGAGTTACTGTAGGGGGGTGTGGGGCTAGACTGATAAAAAATAATGTAATCGATCATATTTTAGAAACAATAAAAGCCTTGCTGAGTGAAATGATAAATTAGCTCAAATTCCAAATATTTTTATTGTTAGCACACCTTTAAATTGAGTGTAATTCTGGTGTATTGTCTGCACTGTAAAATCCCGCTACAAAATTTGCATGACCGAAGAAAATGTGTGAATGCTGCAAACTGAAACGCATTTCCTACCCAGACGGCATGTCCATGTGGGCCCCACCAAAGGTTGAATCAGGGCTGTCTGATGGGTCCATGTGGGTTTGTCTGCAGCTTCCATGTTGGCCCCGTCTGCCTTTGCCCACATTGACTTATCTTCTCAAAAACTGGTGATTTTCTTGAAAATTTATGAGTTTTTTCCCCATAAATTTGAAACATTTTCTTGAAAAATTGACTTCCTTATAAATTTGCAACATTTTTTACTGTAAATTTGCAATTTTTTTCAGTTGTAATTTTGCTAATTTCTCTTGTTAAAATTGTGGCCTTTTTCTTGCAAATTTGCTAACTTTTTCTTGTAATTTTGGACCTTTCTCATAAATTTACCACCATTTTTTTTAGCTGTAATCCTGCAACTTTTTCTCATAAATTTGTTACTTTTTCTTTGTAAATTTGCTATTTTCTTGTAAATTTCTGACTTTTTTTAACATAAATTTGCAACATGTTTCTCATAAATTCTCAAATTATGTTGTCATATTTGCTACCTTTTTTGTTAATTTGCAACTTTTTCTATTTTTTCTCCTGAATTTGAGACTTTTTCTCCTAAATTTACACATTTTTCTCATGCATTTTTCACTTTTTTCCCAGTAAATTTGTGACTTTTTTCCTCATAAATTTGTTACTATTTTTGTGTAAATTTGTGACTTTTTTCTCCTAATTGTATCTATGGTGCCAATGCTACTGACACCTGCTCACCCATATATAAGCAGATTACCCACTCATCTATACCACAGGAAAGGTCCATGTGGGCAAACTCAGATGAGGCCAACATGGAACCCAAAGACAAGCCCACATGGGACCCATAAGACAGCGCTGATTTAACCTACAGTGGGGCCCACATGGACATGCTGGCTGGTTAAGATGCTATAAAAAGGCTAACATACGCTGACGTACAAGGTAGAATGGCTTTAAACTGAAAGTTGCATCTGAAAAGCAAAGCAGCATAAAGCTGAATTATTAGCTTAAAACTTGAAATTGCTGCTGTTTTTGGAGTTATTCCTGTTGGGGGGGGGGGTGTACTTTCATCCCATTTTGATGTTATGTTAGGGTGTCTTGGATTAACCCCTTAAGGGAGGGGCACTGTTATGATTCCGAGCGGGGGTCACAGCCGTGCTCGGGTCTCTAGGTTGCTGCTTATTTTCTGTATATGCATTTGTTCTTGATTTTCATCCAGTATGGTTGTGCTTTTATTTTGACAGCTCCATATGTTACTTTCTGGTGTCAACTCTGTTTGCGGATTGTCCCAGATGTTTTGTTATCTCTGATTACCTTCTCACTCATGAATCCACACCTGATCCACATTTAGTTTTTCCCTGTCTTATTATTTAAGCTCGCTTGCAGGGTTCATTGCTCACTGCGACTTCACTCTGTACACGGACAGGAATCCCCCGTCTGATTCCTGTTTATTTTCTGCTCAGTACTCAGTGCTCAGCCTCGCCTGACTAATTGTAAGTTACCCTTCGTGGTTCTCATTGATTACCTTTTTTCTGTCAGCTACCCTTCGTGGTTCTCATTTATTGCCTTTTCTGTAAGTTACCCCTCGTGGTTATTTCTGTTCATTATCATTAAATGTGCAAACTCACAGCTGGTGAGTGGTGTCTTGATTTCTGCCCTGAAAGGGCTGATTATGACAGAAATAGCTTTAAGCTGTTCTATGTTAGCTTAAAAGCATAAATAGCTGAGAATTCACTAGTGTTAACTTAAAAGCTAAAACAAAGTTGTAAATTTCTGAGAAAAAAGTTGCAAATTTACAAGAACAAAATTGCAACTTGAGGAGAAAAAAGCTGCAAATTTAATAAAACACATTTGAAATCTTTTCTTCTCTCGTATTTTTGTTTAGCATCCCCGTTTCCCGTTCTTGACAAATTTGCACATTCCACTGTTCGGCAAATAACTTATTCAACAAATGCTCTGAGGACGTATTCTTAGAGGGCATCCGAATGCACGTAAACGCATACACGCACACAAACACTCCTGTATACACACACATTCCCGATGACATCGGTGGAACCCGGTACAGACCCTTCAATAATCAATCCCCTCATTCAGTTTTTCTGGTTCCTACTAAGGCAAACTGAGCTTCCGCAGTCAGTCAGAATGGTGCACAGACGGGGCACATGACTGAACACCTGATAGAGCATAAATGGTCACAAACAGATGGGTAGAATATACTCACTCTGTGGGAATTTGGGAGGGTTGTCGTTGACGTCGGTGAGGGTGATCTTAACCTCGGTGGTGCCCGACAGCCCCCCCATGTGACCACCCATGTCTTTGGCCTGGATGACGACGTCGTACTCCTGCCGGGCCTCGCGGTCCATGTTGGGTAGGGCAGTGCGGATTATACCTGAGGAGACAGATACGAGATGGGAGATGGTGATGAATGTTTATTTCAAAATGACCTAGAGGCTTGAAGTCTG
The DNA here is from genome assembly GCA_020510985.1 of Pholidichthys leucotaenia. NCBI lineage: Eukaryota > Metazoa > Chordata > Actinopteri > Cichliformes > Pholidichthyidae > Pholidichthys > Pholidichthys leucotaenia. The sequence continues at coordinate 413,099,797 of CM035841.1, read as the reverse complement.
TTAGCTCAATTAAATGCACATGTGAGTAGGCATTGGTCTGCAACCTGTGGATCTTTTGTACATCATCATTTTTTTTTTATATTGGTTTTGAGTTTAGAAAGGGGGGAACAAAGGGGAAAAAATGGGAAAACTAGAATAAATAAAACAGTTGCAATTTTGCAAAAAAAAGACACAAATCTATGAGAAAAAGTTACAAATTTCTGAGTACAAGTTGCTAATTTATGAGAAAAAGCTGCAAATTTCTGAGAAAAAGTTGCTAATTTATGAGAAAAAGTTGCAAATTTACAAGAAAAAAGTTGCAACTTTATGACAAAAATGCAAATTTACAAGAATAAGGTTGCAAATTTATGAGAAAAAAATGGAAATGTATGAGAAAGAAGTCGCAAGTTTACAAGAAAAAACAATGCAAATTCACAAGAAAAAGTGGCAAATTTGCAAGAAAAAAATTTCAGTTTTACGATAACTAAGTTGCAAATTTATGAGTAAAAATGCAACATAAAAAGAAAAAAGTTTACAAGAAAAAAAAATGTAAATTTATGAGAAAAAAATTCCAAATCTACTAGAAAAAGTTGAATTTCCATCCATCCATCCATCAAACCACTTTTCCAGAGGTCCTGGTCGCGGAGGCAGCAGTTCAAGCAGAGAAGCTCAAGACTTCCCTCTCCCCAGCCACCTGCTCCAGCTCTTCAGGGAGGATACCAAGGTGTTCCCAGACCAGCTGGGACATAGTCTCTCCAGCGAGTCCTGGGTCTGCGCCGGGGTCTCCTCCCAGTGGAACATGCCCATACCACCTCAACTGGCTCCTTTCAATGTGGAGGAGCAGCAGTTCTACTCTGAGCCTCTCACCAATGACTGAGCTCCTCACTTTATCTCTGAGGGTGAGTCCAGCAATCCTACGGAGAAAGCTCATTTCAGCCACTTGTATCCGCGATCTCGTTCTTTCGGTCATTACCCAAAGCTTGTGACCATAGGTGAGGGTAGGAACGTAGACTGACTGGTAAATCAACAGCTTTGCCTTAGAGCTCGGCTCCCTCTTCACCACAACAGACCAGTACAACGTCCGCATCACTGCAGATGCTGCTCTGATCCGTCTGTCAATCTCTCGCTCCATTCTCCCCTCACTCATGAATAAGACCCCAAGATACTTAAACTCCTCCACTTGGGGCAGGAGCCTGTCCCCAACCTGGAGAGGACAATACACCTTTTTCCAGCTGAGGACCATGGACTCGGAATTGGAGGTGCTGATTCTCATCCCAACCTCTTCACACTCAACAGCAAACCATCCCAGCAAGAACTGTAGGTCATTGCTGGATGAGGCCAGCATGACAACATCATCTGCAAACAACAGAGATGAGATCCTGTAGTCACCAAGCATGACACCCTCCATTCCCTGGCTGCACCTAGAAATCCTGTCCATAAAAATTATGAACAGGATCGGTGACAAAGGGCAGCCCTGGCGGAGTCCAACTCTCACAGGGAATGAGTCCGATCGAGTGTTGCCAATACGAACCTCGTATTGCCAAAATCTCGTCCACCCCCAGGGCCCGCCCACCAAAGACATTTTTAACCACCTTGGCGACCTCAGCCCCTGTGATAGGCGAGTCATCCCCCTCGTCCACAAACCCTGCTTCCTCTGTGGAAGGCGTATCAGTGGGATTGAGGAGATCCTCAAAGTATTCCTTCCACCGCCCGACGATATCCCCAGTCGAAGTCAACAGCGCCCCATCCGCACCATACACAGTGTGGACAGGGAGCTGCTTCCCCCTCCTGAGCCGCCGGACAGTTTGCCAGAATTTCTTCGAGGCCGACCGAAAGTCTTGGTCCATGGCCTCACCAAACTCCTCCCATACTCGAGTTTTTGCTTCAGCAACCACCTGAGCTGCGCTCTGCTTGGCCTGCCAGTACACCTCAGCTGCTTCGGGAGTCCTACAAGCCAACCAAGCTTGATAGGACTCCTTGTTCAGCTTAATGGCCCCCCTCACCACTGGTGTCCACCACTTGGTTCGGGGGTTGCCACCACGAGATGCCCCGACAACCTTGCGGCCGCAGCTCTGGGCCGCTGCTTCAACAATGGAGGTAGAGAACATGGCCCATTCAGACTCCATGTCTCCAGACTCCCTTGGAATGTGGTTGAAGTTCTTCCAGAGGTGGGAGTTGAAGACCTCCCGGACAGGGGCCTCAGCCAGACGTTCCCAGCACACGCTCACTATACGTTTGGGTCTACCAGGTCTGAATGGCATCCTCCCCTGCCATCGGATCCAACTAATCACCAGGTGGTGATCAGTTGACAGCTCTGCACTTCTCTTTACCCGAGTGTCCAAGACATACAGTCACAGGTCCGATGACACGATAACAAGATTGATCATCGACCTGCGACCTAGGGTGTCCTGGTGCCAGGTGCACATATGGACACCCTTATGCTTGAACATGATGTTTGTTATGGACAAACTGTGGTTAGCACAGAAGTCCAATAACTGAACACCACTCGGGTTCAGATCGGGCAGGCCGTGCCTCCCAATCACTCCCTTCCAGGTTTCACTGTCGTTGCCCACGTGTGCATTGAAGAGTTGAATTTTTCATTATTTTTGCATTTGTGCTGAGGTCATTCAAAGTCATGCTACTCAGTTATGTAACTTGATAGTCAAAGGTTTATGATGATAATGGGGAGGGATAATTCTCTCTTTTTTCCCGTCCCCCTCTTGATTTACACTTATGAATGGGGATGGGGGGCAGGTTAACAAGAAGGATATCATCCTTCCCTCATCCCCCTTCAAATACATCAGGCTAAAGCTACAGTCACAAATATCCTTACGAATGAATGCAAATACCGTATGGACAATTTTTGGACCATTTCGTATGGCATTCTTAAGGTGGCTGTAGGAGAATCCAGCTTTCGTACACCGTCAGTTCATTGCCAGGTCGATGGTCTTGTCTAAGATTTCTACGAATGCCTCACAAAACCCCCTCATCGTAGGGTGGCTGTACAAATGCCATAGGAACAGTGCTGGAATTACGTAAGATTTTGACTGTAAGTATACCTCAAGAACAACTTAAGTTGTTTTTGAGGGCTCCTTGCAGCATCATAGGAAATGCCATACAATCCCCGTTCGTAGGCAGATTCCTACAGTGTGCGTAAGGCAGTAGTGAGGTGCTCATAAGGTGGAAGTACATCCTACGTGCGACATTTGTTCCGACATAACGTGCCAAAAGCCGTGAGATCTTCCTACCAGTGACTTGAGAGTGCCATGAGGTGCACAGAAATTTTTGTAAGATGTCAGTAAGTATGCCATAGGAAGATCCCAAGGCACCCTTACAAAGAACCTAAAAACTCTAGGGCCATCGTACGACAGAAAAGCACCTCATTGCTCTTGTGAATTGAACGGCATCCATAAGAAACTATGCCACCCTCCAAGAATGTCTGTGAACTTCTGGGATATTCTTATGAACCCATTATTCGTAAGAATCTTTGTGACCATAGCTTAACCTTTAAAAAACAGAGAAAACCGTTTTATTTCAGTACCCGTCCCTGTGTGAAAGGACTCGTGATCCGGCCCGGTCTGAATAAATCAGACCCACAGTAGACTGTTTGTGAAGTCTTAGTTTTCCTTCTCTCTGTTTAAGTCATCAGCCGCTCCTCTCCTCCTCCTCCACCTCCTCCTCCTACTCTTCCTCCTCTCTGCACATGTCTGGCTGTGAGGCCGTCGGCTGTCATATTATGCCAAGAGTATGCCCGTCTGCCTGTGACAGCACGGGAAGCTGATAATCTCCAAACCAATTAGAAATGTGAGCTATGGATTTGAGCCAGCCAAATACCCAACACTGGTTTGATTAGCCAGATTTACTCGGCCCAAATCTCTTCTCCCTCACTGTGCCTCAACCACTCTCTCTCTCTTTTTCAACTCCACTTCTCTGCCCTAACCTCTCACTCTGGCTCTTCTTCCACCACCTCTGACCGTCCGTGTTTGCCCTGACTTCTCTTCTCACATCCAATTTCTTCTTTTTAATGCAAACCCAGATGTATTCTGGGGTCCCATTTTTCCTTTTTCCGCACCGATTCCAGCAGGAAGGACGCGCTCTTACATGATCCCCGCAGCACAGTTCTTGGCTTTGTCTGACAGAAGATGGAAATGTTGCAGAAGGAAATAAGTCTTTAGCTAGCGTGCTACCTGGTAGTCGAAGGGTGAGCTGTGATTTTTTTAAAGGAGCGGATGGTTAGTGTTCACAAATATACCATGAGGTACAAATGTATAAATACAAATTAGGTGCAAGTTTGCAAGAATAAAGGTGCAAAAATATGATAAAAGATGGTCATTTAAAATTTTTCAAAAAGTTGCAAATTATAATTTAATTACATAGAATAAAAATTTAACCAGCATTTAGGCGAATGTTGCAAATTGACAAGAAAAAAGGTGTAAATTTTATGAGGAAAAAGTTGCAAATTTATGAAAAAAAAAATCAGAAAAAGCTGGACGAATACAATAAAAGCATTTCAGATTTATCAGAAAAAGGCTGCAATTTAATGAGAAAAAAGTTACATATTTATGAGGAAAAAACTGCAGTTTTTCAATAAAAAGTGAGAGGCATCTTTGAAAAAAGTTGCAAACTTACAGCAAAAAAGTTGCAAAATTTACGAGAAAGTTGTAAATTTACAAGAAAAAAGTTGCAAATTTATTAGAAAAAGTTGCAATTTTACAAAAACAAAGCTGCAAATTTATGAGAAAAAAAGTTGCAAATTTATGAAAACAGCTGCAAATTCATTAGAACAAAGTGTCAGGTTAATGAGGAAAAAAATGCAGTTTTTCAATAAAACAGTGAGATTGTGGGGGATCCATGCTGTACAGTCCAGTAGTTTTCCTCTCAGACTGAGAGGGCATGGAGATCAATGGGCTGGGGGGTGAGGGGAATTGTCTGGGGAGAGTGAATGGTGAATGCAGGACCTCAGGTAGCGGGGTGGGGGTGGGGGGGGGAGTTTTGGGATATAAAAGGGAGAGTCACTGCTTCACGAGTTTAATGTTCTGATTCTGGAAGATGCGAGAGTGAAATAAAGTTCATCTGCTCGGAAGGTTCGGTCTGGTTATTTCATCTCCACAAGATCATCTTTGAAAAACTTACAAATTTATAACATAAAAGTTTTAAATTTACGGGAAAAAGTTGCAACTTTTTTCTCAAAAATTTGCAACTTTTTCTTGTCAATTTGCAATTTTTTTCTTGTAAATTTGCCAGTTTTTTTCAAAGATACCTCTCACTGTTTTATTGAAAAATTGCAATACTTTCCTCATAAATGTGCAGCTCCTTTTGCAAATCATTTTCCTTCTGTTTCTCTGCACCATAGCATTTCTCTCTGGTGCAGAGAAACAAAATGAAAACGATCTGTTGACCTTGTCGCCTTTTTGCCTTTGCAGACGACACCGATCCAGCGGTAGACCCTGCACTCGCAGCCTCACCTGTCTGGGGCTCCACAGAGAAATAGGGCTGTCCCTGCAGTATGCTGTACACCAGCCTGGCGCTGTTGCCATACGTGGGGTCGTCTGCATCCGTCGCCGTCACCTGCATCACCGACGTACCTGGAGGACAGAAACACAGACACGACAGGAAAAAGTCAGGACAGAGCTCTGAATTGATGATTTGGTTCAAGAACGGCCTGACAAACAAGGTTGTCAGCAGCGGACGTGTGCGTGCGCCGATTCACCTGCCCGCACCGGGGCTGGATGGGAAAAAGAAATGAGAAACACTTCGTCTGTTCTCTGAGACGCTGCAGCTGAACTGCTCCCATGGGGCCGGTCTCCACTTTCTATTTCTTCACATTTCATCATTGTCTGCTGAAAACATCCACTCTCCAATTTTTGGTGATTTTCGCACTTAAAACATCATATTTCCTCCGGAGTTCAACAACCCAGAGTTTATGAAAGGAAAACTCTGAGAGGCAATTGGATAAACTGAAATGTGTGTCATGGCTGAGCTCAAAACACAACACTTTATCTGAACGCCACCCCCCCCCCCAAAAAAAAAAAAATACGGATAATCCAGAGATGTGGTGTTTTCACCCAGCGGCGTCTGCGTTAACTGAAGTTGACACAGTTATATTCGGCAAATAGGCCGAGCATATTAAGTCTGCAGAACTGTGAAATATATTTAATCAACTCTGCATGATTGCTAAAAAAGTTCCTATTTTCTGATGCAACGCCCCAACTAGCATGCCCATTTGGGCCCCACTGGTCACAAATTTATGAGAAAAAAATGTGAAAAGTTATGAAAAAAAGTCACAAGTTTACAAAGAAAAGAGCAGCAAATGTATGAGAAAAAAGCCGCATATTTATGAGGAAAAAAGTCACAAATTTATGAAAAAAAGTCACAAATTTAAGAGAAAAAAGTCAAATTTATGAGGAAAAAATGTGAAAATTTATGAGAAAAAAAGTGATAAATTTACAAAGAATAGTAGCAAATGTATGTGGAAAATGTGGTCTTAAAATGACTGCACTTTTTCCCCCAATTTAACAGCTCACTCATCTTAATGAAGTGTCTGTGACATATTTTGTTCACATTTTCTTTATTTTTTTAAATTATTGAAGCAAATCTGTTTTGTATTTTTCCTGGCTTTCTTGAAACACTGATTTTAAGCCTATCACTTTAAGAAACATCCTTCACCTATTCAACTCCGCCCTCTCTCTTATGTCAGCTAGCTGTAGCTGACTAGCTTCTAGCCTTTAGCTTTTAGCCTCCTTCTAGCTCGGATGAGCGGCGTTGGTTCACTGATCCACAACTGATGGTGTATGTCTCGTCACTCCATCCCATCTCCCAATAATTTTGCCGTGATTCCACAGCAAATGGCCAGCGCGACGTGCCAGGTGGCCCCTGTTAGGTTCTGAGCTTGGTCGGAGGACCAGGCTCGCCCTTTAAGTTTATCCTTGTCCTTATCATTATCCTGCGTTGTCATCATTGTGGTTATTCCCGCCATGATCTCCTGTTTTGAGTTTGCATTTATTTTGACAGTGGTCTCAGTTGCCTTCTGCATTACCTGATTTGGTCTTGTTAATTTGCTAAGTGCACACACCGGTTTCTAATTATGTTTCATTTGCCCACCTGTTATTTAAGGGATGCAGCTCCTCACCTGGGTGCTGCATCATTAGTCATTTTGACGTGAACTTGCACGCTTCTGCTTTTTGTATCCATCATTCCGGCCTGAAGTTTGAATTATCACTCACGGCTTCCGAGCTGCTTTATTTTTGGGTTTCCTAAATGATGTTAAACACTCGTTTTGTGCCTCAGTCCTGCCTTCTGCCCCGCCGGGGCACACACCTTGACAGCCCCACAATCGCCACAACCAACCTGGCCCAGGACCCTGGGCTGCTGGCGGGAAGCCGAGCTGCTGAGCCATGAGATCTCAAATGGCAGCTTCCCGCTCTGCGGGGCTCCGCTCTGTTCACGGCCAGCTGAGGGACGCCCCGTCACGAGGCAGCTCCCCTACACTGGCTGCGAGAGTGGAGCTGTGCAGAGCATGAAAGATGTGGGGGAGGTGGCCGTGAGAGCCAGCAGTCGGCAGCCTCCAGCCAGCAGCCTCGAGTCCCAGGCCAGGTCGGCTGCAGCGATTTGGTGCGATTGCCAGTGCTGGTGATTTGCTACGGAATGATGGCAAAATTATTGGAAGATGGGCCAGAGTGACGCGAGGTATATTGTTGACTGTGGACTGGTGGCCTAGGTGGTGACAGGGATGACTATTAGGGTGACTACGATCTGAAGAAAATCACAATATAAGCCGTACTTGGTGTGAGCCTGGTACCAGTGTTAGCTCGGAGGCTAATAGTTCAGGGGCTAATAGGCTACCTTTAGCACCCCTTCCATCTACATGACAGACAGCTAGGTGGGCCAATAACAGAGCAGTGGGTGGATGTCAAGAACAGTGGGAGGTTAGCTTTGTCAAAACTTGATGTACAGGATTTACCTGCAAGTATCAAAAATGAGAGAAAAGACGGCGAGAAAAACGAGATAAAGGCTGTGTAGAGAATTCACTGTTTTGAAATTTTTTTGATAATTACGTGACCAATAGACACATTTCAGACAGCTAAAACCTAGAAACACACCATTTTTTAGTCAATGACCCCTTTCAGCTTTAGTTGGGGGGGGGGGGGGGGTCATGAACCCTCTACCATCCAGTCGTGGGGTGGGTGCTCTACCACTGTCACAGTAGCGCTCCCTAAAAAGGACAAGTTTAAAATGAGCAGCAGCCGTTTGCAGGTCCAAACCCAGATGTTGCTCTGCCTTTTCGACTCCATGCGTGATGTCCGGCGGCCGTCAGCTACATTATATTGTTGCTCTGCTGCTTACAGCCATCTTAGCACAACCGTCCTGCTCCCAACAAAGTCCAGCGGGTGTAACTGAAAACTGTAATCAAGTTTCACTCAGCCCTAATCACACTGAGGGTTCAGCGCACCATGATAAATTACAGAGGCTGCAAAGACAGAATGCCTTTCCTATCCGCCCTAACGTCGATGTCCACAAGGACATGTGGACCCAGTTAGTCAAATTGCAGCGTTTCCTTTCTGCTCCATTTCTGCGGTCGCGCTCAACAGCAACCGGCAGCTCCTCCTCAGCAGACTTGTGTGTTCAGGTTTCAGCTTATGAAGATGAGTGGAGGGGGTGAAAAAGGGGGCCCATTCAGAAGTGTCTTCTGAAGTCCGGTCCATTCAATGAAAAAAGGGATTTCTCAGGATTTCTCACTTTCAGGCTGGCGCAGCTGCCAGCGGAGGTGCTTTTCAGGTCAGCCTCGGGGGCTTGAAAATGCTACAAGACCAAGTAATATTTGGAAGGAAAATCGGTCAATATCTGAAGCTTTCAGTGAGAAGACTCTAAGAAGATGGTGGAAACTTTCTGTGCCAACTTGGTGCAAAATATTCCCAGACACTTTCTAATAGTTAAGGCTTTTTTCAATTTAGGCATAAGGGTAGTAGGCGACTTATTTGTTAAACGGGAGGGACGGTTAGTATTCACAAATTTAGCATAAGGTACAAACGTATAAATGAGAATTTTGCAAGAATAAAGGTGCAAAAATATGAAAAAAGATGCTCTTTACTTTCCATGCAGTTTAATCACATATAATAAAAATTTAAGTAGCATCCAAATGAACATGCAAATTTGCAAGATAAAAGCTGCAAATTCATGAGAAAAAAGTTGCAAATTTACAAGAAAAAGTCACAACTTCACAAGAAAAAGTTGAAATTTGTGGCAAAAAAGTAGCAATTTTGCAAAAGGGTCACAATGAGAAAAAAAAATTACCAATATACAAGAAAACAGTTGCAATTTTATTCAATTTCATTCATTTATAAATTTATTCAAATTTATTCATGAGAAAAAAAGATTCAAATTTATGAGAAAAAAGTTGCAAATTTACAAGAAAAATATTCACAAAGTTGTGAGAAAACGTTGCAATTTTACGAAAAAAAAGTTGCACTTCTGCAAGAAAGTCACAAATTTATGAGAAAAAAGTTACAATTTTATGATAAAAAAGTTGGGAAATGTCCCCCCCCCCCCCCCCGTGTGCCCCCCCTTCCCCATTTACACCTATGAATGGGGATGGGGGCACAGCAGATTAACCAGAGAGATGGTTTTGGCGGACAGCATCCCCGTTCATCCATCTTCAAATCACATACTGTACTGGGGGAACGAGGGCAGAATTGCTCTTGTTAGTCGCTGATACGTCAGCAGGGTGCTTTGTCTGATATTCCGTTTTCTGTCACCCTTCTAGTGCTCACATTTCACTGGTCGTTAATAATGTATGAAAAATGCTGTTTAGCAGACAAACAACACTGGTGGTGAACTCCATCAGAGACTTCATTAGCAAGCATCATTCAAAGTATAATGGAGAGGCTCTTTTTTCTACTGAAACATAGAATTTGATTGACTCTTCATCTGAAATAGTGTCATCTATTATTTATACATACACAGAAAGAAACGGCAGAAATGTTGTCACTTTCATACTGACATCTTTGTTTTTCAACCAGGGGTCCTCAGAAATTGTCTAATTTTATGTATTAACTGGTAAAAAAAAAATGCAGATAATTTACCATTGTGCATGGGTGCCTGTAGTGGCTCTTCCACATCACTAGGTGGAAGTATGAACATAATAACAATGGCTACTGCCTCCTTCTTCTGAAAAAATATCACGCCAGGATATCAGCTTTGTGTTCATTTAAACAGGCTCAACTTTCACACTGAGTGAGTATAAACTAATTACAAAACTAAATTGTATAGATGTGCTGTAAAAGGCTACATTACAGTGTTTTTCCAAAACATTTCCCAGAAATTCGAGGTTCCGTGGGAAATTGTCTAATTTTACTTCTGAATTGGGTGAAAAAAATTGGTCATGTTTAAATTTTTTGCAATAAGAAAAACTGTTGGCAACCTTGAGAACTGCTGGTGAACTGTTAGCAAACCTTTCAACAACCCTGCGCAAACCCGAAAAGCGCAACATTTTTGAACGTCTCCTCAACATTCGTCATTCCATGAGATAAGGGGTTAAAATCTGTAGAGCAAGTAGATGTGTGCGTTAACAATTTATGTTTTATTAGTGTTGATCCATGCAGAAAACCAGGAAGCTTTCTTATGAAACCTGTAGACAGAAAATACCGGAACAAAAAATCTGGTGGCGACCCTAACCCCTTAGCATTCCAGGTAGTTTTCCTAAAAATGCCTAAATCTAGCATTCACAATGAAAATCTACTTCTTTCTTCACTGAGTGGCAGTAGAAAATTTGGAAAGAGGTTATAGTCCCAAATGTTCATGACAAACTTCACAACATTAATTGGAAAAAGCCCCAAACTTACATGAAAAAACTTCACAAAATTAATTGAGAAAAGTTCCAAATTTACATGAAAAAAATTCACAAAATTAATTGGAAAAAGTACCACATTTACACCAAAAAAAGTCTGAAATTTACACAAACTTCACAAAAATATTTGAGTCCCAAATTTACAGTACATGAAAAACCTCAAAAAATTAATTAAAAAAGTCCCAAAATTATATGAAAAACTTCACAAAATTAATTGAAAAAAGTCCCAAATTTACATGGAAAAACTTCACAAAATTAACCCCAAGACCAGTGTGTATGTATGTAGGGCTTGGTCTTGACCTCTTATCTTGGTCTGGTCTGGTCTTGACCACAACACGAGTAAATGACCTGAGATCTTCTTCTCGTCTTTAACTCCTCAACCTTCATGTTGCTACTCACCAACATTGGACATCTCAGGCACCCTGGCATAGTACGGCCCGTGTAGAAACTCAGGAGGGTTGTCGTTGATGTCCTGGACCTTCACAATGAACTCAGACGGGGGCTCCAGAGGCTTATTGGTGTCCCTGGCCACAGCCTGGGCTGTTAACGTGTACTGAGCCTGCTCCTCGCGGTCCAGGGTTTTGGTGGCGTGGATGTTGCCTGTCTTGTCATCGATGACGAAGATAGTTCCCGCACCTTCACCGGACAGAATGTACTTGATGTTGCCATCACCCATGTCTACGTCTGAGTGAAGCTGAGAAAAAGGAAGAGAGTGAAGTTGAATTCAAACATTGAGTTTCGGTTTACGTAGAACTTAAAGTCAAAAGGAGACCAGCAGGAGCGGTTGGTTTGGATCTCGAACTTCTGAAGCCGACAAATTGTGACAGACGCTACACAAGCAAACACTAATATGTAAGAGATTTAAAATAATGTCATGGGGGAAAAATGAAGCATGTTCAACATTCAATTAAACTCTTGTTCCTCCTCTACAGCTCCCTGACTGTGAAATATGATGCACTGTAAACACCATTTGTCGTTTGTTAAGGGAGCCGCTGCTCGGCTTGAGTGATGGTGTTGTTGTGGAGGAGCACCACCAATCATCTTCACCCTTCAATGTGAACATGACCTCCTTCTTCTTCCATTGTTCTCTACCTCTTTTATAAACGGCAGAAGCACGGTGAAATCCCTGTGCTGGTGTTTTTTCAAATTTCCACTGTATCAGACTCACCCTGCCCACCAAGACCGGGTCGGGGCCGGTGTACTCCTCGATGACAAAGAACTGGTTCCAGACCCATCCTCGTTTGGACCTGTGGAGTACTTGCCCTTCCTTTCCCGTCCTTTGTCTGTGTCTGTGCAGCGACGAGCGACCTACAAAACACAAACGCATGTTCTTCAAAACCAGTCCCACAGTTACCGAATCAGTGTTTGAGAAATATGATTTATTTGCTGTCATCCAGAACGTAGAAAGAAAATATTGCTTGTGTTGAATGTATGGATTTGAACTGATTTTTATTTTCCCAGATCTCCATGGGTGAGAGACGACCCTGGATTGGAGAGGTTTGTTTTTAAATGGAGGAACTCTGGTTAAAATCTCAGTATTACTTAAAAAAAATGGGATTTGGGGAGTCTAAGGACCCCTTTACACAGATGGAGATCATTGGGTGACCATTAAGACATCAAAAATTGACCTGATCTCTCAATGATCTTTCAATGAGAGCCAATGAGAGATCAGTGAGGGATTGCTGAGCATTTGATGAATGACCCGTAGAGTTTTTTTTTTTTTTAAAAACATCATTCATTGGAAGATCAATGAGATCATCAAGCACTCCTGCAGAGATCACTTCCTGCTGATGATCACTGAAAGATTGTTTTGGAATGAGTCAAAACTTTGAGGACCATAGAGATCATTGAAGATCACTGGGAGATCATTGAAAGATGGTTTGGAGATCTGGCCATTTTGACATGACTCAGTGATCTCTAAATGATCTCCACCCCCGTGTAAAGGGGGTACAACAGAGCAATAAGCAGTTGATATTTAAGTGAGTCTTTTCTCCGTCACAGATCACCAGCATTAATTTGATGGAGCGAACTTTAATAATAGCATGCTAATTCTAGGCTAGCAGAAAATAAGTCGCAGTGATACAGAGCTGCTTTAGCATCGGAGACAGCTGGTTCAGTTTCACATCATGGATTTAAAAATTTTGAACTCAATGTCACTGGGTGAACATGAAGCTAAAGTCTGCTCTCCTTCTGATTTCAGGAAGCAGAGGCTTTTAAAATAAAAGTTTAATTGTCACAATAAAAGCCAGGAGATTATCAGCAGTAAATGTGATTGTCAACAAAAGCTCCTGTGATTCTGTATACCTTTCCTCACATAGCCCCCCCCCCATCCCCACCCCCACCCCCGCAATAGATCCATCTGTTGCTTCCATCCTACCTGGATGTCTGTGTCTGTGGCCCCTTTGGTCCACAGAAGCGTTTCCTCTCCGGGAACTCGACGCCACACCACAGAGTGCAGAAACTCCTAACAGCACCAGAAAGACCCTCAGCAGCCCTAGGCCCTGCCTCTTCATCGTGGGCGTCGCCATCTTGACCAAGCTTGAGCAACCACGCTCTAGACTCCGCCCCCCCCACTCTCTGGGTACTCTCAGCGGCGTGCCGCTCCCTCTGAGGTGGTATGTTGTTTTGCCTGAGGAAACGTTGTTGATGAATCTTCTAGCTCATTAGCCGAAACGGGGGCTGTTGCTGCAGAAACTCATCACCGACTTCCCTCCTTTCTTTTGTTTCCTGCCTTCTTTCCTCTCTCGGCGTGGAAATGCTCTGGGTTCCTTTGGTCAAAGAGTCTAGAAAAGAAGAAAAAAGTGGGAAAAATGTTAATAAGGCACATCAACTCCACAGTTACAGTTTGTTATTCAACAGTTAGTTCTGACCGAGCAATCTGATTGGACAATAGGGATTCCAGGAGTTTATATATTCCCCGACAATCGCACATAGATGTTTCACCGAATTTGTATCACTCCGCTTCAGCTGCGTTTTGATAATCTTTAAATTAATTAAAGTTAATATCAGTTGCTTCTTATATGTTTGAAATATAATATTGTGTTGGATACCTTAATTTCCACAGTGAGGCACTGTTTGAAAAGAGACTAGAGACAGTCCTGCTCCAGCCCTCTCTTACCTGGAAGTCCTGCCATTTTAAACATCTGACAACACATTTTATCTCTGTTTAAATAAAACAGACAAGCTAGAGCTGTATTTAGTGACTCAGTTAAAAAAAGCAACACTTTTGGGGTGATGGACTCTTTATTTCATCCAAAAATGCAGAGAAAAAGTGAGGGAAGTGTGCCAAAGTCAAATCACTAGCATGCTAACTAGCCACCAGCATGATCTCATGGTGACCACAAACTGACTCAGCAGGTGACCTGTATGCATCATAAATATTGACAATATTTAATTTGTTTCATGTGTGTGTGAAATGACAATAGTCCTATTCTTTTCTATATTATGCTCACTGAGGTGCTTAGCAACAGTTACTGATTACATTTAGAAGGGATTTTTTTTTTCAGCTGTGCAAAATAACTGGTTAAACAAACAAATCATATTTAGTCCAATATTGTGGTCATTAAATAAACTGTGCTTGTGGAACTGTTGCATAAAAGCAGTATTACACTTGAAGTTGTGCGGTATCATGAATGTAGTAACTGCGGTGATTCGTCGTAGGCCCAAAGTGAAGTGGAGGACCAAAGACATCAGCGCAGTTACTATATTCATGATACTGCACTTCCTCTCGTGTAATATTGCTTAAATAAAAGATTCTGAATTCTAAACACACACATTTAGATCTGCTTAAAGGTTGTCCTGTTAATTGGAATATTGCACTAATTACACAGCACTGTCTGTAAACCCATTAGCTTTAATTCAATTAGACACAGATGGATTCATGGAGAAAAGGGACAGGCTTATGGAACACCGGGCAACTGTGTTGCTCTATTTACAGCTCTCTGATATGGACGGAAGGCCAAAAAAAAAAAGGAAAAAAAGAAAAAAGCAATTTAAAGTGTATATTAATCAGACTCAGCAGACTGGCGACTGCACAGGTGATGATTCAGGCATCTTTCCCTCTGTGGCAAATGAATCAGTGGAAATGAGACAAAATGTGATCTGTACATAACCCGACTTGTCCGTCAGCGGTGCTGAGCTGCGGAGCATAAAACTGCTTGCTCATTACAAGAGAAAAAAAAAAAAAAGCTCGATGAATGCCAGTGAAGTGCTTTGAGTGCTGTTTTAATGGAAAGCCCTGTCAAATGAGCATGTTGTAACACAGATTTAATGACAGCAATAAAAATATTAAGGATCAAAGAAATGGAGGAGAGAAGGCCCAGGGTCTACTGTTCCGGTGCATTTCTGAGTATCCAGTTTACAGCAGTTATAAGCAAGGAAATTATTTTATATCGAAAGTTGTGAATCTCTGCATTCCCAGAGGTTTCTAGTTCTTCCTTATTTTCATGCCCGCCATGTCCCAGCTGTATCATTCAGCTGTATCGTTGGCTGTATTTCCACTTTTAACCCCTTAGCATTCCAGCCAATTTCCCCAAATTCACCATACGCAAAGTAAATCAAATTCTTTCTTCACTGTGTAGCAGGAGAAAATTTGAAATGTCCCGCCGGCGGAACATTTTAAGAAGTTAAGTACTGGAACCATTTAACTGCAACTACCAGCAACAGCAACTGTCACATTCCCATGGAGATGAAGAGCTGTTTGATAATGTAATTGTGTAAGGACAGTGGCACACCAGAATGATGTGATTAGCTACCATTTCTCTTAGAAAGAACTAAGCATCACCTGATGACATCTCTCCCAGGACAAAGACTGCCCCCTCCCAATAAAGTTAATCAGATAAGCATCCTTTTAACAGGATTTTTTTTTTTTCCCAAAGCTGTCAATAACAACTTTGATGGATTCCAGATAAATTCCAATCTCCCACATGGGCAACACACTTCCACAACATAGATCCACATTGTCATCTAATGGATAAAAGTGGAACTTTCACTGTGATGGCTGAACTAGTCACTGCATTGTTTCTAACTAACCTGTTCCACAATTTGCATGATGGTAAGAAAACGCTATTGCACATGTGTTTATGTTGGGTTTATGTTATTGTGGACTTGATGTCAGCTTAGTCCAGATTTCTTCCATTTTTCCTTCACATTTCAAGAACAAAAACCTTGTTCTTGGAAATAAATGTGAGCAGTGTTGTAGTCGAGACCAGAACGAGACCAGAGTGTAGAAAAATCTTAAGACTTTAAGGGGTTGAGATCAAGTTAAAGTCAAGACCAAGCCAGGCAGAGACCAGGTACTGTAAGGACAGTAGGTGTTGGTCTTGACTTTGTTTTAACCTCTTATCTTTGTCTTGGTCTTGTCTAGTTTTCCCTCGTCTTGGTCTTCAGTGATTCTGGTCTTAAAACACTAGTGTTGAGAGTTGTGACTGAGATGGTTACGATCCAGAACATATCAACATCACAAGAAATGGTTTGGCACTTTCCAAGGGACCTTTTGCTTTTGAGAGGGAACTAAAATGATTCCTGTCAAAAGACTATTTGGGACCAAATTCAAATTTAAGCTTGGTTGGTGAAAATGATGTGCTTGAGTATAATCCAGCACTGAATATCCAAGGGCAAGAAGCTAGCACACAGAACTTCAAGACAAAGCCAACTACTCTCAAATTCAGGACTTTATTGTGTCCATTTCAACGAAACATTAACATTTCCACCTTATTGCTTTCATCTGGGAATCACCTGTTGCCTTCCACTGTGTTTCAAGTGTTGACGAAAGGCACTGGGCCTAAACATTAGCGTGTTTTGTTGATGTGGTCAGAATAAACTGGTGAAGATGAGAGCAATTTCACGTGTGCTACCTTCCTACCTGTGGTTATTCAACTCTCAAACTTGACCTCATCAAAGAAAGATGCTACCGCTTGATAGTTCCTAAACAAAACATCCAAACACACCCAGAGGCTGCCTCTAAAGTTAAAGAAGACTACAACAGGTGACGACAGTTATCCTTGTTTTGCTCTTTACACTGAGTAAACTTGCAGTAGAACCTTGTGGAGATCCTAACAGCAGCAACACACAAGAACTGGTTCATCTGAACAGAAGTGATCAAATCAATGGTGTGCTCACTTATAACACCGTTTAACAGAGTTGTCAACTTTCTTTACTTTATGTAAGCAGAATAAGGAATTCACTGTCCTTTTACTTATGGAGGAAAAAAAAGCCAAGATTGTCTTCTTGAATTGTCGGGAAAATGCAAACGGCAGAAACTTTAAGGCATCTCATTTTAAGAAAGGATGAATTCCGCTGCTTTTCTATCAGATTCAAAGACTGCCTTGTGGAATGTTTGATGAAGCTTTGAAGATAAAGCTCTGAACAAAAAGTCAGACAGTTGTACTAGCATTTACATCTCAGTCACAGTAATGCCACCAGTGGTTCCTGCACCCCCCCCCCCCCCCCCACACACACACACTGAATCACCAGCCTCTAGTCTAGTTCTGAAGTCTAAAATCCCATTGACGTTGTCTTCACAAATGTGTCTCTGTGTATGCGTTTAATAATTGGTAGATTAGAAAACTCCCTCAGGGCTCATTGGTTCTTGTTGACCACATGACTAGCCAACCAGGAAGTGCTGACAGCTAATCTCGTACCGCCTCATTGTCTGACTAATTATCTCCAAGCCTTCTGATTGATGGGCGTAATTGTGAATGAATTTGTACTGTATGAGTGAGCGTGTGCGTTTCATCGAAAAGTCTTTAAGCTGTTTCTGTGCTGCTGCAACAACAACAACAAAAACAACAGAGTTATAAGAATAAACTGGGCAGACATCTAGCCAATGTCTCACCAAGGTGTAAACAATCTCCCCAAACTTTGTGAGTTGGGCTGACATTGGTACAACGTATGTGTGCTGACGGGGAAGAAACATCTTATGGTGGGTAAAAGCCAAAAGCTCGCCCAAGACCTTCAAAACCTGATTGTTTCAAAATGAATTGATGGATCTGGTTACAGGCGTATATCAAAGCTTCTGAATTCTTCCAGTAAGCACCACTGGGGCCGTTACCCACAAGTGAAAGGAACATCACTCTACCACCCAGCCGGCATGCCCATGTGGGCCCCACCAACGGTCAAATCTGGGCTGTCTTATGGGTCAAGTGGGTTTGTACGTGGGTTCCATGTTGGCGCCATCTGTGTTTGCCCACATGGACTTCATCTGTTTACCTATTTTCAACTTATTTTCTTATAAATTTGCTATTTGCTTGTAAATTTGTGACTTTCCCCCCCCTTAATTTGATACATTTTTTCCTGAAATTTGAAACTTTCTCATATATTTGTAATCTTTTTCTTGAAAAGTTGCAACTTTTTTCTCATACAATTGTTAGTTTTTCTTATAAAACTGAATTTTTTCTTGCAAATTTGCATATTTTTTTCTTGTAATTTTGGAACTTTCTCATAAACTTGCCACTTTTTTAATGTAATCTTGCAACTTTTTCTCATAAATTTATAACTTTTTTCTTGTAAATTTGCAATTTCCTTTTAAATTTGTGACCTTTTCCCATAAACTTGTGACATTTTTCTTGTAAATTTCGAACTTTCTCAAAAAATTCAACCTTTTATCTTGTAACCTTGCAGCTTTTCCTCACAAATTATGGACTTGTTTCTCATTAATTTTCAATTTATTTACTCATAAATTTATTTTCTCTTTGCTACTTTTTTGTTAATTTGCAACTTTTTCTAATTTTTTTCCTCATAAATATGTAACTTTTTCTTTTGTAAATTTGTTAAATTTTACTTGTAAGACTATAACTATTTTCAAGCAATTTTAGAAATTATTTCTTGTAAATTTGCAACTTTTTTCTCCTAAATTTTCACTTTTTTCATCATAAAATTTTTAATTTTTCTTTCCCATATTTATGAGAAAAAAAATAAAATTTCTGAGAAGAAAGTTGGAAATTTACAAGAAAAAAAATGGTAAAATTACTTGAAAAGAGATACAAACTTACAAGATTTTTTTTTTCAAATTTACAAGAAAAAAGTCACAAATTTATGAGGAAAAAGTTGCAAGTTTAGATTTAAAAAAGCTGGAAATTTATAAGAAAGTTTCAATTTTTCAAGAAAATATGTTAAACTTATGGGGAAAAAAGCCACAAATTTTATAAGAAAACAGTAAATCTAAGAAAATAAGTTGAAAATAGGTAATGTCCATGTGGGCACAGTAAGATGGGACCAACATGGGACCCATAAGACAGCCCGATTTAACCTTTGGTGGGACCCACATGGACATGCTGGCTGGGCCTTCACAATTTTTTTTTTTGTTTTGTTTTTGGAAAAATATTGATCTTTCATAATTTTATTGCAGTTCAAAGTTCAAAACACAAATCTTGTAATTAACAATCCCAACGTAACCTTTTTTAAGGGTTAAAAATAACTCACGGCGTATTGCACCCAAAACTGAACAGAGGTTTCTTTGAAAGTGGCCTCACAATAAGTTTGCAAATAAATAAATAAACATCTATTTTTGGAAGCTGACACTTGCATATGAAACAATTTCCAAAGCTGAGCGCAGCACGGGCTCGAACTTCAAAAGAGTCCGAGAAAACAGCAACAACAACAGCCAAAGACAATTATGAAGCCGGTGTTCACTTGTTGTGCACGGCGCTGACACCTGCTACACACAATCTATTAACGGCCTCTCAAACTGTCACTGATGTGTCAAATTAAGTGTCGGCTTTATTTAACAAGCAAAAATGTGGCGGGTCCAAAATAAATTGGTTTCACCAGCATCCTGATTTCCTGGCAGACAGGTTCTCTGATATTTTGCCTGAAAAATCTGTCAGAAGCGCGTCGAGTCAAACAAATGAAAGCTAACAATAATAGCAGCGTACGGAGTGACGGCTTGGGAACAATCAGCATCACCGCCGACACGATGGCGTGTGACTGGCTCGGTGACACAGAGCTCATTCCCCATCCCTCACCGTTATCCATTATTTTTGTCTTTTGAACACAATATACCTGCGTTCTGGCACACACCACATGAGGTTTGATGCATTTATTTTTTAAACAGTGTGTCTGTTGATAGTGGACACTAAACGCCCCAGAATCACTTTAACCCGCCACCGGTGTTATGCTGAGAATTGCTTGCTTACCGAGAACTGCATCCCATCCGCCAAAACTATAAAAGATAACACTACAGCCAGGCTTGTAACCATATGTGTATTTTTAGAAATAAAAATTGTTATTACCTCTTGTAAACGATCTTTAAATTATGTTTATTCGCCAGATGTTTTAGTGTTTCAAAGAGGATTAGAAATCATAGTGATCCAACTGCACATTTTATTATCTTGAAAGTCGAGCTTTTGCATGTATGCATTGTTGGTAAAAAGGGTAATCACTTTTTCACAGTATTTTCAGAGTATATAGTTGTATTGACTTGACTTACACTAAACACCTGCTTGCGCCAATGGGATGCAATTCTCGGCAGGCGAGCAATTCTCGGCATAACACCGGCAAGCCAGAAGACATGATGCTGACTGGAAAATGTTGTTTTTGTTCACAGCCTTGATTGGCTGTGATTGCAGCTCTTCGGCGTAAATAGCAGCGAACAGATGAAAAAAGCCCAGCGCAGCTCAGATGTGCTGCAGAGAGACAAACACCAGCTGATGAAAAAAGCAGCGAGAATATGGAGCAGGACTTATGGATTTATGCTTCCATCATGCAGTAGTCATACATGACAAACACAATCAGTTCTGGCCCCACATGTGTTTGCCCACAAGGACTTTACCTCTTTACCTATTTTCAACTTATTTTCTCATGAATTTGCTATTTTCTTATAAATTTGTGACTTTTTCCCCCCTAATTTGCTACATTTTTCTTTAAAATTTGAAACTTTCTCATAAATCTGCAACTTTTGTTTACTGTAAACTTGCACCTTTTTCTCATATGTGATTTTTTTCTTGCAAATTTGCCAACTTTTTCTTGTAATTTTGGAACTTTCACATAACTTTGCCATGTTTTGATTGTAATCGTGCAACTTTTTCCTCATAAATTTGTTAATTTTGTCCTTTTAAATTTGCAATTTTCTTGAAAATTTGTGATTTTTTTCCCATAAACTTGCAATATTTTTCTTGTAAAGTTGGAACTTTCTCAAAAATTTTAAACTTTTTTTTACTGTAAACTTACAGCTTTTTGTCATAAATTTTTGACTTTTTTTCCTCATAAATTTTCAGTTTATTTGCTCATACATTTGCTATTTTATTTTTGTTAATTTGCAAATTTTTTGAATTTTTTCCTTTTAAATTTGTGACTTTTTCTTGTTAATTTGCTATTTTTTTCTTGTACGTTTGTGACCAAGTAATTTTACATTTTTTTTTCTTGTAAATTTGCAACTTTTTCTCCTAAATTTTTTACTTTTTTCTCCAAAATTTGCATCTTTTTTCTTGTAAATTTGTGATTTTTTTCTCATGAATTTGCTACATTTTTTTTTGCAAATTTGTCACTTTTTTCCTTATAAATTCTCACATTTTTTTCACATAAATTTGTGACTTTTTGCATAATTTTGCATAAATGTTACTGAAACCTGCTCACCCATTTTAAACCCCTTGTGGCCCAGATGGGTTTAAAGCGGGTAAACAGATTACCTTTATGACTGTTGTTGTTCCCAGGTCTTGTATATAGGTGACACACAGGTCACTGCTGCTTAGTTAGTGATGCTAGTGTGTGGCTCTAGTTCATTAGAAGTAGGGGTGGGCAATATGGCCTACAGTGCATCTGGAAAGTATTCACAACACTTCACTTTTTCTATATTTTGTTATGTTACAACCTTATTCCAAAGGGGACTAAATTCATTTTTTCCCTCAAAATTCTATACACAAAACCCCATAATGACAATGTGAAAAAAGTGTTTTTGAAATTTTTGAAAATTTATTAAAAATTAAAAAAAAAAAAAAACCTAAATCACATGTACATAGGTATTCACAGCCTTTGCTCAATACTTTGATGCACCTTTGGCAGTAATTCCAGCCTCATGTCTTTTGGAATGTGATGCCACAAGCTTGGCACACCTACCTTTGGGCAGTTTCACCCATTCCTCTTTGCAGCACCTCTCAAGCTCCATCAGGATGGATGGGAAGCATTGGTGTACAGCCATTTTCAGATCTGTCCAGAGATGTTCAATTGGATTCAAGTCTGGCCTCTGGCTGGGCCACTCAAGAACATTCATAGAGTTGTCCTGAAGCCACTCCTTTGATATCTTGGCTGTGTGATTAGGATCGTTGTTCTGCTGAAAGATGAACCATTACCCCAGTCTGAGGTCAAGAGCGCTCTGGAGCAGGTTTTCATCCAGGATGTCTCTGTACATTGCTGCATTGATCTTTCCCTCTATCTTTACTAGTCTCTCAGTTCCTGCCGCTGAAAAACATCCCCACAGCATGATGCTGCTATTAATATTGGCGTGGTTATGAACAGTGCCTGGTTTCCTCCAAACATGACGCCTGGAATTCATCAGAATCAGAATCAGAATCAGAATCAGCTTTATTGGCCAAGTATGCACAACACATACAAGGAATTTGACTTTGGCTAAAAACTTGCTCTCGTTGTTCAGGTGAAGGATTTAAATAAGGATTCAATGACAACCAGAGTATGTACAGTAAATTACAGTCTGTCCACGTTTCTATAAAAGGATGCAAATATATACAGGAATATATGCAGTTATTTACTCGGACTAACCACACTTTGCAGAAATATATGAAAAAATATACAATCACACAGTATTTCAATGTGGACTCAGATTCAGTGATATAATGTGAATGAAGTAAAAAGCAATGTGAGAGTTATGTGCAATGTAATAATGGATGAAAAGTCATGAGTACAGCAACAGGTAGGACTAGGTGAATGTTAGGAGTTCATCAGAGTGATGGCTTGAGGAAAGAAACTGTTCCTGTGACGGGTGGTTTTGACCTTCAGTGATCTGTAATGACGACCAGAAGATAGAAGTTCAAACAGTTTGTGGCCGGGGTGTGATGGGTCAGCACAGATGTTTCCCACCCGTTTCCTGGTTATGGACCGATATAAGTTCTCAATGGAGGGTAGGTCAGTACCAATGATCCTCTCCGCAGACTTAATGATCCGCTGCAGTCTGGTCTTGTCCTGTTTAGTGGCAGATCCAAACCAGACAGTGATGGAAAAGCAGAGGACAGATTGGATGATGGCGGTGTAGAAGACAACCAGCAGCTCCTGAGGCAAATCAAACTTCTTGAGCTGACGCAGAAAAAACAACCTCTGCTGGGCCTTTTTCCGGACAGTGTCAATATGGGAGGACCACTTCAGGTTCCGGGAGATTGTGGTACCCAGAAACTTGAAGGAGTCCACAGTGGACACTGTGCTGTTGAGGATGGTGAGTGGGGGGAATGAAGGGGGGTGTCGCCTGAAATCCACAGTCATCTCCACCGTTTTGGCTGGGTTAAGTTCAAGATGGTTCTGGCTGCACCAGAGGATCAGCTGCTCCACCTCCCGCCTGTATGCAGACTCATCATCATCCCGGATCAAACCGATGACTGTGGTGTCGTCCGCAAACTTCAGGAGCTTCACCGAAGGGTCCTCTGAGGTGCAGTCGTTGGAGTAGAGGGAGAAGAGCAGTGGGGAAAGGACACATCCTTGGGGGGCGCCAGTACTAATTTTTCGGGAGCTGGATGTAAATCTCCCTAGCTTCACCTGTTGCCACCTGTCAGTCAGAAAGCTGGAGATCCACTGGCAGGTGGAGGGGGGCACCTTGAGCTGGAGGAGTTTCTGATGAAGAATGCCTGGGATGATGGTGTTGAACGCTGAGCTGAAGTCGACAAACAGGATCTTGGCGTACGTCCCTGGGGAGTCGAGGTGTTGCAGGATGTAATGTAGTCCCATATTCACTGCATCATCCACTGACCTGTTTGACCGGTAGGCAAACTGCAGTGGGTCCATCAGGGGGCCTGTGATGACCTTCAGGTGGTTCAGCACCAATCTCTCCAAGGATTTCATGACCACAGAGGTCAGGGCAACAGGTCTGTAGTCGTTTAATCCTGTAATAGAGGGTTTCTTGGGAACTGGAATGATGATGGAGCGTTTGAAGCAGGAAGGCACTTCACGCAGCTCCAGTGATCTGTTAAAGATCCGGGTGAAGATGGGGGCCAACTCGTTGGAGCAGACTCTCAGGCAGGACGGAGACACACCATCAGGTCCTGCAGCCTTCTTGATCTTTTGTCTCTGAAAGACCCGGCGCACCTCCTCTTCACAGATCATTAGTGCTGGTGGGAGGTCAGAGTGGAGGAGGGATGGAGTTCCTGGGGCTGCAGATAATCCTTTTGTGTGGGTGGGAGGTGAGAACTGTAGGTTCTTTTCAAACCTGCAGTAAAAGCTGTTTAGGTCATTAGCCAGCTGGAGGTTTTCCGCAGGGTGGGGGGATGGTCTCCTGTAGTTGGTGATATTCCGTAGGCCTCTCCAGACAGAAGCAGAGTTGTTAGCTGAGAAGTTTTTTTGTAACTTCACACTGTAGCTCCTCTTAGCAAGCCTGGTCTCCTTCGTCAGCATGTTTCTGGCCCGCTTGTACAGAGTCCAGTCACCAGTCCTGTAGGCCTCCTCCTTGGTCTGACGTAGCTGCTTCAGTTTAGGAATGAACCAGGGTTTATTGTTGTTGTATATGCAGAAGGTCTTGGTCTGCACACACATGTCCTCGCAGAAACAGGTGTATGATGTCACAGTGTCAGTGAGTTCATTTAAGTTAATGGCTGCAGCTTCAAAAACACTCCAATCTGTGCAGTCAAAGCAGGCTTGTAACTTCAGCTTTGATTCCTCAGTCCATTTCTTCACAGTCCTTACAACAGGCTTGGAAGTTTTTAGTTTCTGTCTGTATGTTGGAATAAGATGGAGCAGGCAGTGGTCAGAAAAACCCATGCCAAAGAGTTCAATCTTTGTCTCATCAGACCAGAGGATTTTGTTTCTCTCATGGTCTGAGAGTCCTTCAGGTGCCTTTTGGCAAACTCTAGGTGGGCTGTTATGTGCCTTTTACTGATAATCAGTTTGGTTTCAAGTCAGCTCTTTCAACTGACAAGGCTGTTTACCTACTCCATGAATTTGTTGACTACTTCAGAAGCCAATCCACTAGTGTCTATGCTACGTTCCTAGACGCTAGCAAAGCTTTTGACAGGATTAACCATTGGTGTTTGTTTAGAAAACTGATCGAACGAGGTATTCCTATTTACATTGTTAGCATCCTGTTATACCCGCTAGCACCGCTAGCACCGCTGCACGGTGGCGCAGTGGTTAGCACTGCGGCAGCACAGTTTACCCTTGGCCGGGGAATTGTGGGGATCGTGGGATCGTGGGTTCGATCCCAGCCCCCGACCAACAGTGATCTGTGTGGAGTTTGCATGTTCTCCCCGTGTTGCGTGGGTTTACTCCGGGATTTCTCCGGTTTCCTCCCACATGCCAAAAACATGCATGTTAGGTTAATTGGCTGTTCTAAATTGTCCCTAGATATCTGTTTCCTATAGGCCCTTAGAATAGAGGGTTAGTATTAATGAAAGCGCTTTGAGTGGTCTTTGTGACTAGAAAAGCGCTATATAAGTGCAGGTTAGTTAGTTAGTTAGTTATACTGGTACAGAAGGCAGTCTATGGTTGTTAGGTGGGGCAATGTTACCTCATCCAAATTTCATGTGACCAATGGTGTTAAACAAGGTGGTATACTGTCACCCTTGTTGTTTAATGTTTATGTTGATGATCTCAGTGTACTGTTGAACAATACTAATGTGGGCAGCTCCATTAACGGTGCACTGTTAAATCACATTTTCTATGCTGATGATCTCTGTTTGTTAAGTTTGTCTACTGCAGCGATGCAACATCTCCTTTCGGTATGTGAAAAATTTGGTGAAAAAAATGACATCTTGTTCAACTGTACTAAATCTATGTGTATGGCTTTCAAACTGAAGGGTGTCAATACTTCGAATCCTGTTATGCCACTTTGTGGTAATAGCTTGAACTTTGTTGAAAAAGTCAAATACCTAGGTGCGTGGATTGAATCTGATAAGACCAATGTTGACTGTAACAGGCAACTCAGGAAACTCTATGCTCAAACAAATTTACTGTTGCGAAATTTCAATAGATGTTCTCCTGATGTTAAATGTATGCTGTTCAAGACCTTCTGTACCTCAATGTACTGCTCGTCTTTATGGTTTAATAGCAATGTTGCTGTTAGGAACAAAATCCGCATTGCATATAATAACTCCCTAAGAAGGTTGTTAGATATACCACGAAGGTCGAGTGCAAGCAAGATGTTTGTGTCCTTGAACATTCCGTCTTTTGGCGAGTTGATACGAAAGAATGATTACAGTTTTATGAGAAGGTTGCTGGCATGTAACAATCATCTTATATCAGCAATTGTCAACTCGTCACTCACACTTCACTCCAGCATTTGGAAGTGGTGGCGTTCTATTTTATACTGAGTCCAATATTGTATGTTATTGTTGTTACAAGAGCGCCGAGTGTCTGCTGATCTGTATATACTTTTATTTATTTATTTATTTTCTACTCGTTTTAGTTCTGCATTTAATATGAACCCTGAGTTTGAAATAAACGTTTGAATTTGAATTTTCTAAGGAGTGGCTTCTGTCTGGCCACTCTACCATACAGGCCTGATTGGTGGATTGCTGCAGAGATGGTTGTCCTTCTGGAAGGTTCTCCTCTCTCCACAGAGGAACACTGGAGCTCGGACAGAGTGACCATCGGGTTCTTGGTCACCTCCCTGACTGAGGCCCTTCTCCCCCGATTGCTCAGTTTAGACGGCCGGCCAGCTCTAGAAAGAGTCCTGGTGGTTCTGAACTTCTTCCATTTATGGATGATAGAGACCGCTGTGCTCATTGGAACCTTCAAAGCAGCAGAAATGTTTCTGTACCCTTTCCCAGATTTGTGCCTCAAGACAATCCTGTCTCAGAGGTCTACAGACAATTCCTTTAACTTCATGCTTGGTTTGTGCTCTGACATGCACTGTCAACTGTGGGACCTTATATAGATAGGTGTGTGCCTTTCCAAATCATGTCCAATCAACTGAATTTATCACAGGTGGACTCCAGTTAAGCTGTAGAAGCATCTCAAGGAGGATGAGTGGAAACAGGATGTACCTGAGCTCAATCTTGAGCTTCATGGCAGAGGCTGTGAATACTTATGTACATGTGATTTCTTAGTTTTTTATTTTTAACAAATTTGCAAAAACCTCAAAAAAAAAAATTTTTTCACATTGTCATTATGGGGTATTGTGTGTAGAATTTTGAGGAAATAAATTAATTTAATCCCTTTTGGAAAAGGCTGTAACATAACAAAATGTGGAAAAAGTGAAGTGCTGTGAAGACTTTCCGGATGCACTGTAAAAACAATATCACAATATTTTTGCAAATTTTCACAATAACAACATTGTTCATGGTATCACTTTTTTTCAATTTATAAAGAACAATTTCACAGGCCAGCGTTATTTACCTTCAACATATTTAGTAAAAAATATATATATATACGTATATACTGTATATGTTTCTTGAGCTGCTGCTGCTGCTGCTGCTGTGTAAAAACCGCTGCTCTCTGCATAGATCATAAACTCAGAAAAAGTCAGTTGTGGTGTAAACAGAAAACAGTTGTGGTAAACAGAGAACAGTGCTCACACACAGACAGTGATAACGACTCCCCGGGGCAAACATGCCTTCTGGGCAGACCACTCCCCCCCCAACCTCGTCTGAAGCCGTGACTTCAGAGTCACATTACAACAGCGGTATTGCATATTTATGCGTGAATGCATATGCTGCACTGCTCCCACGGGGTTTGTTTAGAGACGCGGTGGACGCATGAGTCAAGTGTTTGTGATTCACTGGCTAACATTAAAGGGAAGCTCAGCAAACATGGTTAGCCTGTATGTATGCGTCTGCAGCGTGTGTAGCACACCGAAGTTAAAATAAATGGGTGAGACATGCCTCGGGCCCGCATGTCCACCACCGCACCACATATGTGGATCTGACTATAAATAAACACAGCTGTCTGCAGAGCTGACTCTTCCTGTCTGTATGTGATGGTAAATGTCTAGGATTGAATCTAAAATGTAATTATCTTTTGCTTGGCGTACTTATTTAATGTTCAACTTCATTTTTTTTTAAACTTTAAACAAAAGGGCATTGAAACTTGAGGCACACAGTGATCAGACAGTCATTCAAAGTGTTGACAGGCAATTTCACACTTTTTTCTGCAAATTGTCTGAAACAAACTTTTTTCCTATTGAATGTGCAGCACTTCTTAAATATGTGGTTATAAGTGAGACGACCGTTTTAAGAGTTTTTAATGATCTTCTTTTAATTGCTGGTTCTGGCAGTTCTTCTGTTTTAGTGCTTTTAGACCTGTCTGTTGCCTTCGATACTGTGGATCACCAGATTCTTCTGTGTCGACTTGAACATGTCATTGGTATCAAAGGCACTACATTGGTTTGGTTTAAAATCTTATTTGACAACAGGAGTTTTTATTTGTGGCAATCCTCAGGGGTCTGTTTTGGGTCCAGTCCTGTTCTCCTTGTATATGCTGCCTTTAGCGTCCATCTAAAGGAAATACAACATCCCATTCCATGACTTTGCTGACGATATTCAAGTCTATATGCCCCTCACAGAAAACAGCACTAATCCATTACAGCCTCTGCTAAACTGTCTAAGTGACATAAAGACTTGGCTGAAGCTATATTTCCTCAACCTCAATGAAAATAAAACTGAGGTTATCTGTCTTGGAAAACTGACCAAATTGGCAGTCCTACTGGCATGGAAATTTGGCTCCATATTGTAACAGTGCTGTCAGAAATTTGGGTGTCATTGTTGACAACTCCTTTAAGGTGGACAAACAGATTTTTATCAGCTTCCAGTGATTGCCAAAGTGAAGTCTTATCTCCTCTCTAGAAATCTTCAAAAAGTGATTCATACTTTTTATTATGTCATGGCTGGACTACTGTAATTCACTGTATTTTGGAGTAGAACAGTCCTCTGTGCCCCATTTGCAGCTAGTTCAGAATGTAGCGGCTGAGCTTTTAACTGGTATAAAAAAGCATGACCATATCACTCCTGTTTTATCATCCCTTTAGTGGCATCCTGTCCATTTTAGGATTGATTTTTAGATTTTACTGTTTACTTTTTTTTTAATTTAAGTTTTTGTAAAGGGTATACATGTCATTACAGCATTGCATTGTTTACATTTTCATCACATATTCCCCTTTTTTTTGATATTGGAAAAAAAATTATTACAACACCCTTTTTTTAAGTGAAAGAAAAGAAAAATTAAAGAAAAAAACAAAAAAAAACAACAACAAAAGAGCAGAAAATTAAAAGAGCATCTGAGTAGCGTTGGAACAAAGAGAGGTGCCATTATTGAAATGGTGTTTGTGCAAGACTAGATCTGATGGAAGACACATATGTGTTCCAGGGTTGCCGAAAGTTCAAGAGCCCATCCATGTCCTTTCTCAGTGCAAATGTCAACTTTTCCATCAAATAAATGTCCTGAATCACGTTAATCCAATCTTCAGGTGCAGGACAGTCTTTCGACATCCATTTTTTTGTTAGAGCTTTTTTACTTGCCAATATTAAAACAGTGAATAAGTATTTTTCTCCTCGTCTTTCCAGTGATTCCGGTAGTAAACCCAAATACAAAGTTACAAAAGAAAAGGGAACTGTTACTTTGAATATTTTCCCCAATATTGTCTGTACATTGGTCCAATATTGGTGGATAACTGGGCATGACCAAAACACATGAAAATGATTTGCAGTCTTTTCACCACACAAGCGCCAACAATTCAACCCTTTACGAGTAAATTTATTTTGTGCAGGTGTTCTGAAAAATCTTACCAAATTTTTCCATCCAAATTCTCTCCACAGCAGGGATGAAGTACTTTTCCATTGTTGTTTATTTAGATTTTCCCATATTTCCAGTTGTAAAGTGAAATTCCCCTCTTTTTCCCATCTCTCTTTTATATATGATGTGTTGTCTCCTTTTAAATCTTGAAGACCTTGGTATATTTTAGAAATGTATCTGATCCCTGGGATCCCCTTATATGCCACTAAGAAAACCTTCAGAACACCTGACTGGGCCCTTTCCAAATCCTCCTTTTTAAGTATTTTGTTTATGTGGTGTCTAAGCTGGAAGAACCTGTAAAGGTCTTGATTTACTACACCTTGTTTTTTCAAATCTTCAAAACTTCTTAAAGTTTGCCCCTTAAAAAAATCATAATATTTATCAGTCCGTTCTCTTTCCACTTTTTAAATCTAGTGTCTGTTTTATTAGGAGTAAAATCCTGATCATAGGAAATCCATTGCAATAATCAATAGGGTTCTTTAGTTTGATTCTCTCTGACTATCTTAAACCAAATTTTTAGCGGGGTCTCTATCCACGGGTTAGTGTTATTCAAAAGTTTAGGTAAGGCATTATTCCCTATTATCGCCTGTAGGGGAATGTCACTTGTTATTTGGCATTCTATCTCCTTCCATTGTGCAGTGTAGACTGGGTTACATATCTCTACTAAAGTTTTAATTTGCGCGGCTTTAAAATAGTCCCTGATATTTGGCAGCGCGAGCCCACCTTTGTCTTTGTTTAGCTGTAGGGTTCTATATCTGATTCTTGGTCTCTTGCCCTGCCATATGAATCCTGAGATCCTTCTAACCAGTTCTTGCCATGTTTTTTTGAGAGGTTCTACCGGTATTGTTTGGAAAAGGTATAGAAGACGTGGAAGTATATTCATTTTGACTGCTTCAGTTCTTTGTGCAGTACCCGAGAATGGTATCATATTGCATCTTGCTAGATCAGATTTTATTTTTGTCATCAGTGGATCATAGTTTAGTGTTATAATTTTGTTGAGTTGTTTCGGGATATTGACCCCCAGATATTTCATAGATTCCATCTCCCAGTTAGTTTTGAATTTGCGTAGTAAATATTGATTTGGGTGATAGTTGAATGTTAAAATTTGGGTTTTATGCATGTTTAATTCGTACCCCGATAACTCTCCATACTCTGAAAAAAACTGAGATTAGTTCTGGAAAAGAGGTGTCCGGCTGCCCCAGGTATATTAAAATGTCATCAGCAAAGAGTTCTATTTTATGTTCCTTCTGACCAAGTGTAATACCTTGAATTTTTTGATTCTGTCTTATCCATTGGCTCAGAGGTTCTATGAAGATTGCAAAGAGCAGTGGAGACAAGGGGCAGCCCTGACGACATCCTCTTTCCAGTTCAAAAGATGATGATAATTTACCGTTAATCCTTATTTTAGCTGTTGGTTTTTTATATAATGCCTGGATAGTTCTAATGAAGTTGTTATGAAAATTGAAAATGGATAAGATTCTATATAGGAAAGACCAGTCCACCGAATCAAATGCTTTTTCAGCATCTAATCCCAGTATGGCTGCATTTAAATTATATTTTTTTATATGATGAATTATGTGTAAAGTGCGTCTAATGTTATCTTGTGTCTGTCTTTGTCTTATAAAACCTGTTTGGTCTAAATGAATTAAGTCTATCAGTATATTTTCTAACCTTTTGGCAAGGATAGCGGTAAAAAGTTTATAGTCCTGATTTAACACACTGATTGGTCTGTAGTTGGAGCAGTCTAGTTTATCCTTTTCAGGTTTAGGTATGACTGCAATGACCCCTTCTCTCCAGGAGGGGGGATTTCCCCTGTGTGGAGGACATAGTTAAATGTTTTCAGGAGGAGAGGAGATAGTTGCTGTTTAAAGGTTTTGTACCACTCTGCTGTATAACCATCTGCTCCTGGGGATTTGTTAGCTTTAAGTTTCATAATTGCTTTTTCTAATTCTTTAGGTTGTATTTCTGGCAGTAGTTTTTTATTTTGTGACTCAGTAAGTTGGGGAAGACCCAATGTATTTAGGAAGGCTTCGGATGTGTTTTTGTGTTTTTTGAGGGAGTACAAGTTCTTGTAGTAATTCTCAAAACTTTTAAGAATTTCCTGGATTCTAAATTTTATTTCGTTTGATACTGGGTCTCTGTTTTTGTAGATTGCTCTCTCCGTTTGTTGTTTCCTCAATTTATAGGATAGTAATTTTGCCGATTTGCTACCTGTTTCATAATATTTTTGTTTCAGAAATGTAAGTTTCTGGGACTTCCGGTTATGGCGGCCATGTAGGAAGACGTGTTTCACACTGCTCTGCTACTAAAAAAAAAAAAGTAGGCTAAAACTCTCTTAATTGGAACAAAAACCTATCCCAGCATTTAGGCGCGGATATGGTAAAGACTAAGGCTGGGAAATTAGGCGGAGGAAAAAGTGATTCGACAAAACAATCCAAACTAACAGACTTCCACGCTCGTGACGAAGCACAAAAATCTTCAGAGACTATGGCGGAGGAGGGAGCCACCGGCGGAGCAGTAACTGCTGAGGAGGGGACAAATGCGGTGCTTGCTGCCATCAGCTCCATGAGAGCAGACTTTTCATCTAAATTTGATGGGATTATAGCAGCGATAGAAGGAATGAGAAAAGAAATAAGCGACTGTATGGAACGAGTATCGCAGGCGCAGCTCCGAATCTCAAGCGCTGAAGATGACGTCACCAGCCTACAATTAAAGGTGCAAACACTAGAATTAAAATGGAAACGTCTGGAAGATAATGTCCTGGACTTAGAATCCCGTTCGCGACGGAATAATTTGAGGCTGGTGGGTCTCCCGGGGAGAGCGGAGGGACGGGATCCATGTTCCTTTTTGGAAAAGTGGATTCCAGAAGCGCTGAACAACGTGGACCTGCAGTCATCAGTCGTCTTAGAGAGCGCTCACCGAATCGGCCCACCGAGAGATAATAAGACACCACCGAGGACGCTGATTATGAAGTTCCTCAGCTACAGGGACAAGATGACGGTCACCAACGTGGCGCGAGCTAAAGGAGAAATTAAATACCAGGATCAACAGGTGCGGTTCTACCCAGATTTGGCCACAGGAATTCAACAATTAAGGAGGCAGTTCGACCCCGCCCGTAAAGAGCTGCGCAACCTAGGGATTCGTCACGGAGTGATTCATCCGGCAAGACTGCTGGTCACATATAAAGGGAGAACCCACACCTTCAAGACCCCTCAAGAGGCACAGGAGCTCATCAAGCAGATCCAAGAGGAAACTGGTGGGAGCTAAGCATGAACATGATAAAGATAGAATATTTAAGCATTTGTACAGGCATCTGATTGATCTGAAACATATAACATGTCTACAAAATACAGATTGTATTATATAAAAAAAAAGCTATAATGTACAAAGTTGCTATAAAACTTTGAAGTTATGGTGGAAAAACTACAGAAGAGAGTTAATGTCATTAAAAAAGTAGTAGAGTCAGGGTGACTGACAGGAGAAAGAGAGAGTGTTTTGAGTGATCCTCGCAGGTGTGGAACAGTCACTAGCTATAACGGGAGACAGAATTTTTTTGATTTTGGGGGGATTACCACGAATGTGGGGAAAGGGAATTTGTTTTTGTGTAGTTTGTAGGATGAATGTTCAACCATCCATGTTTTTTCTTCTCTGTATGAGCATGTTTACATTGCAAGGTAATCTCAAACTCCTTATTGATCATAGATCAAACCGTTAATCTTAATTTAACTTCATGGAATTGCAGAGGTCTACAAAATCTAAAAAAACTTAAACAAGTTATGAATAAAATAAAAGACATAGATTCAAAAATTGTGTTTTTACAAGAAACTCATCTAATAGAGGAGGATGTAAAAAGAATTAGGAGAAGAAGGCAAGGTAACGTGTTCACCTCATCATTTTCATCCCGAGCCAGGGGAGTTATGACTCTCATACATAAAACAGTCCCATTTCAAGTGAAAAATGTAATTGGAGACAAATTAGGAAGATATCTAATCATCCAAGGATCTTTGTTATTAGAAAATATAAATCTGGTGAACTTATACAGTCCCAATACTGATGATCAAAACTTCTTCGTTAATTTATTTCTTACTTTAGCATCACTTACAGGGCAACATGTAATAGCAGGGGATTTTAATTGTACATTGAATCCCAGTATAGATAGATCAACAGGACTGGACTGTACGCACAATGGATGCAGGATGACCATTAATCATTTTATGAAAGAATTGAGATTGCTAGATATATGGAGAGAAATGAAACCACAAGTCAAAGCCTATTCTTGTTATTCTAATACCTATAAGACATTCTCACGTATTGACTACTTTTTGATCTCCACAGAATTAAGGTCCAAGACTCAAAACTGTTTCTATGATAACATCGTGATCTCTGATCATGCACCCTGCTGTCTAATATATGTAGATAAGAAATTGACAAAAGATTCAGGTAGGTGGTATTTTCAGCATAAATGGCTTCAGGATGAGGAATTTGTTAAGTACATAGAAAAACAGATAGATGAGTTCTTTGATATCAATACTACACAAACATCAGCATATATAAAGTGGGAGGCTTTCAAAGCTTTTATAAGGGGGCATATCATTACTTATACAGGTTCAAAATCTAAGAAGACTCGAGAGGAGAGAGTCCAATTGGAACGTAAAATAAAAATTCTTCAAGAAAAAGTGTATGCAGGAAGTAACCCACAGTTAGAAAACGAATTACTGATTCTGAGAGCTGAATATGACAAAAAATCAGCGAATAGAGCTGCCTCGAGTCTTCTAAGATTGAAGCAAACTTTTTATGAACAAGGTGAAAAATCAGGAAAATTATTGGCATGGCAGATTAAACAATTAGAATTTAAAACACCAATTACCAGTATTATAAGTAAGGGACAGGCAGTTATAGATCCATCCATCCATCTTCTACCACTTTTCCAGAGGTCCGGGTCGCGGAGGCAGCAGTTCAAGCAGAGAAGCCCAGACTTCCCTCTCCCCAGCCACCTGCTCCAGCTCTTCAGAGGGGATACCAAGGCCTTCCCAGACTAGCTGGGAGACAGAGTCTCTCCACCGAGTCCTGGGTCTGCCCCGGGGTCTCCTCCCAGTTATAGATCCTTTAGAAATTAATAGTGCCTTTAGAGATTATTATGAAAAACTATATGATACAAAAAATGAAACTGACTTAACAAAACTTAATGGGTTTTTGGATGGATTATCTATACCGTGTATTCCAAATGAAAACAGGGAGATACTGGAGTCTAAAATTAGTCAAGAAGAAGTTGGGCAAGCCATTGATAATAAGAAATCAGGAAAAAGAGCAGGACCAGATGGTCTTCCAGTGGACCTCTATAAAAATTTTAAGAATAAATTAATAAAACCATTTTTGGAAATGGTTTTAGAAGCATTTCAAAATAGTAATTTACCACCATACATGAATAATGCCTTAATTATACTGTTGCCAAAACCAGGTAAACCCCTAAAAAATGTGAAAACATGAGACCAATAAGCCTATTAAATGCTGACCTTAAGATAATCTGTAAAATTTTAGCAAGACGACTACAAGAAATATTACCAAATATTATTAACCGAGATCAGAATGGCTTTATAATGGGAAGACAAGGCTTCCATAATGTAAGAAGACTATTTAATATTATTTATTCTAATAAAGAAGCACCGGATACAGCTCTCCTATCATTGGATGCCGAAAAGGCCTTTGATAGGGTCGAATGGCCCTATCTTTTTGAAGTCCTACAAAGGTTTGGACTTGGAAATAATTTCATAAAATGGGTTCAGATAATATACAATAATGCTACAGCAGAAATCCTAACAAACAGCAATCTCAAAATCAATAAAAATCAATAGAGGATGTCGACAAGGCTGTCCACTTTCACCCTTATTGTTTACTATGGCAATTGTACCTTTAGCGATGGCAGTACGTTTACATCCACAAATATATGGAATTAAAGTAGGACCAACAGAACATAAAATCTCCCTGTATGTCGATGACATAATTTTGTTTATGTCGAATTTTAAAAAATCAATTCCGACCTTGTTAAATTTAATAAAGAACTTTGGGAAAATATCAGGATATAAAATAAATAAAACAAAATCTTCAATATTAATGCTAAATGAGACCCAGAGAAATCACCCAGCGCCTGAGGTAAATCAATTCAATGTTGTAAATCAGTTTAAATATTTAGGAATTCAAATTTTGCCTAAGCTAGAATCAGTCACCAGTGCCAACTATGAAGCCTTAATGACAGATATAAATGAGTTACTTCAGAGATGGATGTCACTACCAATGTCGATGATCAGGAGAATTAATATACTTAAAAGTAATATCTTACCAAAATTACTTTATTTATTTCAATACATTCCTTTACCACCACCTTCAGATCTATTCTCCAGAATTAAAAAAAAGTTAGTGGAATTTATATGGAACAATAGGAAGGCTAGATTACGTCTGTCCTTACTATATTTACCATTTGATCGTGGAGGTCTGAAATGTCCAAACTTTATGTTGTATTACTGGTCAGCACAACTGAGGTTTATGACATATTATTTTTCATCAAATGATCTCCCTCACTGGACTGAAATGGAATCATACAATTTACCTTTACCTTTTCCCTTATTCATATACCCAGACTCGGCTAAAAAATTACAGAAACAAGTTAAAAATCCAATTGTAAAGCATATGATCAAAATATGGTGTGAAACCAAAAAATATTTAAAAGAACCACACTTACTGTCACAATTTAGCCCAATATGGGGTAATCAATATTTTACACCAGGGAGAGTGGATGCTGTATTTAAAGTATGGAATTTAAAAGGGATTCAAAAGATTCAAGACTTATATTTGTCACGTTCAGATAACATAATGTCTTTTGAAGAACTGAGGATCAAATTCAATCTTAATAGAACACATTTTTTAAAATATCTTCAGCTTAGGAATTTTATTTGATCAAATCAAAATAATGCTCTCACCCGACCTACTTATTCATCCTTGGAAAAAATTTTGACGAAAGATAGTAAGAGAAAGGGTATTATTTCAGAGTTTTATAACTCATTGACACTATTCTCAAGTGAAAATTCACAGAAAAGACTGAATTATTGGAAAGAAGACCTGCAAAATGAAATTTCAGAGGAACAATGGGAATTGGCTTGTACAGAAGCTCAAACCAAATCAATAAATGTACGTCTTAAATTGATACATTTTAAATGGTTAATGCGGATGTGTGTTACACCAGTGGAGTTAAATAGATATAACAAAAACATAACAGATACATGCACAAAATGTATGGAAAGTAAAAGACCCCTATTTCACTGTTTATGGGAATGTAGAAAAATCAGAATGTTTTGGGAAGAGGTGAGGGTAACAATTGAAAAAATAATTTCAAAACAATTCACATTGAACCCTAAACTGTTTTTGTTGGGTCCGTATCCAGAAAAGCATAACTTTAATAAGAGTGAAAGAGCATTCATAGACCTCAGTTTGCTTAATGCCAAAAAATGTATTGCACTACTGTGGAAAAAGACTCATAGACCAGATGTGACTCAGTGGTTAAGACAGATGTTAACAAACCTTCCACTAGAAAGAATAATATATATACTGAAATCAAAGGAAAATGTGTTTGAGAATATAGGGAGACCTTTCATTGATTATGTAAAGAAATTAAACATAACTTCTGAAGAAGAAGGTGAATGATGTGTGTGGACCTTGCAAATTCCAAATTGGTGAATGTATAATATGTATACTTATGTAATAGATTACCTAGACTAAACAGAGGAGCATTGTTGATGACTTGCCTTTGTTAGTGGTTGTTGGTGTTTTTAGTATTTTTTTTGTAGTTAGTGTTTTTTTTTAATTACTTTAGTGTTAGTGTTTGATTGTTTGTGCCATGTTTGTAAAAAAAAAAAGGTTCAATAAAAAATATTGTGGAAAAAAAGAAATGTAAGTTTCTTCTGGATTTCTATTGTGTAGATCTCATTTATTTGTCTTCTTATTTCCTTAATTTTGAGTCAATAGAATGAGTGTTGTCTTTGTGCTCTTTTTCTAGTTTCTTAAGTTCTGACTCTAATGTGATTAGTTTTTCTTGTCTCAATTTCTTTTGAAGTGCCAGTTTTGCGATAATCTTTCCCCTTATTACAGCTTTGCATGCATCCCACAGTATTAAAGGGGATACTTCTCCATTATCATTTTCTTCCAAATATCTGAGAATATCTGATTCCAATTTATCTTTCAGTGGTCCTTTCAGCACATTTGAATTTAACCTCCAAGAAAATGTATTATATGTGTATTTTTGGATATTTAAGTCCATATAGATCGGTCTGTGGTCAGAGAGATCCATCAGTCCTATTTTACATGTTTTTTACTCTTCCAATGTCTCTATTAAACATAAAAAATTGTCAGTCCTTGAGTATGATGAATGTGGTGCTGAGTAAAATGCATAATCTTTTACACTGGGGTTGAATTCCCTCCACACGTCACGGATTCCCAGTTCATTTAGTAACATCCTAGTTTTTCTACTTTGAGTGTTACTTTGATGTGGAGAATTACCTGATGCATCCCAGTATGGATTCAGTCTTAGATTGAAGTCTCCACCACATATCACTAAACCTTGGGCTTTAGTTATCATTAGGTCAAATACATTTTTATAAAATTTCCATTTAACCCCTGGAGATGCATATACAGTACATTCAGCAGGGTGATATCTTCTCCCTCTAGCCGACCAAGTACCATGCTAAATCTCCCTTCTTTATCTTTGTGTTCGGAATTTTTTTCAAATGTAATTTTGGTTGAGATCAATGTCGCTACCCCCCTCCTCCTCCCTGACTTATATGAAGATGAAGAGATCAGTTTAAACCCTTGTCTATTAAGTTTAGTGTGCTCCAAGTCTGTTAGGTGGGTCTCCTGTAAAAATATTATTCCTGCTTTGTCTTTTTTCATTTTGCCTAGAATCTTGGATCTTTTAACTGGATTCAGGATCCCTTTTACATTATATGAGATTATTTTGGTTGCACCCTGTTTCTCCATTGTATTGTCTTATTTAGTATAACAGTATAGTGGCCCTCTTTTATGCTATTCAAAAACTGAAAGAACATTAAGAACATAAAAAACATTAAGAACATAGTATATAAAACTTTAAAACAAAAAAAAACTGTCAAAAGATCTTCCTGAACTGAGGTCTTTTTAGTGACCTTAGAAGAGCCTTGATGGTGTGTTGGCTCTGAGGGAAATTCCTCAAACTATGTTACGTGTTGAGGGCCCTCTCTTACCCCTGTAAGTTGTCCCATGTTTTTAACGTGATTTTCAGATCCCAATCCGAACATGTAATGATTTTTTTTTTTTTTAATGCCTATACCCTATGAAATTGTGCGCAACCTCCCACCACCATCACAGCAAACAATCACGGTAATACAGTATTTGTTAGTGTGGAGAGTTCATGTGGTTCATTGTCACATTTCTATTTTAACAAGTTTTTTTTTTTTTTAAAGACTTATTTGTTTCTAATATTATGACTGTTCCATGAAATGTTTTACCACTTCATATTTGCTAATTCTGCATCTCCTTTAATGTCTGTTACCTTGTAGGAGGAGGGTTGGATGCGCAGATTGACTAAAAATATCATTATTCCCTCCTGAAAGCGTCCAGTTTTTCCTTATAGCCCTGGCGCTGAGTTTCCCACTGCTGGCCCATGGATTTTGAGGGTCTCTGTGTGCACCACGTTTGAGCCTTGATTCTTTCAATCGGGTCTGCTGCAGCTTTTTACACCGTTACCGGGAGCCCTCTTCTCGCCATATCCCTGGTTGCTTCTTCCGCCGAGTTGTACAGACACGTCTCTTCCCTTCGCCGGAAATGGCGTTTGAAAGCGCAGTTTCTTCTCTCTTAGTACCTTTTTAGCATCATTGTATTCCCAACGCTTTTTAAGGACCCCGGGGGCGTAGTCATGCTCCACAAAAACTTTTCTTTCTTGGTGCATAAATCCTTTTTTTCTGCCAAGCCAGTCTCAAAACCTCTTCTTTTATTCTGAAGTTGGAAAACTTCACCACCACCGATCGCGGGAGGGCTTCCGCCGACGGCCTTGGGGCTAATGAATGGTGCACCCTTTCTATTTTCAAATCGGTGGATTGGGGAATTTCCAACTTCTCTCTCAGTATGGTTTCCATGCATGCAGCCATTGTGGTGAAACCATCCTCAACTCCTTCTTTCAGACCATGAATTCTTATGTTGTCCCTTCTTAGTCTTCCTTCCAGGTCGGTTAGCTTAGCCTCCAGTCTCGTCTGTCATTTGAGTAATTCCAGCATGGTTTCTTCCAGCCCTTTTATTCTTTCCTCTGCTTCCATGATTCGGGCCTCAGCCTGGTCCACTCTGTTGTTTGTCCTTTTTATTTCATCTTTAAGTTCACGAAATTTGGCCACAACACTCTCGGCGAAATTCTCTTAATTCTTGAAGTATTGTTTTTAAGCTAGCCGTGTTACTAGCCTCATTTTGCTCCTCTATTTCAGAGTGGTTGTCGTCTTCGAGGTCAGATTCTTCGGCCGATGCGTGTCTTGGCCTGGTGAATGTTGATCTCTTCTGTTTTCCTTTAGGCATAATGACTTTGCTTTTGATTTTCACTCTTCCATAAGTCCGTTAAATCTGATTTTCATGGTATTTTCACGGATGGGATCTGGGAGCTTCAGCATTAAGCTGCTACCACCGTGGTGTCCAGACCGGAAGTCAGCCTTATTGTTTACTTTTAAGGCCTCAAATGGATCTTTACCATCTTATTTGTGAGAGCTTATTTTCATTCATTCACCTGTAAGAGAACTGCGGTCAACCAAGCAGATGCTCTTAGACGTACCAAAATCAAAGACCTTGAGCACAACTAGATCCCAGCTGATGATTGTTGTGAGTGAGTTTGGTGTCCATCGGGGCAAATACCTTGGAGAAGCAGCAATTCCTATGAAATGTGGACAGACAGACAGAAAGGTGCTGCGTCATGGTGTTAGCTCCTTTCAGCTACATCAGAATGAGCTAAAATTTGTCACTCCTCCAAGGCAATTGCCCTGATGCTCGCCAAACTCACTCATGATGATCATCTGGTGGGTCTGCATCCAGGTTGTGCTCAAGGTAAAGGTCAAGGTTAACCCTTAGCATTCCAGCCAATTTCCCTAAATATAGCATATGCAAAGAAAATCTAAATCTTCCTTCACTGAGTGGCAGTAGAAAATTTGAAATGTCTCACCAGCGGAACATTGGAATTTTAAGAGGTTCAAGGTCAGGGGATCTAAGAGATTATAGATTTGATAAAAAAAAAAAAATAATAATAATAATTTTTCCTAGGTAATTGCCCTAATCCTTAATAAACTCATCTACAAAGATCCTCAAGAATCTGAAACTGATGATCCAGTTCTTATATATATAATAGTGTGGAGGGGGAAATATCAAGCAGTAACATGTGTCCATATAAACCTTGTGTTTCTGGCATCTTGAAGTCAAACGATTCAAAATACCCTTTAAGGAAAAGCTCCATATTTTCAGTTTTTCTTTTCCCCTCGCTGTGATTTTCTTTCTTCTATATCTCCATCCCCCCAACTCTGGTTTCTCTGTGGTCATCTGCTTCTGCTCCTCAGGGCCTTTAAGAATCCAAAGTATTTTATTTTTTGTTTTCTTTTAGCCGCAAATCGATTCCAGACGTTGCCCCATTTTCTGGCCCCGTTTCTCTCTCCCTCACTTGTTTTTTAAGAGACCACAAACCAAAACCGCACACAGATTCAGACTGTTTCCTCCCACGGCTGCTCTGATTGTTGTCTTTGTGCAAATGGGAATGACTTTTTAAGCTCCACCAGGGAGGTTGTGTCTGTTAGCGTGACGGCACAGAAACTACTGACCTGATTTCAGGTTGATTTGGTGGAAGGGTGGCGCTTAGGTCACAGGAGATGACATTTTTATTTAACATTTGACGTTAACTCGACTGTTGCTTTTCTTGCCATTTTCAGCAACCTCATCTATTTCAAGCTAATTTCGACTAAAAAATTATTTAAGATAAAATCAGACTAAAGCAGTTCTACTCTCTGTTGTGCTCTGTAAAGAAAGAAGAAATGCCTTAGTGTTATAAGAGTAAATACATTAGTAATTGGCATGTTTTTTCTTTTTTTTTCTCATAAATTTGTAACATTTTTCCTTTTGAATATGGATGGCTTTTCTCATAAATTTGTAAAATTTT
The DNA here is from genome assembly GCA_020510985.1 of Pholidichthys leucotaenia. Taxonomy (NCBI): domain Eukaryota; kingdom Metazoa; phylum Chordata; class Actinopteri; order Cichliformes; family Pholidichthyidae; genus Pholidichthys; species Pholidichthys leucotaenia. The sequence continues at coordinate 413,057,900 of CM035841.1, read as the reverse complement.
CTCATAAATTTGTTATCAGAAAATTGAAACATTTTTGCTACATTTCCTCTTAATTTTACTTCTTTCCTCATAGCAAATGTGCAACTTTTTTCTTATAAATTAGTAGTTTTTCACATAAATTTGTAGCTCTTTTCCTATAAATTAACATTTTTTTTTTCTCACATAAATCTGTGCCTCTCTTCCCATACATTTGCAGCTTTTTCCTCATAAATTAGTGTATAAATTCTTTTTTGTATACATTTGAAAAAGTTTCCCCATGAATATGTAACTTTATCCCCATAAATTTGTAACTTTTTTCCATAAAGTTGGACATGTTTTCCCCCAAAATTTGCAATTTTTTCCCATAAATTTGTAACTTTTCCCCGTAAATTTGCAACTTTTTTCTCATAAATGTGTAACTTTTTTCTTATAAATTTGCAGCATTTTCCCATAAATTTGCAACTTTTGTCATATAAATTTGCAACCTTTTTCACATAAATTTTTAACTTTTTCCCCATAAATTTGTAATGTTTTTCTCATAAATTTGCATTTTTTTTCTGTAATTTTTACTCTTTTCTAAAAAACTGGTCATTTTTTTTTCTTGCAAAACTTTTACAGCTTTTTTTGCTACTTTTTTGTTTCTCACAAATATGCAGCCTTTTCTCCTAAATATGTGATGCACTTATATCTGTGACTTTTATTTTTACTCAAAATGTGCACAATTTTCTTCTAAGTTTGAAACTTTAATCTTGCCAAAATGCAGGAATTTTCTTGCTCATGAATTTTGGATTTTTTTCCATAATAATTGTTATAATAATTTGTCATAACTGCACGACCTCTCTTGACTCTTTTTGGACTTGTGTAGATCTGTGAGTGTGTAGAGCATGTTGTGATGCAAATAAAAACTAGATTTAGCAGCATTTAAGCACTGGCAGAGGTATGCACTCTCTGAACACCTTGTAGCTGCAGGACCTGTGTTTCTGCCTATTCTGAATATTGAGCCACATCTCCCCCCTTCCTTCCTTCCTTCCTGCTGCCCTCATCCCTCTCATCTTCCTGCTCCCTCCCACATCAAACACGGTGGTGGTGGTGTCGTGAGACTGCCATGATGCGGTGTGTGCGTCGCTGCGAACTCTGAACCTCCGCACTAGTCCTCGACGGGTTGTTTTTGAAGCTCCGTGCACTAATAAACCACGTATGGATATGACCGGGTGACAGTGGAGACGTTTCCTCAGAGGGAGATGACGAGAAAAAGAAACAGAATTAAAAAAAAAACCCATGAAGCTATCTGATTATTCATGTTTACATTTTAGTTAGGGAATATAGCAGGAATCAGGGCTGTTTTGAGATTTACTGGAGTGCTGTGCAGGACTGTGTTGTGAGGCCCTTATTTATGTAAGAGTTCAAACCCTTTAAAAAAAAAATCTCTCCCTCAACAAATATTAGGTCAATGTCTAGATGAAAAGAAAATAGTTAAACTTACTGAATAGAATAAAAGAAAGCTTTCCTGTGAATAAAAAGAAAAAAAAAGCCACAAACTATTTTGGAAAAAAAAAATCATAAATTACTACGAAAAGTTATTAAAATTTATGAGGAAATTTTTTATTTTTTTTTTTTTTAGAAAATTGCAAGTTTTGGACAAAAAAATTATGAATTTACCAGAAGTAAAGCAAAAATTTATGAGAACTTTATGACTAAAAATTCACACATTTACAAGAAAAAAGGTGTAAAAATCACCAGAAACAAAAGTTGCAAATCTGTGGAAAAATAATGCAAATTCACCAGAAAAAAAGTCAAAAATTTATGAGACAAAACGTTACAAAATCTCCAGAAAAAAATTACAAATTTACAAAAAAAAGTAGCAAATTAAATGAGGAAAAAGTTATAAATTTATGAGAAAAAATATGCAAATTTAAAAGGAAACTTTTAGAAATTTATGAGACAAAGTTGAAAATTTATGACAAAAAAGTCACAAATTTAAAAGAAAAAAGTTGCAAAAATCAGCTGAAACAAATGTTGCAAATTTGTGGAAAAAAAACTGCAAATTCACTAGAAAAAGTCAGAAATTTACAGTGGGGCAAAAAAGTATTTAGTCAGCCACCAATTGTGCAAGTTCTCCCACTTAAAAGATGAGAGAGGTCTCCAATTTTCATCATAGGTATACCTCAACTATGAGAGACAAAATGAGGGGAAAAAAATCCAGAAAATCATACTGAAGGATTTTTAATGAATTAATTGGTAAATTCCTCAGTAAAATAAGTATTTGGTCACCTACAAACAAACAAGATTTCTGGCTCTCACAGACCTGTAACTTCTTCTTTAAGAGGCTCCTCTGTCCTCCACTCGTTACCTGTATTAATGACACCTGTTTGAACTCATTATCAGTATAAAAGACACCTGTCCACAACCTCAAACTGTCAGACTCCAAACTCCACTATGGCCAAGACCAAAGAGCTGTCAAAGGACACCAGAAACAAAATTGTAAACCTGCACCAGGCTGGGAAGACTGAATCTGCAATAGGTAAGCAGCTTGGTGTGAAGAAATCAACTGTGGGAGCAATTATTAGAAAATGGAAGACATACAAGACCACTGATAATCTCCCTCCATCTGGGGCTCCACACAAGATCTCACCCCGTGGGGTCAAAATTATCAAGAGAACGGTGAGCAAAAATCCCAGAACCACATGGGGGAACCTAGTGAATGACCTGCAGAGAGCTGGGACCAAAGTAACAAAGGCTACCATCAGTAACACACTACGCCGCCAGGGACTCAAATCCTGCAGTGCCAGACGTGTCCCCCTGCTTAAGCCAGTACATGTCCAGACCCATCTGAAGTTTGCTAGAGAGCATTTGGATGATCCAGAAGAGGATTGGGAGAATGTCATATGGTCAGATGAAACCAAAATAGAACTTTTTGGTAAAAACTCAACTTGTTGTGTTTGGAGGAGAAAGAACACCATACCTACTGTGAAGCATGGGGGTGGAAACATCATACTTTGGGGCTGTTTTTCTGCAAAGGGACCAGGACGACTGATCCGTGTAAAGGAAAGAATGAATGGGGCCATGTATCGTGAGATTTTGAGTGAAAACCTCCTTCCACCAGCAAGGGCATTGAAGATGAAACGAGGCTGGGTCTTTCAGCATGACAATGATCCCAAACACACCACCTGGGCAACAAAGGAGTGGCTTCGTAAGAAGCATTTCAAGGTCCTGGAGTGGCCTAGCCAGTCTCCAGATCTCAACCCCATAGAAAATCTTTGGAGGGAGTTGAAAGTCTGTGTTGCCCAGCGACAAATACTTATTTTACCGAGGAATTTACCAATTAATTAATTAAAAATCCTTCAATGTGATTTTCTGGATTTTTTTGTTCTTATTTTGTCTCTCATAGTTGAGGTATACCTATGATGAAAACTGGAGACCTCTCTCATCTTTTAAGTGGGAGAACTTGCACAATTGGTGGCTGATTAAATACTTTTTTACCCCACTGTATGACACAAAAAGTTGTAAATTCACCAGAAAAAAAAAAATGCAAATTTACAAAAAAAAAAAACCCTAGCAAACGTACGAAGAAAAACAGTTGTGAATTCATGAGAAAAAGCCACAAATTTAAAAGAGAACAGTTGCAAATTTATGAGAATAAAAGATTACATTTACAGGAAAAAAGTCACAAATTCATGAGAAAAAATGCAAAAATATGAGGGGAAAAAGTATCAAATCTATGACAAAAGTTGCAAAACTATGAGGAAAAAATGCACAAATTTATGAGGAAAAAAAGGAAAACAAGAAAAAAGTTAAGGAGGAATTTCTTTCTTTCCAATAGTTGTCGGTCAACTTGGAGCTTTGGTGCCCCCTTGTGGCTGACGGAGCCTTTGGTATTTGCATACTCTGCTTTATAGCCAAAATCTGCCTAGGCAACAGTAAAGTCATTACTGACTCTGCCACAAACATTTCTGTGCCAAAGCGTGAACAGACAAGAGGAGGATTAGTAAAAGTGAGAAACGGAACGAGCAGAACTGAGAAAAAATTAAATGATGTTGTCACTGATAATCATTCTGCCCTGAAAACTCCAGCATAAACTTTCCATTTAAATCAATAAAACCATCTGAATACAGTCATTAGCCCCTTTTTAAAAGTTTCCACTTCGTATTCTAATGTTTCTCTGGTTGCTCTTTAATTAACTGAAAATCCCTCATTTAGAGCCTGTCTTCCCAATTGTTTCGAGTAAAAGAATTCTGCTGCAATCTCAGTGCGGGGGGGGGGTGGGTGGGGGGGGGGAGTGCATTCCCAATGCAAAAACGAACAGCTAATAAACGGCGGTCAGCGGGCTAATTGGAACCACATTGTGTTGCCTCGGGCCGAGCTGCATCATCGCCTCGCCTCCGTTGTTGCGCCGATGCCGCTCTATTCTGGTCGTTTCATTTTGGCGGAACACACAGAGAGAGCTGATTGGCCCGCTCATTAACTTGCTTTCAGACCAGAGGATTTTCTTGGTGAATCTGAAGGCCAAATAGGGAACACCCCCCACCCCAGCCCCCGCCACCCATTATCAGCTTTTGTTTATGTGCTTTCATTATGATTCACATTTTCTTCCCTACATGTGTGGTCTATTTTTTTTATGTACAAAAGATGGTCCACCGCAGAAGAGACTCTTATTTTCTGTTGGTTTAAAGAACTTTTATACTGTTTCCCCACAGGTCTTGATGAACGGTCTGCAACATGTTTTGGACAAAAATGCCTCAGGAATTAAATATTAGAGCACCATCCCCCCCAGATAAAACACCCTTCTTCACAGCGGCGTGTTTCTTTAAATGTTAATGAGTCACGTTTGCCCCGCCTTCTTCTTTCTACCTTTATGTTCCTGTTCTTAGTAGTAGATTAGTTTATTTGACAGGGACAGTGCAATAAACATAGACAATTAATCAAAGACAATCAATCTGATGTGTTGCACATAGAGTGTATAGCTATTAGCTAATTTGCAACTCTTGTCCCTGGATGGGCTTTAGAAAAAAGAATCAAGATAAAAAATATACACAATAACCACATACATCAATGCAGAAAAATTATAAATACACAATTATAAATATTATAAATATTATAAATACACAAATATAACAGCCTGACTCACATTTAACATAAATATTATAAATACACAAATATAACAGCCTGACTCACATTTAACACATATAACATAACTCACATTTGCCTATTTCAGGCCTTCCTCCCTCCGTCACTCACTATAAACAAACACATTTATTCCTTCCCTTCATTCACTCTCACTTTGCAGACAAATAATTCATACATGAGTACATTCTTGTTTATTTTTCAGCCAGTTTTTAACATTTTTAGTGAATGTTTTAAAGTCCGTTATTATTTTAATTTCATTTGGCATTGTGTTCCAGATGTGACTGCCCTTTATAGAGAAAGCTGTTTGTCCAAATGTGGTTCTGCGGTGGAATATTTTACAGTTATTGTTAACAGAACTCCTGGTGGCTCTGCTGCTGTCCTGTCTTTGGACGAAACCAGCAAGTGGCTCGGGTGCTGATTTATGGAAACATTTGAACGTTAATTTCAGAAGACAGAGGTCAATGAAGCTCTCAAAACTCAATAGGTTGTATTTTTTTAAAACATTACAGTGATGCCACCTAATGGGCTTTTTGTCCAAGATTTTTAGGGTTTGATTATATAATGAACCTATATGTCTTATTGTGGAAGGGGCTGCTTGAGCCCAGACTGTCAAACAGTATGATATATGAGAAAAAACCATAGAATGCATATACAGTGCAGCTGCTTCGTAAGGTATGTAATATCTAATTAATTTAAAGCAGTTCAGATTTTTTTTTTACTGTTTTACTGTCTTATGGGTCCCATGTGAGTTTGTATTCCACATCTGAGTTTGCCCACTGGACTTTATCTGCTTACCTATTTTCAACTAATTTTCTCATAAATTTGCTATTGTCTGGTCAACATGTGACCTTTTTCCATTAAATTTGACACATTTTCTTGAAAAATTGAAACTTTCTTATAAATTTGCAACTTTTTAACTGTAAACTTGCAACTGTTTATCATAAATTCGGTAGTTTTTCTTGTAAAATTGACTTTTTTCTTGCAAATTTGAAAAAGTTTTCTTGTAAATTTGGAACTTTCTCATATATTTGCCACTTTTTTATTGGAATCCTGTAACTTTTTCCTCATAAATTTGTTCTTTTTTTTCCCTTGCAAATTTCCTAGTTCATTGTAATTTTGTGACTTTTCCCCATAAATTTGCAACTTTTTCTATTTTTTCCTCATAAATTTGTGACTTTTTTCTTTTAAATTTGCAAACTTTTTCATGTACATTTGCAACTTCTTTCAAGTAATTTTACAATTTTTTGTAAATTTGAGACTTTTTTCCTCATAAATTTGTGACTTTTTTCCAGTAAATTTGTGACTTTTATCATAGATTTTCTATATTTTCTCCTCATAAATTTGCAATTTTTTTTCTTGTAATTTTGCCCATGGCACCAGTGTTACAGAAACCTGCTCACCCTCATTACATGGGGCCCAAATAGGTTTAAGCAGACTACCTGCTCACCTGTACCACAGGTAAAGTCCATGTGGACAAACTCAGATGAGACCAACATGGAACCTGCTGACAAACACAGCCCTGATTTAACCTTTGGTGGGGCCCACATGGGCATGCCGGCTGGTCCTGAAACCAAGGCGGATGCCCTAAGAAAAGCTAGCTACTAGCTAGCTCTAGTACTAGCACTTGCAGGATGCTAACACATACAGAGCCAATTGGAAGACTGTCTCCAGAGATAATATTTGTTTCTTCTGAACTAAGGATGGGGAGGGCGGGATTCTAACTTTAGGAATGATACAACATCTCAGGCTACAAGAGGTTCACCTTGCTAGCGTTGTAGTTAAGACCAGACCAAAATCAGAGTGTACCAATACTTTAATGGGTCGAAACCATGTCAAGATCAAGACAGGCAGATACCAAATCGATACCAAGACCACTATGTATGTAGGTCTTATTCTTGACTTGATCTTGACTTGGTCTTGACCCCTTGTGGTCTTGGTCTTGTCTGGTCTTGCCTTGCTCTTAGGAGACTCTGGTCTCGGTCTGGTCTGTGGAATCAATACCAGAGACAAATATCAGAAATGATACATAATCTGATATGGGGACTGATGCCAAGAGACCGATACAGGAACAGTGACAATCCTGGAACTGATACTAGAGATGATACATCAACAACACCACAGAACAACAGTGAAACTGATATCAGAGACAAATACCAGAAATTATACTCAAACTAATATGGGAGACTGATGCCACAGACGATATGGTAGCTGATACCGAGAGACTGATGCAGGAACAGAGACAAATCCCAGAACTGATACTAGAGATGATACAAGATCCATAGCGGAACTGAAATCAGAGACAGATATCAGAAATGATGCACAAACTGACCAGAGATGATACGGGAACTGATACCGAGAGATTGATACAGGAACAGTGACAATTCCTGGAAGTGATGATACATGAACAACATCAGCGATCAATAGCAGAACCGATACCAGAGACAGATACCAGAAATGATACACAAACTGATATGAGAGACTGATACCAGAAACAATATGGGAACTGATACCAAGAGATCGATACAGGAAGAGAGGAGGAGAGTCAATTTCTGGAACTGATACTAGAGATGATACATGAACAACATCAGCGATCAATAGCAGAACCGATACCAGAGACAGATACCAGAAATGATACACAAACTGATATGAGAGACTGATACCAGAAACAATATGGGAACTGATACCAAGAGATCGATACAGGAAGAGAGGAGGAGAGTCAATTTCTGGAACTGATACTAGAGATGATACATGAACAACACCAGCGATCAACACCGGAACTGAAACCAGAGACAGATTTCAGAAATATCTGTTGTTTTTCCTTTCATAGCCACTGAAACTGTATATAAGCTAAGCTAACTTTACTAGCATATCTAACTCTGATTATCTGTATACTCAAATTCATGGGCAAGAGCACAGAAAAAAAGTGAAAATTTCATCATATGACCCCCTTCAAAATGTAAATAATGGTGCAAAGTCACAATAATCTTTTTTTTTGTGTGTGATGAAAGCAATTATTGCTGTGTTGCGACACAACAACCTGTCCTTTGGTGAATGTGGGAAGCTGTTATGACAGAGCTGAACCGGGGCCGCAGAGAATCAAAGCAGTGAAGAATGCACGTCAGATTTAATGATGTTAAAAAGCAACCTCTGTCAAATCATTACACATAAATCTACCACACAGGTTCAAATGACACTGAGTGATTTAGGATGCTAATCACAAAGAGCAAAACAAAAATACAAACTTTTAAGGAATAAATCATCTCCGGCGGAATAATTTATCTTTGCATGTGAGTAAGTTGTCTCAGGCAAATCACTGGTGGTGTTAATTAGATGCTCGGTGTGGAGAAAAGAAAAGAAGACAAAAAGACATCTGTATGTGTGTGCCATCAGCATGTTGTTTGTCTTCATTTTCAGCTTTTGTTCAATTAGCATTCTGGAAATTAACTGAACATTCCACAACTTAGCTGTTGTGCCAATAGCAGTTGTTGTGGGGAGATAGTTTCTATTTGTTTTCTTTTAACTGTGTTACTGAGCAGAATTTCAAACACGGAGCTGTGATAGAGGAGAGAGAGAGAGAGAGAGAGAGAGAGAGAGAGAATGGGCTGATGGGCGCTAAAAAATATGGCAGCCAAATCAATGACGTACGTGTCTTTAAATGGTTCTAAAACAGTAGCCGTCAATGAAATCGAGCACAGACAGAATGAAACATCCATCCATCCATCCATCCCAAACTGCAACCTACACCAATATTGACCACAAATTGATTACATGATAAATTGCAGTGAATGTCGGTTAACACTTTGACTTTTTCTTGACGAGCTTCAAAATGACTTTATTCAGCCATTAGCATATTAGCTTTAACCCCCAAACTGTCTGATTTTAAGTTAAATCACAAATTTGCTAAAAAAAGAGAAAACAAAAGTACCAACTTGATGATAAACTCAAACATTTTACCAAAAAAACTAAAAACATTTACATTAATAGATTAGCAACAAGAAAAGCACTCAGAGAGTGCATACCTCCACCAAGGCTCATTCCGTCCCTCACAGATCACCTCCAAAATGTAATAGGGTTGCCTGTAGGCTCAGAGCCACTTCTAGTGAAAACTGCATCAACGTCTGTGCAGTAGTTTTGAAGTATTGTTGCTAACTCACTGTGAGAAGATAAGAGGCATGCAGGCCCCCAAACATCAGACAGCAGCCTCACTCTTGCAGAGAAGCTTAACAGCTTCATTGCCCAGATTGAACACCCCCCCCCCCCAAATTGCCCCCATACCTCCTCCTCCTCCTCCTCCTCCCCTCTCTCCACCCTCCTTCCCCTCTGTCTCTACAGATGCACAAGGTGAGGAGGAAACTGAAAGCAGTGAACCCCCAGCAGTTTTGTTGCTAACAAACAGACAAGCAAACCAACCAACACACCAACAAACCAACACCGGCAAAAACACAACCTCCTTGGTGGAGGTAATTAAGGTAATAGGTTCCCACTGGAAAAATCCCCACGGACAATTCATCCCCCCCAGGCTATTCAACCCCCCAGAAATTATCTCCCCTGGGCAATTCCCCCTAGGGACCAGACTTAGAATGTAGTGTGTTATCTAATGGTATAAGGTCCAATTTGCCCCTGGGCCATTCTCCCAGACTTAAAATGTGTATTATGTATATTTTCACAATTAGTGAAAATATATATGGTAGTGGGGGTATTCCTGGTGGGAATAGCCTAGAGGGGAACTGCCCAGAGGGAATGGTCTAAAGGGGAATTGCCTGGGGGAAACAGATGTAGACCCAACAATAAAACAATGGAGGGCGCAGGTATTCCTGGGAGAATAGCCCAGAGGGGATGGTCTAGAGTGTTGGCCCAGAGATAAAACATCCGTCCCACAACAGGGAGGTCAGGGTTCAAGTCTGCACGGTGGCGCAGTGGTTTAGCACTGTGGCAGCACAGTTTTACCCTCGGCCGGGGGACCGCGGGGATCATGAGATCGTGGGTTCGATCCCAGCCCCGACCAACAGTGAGCTGTGTGGAGTTTGCATGTTCTCCCCGTGTTGTGCGGGTTTACTCCGGGATTTCTCCGGTTTCCTCCCGCACACCAAAAAAAAAAACATGTAGGTTTAGGGCACTCGCACACGCAGCGACCAGCAGCCAGTGGCTTGTCACCAGACTGCAAACCAAGTCTACCTACGGGTACAAATAAGTAACAAAAAAAAAAAAAAAAAAAAGTCCCGGCCGGGTCATGCCAAAGACAATATAAAAATGGAACTTCCTCCTGTCCAGCTTGGTGCTCAGCAAAAAAATAGAACAGAGGAGGGAAATGTGGGCAGCAGTGGTTCAGGAGGTAGAACGGGTTGTCTAATAACCAGAAGGTTGGCAGTTCAAATCCCGCTCTCCCCAGGCATGCTGCCGTTGTGTCCCTGGGAAAGACACTTTACCCACCTTGCCTCCAGTGTCCATGACACTGGGTATGAATGTTTATAAATGTTCAGTAGTGGTTGGAGAGGCCGTTGGCATGGATTGGCAGCCATGTGTTTGTCAGTCTGCCCCAGGGCAACTGTGGCTACAGTAGTAGCTTACCACTATCAATATCTGTGGAGTGAAGTGAGTGTCTATGAAAAGCACTATATAAATCTGATGCATTATTATTATCATTAGAGGGGGATGGCCAGTGGGTAACAGACCAAGAACTAATATATATATATGGGGAGTATTCCTGGAGGGAATAGCCCGGAAGGGAACTGCCCGGGGAAATACTAGACGTGAATGGCCTGGGGGGGAAATAGACCTAGAACCAACAATTACTGAAAATATATATGGAGGTGGGGATATTCATGGTAGAAATAGCCTGAAGGGGATCTCTCCAGAGGAGATGGACTGGGGGAACAGATCTAGAACCAACAATTAAATAATGGGGGGAGGGGGTATTCCTAGGGAAATAGCCCAGAGGGGAACTGCCCCGGGAATGGTCCAGAAGGGGCTTGCCTGGAGAGGGGGCAGCCCTAGAACCAACAATTAATCATATACAGGGGGAGGATAGGGCGGCACGGTGGCGGAGTGGTTAGCACTGCGGCAGCACAGCAACTCACCCTTGGCCCGGGGATCCTGGGTTCAATCCCAGCCCCCGACCAACAGTGATCTGTGTGGAGTTTGCATGTTCTTCCCGTGTCTGTGTGGGTTTACTCCGGGATTTCTCTGGTTTCCTCCCACATGCCAAAAACATGCAAGTTAGGTTAATTGGCATCGAACTGGGGATTCTAAATTGTCCTTAGGTATGACTGTGAGAGTGAATGGTTGTCTGTCTAACTAACTAACTAACTAACCTGCACTTATATAGCGCTTTTCTAGTCACAAAGACCACTCAAAGCGCTTTCATTAATACTAACCCTCTATTCTAAGGGCCTATAGGAAACAGATATCTAGGGACAATTTAGAACAGCCAATTAACCTAACATGCATGTTTTTGGCATGTGGGAGGAAACCGGAGAAATCCCGGAGTAAACCCACGCAACACGGGGAGAACATGCAAACTCCACACAGATCACTGTTGGTCGGGGGCTGGGATCGAACCCACGATCCCACGATCCCCACAATCCCCCGGCCAAGGGTAAACTGTGCTGCCGCAGTGCTAACCACTGCGCCACCGTGCAGCTCCCTGGCGTGCACCCTGGCGATCTCTTCCAGGGTGGACCCTGCCTCTCGCCCAAAGATGCTGGGATAGGCTCCAGCCCCCCCGCGACCCGAAAAGGATTAAGCGGAAGAAGATGAATGAAAGGGGGAGGATATCCTCTGGGGGAATAGCCCATAGGGGAGCTGCCCAGGGGAATGGTGTAGAAGGGAACTGCCTGGGGGGAACAAACCTAAAGTCAGTAATTCAATATAAGAAAAAGACTGAAATTTTAATGACAAAAATTTGCAGATTTATATGGAAAAACATGCTAAATTTACAGGAAAATGTATATTTATATGAAAAATATGGTTAAGAAATAGAAAAAAAGACCTTAGAATTTAAAGAGATGAAAGAAAACTCCCCAAAACTGATATTCGGGACAACAGACCTAGCCATAGCTACTGTATACATGTTTTGAAGTGATAGGCAGGATAAAAAAGTATTTTAATTGAAATTCCTATTGTTAAATTTTCATTTAATATTGTTGCATTGACCTCCTTCTGAGTTAAATGAAACCATATTTGTCCACAGAGATTTTTCCTCTGCAACACTTTGGCACAAGTTTTCCTCATGTGAGATATTTCTGTCCCCAAAGAGGAAACAAAAACAGAAACCTCTTCTAGCCATTCTCTCCATCAAAAACCCATCAGAGCTCCATGACAACAAAGAACATTACCTTTACATAGATTGATAACAGGTGACAGGATCCTGCTGGGACTAATGCTTATCCATTCCCAAATCTCCGGGTGGAGCATGGCCCGGTTGTTTTTCACTGTTCCACGCTTCTCTGAAAGGAGGAATTATTATAGGAGTGATTATAAATTGTGTGGGCATTTCACGAGACTCTGACTTTGGTTTTTAATGCTAAGAAAATTGAAATAAATACATAAATCCAGATCTGTCTCTCTCCTCCCAATCAGTTCTATCAAAGTTAAATGGCTGATAAAAGCGAAGTGCGGAGGATGCCAGAATATATATAAAACTAGAAAATCCCTAAAAAGTTTCCATAGAGTTCCAATGTAGCTGAACTGATACCGGAGACTGACACCAGGAACTGATACCAGAGACAACACAAGAACTGACTCTAGAGACCATTACCAAGAATCAATATGAAAGATATTCAGGAACACAGGACACCAGGGACAGATACTAGACATGATACATAAACTGATGTAAGAGACCTAACCAGAAATCAATACTAAAGACCAGAGACTGATACTAGAGACTAATACCAGGAACTGATACAAGAGTCGATGCAGAAACTTATGCCAAAGAGGATATTGTGAACTGACACCAGAAACAGATACGAGAGAGGATACATGAACTGATATGAGAGACCTATTCAGAAATCAATATCAAAAATCAGAAATGATACAAAAATGATACCAGAGAGAATACCAATTGATACCAATAAATCAATTCCAGAGACTGACACCAGCAACTGAATACAAAGGATACCAGAGGCTGATAATGGACCAATACCAGGAAATGATACCAAACAAGATACGTGAGATGATACAGCAGCTGATAGCATAAATTGATACCACAAGCTGATACCAGAAACTTATACTGGAACTGACACCACAGACTGATTACAGAGACTGATACCAGAGGTCGATAACAGACTGATACCAGGAACTTGCAGTTTTGCGATAAAAAACGTCACAATTTTGCAAAAATGCCACAAGTTTATGTAAAAAAAAAAAATTTTTACAATAGAAAAGTTGTAAATTTACAACAAAAAGTTTCAAATTTATGAGGAAAGGGGTGCCATAAACCTCTGCATCACGCATATTCGCTTCATAGCGATCGACGAAGAAGAAGATATGAGGAAAGGGTTGCAAATTTGCTAGAAAAAAGTTTCAAATTTATGAGAAAACCACTGCAGTTTTACAATAAAAAAGTTGCAATTTTTACAAAAAAAAAATCACAAATTGATGAGAAAAAGTTGCAAATTTACAAGAAAAAAGTTGCAAATTTACAACAAAAAAGTTACAAATTTGTGAGGAAAAAGTTGCACATTTGCTCGAGAAATGTGAATTTTGAGAAAGAAATTTTAAATTTATGAGAAAAAAAGTTGTAGTTTTACAACAGAAAAAGTTGCAATTTTACAAAAAAATCACAAATTTATGAAAAAAAAATTGCAAAATTATGAGAAAAACTGCAAATTTATAACTTTAAAAAAATTACCATTTCTGCTTAGAATTGGTGCATTAGTGCTATTCAGTTCTAAAATATGATAGAGAAAGATTCATGATGATATTTATGAATCCAATTTCATACAAGCTTTGCCTGAAAGGATGTTATCGAGACTTATAAAATACGTCCCACTGGGTCCTCCCAGCTTAAAGCCACGATCAGTGGGTGGTAGCTGCATTAGCACGCTAAAATACATTTGGAAAAAATAAGCTACTGCGTTCAGTGTTTTTGCACTGGCACACTGCATGATGATCACTGCAGTGCAATTTTTTTTTTTTTTTTTTTTTTTTTTGCTACTTATTTGTACCCGTAGGTAGACTTGGTTTGCAGTCTGGTGACAAGCCACTGGCTGCTGGTCGCTGCGTGCGCGCGCGCCCTAAACCTACATGTTTTTGGTGTAGGTCATTTGCCGGTGAACATTCAGATTTTTGTGTTTTTGAACATGAAGCAGCGGCAGGACTCCATCGTCGCCGTTCTTGTAATTTGATGCTAATGATGCTAACATCAGGTTGATTAAAGATGATTGTATATAAAGAAACTGTGTGCGTGTGTTTGCCTGTGTGTGAAAACAGCAGACGGAGAGTTTTGTAGGTGGTAATTAGTTCTTGAAAATCACTAATGGCTTAATAGAAATTAGCACCTCCACCACTGCACTCCCCCCCCATCTCACCCCCCCCCCCCCCCACACACACACAACCAAGACCATCACAGAAATGGTGTGTGTGTGTGTGTGTATCAGAGCTGCTAGCCTCTCATTAATACGTATTTTGGCGAATGCTGAGAAAGCTCTGCAGCTCTTTTCTTTGTAAATGCTCCACCACTACACACCCCTTGCACTGACACGCATGAGCACATGAACCTTCATGCACACGCACGCGCACACACACACACACACCACACACCTATTAGTTCCTCTAATTGAAAGGCAATTAAGCCTCAGGTTTCGCGGTGTGAGCTTAAACGGCGGGTGTATTTTTTCAGCGCCGCTCTGTTTTTAAGCTTTTAACAGACCGCGAAGAGCCAGCAACCGAAATGAGACACCCAAAGTGAACTTCAATACACTGACTCCACCTTCCTGCCCCCCTCCACTCCCCTTGTCCTCTCAGCCTCTCACTCTGTTGTCTTTACTTTACAAATTGCCACAGTTCCTAAGCTGCACCCTCACCTTGTGTACTTACATATTAACTAAACGCATAATTGTATGATCCATGGATAAATATTTGCATCATTTGGAAAGTTTGTGCTAAATTTGGGTGTCCACAGATCCTTAAACAATCTTGGGAGTTCTTAATTTGTCCATCCCAAACAAAGGCCATAATTATAAATAAAAAAATGGCAGGCAGTCCTTGATACAGGAACTGATACCAGAGACTGATACAGGAAGAGAGATGATTCCAGGATCTCACACTAAAGATGATACAGGAACCAATATCAGAGACCAACAGTGGAACTGATACCAGAGACAGATACCAGAAATGATATGCAAACTGATACAAGAGATCGATACAAGTGGCAATACCAGTAACCAATACCAGATATCACCAGAGATGATATAGGAAGTGATACCAGAGACTGATACAGAAACAGAGAAGATTCCAGGGACTCATGCTAGAGATGATACAGGAATCAATACCAGAGACAAAAAGTGGAACTGATACCAGAGACAGATACCAGAAATGATAAACAAACTGGCAAAAGAGAGGTGATACAGAAACTGATACCAGGGACTGATGCAGAAATTGATACCAGAGACTGATACTACAGACATTACAGAAATACAATACCTGAGACTGATACTAGAGATGATGCAACTGATATAAGAGACCACAAGGGGCTGAGACCAAGTCAAGACCAAGACCACTGTGTATGTAGGTTTTGGTCTCGACTTGGTCTCAACTTGGTCTTGATGTGTTATCTTGGTCCTGGTCTTTTATTGTTTTGGCTTGTCTTGCAAGACTCTTGTCTTGACACCAGAGACAACACCAGAAACTGATACCAGAAATGATACAGGAACTGATACTGAGAGACAGATACAGAAACAGAGACAATTCCTTCAACTGATACTAGAGATGATACATGAAAAACACTAGAGATCAATAGTGCAACCAATACCAGAGAAAGATATCAGAAATGATAACACAAACTGATATGAGAGACTGATACCAGAGACAATATAGGAAATGATACCAGAGATTGATCCAGAAATTGATACATGAAACTGATACCAGGAACTGATACTACAGATGATACAGGAATAGAATATCACAGACTGACACCAGAGATCATACCCAAATTGATATGACAGACCGATACCAACAATGATACAGGAACCAATACCAGATGATACCAGTACAAAACAATTTGTTAAAACAATTGAACTGATTGGGTAACTTTTTTCTCTCTTTTGCATGGGTTAGCTACAAGGAGGAAGACAGGGTATGCTTGTTTCACTAACTTACGGAACTGAAGGCAGAGCTAGTTGAATTGTGACATCACAAAAACCTGAAAGTGTAATTTCTCCCAAGAGTCTACAATATAATTTAGAGCTTCAATATTCAAATGGAATTCTTTCCAGTCAGCATGCCCAGGTGGGCCCCATCATCATCATAATCATAGCAGTCTGTCAGGGGCGACAATGACTGTTTCATTTAGGTCTGATCAGATTCCTCCACGCAGCTCTGTAATTCGCCTTCCGCTGCCAGGAACTCCTGACCTTGTTAACCTGGGCGACATCCGAGCCGGTATGAGTTGCTCTCTGACTGACCATTTCATGAAACTGCTTGCAAAGTATTTGAGTACTGCTAGCTTTTGCTGGACTCGCAACACATTCTTGGCAGATAGAGGTATTATCAGTGGCAAGGACAGACCAAGACAAACTGACTCCAGTATCTGTTGCAGTGATTGACCAGATGATAGGTTTGTTTATCTCTGCTCTTTGTGTAGTGCATGTCACGATGCACTGACTGGCAAAATAATTACTCAAATACAAGAGGAGTCATCAAAAAATCGTTGAGTAGGAGTAAGAAAGTATCTGCTAAGAAAGTAAATCAGGGCTGTCTTATGGGTCCCATGTGGGTTTGTCTATGGGTTCCATATTGGCCATATCTGAGTTTGCCCACAGAGACTTTACCTGTGGTACAGGTGAGCGGGTAATCGATTTACCCGCTGTGAACCCCTCTGGGACCCGCATGGGTTTAATGTAGGTGAGCAG
This sequence comes from Pholidichthys leucotaenia, assembly GCA_020510985.1. Classification (NCBI taxonomy): domain Eukaryota; kingdom Metazoa; phylum Chordata; class Actinopteri; order Cichliformes; family Pholidichthyidae; genus Pholidichthys; species Pholidichthys leucotaenia. The sequence continues at coordinate 413,040,729 of CM035841.1, read as the reverse complement.
GTTTCAGTAGCACCGGTGCCATAGGCAAAATTACAAGGAAAAAAGTCACAAATTTATGGGAAAAATGTGAAAATTTAGGAGAACAAAGTCTCACATTTACAAAAAAATTAGTAGTACTGTATTACTTGCAAAAAGTTACAAATTTACAAGAAAAGTCATAAATTTACAACAAAAAAATTAGAAAAATTGCAAATTAACAAAAACAGTTGCAATTACTGTATATCAGTAAATTGAAAATTTGCAAGAAAAAAGTTCCAAATTTATGAAAAAAATTGCAAGTTTACAGTAAAAAAAAAGCTGAAAACATTTTAAAAAGTTCCAAATTTACAAGAAAAAATGTTGCAAATTTATGGGGAAAAGTCACAAATTTATGAGAACATAGCACATTTACAAGGAAAACAGTAACACATTTATAAGAAAAAGTTGAAGGATTGGAGTACAAAAGCGGCAAATTCATGAGAAAGCTCCACAATTACAAGAAAAAGTTAAATTTGAAAGAAAAGTCACACTTTTACAAAAAAAACTAACAAATTTATGAGAAAAAGTTACAGGTTTACAGTTAAAAAAGTTGCAAATTTATGAGAAAGTTTTTTTTTTTCCCAGAAAATGTGTCAAATTTACAGGAAAAAGTCACACATTTACAAGAAAATAGCAAATTTATGAGAAAATAAGTTGAAAATGGGTAAACAGATCAAGTTCATGTGGGCAAACACAGATGGGGACCCATAAGACAGCCCCGATTTAACCTTTGGTGGGGCCCACATGGGCATGCTGGCTGGGCTGTGACCCCTGGTGGTGTTTTAGCAGCCTAAAACCCATGAAAACACAATTTAAAAGTCCTAAATAGAAGCTGACAGACACCCTGGGACAGTTGGACTCAAACCTGAACTCTGCTCTCATTTCTCTCAGCTGTTTACTCTCCATCTTTTTTTTCCTTTTACTCTCTGACTGTTTCATCTCTCCCGTTCATCATCCTGTAAAAATCCTCCCCCGGTGGACGACGTCGCTTCGAGAATCCAGACATTCAAACAGAAACAATAAGAGTAGCACTCCACCGTGACAAGCCGGGGGATTTGTTTTGGGGAGCATAGTGGGAGTGGATTTGGACAGTAACAGAAAATCTCTTTTTAAACCTCCCGTGACCCCTTTACTTTATTTTATTTTATTTTAATTTTTTTCATCCCAGCGTGAAGATGGAAAAATCACATCTGGTTTGGATTATGTGAGGGGTTACGGAGGGTTCTTCTGTGGTCCATGTCCCCGGGCCAAATCTGAAACCCACACCAGCCAATTTACTGTAAACAACGGTGGCTAATTACACTTACAGATGAGGGGAGACGCAAGGCCGGCACAGCGGGATGAAGTTCATATTAATATTCAGCCTTGATTAATTAACAATAATAAAAAAAAGAACGTGAATCTTTTGTCATGTTTTCACCACCTAACAAGAAACCTCGGCTATGCAAAGAGCCATTTTGAGCAGTTTCAGGCCCCCAAAATCTATATCAAACCAGATAAAAAAATTAATAAATTTGAGCTTTGACATGAAAGTTATTCAATCAATTTATAAATACACGTACAGTTACATAACTGACTAAAATGAATTTCTTGCAGCAATTTTAAGCAGAAATGTAAGAACAAGTTATAACTTGTTTTTTTCTCAATCTGCAACTTTTTTCCTCATAAATTTGCATTTTCTCCTGTAAACTGGCAACTTTATTTCTGTAAATTTGTAATTTTTTTCTCAAAAATTTGCACCTCTTTTTTTATGAATTAGCAGGGTTTTTTTTGTAAAGCTGCAACTTTTTTCTCAAAAATTTGCAACTTTTTCTTATAAATTTGCAACTTTTATCTGATAAATTTGCACTTTTTCTCTGAGATTTGCTACCTTTTTCTCATGAATTTTAACTTTCTCATAAATTTGCAGCTTTTATCCTGTGAATTTTTTTCTGAGATTTGAAACCCTTTTCTCATAAATGTTAACTTTTTCTCAAAAATTTGCAATGTTTTTCTTATAAATTTGAAATTTTTTCCTAGAAATGTACAATTTTTGTAATGCCTTTTGTTCCCAATTTGGACTCATTATTATTATTATTATTAACCTCTTGCACTCCGGGATACCGTGGGCGGTCACGTCTCTGCGTCCTAGCGTGCCCTGGTGCGCACTAGGACGCACACTGTGCGTCTCAGAGCGCACTGAAAAAAAAAAGAAGCTGTATTTCCGTTCTTCCACTACAGACACAGCTGAGAACAGAAAGCCAAAGGAGTGCTTTGATTGGTTTAAATTTGATTGACCTCTCATTCGACTAATAAGAGCCTTGAATTGGGTTTCTGAAACCTTGAAGAACCAATGACTGAAAACCTAGCAAGAAGGACCCGCCTACCAACGGCTGCGAATACAGCGAGCCAATTGAAGCAGAGAAGTTCAACGATTGAAAGCGTGCGTCCCGTGCGTAAAATCTGTTTTGTGTAAGCCGCTGGGTGACACACACGCGTTTGCCAGTCTTTTTTTCTTACTACTGTTCTTATTTGTTTTGAAAAATCATTCGCCAAAACCGCAATCATGGAAGCGCAAAACCGCAATAATGGAATCATGGTTTGACTGGGTCGCGTGACCAGAACCACGAGTCGTAACAAGCGGACCAGCGTCATGTTCGTCTGACAATGAGGAAGAGAAGTTCGCCAGCGACACTGCTGTTGTGGACAGGTAAGTGTTATAAGCTAAATTATTCTTTATCCCTGAAAATTGTAATCAAAATGACTTTTGACCGATCGGTAAATTACAACTGTGCGTCACTGCCACATGACGGACTGGTCCATGCGCCGCGTCCGGACCGTGAACGCCCCCGCTCCTGCTACTCTTCTGTAGCGGATTGCAGATATTTTAGTACAACTGTGCGTAATAGACCGCGGCGCACCGTCCCCGCTGTCCGTCATGTGGTGATGGACGATGTCCGTCCTCTGTAGCGGTGGGGGGGGGGTGGCGTGGGAGTTGTTATCCTCTACATTACAGATATTTTAGTATAATTTTTAGTGCACTGTAGGTTATTTTTTCTTGTAAAAAAAAGCCACACATTTTTTACGTGGCATGCTTCTTTGTGTGTGGGGGCTTGTTTGTTCATTCATTCATTCATGAATGAATAAACACCCCCCCACACACACACAGCCCTGAGTGTCACCTTTCATTAGAGCCCAAGATCAAGCTTCTATATTGAATCATTCAAAAGTTACAGACGTTTTTCCAAACTGTGCCATTTGGCACAATTTGGCACAGTTCAAAAACGCCTGGGAACAACCTGACAAAAAAGCTGTGTAATATATTCATTTTTTGTGGTATTGTTACAAAATTTTGACCTCAGCTGGATAACACTTGGTTCTACATTTCTGTTGCATTTTCCAGCCCGGATCTGACAGCTGTGTGTTATTTGCAAGCATTTGTATCCAAAAAAACACCCAGGCGAACTTTATTTTCTTCAAGTTCAGTATGTTTAGATGACTGTTACTCAGTGGCCGGAGCACTTAGAGAGATTATGACTGTTTTGCCCAAAAATTCAAAGTGTTTTCTTTTAAATGAGACCAACCCCATGAAGATGCTGCAAAGGGTTGAAGAACAGCTTTTGATTTACTTTGGGTACGTTATTTTTAGGCGTTTTTAGGGAAATTGACCAGAGTGCAAGGGGTTAATATCTTTTGGACATTCTTTATTATCGTTTCTGTAGGAACTCTTATTTTGACAGTACCCTTTGTTTACTTCCTGTTAGCATAGCATCTTCCATATAAGCCTCATCCTCTCACGTTCTAATTTGTCACAGCTGTCCCAATGCCTATTTCCCTATATATGCTGGCCGCGGGAATTAATCCCCCCAGCGTCCTTATGTTGACTTCACAGTTATCGTTACCATGTTGCTTGGATTATTTGTCGCTGTTCATCACTCCACTTTGTCTGGACTTCCACACCCATCGTTGTTTGCTGTTATCAGGCCAGCATTATTTCAGCCCACAAGCTGTTTTTTATTTTGTGTTTCATTAATAAATTCATGCAACTAGAAGTCTGGCGTTAGGGGCCTTTCTTCTGCGCTCTGGAGGAGCATACACCATGACAGTAGGACGCTGCCAGTAAGGACCCAGCGGACTTTTTGTTTGCACAGCTATGGCTGGGTGCGTGCTGCTGACCGAGGGGAAGTTCCAGGCCATGTCCAGACTGTGGGAGTTGGTTACTGCAGGCCGCAGCTCCATCGACCCAGACAAGGAGTGTCAGTTCTGGACAACAGCAGCATTTGAGCTGGAGCACATCCCGTGTCTGAGGGTGTTCCTGTGGGTGCAGAACCTTCACATCTGCAGCACTCCACTGTCCACCTCGCCACCTAGGACTGCGGTGGAAAAACAAGGAGAGTGTCCGTGTCATTCCTTCTGGCGCTCTGCCCCGTCTCCATCTCAAACCCCCATAGCTCTCTGTTGGACAATCTCCGCAGCTGCCCAGAGTGAGTCATCTGGCGTTTCAGTGGCAGCAGTGCGGGAGACAAGGCAAGTACCATTTTCTCATTTTTTAACTCCTATTAATAAGAGGTCTTGCCTTGTCCCCGATGGGTGAGCTCGGCGAGTTCTCTCCACCTGACCCTGCTGTAATCTCTGCTGTCACTCCCATACCATCACTCTCACCTGCCTCTCCTCTCTCCTCTTCCCCGAGCTCCACGCTTGAGGACGTCACCTGCCGCGAGGAGATGCAAGACCTCATCGGGAAGCTGGGAGAGTGCTACAAGCTTTGCCTGCGGATGGAAGGGAGGCAGAATGTGGTATGGAGGAACATGGTGTGGGAGAGGGCTCATCAGCTGGTGGCAGCGAAGCCTCAACTGAGGGAGAACATTCCTGCCGTCTCATCCAGAGGTCGGTGCGTTCCAGCTGTCTCATCTAGGGGTCAGCACGCTGAAATCATCAGTACCTGGGGGCCCGTGGAGCTGGGCAGATCCCCTGAACCACCTTATTCTATGGTCTGGTGGCCTAGGGACTTTGGGAGGCTGCCAGATCCATCTTGCTCCTCGGTCTGGTGGTCCATGGTCTGGGGCAGACCCCCCAACCCATGTTGTCCTCCAGTCCAAGGGCCTTTGGATTTGGGTAGACCCCCTGACCAGTTGCTTGTCCTAATCCAGTGAGCCATGGGCTTGGGTAGACCACCCAACTCACTTTGTTTTGGGTCTTGGGGCCTTGAACTTTATTTGGCCCATGAATTGTGTTAACTTTGGACTTTGCTGTGGGAGGATTACAGTTTGTTTTGGCCCACCTGGCCTTGTACCCCCACTACCCACCCTGTGAGAGTTTTGGGGTTTTTTCTTCTCTAGTTGGTGTTACACTAGAGTCGTCTGGTACCCGCCCCTTAAAGGGGGGGGTACTGTAACGATCTGGACAGGGTTAGACCCTGTCCATGCGTTATGTTTCCCGTTTGACCTCATTATTATTATTATTATTATTAGTAGTAGTAGTATCTTTTGGCCATTCTTTATTATTCTTTCTGTATGAACTCTTATTTTGACAGTACCCTTTGTTTACTTCCTATGAGCATAGGATCTTTCATATTAGCTTCATCCTCTCATGTTCTAATTTGTCACAGGTGCCCCTTGTTTTTCCAATCTCTATTTCCCTATATATGCTGGCCACGGGTATTAATCCCTGCAGCGTCTTTATGTTGACTTCACAGTTAGCTTCACCACATTGCTTGGATTAGCTGTTGCTGTTCATCACTCCACTTTGTCTGGACTTCCACACCCATCGTTGTTTGCCATTATCAGGCCAGTTTTTCAGCCCAAATTTCAGCCCACAAGCTGTTTCTTATTGTGTGTTTCATTAATAAATTCACGCAACTAGGAGTCTGGCGTTTGGGCCCTTTATTCTGCGCTCCGGAGCAGCGTACACCATGACAACTTTATTCCTGCAAATTTGTAAATTTTCTCTCATAAATTTGTAACTTTTTTCACAAAAACTTGCAACTCTTTTCTTATGAATTAGCAGCTTTTTTTTTTTGAAAATTTGCAATTTTTTTCCTATAAATAAGCAGTTGTTTTCTTGTAGAATTGCAGCTTTTTTTTCCTCAAAAATTTGCAGCTTTTTTTCCTATAAATTTGTAATTTTTTTTCCTCAGATTTGCAACTTTTTTCTCATAAATGTAAACATTTTCTTTTAAATTGGCAACTTTTTTCTCAAATACAGTATCTGCAACTTTTCCTTATAAATTTGCATCTTTTTTCCTGTATATTTGTAATTTTTTTCCCTCTGAGATTTACAACTTTTTTTGTTAAATTTGCAACTTTTTTCTCAAAAATTTTAACTTTTTCGCTGTAAATTTGAAACTTTTTTCTTGCAAATCTCGCAAATTTTTCTCATAAATTAGTGATATTTCTCATGTAAATGTTCAAACTTTGTCTTGTAAATTTGCAACACTCATCTGGATGCTGGTTAAGTTTTTATTCAATGTAATTAAATTGTGATTTATGATTCTGAATTTTTAAATTGGGATCATCTATCATATTTTTGCACCTTCATTCTAGCAAATTAGCACTTCATTTAAATGTATCCCTTTATACCCTATGCTAAATTTATGTATACCAACCAACCACCCCTCCCGCTGAAAAAGAATAAATTGCCCCATGTACAGTATAAGGGTGACTGACGCTGGTTGAAGGGGCCCCTGTGACTCTAGAATCCCTTCTGGCTCCACCGCTAGACTTTTTTTTGTCTTAATCCTGACAATTGCAGGTTTAAGAAGAAACCAAGTAAGACAACTAAAATCAATTTGCACATTTTTTCGAGTGAAATTGAGATCTTTTTCCTCATACTTTTTGCATGTTTTTAGCCATCATTTACGACTTTTTTTTTTAATATATCCACAAATTTAAAAACAAAAATTGCCAAAGATGGCAGACTTAACAATGAAACAAATAAGGTTGGTGAAAAATACCCTCTCTCCTCTTTCATTCCTCACATGTGTGTATTCCCTTCTCAACACCTTGTTCACACACACACCTGGCTGACAAAAGCAAGATGTGCAGAGAGCTGGCGCTGAGGCAGAGAGGAAAAAAAAAAAAAAAAATTATATATATATATATATATATATATATATATATATATATATATATATATATATCTCACATCCATGAATGAGTAAACTTTATTAGTGCTGCTGACCCCGCTAGAGGGAGGAGGAAGAGGTGAGCGGGACACTGGAGCAGAGACATGGAGACAGAGAGGGAAAAAAGCAGGGCTAAGGTTGCTTCTTTATTTTCTAGACTTTTTCCAGTGTTGTTTTAATGGCTGCCATTGGTGGTTTGGCTCAGGGAGGAGAGGAGAAAAATAGGGAGTGTGATGGGGGGACAAACGTCTCGCGTCACCACTGGAGAAACACTTATTTAATCTATCGCAGCTTCTCAGTAGTGAATGCTGACTTTGTTCTGGTTCATGTTTCTGTTTTCTCCACAAGAACTTGTTTCATATCAAGTGGCTGCTTTTTTGGACTGTTTTGTTATGTTTTTGGTGGCTTTGATTCTTTCTTTTTTTTTATTTAATTCACGGTTGTTTCAAGGTTTGGTTTTGGGGAAAAAAGTCATGAATTTATGGAACAAAAAGGCTGTTGGCATTTTTTTATGAGAAAATAGATGTTAATTTTTAGGAAAAAGTATAAAAAGTTTAAGAAAAAAACTACACATTTATAAGAAAAAAGTTGCAAATTTATGAGAAAAAAGTCACACATTTATGAGAAAAAAGTCACACATTTATGAGAAAAAAAGTTGCAAATTCCTAAGAAAAAAGTTTCAAATTTTTGAGGAAAAAATGTGCAAATTTATAAGAAAAAATGTACAAATTTTTGAGACGAAATTTGCAGATTTACAAGAAAAAAAGGTACAAATTAATTGAAAGAGATGCAAATGTACAAGAAATTATCACAAGGATTATATTATTGCTATTTTTCCTTTTAAATATGACATGCTTTTCCTGTAATTTTTTTTATTTTATCTGTAAAATATTTACATTTTTTTCTCATAAATTTGTGATGTATTTCCCCTCTAAATTTGCAACTTTTTTCTTAAAAAAAATTGCTACTTTTTCTTGAAAATTGGTACTTTTTTCTTGCATATTTTCAGGTTTTTTTCTTATAAAATTGCTCATTTTTCTCATTAATTTGTGACTTTTTTCTTTAAAATTAGATAATTTTTTCTCATGAATCATCACCATTTTTCCTGTGAATCTGCAGCATTCACATGGATGCTGGTTAAAGTTTTATTCTATGTAAAAGGTGTAATGTATTTTTGTTCATCTAGACAATGAGCCAAATTTATTTTGTTCTGAACTCTTCCTCATTACAAAAACATCAGTTCCTAGACACAGCCCTGAGGAGGAGTTATGCCCTGATCAAGGTCTTATAGAGCTCAGTAAAAGTGAAAACTGCTCTAACATCCTTTGTTTCTGTTTTTAAGTGCCCCAATAAAAATCATTTTCCATTCCCGCTGCAGTAAACCAGCTCTCTGCAGACGACCACTGAATGTGTGCAGAATCGGCTGGAAGCTCGTTTATCTTATTAGCGGAGCTCGTTAAGCCGATGAGGGCCATTTTTGTTGTTATTTTGATGCACAACAGTTGCACAGCTGCCAAAAAAGCAGCCACAGATGGAGAACAATGAGGCAGGTATGAAAAAATAAAAACCAAATGTCATTATGAGGAAAAGAAAAGGAGGAGAGAGGCAGAGAAATGAAGAGATCATGCTGAACCGCTGAGGGGATTTGTGTCCGACTACGTTAGCGACCGTCCCGCCGTGATGGATAGAGACTGAAGATATTAGAGTGTGACACAGAGAGAGGACAGGAAGTGGAAATCCTCTTTTTTCCTCCGTTCTTCCCGAGAGAGAATTGAGAGTTAATCCTCAGGGGCTCCCATGTGCTTTGTTTTTTGTTTTTTTTTCATATTTCTGCACCTCTGACTTGCACCGCCCTTTATCCTCTGCTCTGATTCTGATGGTAAACATCACAGGTGGGTCGAGTGAATAATAATACTGTTACCTTATGAGCAGAACCGTTAAAGACAGGGTCAGCAACCTACAGGAGGAATAACGTTTTTCATGAAATCATAAACACCCAGATCTCCTGAGCTCTCATGATGACCTTTGACCTCAGCCTGGATGGAGACCCACCTGAGGGTCACTGTGAGGGAGTTCAGTGAGCATTTACTGTATTTCATCTTCTCCTTTTTCCTTCTTTTTATACTTTCACAGAAATTTGTGACAATTTTTCTCCTGAATTTTATTTTAATTTTCTTTCACATAAATTGGATAGTTTTTGTTCTTCTAAATTATTTTGTTTCATTCTTGCATAAACTTTACTGTTTTAATGAATGTGACCTTTCCCCTCAGAAATTAGACTTTTTCTTCTGATTTTTTTTTTCTATAACCTTTTTTGCTGTATCCTTGTTTTTTATAAATCCATCACATTTTTCCTAAAAAATTCTTTTTTATCTTATATTTTATGGCATTTTTATATTTATTTATTTATGTTTAATTTTTTTTAATTATTTATTCTGCTGTTTCCACATTTTTCCTGTTTTAAAATGTTTCCTAAAAAAAACGGTGACTTTTATTCCAATAGATTTTCTTTTTTTAATTGTTATATTTCCTTTTCATTTTTTAAAATTTATTTTTGTATTATTTATTCATTGTACAGTTTTCACATAAATTAGCTTTTTTCCCCCTTTTGACTGTATTTTTTTTTTTGTAAATTTGAGGGGTTTTTGTTTTTGCTCATTAGTGGTGAAACTTTTTTCTTGTAAATTCCCAACTTTTTTTTGCATTTTTGTTTCATTTTTGTCTTAAACATGCTAAATTCTTGTTACAACATGACTTTTTATACTGTAATGTTTAATAAATGTTGGACAACTATGAGATGACTTTTGTTGTGATGTGGCGCTATACAAATAAAGCTAAATTGAATTGAATTGACAAAAATAAATCCTGGATTTAAGGTTGACGTGCCAGCCTAGTACAGCCAGAATATAACAGAATAAGCCAAAATGACGTGAGAGGTATCATTAACTGTGGATTAATGAACCAGTAGCTAACATAGCACTAACCTAGGCAGGCTCAGCTATTGGCTTCTCTCCACCAAAGCGATCTCTGAGGTGATAGATAGCTGGCTAGCCAAGGTGCTACAACAACTGCCAACCTGTTACTGTCATGATTCAGGACAAGGGACGCTCAGACGCAGAGCTGCCAGAACGAACACTCAGACTCAGAAGTAAAAATGCACCAGTTTATTGCAAAAACCAAAACCTAACACACAACTCTAAATAAAAGTGCAAAACTAAGGAAAAGATGAAATCAAAAATACACACTTAAATTTACACAAAACTGGTGCCCGCTGGAGTGCACGCAGCATACGAGAAGAAAGCAGAAAAGAGATTATTAGGGACAGACTCTCCACACGAGCAGAATAAACCAGGTGAGCAAACTTACTCAATGAGCAGAGGAGTCTGGCAGGGAACTCCTGCGTGGACCAGGGGAACAAGGGAGAAGACAGTGACTTGGGTGGACGTTCCGGTGTCTTCTTGGTCAGGCGAGCGTGATCAGCCCCGGAGTACACACCGCTAAGGTGGCAGCAAACCTAACGATCCAGCGGTGAGCTCTTCACACGTTGACTCTTGAATAAGCTGAGCAATTAGGAAGCAGCAGGTGTGTAATCACGCAGGTGTAGGTAATACTCCAGAGCCAGGAAAACAGGAACAGGAGGGGAGGGGGAGCACGCTCACCTGATCATCACAGTTACTTTCAAAATGTAACAAAATAAGCAAGAACGACAGGAGATACATTATCATATGTGGAAAAATGAACCATTTGGAACAGGGATGTCTTGTGGGAGTGATGAGAATTTCAAGAAAATAGTAATATAAACCACGGTCGCCAAGCTAACTCTGTAGGACGCTAGCAGCCGGAGTAGCACTGTCAGCGTGTGTTTGGATGCTCACTGGGATCCCCCAACCGTTGTTAAAATGGGTGGAGATGGACCACATTTTAACACAACTTAGAATGGGTCTGGGACACCTCTTGAACATCCAATGACCTTGACCTCGCGTTTGACAGTGAGGATCGGTAAGGTCTGTAAACAGGTCAAGGTGTCCCATGGGAACTGAAGCAGAAACATAATTGGGGATTTTCCCTACTATATGACATCCCAACAGGGGTAGTAGGACTGCAAGGCGTCGGTCTGCATCTCTGCTGAGTGCAATTCTAGTTCAAAGAGAGGCACTGAGACAAAGGCTGTCCCTAACAAATGACAGCAGTGTGGTTTCTTTGAGAGTTTTTAGCCACTCTAGGTACCCAAACAGATGCAAAAAAAAGCACTGAGATGTCCCCTTTGACAAGAGTCACAGACGTCCACCATTGCAGTGAGATGGTAGAACATTGTGATGTTTAATTCACCCTTCTCCTTCTGGAATCCCCACACGCCATGGTTTTGTGTCAGTGGATATACGCGGAATAATTTGATTGCGTTGTCTTTGTTTGTGTCCCAGCGTGGGTGGGAGGAGTGCGGCGTCTTTAAACTCTCCAGGTTTTCCAGAGTATTTTATTGATGTGTGCGTGTGTGTGCTTTCTCCTCTATATCTAGCTCTCAATCAGCCAGACAGCTGGATAATCAATGCTGGTGGAGGGCATTAAAACTCTGAAGCGTGCGTGCGTGTGTGTGTGTGTGTGTGTGTGTGTACGTGTTTGTGTAAATCCCTGGAAAGAAATCTTCTCCTCCCCTAATTCCTGCTCCTTATCTGTCCTCCCAGACCTCCCATCAGTGTCACATTCTGAAGATATACGAGCGCGATAGTTAATGAGTTTCAACAGCATTTTTGCTACTCTACTTCACCCTCTGGAAGAAAGGCTTATCGACACCTTGTTGCACCCACCGCTGACTTTACATGCTCGTAGTGTACGCCACTGACTTTTTGCAATTTCTGCCGAGTCTCTGTCAAACATTTCTCCATATTTAAAGTGTAGTTCAGAAATTTGGATTAATATACAGTGGTGTGAAATAGTGTTTGCCCTCTTCCTGATTTCTCATTTTTTTGTATGTTTGTCACACTTACTGTAAATGTTTCAGATCATCAAACAAATTTAAATACAAGACAAAGATAACACAAGTAAACACAAAATGCAGTTTTTACATGAAGGTGTTTATTATTAAGGGTAAAAAAAAATCCAAACGTACATGGCCCTGTGTGAAAAAGTGATTGCCCCCTTCCTGTTAAAACAAATCCACTGTGGTTTACCACATCTTTGGAAAGCTGAGTTCAATTCCTCTAGCCACACCCAGGCCTGATTATTTCCACACCTGTTCTCAATCAAGAAATCACTTAAATAGGACCTGCGTGACAAAGTGAAGTAGACCAAAAGATCCTCAAAAGCTAGACATCATGCTATCCCAAAAAAATCAGGAACAAATGAGAAACAAAGTAATTGAGATCTATCAGTCTGGAAAAGGTTATAAAGCCATTTCTAAAGCTTTGGGACTCCAGCGAACCACAGTGAGAGCCAATATCCACAAATGGCAAACACATGGAACAGTGGTGAACCTTCCTAGGAGTGACCGGCTGGCCAAAATTACCCCAAGAGTGCAACAACAACTCATCCAAGCGGTCAAAAAAAGACCCTACAACAACATCCAAAGAACTGCAGGCCTCATTTGCCTCAGTTAAGATCAGTGTTCATGACTCCACCATAAGAAAGAGACTGGGCAAAAATGGCCTGCATGGCAGAGATCCAAAACGAAAACCACTGCTGAGCAAAAAGAACATAGAACAAAAGCGGTGCGGTGGTGCAGTGGTTAGCACTGCACCAGCACAGCAACTCACCCTTGGCCATGGGATCCCTGGTTCGATCCCAGCCCCTGACCAACAGCGATCTGTGTGGAGTTTGCATGTTCTCCTCGTATCTGCATGAGTTTACTCCGGGATTTCTCCAGTTTCCTCCCACAGGCCAAAAACATGCAGGTTAGGTTAATTGGAGACTCTAAAGTGGCCCTAGATGTGAATGTGTGTGTGAACGGTTAAGGGATAGTGCCGTACCGTGGCTGCTTCATCCATCCAGGTGGCTGCCCTCAATTTCCCCTCTGGGGATCAATAAAGTATACAAAATCAAAAAAAAAAATCAAAAAAATAAAGGCTCATCTCAGTTTTGCCAGAAAACATCTTGATGATCCCCAGACTTTTAAGAAAACACTCTGTGGACTGATGAGACAAAAGTTGAACTTTTGGGAAGGTGTGTGTCCCATTATATCTGGTGTAAAAGTAACAGCATTTCAGAAAAGGAACATCATACCAACAGTAAAATATGGTGGTGGTAGTGTGATGGTCTGAGGCTGTTTTGCTGCTTCAGGACCTGGAAGACTTGCTGTGGTAAATGGAACCATGAATTCTGCTGTCTACCAAAAAATCCTGAAGGAGAACGTCCGACCATCTGTTTGTGACCTCAAGCTGAAGCGCACTTGGATTCTGCAGCAGGACAATGATCCAAAACACACCAGCAAGTCCACCTCTGAATGGCTTAAGAAAAACAAAATGAAGACTTTGGAGTGGCCTAGTCAAAGTCCTGACCTGAATCCGATTGAGATGCTGTGGCATGACCTTAAAAAGGTGGTCCATGCTCGAAAACCATCCAATGTGGCTGAATTACAACAATTCTGCAAAGATGAGTGGACCAAAATTCCTCCACAGTGCTGTAAAAGACTCATTGCCAGTTATCGCAAATGCTTGATTGCACTTGTTGCTGCTAAGGGTGGCCCAACCAGTTATTAGGTTTAGGGGGCAATCACTTTCTCACACAGGGCCATGTAGGTTTTGAATTTTTTTCCCCCCTTATTAATAAACACCTTCATTTAAAAACTGCAGTTTGTGTTTACTTTCTTATTTTCGTCTAATATTTAAATTTGTTTGTTGATCTGAAACATTTAAGTGTGACAAACATACAAATAATGAGAAATCAGGAAGGGAGTAAACACTTTTTCACACCACTGTAGCATACTTGGCTTTATAACCAGACATTGTTTTCATTTTAGCTATGACATGGCAATCATGGCTACTTAACAGATGATTTAACTTATAGTGTCAGCGATTATGGGACGCAGCACAGAGTGCAACACTGCTTGGCTGCTGGTTAAAATGTGGGAGTGTGGACATACCTTTCAACTGCAAACCCCTTACAATTAACTGGATTGTCTATTGTCTGTGATTCCAGACACAGTATATCATGTTTCTTCCTTAGACACTGACACTCTGTCCTTATCAAGGTCAGTTCCGGGAGACAGCTAGGCGCCGTACTCCCACAGAACACTTTCATAACATATTGTCTTTGTTTGTTCCAAGGTATAAAATCTGTTCGCAACTTTTTGGCTGTGAACATTTCTGCTGAACTGCTGCATGAAATGTTTCTCTTGATCAAGAATAAATACCCAGAAAAGACATCTTTGACTCTGCACCTTATTTCAACACCAGATCAACAAGGAACATTTCTTAATTACTGGTGAAGGCGTTAACGTGTTAATCAGCAGTTAACACAACACCCCGTTTATGTCAACAATTTTTTCATTTGTGATTAGTTGCGATTAATCTCAAGTGCAAACGGTACTTTTTGGCCTTGCTGTATTCTGTACCGAAGCCACTCCACCCACCGTACAGACACTTAAAAGTTAATTCCATGATTACAATTCGTGATAAGCCCCTCCATGACCTGAAATGGATAAAGACAGGAAGATTCTGAATGGCAAGTTCAGTTTAAAAAAATTTACAAATGGATCTGTCAGCAAGAATACAGTAAAATGGGTGTACTGTCAGCATGAATTCCGTTACCATAGGAGCACATCCTGCTAGCTAAGCTATTGGTAATAATAGCACTCTCCCCAATAACAAGAAAAACAACGTACAACAGAGATGCCTGGACAACCGTACAGTCAACAAACTTAACACAGCGATCGCTAAATGGATCGCCACTGCCTGCAGGCTGACTAGCATTGTGGAGGGTCTACGTGATATAATTCATATTGCATCCAACGATGGTGTCTGAGTTGCCTCCGAGACTCGCCAAGGTAGACAACATGCACAACTTGTATGAAGAAGAGAGAGCTAAAATTGAGGAGGCCTTGAGAAATACTCACTCTGACCACTGGACCTCTGTGAGTAATCAATTAAATGCATTTTCTTTCTTTAAAGTTTGCAGCTTTTCTCATGAATTTGCAACTTTTTTGTATTAACTTTGACTTTTTCTAAATTATACTTCTCATGTGCAACTCCACTTTGCTTGCTGATGTTGACAGTTTTTCTACTCAAAGGGAAATTGTGTCTGTTGTGACACCTGAGGTCCATTGTTTTGTGTTCATCTGCTTAAAAACAGTGGATGTTTACTACAAGAGTAAAATTGGACACTGAATTGTGTCAGTAATTGTAAGTCATGTAACAATGACATCATTATGCCCTGCCATTCTGTTGTTTGCACATGCAGTATTTCTGGAGTACTTGTGAGGATTTTCTGGAGAATATCTGGATAGTTCTTGTCATTTTCGACATACTGTGAGCTTTAATAAATCTACAGGTGAAGAAATCAAGCATATTTGTCCACTTTCATGTTAGGTATGAGAAATTTGAAAAATTACTAATTTAAGGTACATTGTATTTTTTAAAAATCTGGAATTAATGCATGATTAATCATGATTACCAATTTCTAACGATTAATCATGATTTAAAATTTTTACGTGTCTTTCCCCGCTAATTTCAAGGTACAAAGACGGCCCGCACAATTTTGACTGCGAACATTTCTGCCAAACTACTAACTAACTAACTAACTAACTAACCTGCACTTATATAGCGCTTTTCTAGTCACAAAGACCACTCAAAGCGCTTTCACTAGTACTAACCCTCTATTCTAAAGGCCTATAGGAAACAGATATCTAGGGACAATTTAGAACAGCCAATCAACCTAACATGCATGTCTTTGGATTGTGGGAGGAAACCGGAGCCCCCGGAGTAAACCCACGCAGCACAGGGAGAACATACAAACTCCACACAGAAAGGTTCCAACCCCTGCCAGCCTGGGGATTCGAACCAGGAACCTTCTAGCTGTAAGGCAACAGTGCTAACCACTGCACCACCGTGCTACTGCATGAAATCTCCTTCTTGATCAAGAATAAATACCCAGAAAAGGCATCTTTGACTCTGCACCTTATTTTAACACCAGGGGCCTCATGTATAAACGGTGTGCATGCACAATAACATGGCGTATGCTGATTATAACGCACACAGTGGGATGTATAAAAACAAACGTGACATGAGAATCTGTGGGCCGAGCCGCAAAGTTTCCACCTGCCGTGAGAAGTTGTAGGCTCACTGCAAAATTCTGTTTGACTCTATCAGTTGGGTCTGTCAAACTACAAAACAGCTGAAACTCAGAGAATGTGTTAAAAATAATGTTTTTACTTCAATTAAAACGATCTTATGAATTAGTGGTTGAAAAACATGATTATTGTTATTACAAGATTTATCTCCACAGCATTTTTTTTTCCATGTATCAGCCCCCCCCCCCACCAATCCCCGCCGTCACACTGTGATATAGTGATCTGTCTATAGACTTTAACTTTAATGCCATTTTATTTTATTTCAGTCTGAGCCAGCTGCATTAACTGTGGTGTAGGCACAAGCTGTTGCTTCAGCCTACACCCTTTCTGTCTGAAATATGTTGTCTTTTTCTCTTTCTTTTTCTTTTTTGTTTTGTTATGATCTGATAAAAATAAAAAAAAAATGCATGAATGAACTGTCATTGTAACACAGTCCACTCAGTTAAAGTCAGGTTTATTGTTGATTCAGGAGGGTCAGAACAAAATAAAACATTTTTCTGACCTCCACCTCCGTTATCAACAACTCAGCATCACACTCCGTGAAGTTATTTTTTTATGTTGTGCTTTCCTGCAGGATTGACAATCACAGTTTGGCAGAAGACTGACAGAAGGCGCGTTTTTCTTCATTTACGTAGTCATTAGTGGGAGGAACCGAGGAGGAATAAAGAGATCGTGCACATGCGCTGACTTTCACGTGAGGTGGGATGTATAAAGAAAAGGAGCAGAGAATCGAGTGTGCGCACAGTTTTGTAAATCTGAAAATTTTTGTGCGCACGTACTTTTCAAATTTTGTGAGTACGCCATCTTTCAGTATGAAAGCGGTGCAGTCCTTTATACGCGAGGGCCGTGGTCAGCAAAGGACATTTATCCATATAAGAAAATCCACGACAGAGTCCACCTCTAGGAATGAGCTGGACTGATTCTTGGCAATACAAACCAAACGCTCACAACAGTCGTATGGAGACCGGACAGCTCGTAGCAACGGACCCGACACCCCCTGGGCTGTCTAATGGGTCCCATGTGGGTTTGTCCGTGGATTTCACATTGGCCCCATCTGTGTTTACCCACATGGATTTCCCCTGTTTACCTATTTTAAACTTATTTTATCAGAAATGTTGCTATTTTCCTGTAAATTTGTGACTTTTTTCCCATAATGTTGATACATTTTCTTGAAAAACTGAAACATTCTCATAAATTTGCAACTTTTTTCTACTGTAATCCTGCAACTTTTTCTCGTAAATTTCTGACTTTTTTTCTTGTGAATTTGTGACTTTTCCCCATAAATTTGTGACATTTTTCATGTCAATTTGGAACTTTCTAAAAAATGTTAAACTTTTTTTTTACTCTAAACTTGCATTTTTTTCTCATAAATTTGTAACTTTATTCTTGTAAATGTTCAGTTTATTTACTCATATATATCGGCTACTTTTTTTTGGTAAAGTTCATGTGAGCAAAGACAGATGGGGCCAGCGTGGAGCCTGCAGACAACCCACATGGGACCCGTCGGACAGCCCAGTTTAAACCGACAGTGGGGCCCACATGGGCACGCTGGCTGGGTTGTTGCCACTTTTTGCCCCGCCGGTCTACTTCAGTTCCTCGTATCGGAGCCGTCTGGTTTCCCATGAGGACGTCATCCAGAGATTTGAAGATGAGCACACTTCTGGCCAATTTTCACTGCCAAAAACTTCATTTTAATAAGGAGAAATAATAAATCTGATTTACACAAGGTTAGAGCCGTGCATCTCTTTTGTGTCATTCTCGAGTGGCCGCACAATCAACGATAATTACGATCCTCCACAACTGATAACGCATCGCTGGAAATGTATACAAACGTGTGAGTAATAAGGAATAAATGAGATGAGAGGAGCAATCACGACCCCGTTGATGCACCTCTCCAGACTCAATTACTCACTAGATAATCCACTCCATCAGAGACGCCGCGTTTCTCGGTTTAATCTTAGATGCAGTTTCTTGGCGTGAGGAATATCTCATTACGCCGTAGCTGCACCTCATGCGGCTGTAAGCGACATGTTTCGGCGGCGGCAGAAACATGCACGCAGTTCTTTCTCGCTCTGACTGAAATCGCCCTCGATGGAGATTTCAGAAACTGTACACACACATGGGATGTGATGAATTGCAGTCTGGTGTTTACACGTGCCCGGAAATTTAATCGTAAGAGTGTGACAGGCGTAAAGTGGATGAATATGTCCGGCATTCATCTTCCTCGGCAGCTGTCTTATCTGTGTGACACATGCTTGACCAGCTCTCTGAATGCGGATATTCTCCTGTCAGTTCAGCGCTGTCGTGGCGCTCCTGTGATGTTCTATTTAAAGCGTAAAAAAAAAAAAAGGAGCCGCTGCAGAGGACCAGCTCAGTTCACAAACTGTATTCATGTTCAGACGGTATATTGTAGTGGGTTCTGCAGCATTTAACCCTTAGCATTCCCGCCAATTTCCATAAATTCAGCATATGTAAAGAAAATTCCATTTTTTTCTTCACTGAATGGAAGTAGAAAATTTAACGTGTAAAATAAAGAAAAAATTAACATCCCGCCGTGGAACTCTGGAATTTTAAGAGATAAATTTGGAAATTTTTTTCTCCTCAATTTGCACTTTTTTCCTTGTAAATTTGTGCCTTTTTCTTCTAATATTTTTAAACTTTTTTTCCCTCAAAAATTTGCAGTTTTTTTTCTCATAAATATTTAAAGTATGTAAATAGTATATAATTTTTTTTTTTTACTTTTTCTAAAATATTTGCAACTTTTCACTATAAATTTGCAAACTTTTTTCCAAAAATTACCAACTTTTTTCCTGTAAATTTGCAACCCTTTTCTTCTCAATTTGATTTTTTTTTCTTGTAAATTTGAATTTTTTTTCTTGTAAATTTGCAACTTTTTCTAAAGAATTTGGAACTTTTTTCTTGTCATTTTTTTTTTTACTTTTTTTTTTTAAATGAGCAACTTTTTTCTCCTCAATTTGCAATTTTTTCTTGGAAATTTGCAACTTTTTCCTTGCAGATTTGCAATTTTTCTTTTGACCACTTATCATTCCAGCCAGTTTCCCTAAATTTAGCTTACACAAACAAAATCAAATTCTTTCTTCACTGAGTGGCAGTAGAAAATTTGAAACATCCCGCTTAGAGCACTGGAATTTTAAGAGGTTTAGTGGCATTATATGGTCTTTAACCGCCGTATCTCATGGAGCGGTGGACTTTTGCAACACTCTTAAAGCTTGCATCTGTCATACTCCTTCTTGAAACTGTAATGGTTTCCAAATGGTTTTAACATGTTTGCAACAGGAGTGGTGGCCTAGTTGGTAAAGCATCCACCCCACAACCAGGAGACTGGGGTTCAAATCCCAGCTGGGTCATACCAAAGACCATATAAAAAAAATGGTACGTTCCACCTTCTAGCTTGGTGCTCAGCATAATGGAACGGGGAAAGGAAAGTTAACGCACAGAGCTACCAGAAGACTGTCCTCCCACTGTAGCTTTCACTACTCCCAGTAGCTGCGTGGCTTAGGACCAGTGAAACGGAGATAGGCACCGCCCCATACGCCACATGGCGTAGAAGGGATTAACGTAACTCTAAGTGACATTACATGGTCTGTAACTCCCGTGTCTCATGGAGTGGTGAACTTCTCCATCAACACTCTTAAAGCAAATGTTGCATCTGTCATACTCCTTCTTGAAGTTGCAAATGGTTGCAACATGTGTCGCTGAAGTTCTTTTTGGTTCAAATAGTCAACATATGCGACTGTTTTACAGTCGCATATGTTGAGCATATGCTTTTACAACAAAACTGCTGGCGACCTTAAAAACTGCGTGGGAACTGTTTTGTGGCCTTTTATGAACCCTGACGATACCCAAAAAAGCACAGCATTCTTGAATGTTCCTCAGCATTTGCCGCTTTGTGAGATTCTAGCTGTTTTTAGCCGACATTCATCAGAAAAGTTGGCAAATCCAAAACTCGCCACGTTCATCAACATTCACCGCTCTGTGAGATACTACCCTGAAGTCAGACAGCCCAAAGCTCTCCTGCACAGGAGCTCTCCTCTCCCACAGAAGCTAGGATTAGGACTTAGCTAGCACTGACAATATTTTTGTCATTCTTTAATCTTCATTTTTCCAGACACAAAGGATTTTTGTTTCCAAAGCAATACACCACAAAAGAGCCCATTCTGAGAATAGCTCCTTCCCCATGGAATAAAAATTTAACCAGCATCCAGATCAGCAAAAATTACAGGCCAACAATTGCAAATTTTTGACAAAAAAACGTTACAAATTTATGAGAAAAAAGTCAGAAGTCAACGAAAAAAGCTACAAATTTACAGGGGAAAAATAGCAGTTTTATGAGAAAAAAGTCGCACGTTTGAGGAAAAAGCTGCAAATCTACAAGAAAAAAGTTGAAAATTTACAGGACAAAACTGCAAATTTTCAAGAAAAATAACTGCAAATGTATGAGGAAAAAGTTTGTGGGTGTTTAGAATAATGCATACCCCAACTATTACATTATTATTCTATGCTTTATTCTAAACATCCACACATCCCCCTTTGATTATTATTTCAAAATAATCAAAGGGGTAGATGTGTCTGCAGAAAACAACAAGAAGTTGCACATTTTTTAGAAAAGTCACAAATTTATGAGAAAAAGTTGCAGATTTATGAGAAAAAAAAGTCATTT
This sequence comes from Pholidichthys leucotaenia, assembly GCA_020510985.1. Classification (NCBI taxonomy): domain Eukaryota; kingdom Metazoa; phylum Chordata; class Actinopteri; order Cichliformes; family Pholidichthyidae; genus Pholidichthys; species Pholidichthys leucotaenia. Next base: position 413,019,648 of record CM035841.1, on the reverse strand, counting down.
TTTTAAGAAAAAAGTTGCACATTTTTGAGAGAAAAGTCTCAAATTTAGAAAAAGAAAAGTTGCAGATTTATGAGAAAAAAGTCAGTTTTTTTAAAGAAAAAGCTGCAAATTTATAAGGAAAAAAATCAAATTTATGAGGAAAAACGTTGCAGATCTATGAGAAAAAAGTGAAAAAAAATGTCTGGAAAAAAATCTTGCAAATTTATAAGAAAATTCACATTTTTGAGGAAAAAAAGTCACAAATTTATGAAAAAAATTGCAGATTTATGAGGAAAAAAGTAAAAAAAAAAAAAAAATCCAGAAAAAATCTTTAAAAAAAATTCCAGAAAATATCTTGCAAATTTAAAATAGAATAGAATAGAATAGGCTTTACTGTCATTGTACACTTGTACAGCACAAGGAAATTATGGGTGCTCCACCAGGCTACTGCACAATAAAGTAAGAGAGAAGGATTAGATAAAACACAGTTACAGAACACATGATTAAACACACAACTGAAATAAAAATTGCCCAGCATTATGGAAATATACACAAGTATGGCAGTGGATTCATGGGTGAAACTATGTACATAAGAGGGCAGAGTACAGAACACACAACTGAGTAAAATGGCCCAAGGATTATGGAAAATATACACAGTAATGGTTGCACGGATGAGTCAATATACATGAAAGTGCGGAGTGCAAAGGCAAGTGTGTTATTGTGATCATTAAAAGGTCCTCAGTTCTGTGCATGTGAGCGTTCAGAGGGAGGGGGTGGGGCCTCTGACTGTTTGCAGTTCGGATGGCCCAGGGGAAGAAACTGTTTGTCAGTCTGGAGGTGTGGGACCTGATCGATCTGAACCGTCGTCCAGAGGGAAGCAGGTCAAACAGATGGTGGGCAGGATGTGAGGGGTCTCCTGTGATGGCCTTGATCCTTCTGAGACAGGAGGATCTGGAGATGTCCTCCAGTGAGGGCAGAGGGCCTCTGATGATTTTTTGGGCAGAGTTGATGACTCTGCGCACAGTCTTCCTGTTCTCAGCCGTGGAGCCGGCATACCACACACCCAGACAGTAGGTGAGTATGCTCTCTACTGAGCAGTGATAGAAGACTCGTAACAGCTTCTGGCCCATGTTGTTCCTCCTCAGGACACAGAGGAAGTGCAGCCGCTGCTGGGCTTTCTCCACCAGGGCCTTGGTGTTGACAGTTTTTTGGACATTCAGTTTCAGGATGTTTGCTTGGCACCACAGCAGCAGGTTCTCTACCTCCGCCCTGTGTGCCTTCTCATCATCATTGGTGATGAGCTCAACCAAGGTGGTGTCGTCTGCGTTCTTCACGCTGACAGCGGTTGGGTGGGTTGGAATACAGTCAAGGGTGTACAGGGAGTACAGTGGAGGGCTTAGCACACAGCCCTGGGGGGAGCCAGTGCTGAGAGACAGTGTGGAGGAGTGGTGGGGGCCGAGTTGACAAGAAAAAAATAGCAAATTTATAAGAAAAAAGTCAAATTTTGAGAAAAAAGTTGCAGATTTGTGAGGAAAAAAGTCATATCTTTTAAAAAATAAGTTACAAGTTTATGAGAAAATCTGTCATTTTGCTAATGAGGGGATGGCATCCCCCTCCCCCTTAAACACCTACTAAATATAAGGTCCATGTAATGCATCAAAAGCCAGCATGTAAACAAATCTGAAGCAGTCATGCTTCAACCGCAGAAACCCTCATGCGAAACGAACTTGGAGAGGAGAGAAACGCTGACTAATTTTTTTAGAATTAGCGCGTGTCTCATTGAACCTGAAGCCAGCTTGCCTCTGACTGCGCCGCTAAAGTCAAGACGAGATTAATCCTGCCACGTCTCCAGCAGAAAAACTCTGTGGCTGTGAACTGCCTGTGAGCTGAAATGGAGCATAATTTAAAAACTATCTCCCCATATCATAAAAAAGCAAAACAAGCTGGGGGAGGAAATGGGTGCTATAGACCCAATGTCCTCCTGCGTGTTTTCAGCGTGGAACTGCTACAGGATGAAATAACTGAGGAGCAGCCCGGGGGCGAGCATATACAGTCCACGGACACGGAGAAAACAAAGAATGTGCTGCCGTCTCTCTGCAGCAGAATGAAGCTCTAATCTAAGACACGCAGGTGGAGGAGATAAACAAAGATGCCCCTCCCCCCATGAGCCTATTGTTTCTTTTTATTTCCTTTTAGAGCTGACTCAGACATGTGTAGGTGTAATCTCTGTCAGTTCCCGCTGACACGCTGACAGAGGAGGTCATCGCGATGAATGTCTCCTATTATGGGAAGTATGTGCTTAGGTGTCAATTAAAAGGTCAAAAGGTTAAACGCCCAATCAGCTCGCAGCATTTCTGAAACCCCCTCCAAAGCCGGGGATCATAATGAGCAGACAACCGGATCGATGGATGTCACTGAAGAGATGTTAAACGGAGGAGAATCGAAGCAAATATGGAGGAACAACTGAAAACATGGAAAATGATGGATGTGGAAGTGACAGGCTGTGACGATACCGAATTCTGTCAGATGATCAACTGTACCAGAGATGATCACGATAATCGATGTTATTGGTGATATCACCACTAATATGATGATGACACTGAACTCCAGAAATCTGCAACACTGGAAGTGAAATGTAGAAAGATATTTGCTGTTCATACGCCCACGCAACAGGTGGCAGCAACGAGTTACCAAACTGATGTGAACTCCCAGAGTCAAACTAAAGAGGAGGAAGAACAGGAAGGCAACTTTTCTCAAATCTGCTACTTTTTTCTTATAAATTTAAGATTTTTCTCTTGTAAATTTTCAACTTTTTTCATGTAAATTGCTAACGTTCGTCTTAATGCTAGTTAAATTTTTATTCAATCCAATTAAACTGTAATTCAAAACTTTTTGAATTTTTAAATTGCCATCTTTGATCACATTTTTGCACATTTATTCTTGCAAATTTGTGCCTAATTTACATTTATCCATTTGTATCTTATGCTATGTTTGTGAGCACCAGCCATCCCCCATGCTGAAAAATAACAAATCGCCCACTGGTAACAGTGATGACAGAGGGAGGGCAGGGGTACCTGGTGCTCTTGGACATTTAAAGAGACGTGCACTGAAGCAAGCCATTTTGAGAAAGGCTGCAAAAGATGATTCCCAAAGATGTTGCGATAACTAAATAATTAAAGAAGCTCAGGTGTCTTTGGTTCTTTCTATTAACATCAATAGCTGTGATCTTTATTTCCAGATTAGCACACTTGAATGTGCAGTAATCTCCTTTCCTGTTGTCTCCCATTGTGCCGCGTTATGTCTTTGTTTTTTTCTGACCTGCTATATCTCAGCCTTTCTTTTCCTATTTGTCTCTTTCCAGTTTGCCGCATGCAATTGAAGGATTAGACTCTGCCTTTCTGAAATCGGCTCGTCGGCCTGCCAGCCACAGATAAGCAGACTTAGGATCGATTAGATCTGCCTTTAATCTATTCAACTTTTTTTTCTCTCTTTTCAGGCAAATAGAAAAAATGCTTAGAATGGGAGATGTGAGGGGCACAATATGGTGACTTTGGGAACATGTGGCTAAAGGGCAAACGTGGCTGTAAGTCACATTTCTTTTTTTTAAGGCGTGAGATTGTATTAAATATAATTTCTCTGCATCTCCTCCTTAACAAGCTGCTCTCGGCTAATACAGGCAAAACAATCTGGTGGAAATTCTCCACCAACCCTGAAGGACAGAGATTATTACTGAGAAAGACAGGGGCAAAAAAACCCAGGAAATATCTTTATGAGGGGAAAAGAGGGATCTAATGGAGAAAATGGATGACAGACGCCCTTATATTACACACACACACACTCACACACACACACACACACACACACACACGCACACGCACACACACATGCCACTGTGAGCAGTAGGCAGTTTACTATTTTGCAACAAGGGGGATGGTTGGTATTCACAAATTTAGCATGAGGTACAATGGATGAATGTAAATTAGGTGCTAATCTGCAAAAAAAATTAAGGTGCAAACATACGATAAAAGATGCCGATTTAAAAATTCAAAAATTGTAAATTACAGTGTAATTGCATTGAATAAAATTTAACCAGGATCCAGAAGAGAGTTGCAAATTTTCAAGAAAAGGTTGAAAATTTACAAAAAAAATAACAATTTATGAGAAAATCGTGCATATTACAGATAAAAAATTGCAACTTTACAGGGAAAAAAAACCCAGCAAATTTATTGGAAAAAAGCTGCAAATTTTTTGCAAAAAGTAGCAAATTTTTTAAAAAAAAAACCCTGCATTTTTATAAGAAAAAAGTTGTAAATTTATGGAGAAAAAAGTTGCATTTTATAGGAAAAAATACACAAATTCTTGAGAAAAAAGTTGACATTTTTTGAGAAAAAAGTTGCAAATTTACAAGAAAAAAGTCACAAATTTATAGGAAATTCAAGTTGTAAATTTATAAGAAAAAGGTGCAATTTATATGAGAAAAAATTGCAACTTTACAAGAAAAAAGTGGAAAATTTTTAGGAAAAAAAGTTGCATTTTTTTTTAGAAAAAGTTGCCAATTAAAACAAAAAAGTTGCAAATTTTTGTGAAAAAAGTTGCAATATTATGAGAAAAAACATTGGCAGATTACAGGAAAAAAGTTGCAAATCGAGAAACGTTGAGAATTTATAACTTTTTTTGCAGTTCTGCTTAGAATTGGTGCTTCAAATGAATTTTATTCAGTTATGTAACATGATAAAAAAAAAAGGTTTATGCTGATATTGGGGGATAATTCTCTCTTTTCCAGGTTGGAGGAGGAAATGCCCCCCCATTCCCCCATGATTTACACCTGTGAATGGGGATGGTAATTGTGGGAGTTGGCAGGTTAACAAGGGGGATGATTTGGGGTCATTTCATTAACGTGGGGGATGGCATCCTCCACATTCCCTTTCAAATCACCTCCTGACAGCGGGACAGAAAAACAGAACGCACCTTCAGCTCATCACTGTGCTGGCCGGGATGGCGTTCTGTCCTGGGGCGTGACGTGGATCTGCCTGAGAAAGTGAGAGAAGAGAAATACCCATTTAAAAAAAAAAATCTCAATTTATGGAAGAACGACGTTACAGTTTACAACTATGACATACACAGCTACATACACAGCTACATAGTAACCGTGTGTGTTAATTAGACACACTGTACGTTTCATCAGTTTGTGTTCGGGGGCAGGCTGCCTCCAGAAGAGAAGCATGGTGACCATCCCAAACCTGATGGCAAGTAACCCACAAGAGATAAACTCAAACAGGAAAACCAACGCCGAAAACAGACGCACTGGAACAAAGTTTGCCTCAAGGTGTGTTCAGACCTAAAGCGAAGCAAAAATTTGGAAAATGTTACTGCCTCCTCCAGAAACTGCACCGGGATGACAGTTGTTGGATGGTTGTTGTTGGATGACGAAAGCTGCAAATTTTTGAGAAAAAAAAAATTTGCAAAAAAAGTAGAAAATTTACAAGAAAAAAGATGTAAACTTATGTGAGAAAAAAGTTGAAAATTTTGAGAAAAAGTTGCAAATCTATGAGATAAAAATTTAAAAAATTATGAGAAGTTGCAGATTTACAGGAAAAAAGTTGCAACTTTTGGACAAAAAAGTTGAACATTTTTGAGAAAAAACTTGCAAATTTAAAAGAAAAAAATTGCAGATTTATAGGAATAAACTTGCAATTTTTTGAGAAAAAGTTGCAAATTTTAAAAAGTTGTAAATTTCCAACAAAAAAGCTGCACATTTCTGTGAAAAAAATAGCAAATTTATAGGAAAAAATTTGCCAAAAAAATGTACAAAAAAGCTATAAATTTATAAGAAAAAAGTTGCAATTTTAATGAGAAAAAAGTTACAAATCTATGAGAAAAAACCTACAAATACATAGGAAAAAGTGGAAAATTTTTTAAGAAAGTTGCAAATTTACAAGAAACAGTCACAAATTTATAAGAAAAAAGTTTCAAATTATATTATAATTATATATATATATAAAAAATTAATTCTATTCAGTTATATAATGTGATTTAAAAAGGGTTATGATGATATTAACCCCTTAAGGGGAAAAAAGTGGGGCTTTTTGTGGGGCTAACCACTGCGCCACCGTGGGGCTGCACGGTGGCGCAGTGGTTAGCACTGCGGCAGCACAGTTTACCCTTGGCCAGGGGATTGTGGGGATCGTGGGATCGTGGGTTCGATCCCAGCCCCCGACCAACAGTGATCTGTGTGGAGTTTGCATGTTCTCCCCGTGTTGCGTGGGTTTACTCCGGGATTTCTCCGGTTTCCTCCCACATGCCAAAAACATGCATGTTAGGTTAATTGGCTGTTCTAAATTGTCCCTAGATATCTGTTTCCTATAGGCCCTTAGAATAGAGGGTTAGTATTAAAGAAAGCGCCTTGAGTGGTCTTTGTGACTAGAAAAGCGCTATATAAGTGCAGTTTAGTTAGTTAGTTAGTTAAGGCCTTATTTTATCCATCCATCCATCCATCCATCTTCTACCGCTTAATCCTTTTCGGGTTGTGGGGGGGCTGGAGCCTATCCCAGCATCTTTGGGCGAGAGGCAGGGTCCACCCTGGACAGATCGCCAGTCCATCGCAGGGCCAACACAGAGAGACAGACAACCATTCACTCTCACAGTCATACCTAAGGACAATTTAGAATCCCCAGTTGATGCCAGTTAACCTAACCTGCACGTCTTTGGCATGTGGGAGGAAACCGGAGTTCCCAGAGTAAACCCACGCAGACACGGGGAGAACATGCAAACTCCACACAGAAGGGTCACCGATGATCTAGGGGTGGGATCGAACCCATGATGGTAGAGGGTGGACTCGATCCCATGACCTTCTTGCTGTGCTAACCACTGTGCCACCGTGCTGCCGCCTTATTTTATATATTTATATATTTACAATTATATAAAAAAATAAATCTGTGTTTTTGCTGTTAAGCAAACTCCAAATTAAATGGAGATTGTTAATTAGAATACAGCACACACAACATCAATTCCACTCTGATGCAAATGGTGATGCCAGGCATAATTAATAATACAGTAATGGATTGCATTTATTCAGCACCTTTCAAGATACCCAAAACACTTCATAATCAGCCCCCTGTTCATTCACTCCACAGACGGACAATGGTAGTGCTAAGCTACTGCTGTAGCCACAGCTGCCCTGGGGCAGACTGACTGCCGTGGCTACCCAATCCACGCCAACGGTCTCTCCGACGACTACCAAGCATTCATACCCAGTGTCATGGACACTGGAGGAAAGGTGGGTAAAGTGTCTCACCCAGGGACACAACAGCAGCATGTCTGGGGAGAGCGGGGTTCGAACCACCAACCCTCTGGTTATTGGACAACCTGCTCTACTTCCTGAGCCACTGCCACCCCATATTATGGGGCCACATAATAGTGGGTCACCCCACTATTATGCCAATAATTGAGCATAATAGTGATTAAACAAAAGTTCTTGTCTCAGGTATGTAGATTATTTTATATCTGCTATTGCTGAAAGAAGAAATCTTCTCAGTCTGCCAACAAACTGCAGCAGGCAGCAGCAGGCGGCTGAGATTCCCTCCCACCACAGCAGCTGTACGACTGGAACAATAAAAGATGAATAGGGAATATTTCATTTATGTTCTTCGCCGACATACACTGCAGCACCTTCAGCTGGTTCACACTTCTGTTTTTATCACTTTCACTGTGAGGTGCGATCACAGAGTGGACCCTATGTAGAACCCATGTGTTTAGTGTTATCATCCTGAATTATTACAGCTTACATCACACCCTGAGGAAAAAAAAAAAAAAAGAGAGAAATCTTTCTCCAGCAGGACAGTCCGTCTCACTCCTATAATGTCAAGTCATGCAGCATTTTTAGAAACAGCTGGTTGTACAGTCGCACACGAGGCCTCCCTGCTCTGCTCCTGTGACTCACCTGTGTCACCAGCAGGACAGGCGTTATTTGGGAAGAATTTAGCAAAAGGTACAAACATATAAATCTAATTAAGTATAAATCTGCAAGAATAAAGGTGCAAAAGATGACAAATTATATATATAAATCACAAATTTACCTTGATCACATCCTATATTTGCAAAAGAAAACAATTCCAAATTTGTGCGTGGGGGTGTGTGTGGGGGGGGAGAATTTCCCCCCCCCCCCAAAAAAAAAGAAAAATTAAATCTACAAGTTTCCTATTTCTCTCCAATTTGTGAGATTTTTCTTGTAAATTTGTAAGATTTTTTTATTGGAATTTATAACTTTTTTGTGAGGAATTTGTTTCCTTTTTCCATAGAAATTTACACCTATAGATACATAAATCGTAAACCTTTTTCTATTACAACTGCAACCTATTTGTCATAAATTTTAATTTTTCCACATAAATTTGAGACTTTTTTCTGATAAATTAGCAACTTTTTATCTCCTAAGGTTTTTCTTGTAAATGTGCAACTTCTTTCCTCATAAATTTGCTACTTTTTTCTTGTAAATTTGAGATTTTTTTTTTTTTACTTGAAAGTGTGATTTTTTTCTCATGAATTTGCAGGATTTTTCTCAAAAATCCTGCAAATTCACAGGATAAAAGCTGTAAATTTTTGAGAAAAAAAATCTGCAAAATGATAGGAACAAAGCTGAAAACTTTTGACAAGAAAGTTAAAAATTTTAAGGAAAAAACTTTCAAATTTGTGAAAAAAGTTGGGAATTTATGAAAATAATTAAAAAAAAACAAAGTTGCAGTTTTATGGAAAAAAAAGCTGAAAATCTCAAAGAAAAAAATTACAAATTAATGAGAAAAAGTTGAAAATTTTTCAGAAAATAGTTGCAAATTTCCAAGAAAATTGTTGTAATTTTTTGAGAAAAAAGTTACAAAATAATAAAAGAAAAAAGTCACAATTTTATGGGAAAGAAGTTGTAAGTATAGCAGAAAAAATCTGCAAATTTGTAGGAAAAATGTGCAAATTGAAAGGAAAAAAGTTCAAAATGTACAGGTAACACTTAAAATTTAGGGGAGAAAAAGTTTACATTTTAAAGGAAAAAGTTCAAAATTTATGAGAAAAAAGTTGTAAATTTACAGTAAAAAATTTACAGAAAAAAATGAAACTTTACAAATGGAAATTTTGCAGGAAAAAAGTTGCAAATTTATGAGAAAAAAGTTGAAAATTTAAAGGAAAAAAGTTTACCATTTATAAGAAAAACTTTGAAAATATAATAGAAAAAAGTTTAAATTTTATAGGAAAAGTTCCAAATTTGCAAGAAAAATAATCCCAATTTGCAGTATAAGATGTAAGAATTTACAGGAAAAAAATGTGAAAATTTACAGGAAAAAAACCTGAAAAAAATATTAATTGAATTTTTGCAGGAAAAAGTTGCAAATATGAGAAAAGCCTGAGGCATTATCTGTCCTGGGACTTGAGCGGGGACACACTCACACCTCAATCAGTAACCACCACTGAGAAGAAGCTCTCGAGCACGCCGCTTAACCCGGGCCCGTCCCGGTGGAGCTGCGCGGGGCCGGCGGCGGTGCCGAGTGGCTCTGCAGAGCAATTCCCTCTGCAAGAGTGTTAAGACGAGTGTTACTGAAAATGAAAAAAAAAAAAATGCCTTCCTTGAGTGAAAAACTGCGAGAGCATTGTAAAGATTTGTTCCCTTCCATCCAGCTATTATGTGGGTGTGATGGCACACGGGGTTAAGAGAGGAAGGAAAAACACTGCCAGGGAGAGATTTTATAACGCAACGGCTAAATATCAAAAGGGCAAAACTGCCTTTATCCTCAATGCCACAGTTCTTTTATCCACATCTTAATAAATGTGCAGCGAGAGATCACACAGCTCGGAGGAGCAAGACCCGCAGTAATTAACCACTGCTTAATTTTTTCCCTTACAGGAACCGAGAATCAGCACATGTCACTGGAGCACAAAATGTTTTTGGAGGAGCAAAAATGAGAACAAAGATTTTTGCAAATGGTCACTTTCAGATGTTGTAAGAGCAATGTTGTACATGACATGTCTGGAGAAAACTTGAAAGCTGATGCTGTTTTGACACAATGACATGGTTTAAAGAAGCATTTCACTGATGTCAGAAGTGTGTTGTCTTCTAGGATTAAGTTGGTTCGGCCTTTTGAATCAAATTGTTTGTCTTTTAGCATCATTTTCCTGCTCTCTAAGACCAGAGTGTCCCAAGATCAAGGCAAGACCAACGTAAGAGATCAAGACCAAATCAAGACCAAGTGAAGACCTGGACCTACATACACAGTGGTCTTGGTCTTGACTTGGTCTCGGCCCCTTAAAGTCTTGGTCTTTCTACCCTCTGGTCTTGATCTGGTCTCGACTACAACGCTACAATCAACTGATTGGACAATAGCAATTCCCTAAATAACTATACTGCCTGTTAACTTCACTCTGATGTTTCCCTGGATCTGTATCACTCCACTTTAGTGGTGTTCTATTATTGTCCCTTTGGCCAATAATAGGGCTCAGATCTTCTGACCTTTGACTTTGACTATGAGCACGGCCTAGATATAGACCAACTCGAGTATCATTGTGCATGAGTTTGCTGAACATTGGGGAAATCGGGCTGCACGGTGGCGCAGTGGTTAGCACTGTGGCAGCACAGTTTACCCTCAGCCGGGGGATCGCGGGGATCGTGAGATCGTGGGTTCAATCCCTGTCCCCGACCAACAGTGATCTGTGTGGAGTTTGCATGTTCTCCCCATGTTGCGTGGGTTTACTCCGGGATTTCTCCGGTTTCCTCCCACATACCAAAAACATGCAGGTTAGGGATACAGGGCGCTTGCGCACGCAGCGACCAGCAGCTGGTGGCTTGTCACCAGACTGCAAAACAAATCTACCTACGGGTACAAAATAAGTAATAAAAAAAATTTTTTTTAAAAAAAATTGTGACCCTTGACAATGATCCTTGACAATGATCTTGACCTTGAACTCGACCTGACTTCAGACCAACCTGAGGATCATTGTGAGTAAGTTTGGTGACTATCAAAGGAATTGCCTAGGAGGACTAGGGATTGCCGTGAAATGTGGATGAACACCGCACCATTGCATTAGCTTCGAATGAGCTAATAACTGTTGATGTCTTCTTGTAATATGTGAGAATTGCAACGCTGTGTTGTGCGTCTTAATTTCCCCATTGAGGCACTGTTTGATAGTGATGGGATCCACAGTTCATTAAAATGTACCGAGGCACTTCTGGTTCATTCGCTAAAAAGATCCGTTCAAAATATTCGGTACAGTACAGTCACCCATAAAAAACAGTACATTCGAACCAATCACTTGTGAATGTTACAGCACTACTGTTCGAAATGAGACGGTCTTCACAACCCATGAATCCTGTTGTTGTGTTCTTGGTTCATGCTAATAGTCAGCCTGGTTAACACATATTCTAAAAATCCGCCACCACAAAGTCTAGAATAAAGCCTCACAGCATACCGGTTCTATTAAAGCTTCTAAACATAATGCATCATTTGGACTGTTTACTTTGGTTGAAGGTTGCTAATAGGAAGGCGATGAAGAGAAGAACATGAACAAAAGTGAAGATACCTGGGTAACTTTAGCAACAGACAGATCACTGCTCCCCAGCAATTTGGTAGCAAACATCAGGTCCCTTATCAGACCTTGACAGAGCATTTTCTCCACAGTAAATATTGAGGGGGACACTATAGGCAGTCGATTGAGGTTGTGTTTTAGGGGCCCCATTTCTGAGTTCAAACCCTTTAAAACAAAAACATTATAAAAAGTTTAAAATTTATGAGAAAAAACGTTGCAGATTTACAGGAAAAAAAGTTGCAAATTTATGAGAAAAAAGTTGCAGATTTACAGGAAAAAAAGCTGCAAATTTATGAGGAAAAAATTGCACATTTATGAATAAGAAGTTGCAGATTTACAGGAAAAAAGTTGCAAATTTATGAGAAAAAAGTTGCAAACTTATGAGAAAAAAGTTTCAAATTTACAGAAAAAAGGTTTCAAATTCACGAGTAAAAAGTTCCAAATTTGTGACAAAAAAGTTGCAAATTTATGAGAGAAAATTGGCAGATTTAAATGAAAAAAATTTGCAAATTTTTTTTTTTTTAGATTTTAGTATACTTTATTGATCCCCAGAGGGGAAATTGAGGGTCATCCACCACCTGGATGGATGAAGCAGCCACGATACGGCGCTATCCCTTAACCATTCACACACATTCACACCTAGGGCCACTTTAGAGTCTCCAATTAACCTAACCTGCATGTTTTTGGCATGTGGGAGGAAACCGGAGAAATCCAGGGGTAAACCCACGCAGACACGGGGAGAACATGCAAACTCCACACAGATCACTGTTGGTCGGGGGCTGGGATCGAACCCACGATCCCATGGCCAAGGGTAAACTGTGCTGCCGCTGTGCTAAACACTGCGCCACTGTGCAACCCAAAGCTTTTTACAAGCAAAAAGTTGGAAATTTATCAGAAAAAAGTTGAAGATTCAAAAGAAAAAAAACTTTATGAGTAAAAAATTACAAACTTGTGGCAAAAAAGTTGCAAATTTATGAGAAAAAGTTGCAGATTTATGAGAAAAATGTCACAAATTTAAGAAAAAAGTTGCAAATTTATGAGGAAAAAGTTACAGATTTAAAAGAAAAAAGTTGCATATTTAACAGAAAAAGTTGCAAATTTAGGAGAAAAAAGTTGCAAATTTTGAAGAAAAAAATTGCATATTTACAAGAAATGTTCCAAATTTACAAGCCTTTTTTTGCATTTAGCATTGGTGCTTCAAAGCCTTATGTACCGTAACTTTACATTGAAGGTTAATAATGATATTTATTGGGGGGACATCATCATAGCAGTCTGTTGGGGGCGACAATGACTGTTTCATTTAGGTCTGATCAGATTCCTCCACGCAGCTCTGTCCTTCGCCCTCAGCTGCCAGGAACTCCTGGCCTTGTTAACCTGGGCGACGTCCGAGCTGGTATGAGTTGCTTTCTGACTGACCATTTCATGAAACTGCTTGCAAAGTCTTTGAGTACCGCTAGCTTTTGCTGGACTAGCGGCACATTCTTGGCAGATAGAGGTATTATCAGTGGCAAGGACAGGCCAAGACAAACTGACTGCAGTATCTGTCGCAGTGACTGACCAGATGATAGGTTTGTTTATCTCTGCTCTTTGTGTACTGCATGTCACGATGCACCGACTGGCCAAAGTCCACCACAGACCTTGCGACAGATGTGCTTATCTGCCAGGATGTCCAGTCTCACCCCATGTAACTGGGAGTGGTCCACCACAGACCTGTGACAGATATTGTTTTTAGTTCTGCCAGGATGCCCAGTTTCCCCCTCCACACCTCGGAAGGGCGGAGTTGCGGGTTGAGTCGCCAACGGCCCGGCCCATGAGACAGGTAGTACCGGTTTTCATGGTTACCCGGTAGCAAGCAAACCAATGCCTGACCTGACATGTCACTGGGGGGACAATTCTCTGTTTTTTCCAGGTACCCCCCGATTATGCCTGTGGCTGAGGCTGAACTTATCATCCCAGTCGGCCCCTGGGACAATCCGTACGATAACAATAATGGAACAGTGGCTCCATCCAGGACTCCTGAACCCAGCGGATGAGCGCTAGCCAGCTTGCATAGTTCTACGTTCACTGACACCACTCTTCTTCTTGTGTAACTTTGCTTCATTTAACATCTTTGAAGACCAAAGACTTTTTTTCTTTGCACTTCTTTTCTCTCAGATACCCAACTTCCACATGGATCACCTCATTTGTTTCACATCAAAATGACAGCTTCCGTGCAATCAAAGTTGTGCCGCAGTCAACATCATCAACATCACAGCGCAACTCGGCGTGCCACAAACTCTGTCATTGCCATCGGGGGGAGGGGGTATTAAAACAAACCATCATTGTTCAGTGTCACTGATTCCTCCGGCACGACGCCAATCATTATCACGTCGTCATTATCCGCCTGATTTGCATGCAGAAAACAGTGGCTCATTTCATCTCGTTAAAGATGGAAGGATGGGTTTTTATCAGAGGAATCGGAAAAAAAAAATGACATTCTTCCAAACTATGCTGGGAATATTTTCAAAATTAGACTTTTTTGTGTGAAACCATTAATCACCGCTCTCACTGTGGAATTAATACCGCCCTCAGTTGTGCCACTGTTATTATCGCTCTGCCGTTTAATCCGCCTGCTTTACATGCACGGGGCAACAGAGCCCCGCCCTGGCCAGGAAAAAATGACAGCTTGTTACGTGGGAGAAAATGGATTTTACTGTGTTGTGGTTTGGCTAGGGACCCCGACACGGTCCCGTCGATCCTGCCACAGTCTGAATTGGCTCCTGTGTGAAGAGTGAAATGCCTGAATAACGGCCTATTGATCGTGAGGCCGCTGCAGCTGTGTACATGTTTCGCTGCATGCACACGGGCTCAGAGAAAGTGATAATATTCTCTATTGATTTATTTTGATGAATTGCATTCATTTTCTGAGTGGATTTTTCTCCCTCTTGTTGACAAGTACAAGGAGGATGAGAGCATCCATTTTTTTTTTCAGAGATAAATAACAATCAAGAGTCGGACCTTTGAAGACGCTCTGGTGTACAGCTGCAGGTCACAATAACTATTACGGATACATACCAGGGTACCCAGCCAGCATGTCCATGTGGACCCCACCAAGAATTAAATCAGGGCTGTGTCATGGGTCCCATGAGGGTTTGTTTGTGGCATCCATGTTGGCCTCATCTGTGTTTACCTGTTTACCTATTTTCAACTTATCTTCTCATAAATTTACTATTTTTTTTTATAAAATTGTGACTTTTTTATTGCATATTTCCCAACTTTTTCTTATAATTTTGGAACTTTCTCATAATTTTGCCACTTTTTTTACTGTAATCCCGCAACTTTCTCATAAATTTGTTACTTTATTCCTTGTAAATTTGCTATTTTCTTGTAAATTTGTGACTTTTTCCCATAAATTTGCAACATTTCTCTTGTAAATTTGGAACTTTCTCAAAAATGTTCAACCTTTTTTTACTGTAAACTTGCGGGGTTTTTTCTCATAAATTTGCCACTTTTTTCTTGTAGATTTTCAATTAATTTACTCATATATTTGCTACTTTTTTGTTAATTTGCAACTTTTTCTAATTTTTTTCCCCATAAATTTGTAATTTTTTTCTTGTAAATTTGCTAAATTTTTCTTGTAACTTTCTAACTTTTTCAAGTAATTTTATTATTTTTTTCTTGTAAATCTGAGACATTTTCCTCCTAAATTTTAACATTTTTTTTCTCATAAATTTGTGACTTTTTTCTTGTAATTTTGCCTATGGTGCTTACCCACTTTGAACCCCCTCATGGATTTAAAGTATATGAGCAGATTTCAGTTGCACTGGTGCCATAGGCAAAATTATGAGAAAAAAGTTGCAAATTTATGAGGAAAAAGTTGCAAATTTATGAGGAAAAATCACAAATTTACAAGAAAAAGTGAAAGATTTATGTGGAAAAAAATGGCAAGTTATACAGCACAGTACAGGGGAAAAAAAGTTGAAAAATTTAAGAAAGTTCCAAATTTACAAGAAAAATGCTGCAAATTTATGGGAGAAAGTCACAAATTTACAAGAAAACAGCAAATTTATGAGAAAATAAGTTGAAAATTGATAAATGGGTAAAGTCCATGTGGCCAAACCCACATGGGACCCATAAGACAGCCTTTGGTGGGGCCCACTTGGACATGTTGGCTGGTATTATATAGATGAACACGGAAATAATTAAACCATCACAATGAATAAAAATTTTAACAAGAGCACTCTAAGGCAAGTGCTCTTTCCCCCCCACCTCTGATTTCTTTGAAGATACCAATATGTCACTAAAGGACAGCAGTTTTCAACTTTTCTATGTAATTATTGAGGCAGAACCAAATTACGATAAGCCTATCACCTATGAATATACAACAAAAATTGTTTTACAACATCTAGGAATTCAACAGGACACTTTCATTAGTTGAAACAAGTACTTTCTGCCAAACAAAGTGAAATAAGCATATCAAGTCGTGGGGCAAAATTATTAACGAGGTAAAAGCATAACATTGTATTCCAGAGGCTATATCTCCTTAAAAATCCACTCATCTGAGATAAATTACAATCTGTGCACCATCAGTGTATATAAAACCCTGGTACCAAGTTTCAAAACATCTGCAATGAAAGTGTAGGAGGAGTTGATTCCACAAGACAGTCACTGTCTATTAACAGAGGTGAACTAGGACTTCAAAAATCAGGGGCTATAACTCCTGCAATAATCATCTGATCAGAGCCATATTACAACATGTGCATCATCAGTATATGTCAAACCCCAGTACCAAATTTGAAAACATTTGGAACACAGCTGTAGGAGGAGCTGATTTCACAAAACGGGTACCTTTTGTGGGACAGACGGACGGACATTGCCATAGCATAACCCCCCACCCCCCACCCCGGTTGGTCTTCGACTGGTGGAGGATATCCAGCATCCATGTGAATGCTGCAAAAAACATCACAAATTTACAAGAAAACTTGGAAATTTACTGTAAGATAAAAAAAAAATAATTGCAATTTTTTGAAAATATAAGCAACAAGTTTATGAGAAAGGGCACTCGGGGAGTACGTACGTCCACCAAGGTCTGCCTGTCTGTCAACAGGATTATGTGAAAACTACCTGACAGACATCGATTAAGGTGGCTATGGATGGACAAATGAGATTCTGGATCATGGATCACTTTTCACTTTCTTTAACATGGTAAGAGAGGGCCTTGGCAGAGGCATGCACTCTTGGATCACCTCCAAAATCCATAATCCTGCACATGAACAAACAAACAAACATGATCACATTGACTCCTTGGCGTGGTAAAAATAGCAAATAAAAAAGTTACAAACTTAAAAGAAAAATGTTGCAAAGACATGAAAAAAATAAAAAAAAATTTATAAAAAAATGTGCTAATTTATGAGGAAAAAGTCAACTTTTAGCCCCCCCAGTGGCTGAGGGGGCTCATAGCCTTTGCCTACTCTGCTTTATAGCCAGAAACGGCTCTGTATGTATGAAAGGGAGTGCGCCGCATAGTGGCTGGTTATCCCCTAAGCATTCCAGCCAATTTCCATAAACTGAGCATATAAAGAAGATGAAATTCTTTCTACTAAGAGCTTTAAATAGCTTACTTGGAGTGACCCTTTCACACTCCAATTCAATGTGGAAAAAAAGCTTCTTGTATACTGCAATTCCTACTGTGGCTAACTCACACTGTAATTCATTCATTCATGTTGATAATGTGTGAATAAACTAAACGTTCTGTTCCGTTCTTCGTTGAATGGCAGTAACTATTTAACATCCTGCCGGTGAAACACCAGAATTTTAAGAGGTTAAATTTGCAACTTTTTTCTCCTCAATTTGCATTTTTTTTCTTTTAAATTTGTAGCTTTTTCTCAAAAATTTACACATTTTTTCTCAAAAATTTGCAACTTTTTTCCTGTGAATTTGCTACTTTTAAAAAAATTTGCAACTTTTTCTTGTATTTTTTTTTACTTTTCTCAAATATTTGCAACTTTTTCATATAAATTTGCAGCCCATCCATCCATCATTCCATCCATCCATCTTCTACCACTTGATCCTTTTCAGGTGGTGGGGAGCTGGAGCTCATCCCAGTGTCTCTGGGTAAGAGGTAGGGTACACCCTGGACAGATCGCCAGGCCATCGCAGGGCCATAAATTTGCAACCCTTTGCTCAAAAATTAGCAACTTTTTTCCCTTGTAAATTTGCAACTTTTTTCTCAAAAATTGGCAACTTCTTTCTTGTAATTTTTTACAACTTTTTTTTCCCCAAAATTACCAACTTTTCCAACCAGCCAGTTTCCCTAAACTGAGCATACGCAAAGAAAATCAAATCCTTCTTCAGTGAGTGGCAGTAGAAAAACTGAAAAGCCCCGCTGGCGGAACACTGGAACTTTAAATAAGTTAAATTGGGTCCAAATTCAGGCACAGTCCACACACATCCCACCGAGTTTCTGACAGTGTGTGTTTGAACAAGCGGGCAATGCGTGCACGAGTGTGTGCAGGTGTGCCGTGACCAGCTCTCTGCAACACTTCGCCGGCTCTTACATGAGCCGAGCTCGTGTGTGTGTGTGTGTGTTTGTCTGCATGCCCGTGCACCTGTGAATGCACACTGGCTGGCGGATAATACCGACACAGCTGGGATCCACCAGTCCCTGCCAGCTACGCTCTGTGTGTGTGTGTGTGTGTGTGTGTGTGTGTGTGTTGCTCCACAGAGCTGCTATCACATTCTGCTTGCATCATTTTGCCACAGTCACAGGCGAGCTCGGGAACACACGGGGCTGCAGTGCATGCGCCCTCCACGTCCCCTGTCCTCACACCCATTATGTCATTTTACCAGTGTGTT
Organism: Pholidichthys leucotaenia; assembly: GCA_020510985.1. Taxonomy (NCBI): domain Eukaryota; kingdom Metazoa; phylum Chordata; class Actinopteri; order Cichliformes; family Pholidichthyidae; genus Pholidichthys; species Pholidichthys leucotaenia. The sequence goes on along the minus strand of CM035841.1, from coordinate 413,001,276 downwards.
TTTCTTTAAAAAAAAAAAAAAAAAGGACATATGATGCCCAAATGGACTTTACCTATTTTGAACTTATTTTCTCATAGATTTACTGCTTTCCATAATCCATAATCCATAATCCATAACCCAAATTTGTGACTTTTTTTCCCCGTAAGTTTGACACATTTTCTTGAAAAATTGAAACATTCTCATAAATTTGCAACTTTTTTTACTGTAAACTTGCAACTTTTTCTCATGAATTTGTTCGTTTTTCTTGTAAAATCGTGACTTTTTTCTTGCAAATTTGCTAACTTTTTCTTGTAATCCTGTAACATTTTCTCATAAATTTGTTACTTTTTTCCTTGTAAATTTGCTATTTCTTGTAAATTTGTCACTTTCCCCCATAAATTTCTGACATTTTTCTTGTAAATTTGGAACTTTCTAAAAAGTGTTCAACTTTTTTTTACTAAATTTGATACTTTTTTGGTAATTTGCAGGTTTTTCCTCTTGAATTTTATAACTTTTTTCTTGTAAATTTGCAATTTTTTTCTTGTAGGTTTGTAACCCTTTTCAAGTAATGTTACAGTTTTTTCCTTCTAAATTTGCTACTGTTATCTCTTAAATTTTCATATTTTTTCTCATAAATTAGTGACTTTTGTTGAATAAATTTCTGACTTTTTTCCTCATAAATTTGCTTTTTAAATAAATATGCCACAGTTTTCTTATACATTTTCACATTTTTTTTACTAATAAAATTGTGACTTTTTGACTAAATTTGTGACCTTTTTCCTCATAAATTAACTACATTTTTTTTCAATTAATCACAGTTTTTCTTACAAATTTTCACATTTCTTTACTCATAAATTTGGGACTTGTTTCTTGTAAATTTTCCAATTTATTTACTTATATATTTGCTCCTTTTTTGTTAATTTGCAATTTTTTTCTATTATTTTTCCTCATATATTTGCTCCTTTTTTGTTGTAAATTTGCTAAATCTTTCTTGTAAGTTTGTCACTTTTTTCAAGAAGTTTTACTATTTTTTTTCTTGTAAATTTGAGACTTTTTCTCCTAAACTTTTTTCTTTTTAATTTTACCTAGATGGCGCCAGTGCTACTGAAACCTGCTCGCCCACATTGAACCCAAGTGGGGCCCAGCTTGGTTTAAAGCCGGAAAGCAGATCACCTGCTCACCTGCACCACAGGTAAAGTCCATGTGAGCAAACACAGATGGAACCCGCGGACACAGGCCTGATTTAACCTTTGGAGGGCCCACTTGGACATGCCGGTTGAGTCTGGCCCAAACCTTTCTACTGTGACACTAGCATTAGCAGAGTTCATATCCTTTTTTACTCACGTTGTACACCCCAATAATGCATTTTTTTGCATCACATTTAAATCACATTTAGTTGTTATTTGCAGTAGTCAGCTCAGCCTTTCTTCACCATCCTGAGCTAACAACTAACCAGCTAGCCTTAGCCTCAAAATGGTGCCGACCCCACAACGTGCACCGAAACAAGTCGTTCTGAGGAATCCCGGTTGAAAATCGTGCTGAAACGGCCAAAGACTGATGTATTTTGACCAAAGCATATCACGGGCATTTGATCAGGACCTCTATGAATTGGTGTCAACATGTAGAAAAGTGCATCATGTGTCGCCTTTAAACCGCTGGATATGAAAGACGCTGCCTTTAAGTATGCACATCCATTACAGTCAAAATCTCCTTACAAAAGGCCAAAATCCACCTTAAACTGGGAGTCGCGAAACGTCTCGAGGCCTCTCTGTGGGAACAAGTTTCCTCGTGTAAAGGTCATCAGTTGCTCTGCCCTGTGAAGCTGGAGAGCTGCAGCTGAGCGAGGAGTGAGACAGTGAAAAATGGCCTTGAACCGCATCGCCCAGCCAGACATAATAATAGAAATCACTGCCACGTGGGACGAAAAAAAGGGTCTTCCCTTCAATTTCACAACACCGGGACTCCAACTGGCTGCTAACATGGAATAAATCCTAACATCTTGATTGAGAAACGGCAGATTTTAATCTGAGGGAGCGTAATGTGTTTGGATAGGGCTCAGCGAGAGGACCATAATCAGAATAATTATTCTGGTCTCACTCCAGCCCGGGGCCTTTTAGCTAATGACAGACACAACACTGATGGCTCATTTTCAAGCTGCCTGTTTGCATCTGTGCATGACATGTGTGTGCACATATTGTGTGCGTCTGTTTGTTTGAGTGCATGACATTCGCAGACCTGGTGACAGTTTTAAATACAGCATAATTTTGATCATTTTCTGCGTGAATGGGTAACGAAGCAGAGAGATGATGCCTGCTCGGATCTCTGAATGACCTCGGCTCCACTGAAAGCTGTGGTATGTTACTGCTACGCTTCCACAGAGGAACTTTTATGTGAATTTTTGAATATGCATAAAAGAAATCCTAGATCACTGAGGGCTCATTATTAATGAACTAAGGAAAGAATAAAACACTGAAACTCTGCCTCATCTATGTGGAGGACTTCAGGTCAGAGTTCTTCCCAAAAATAGTGAGTATGGCTGCAGGTAACACAGTGACCTGAAATCAAGGTCTCCACTTGTTCTGTTATGTGCCTTTATGGGCTCTTTTATGCTCCATTTACTTATGAAAATAGATAATGTACATTTTGAATTTTATAACCATCGAGGCCCTCATAGTTTACATTATCATCTGTGTTGAGCAATGCATCCACTTAGCAGAATTATCGCTTTATTTTTTTCTTCTTCGTCATGCTTTATTGGTCTTGAAAACTTGGCTGTACGGCGTGACATTACCCCCCCCCCCCCCAATTCTGGTGATTTCTTTCTTTGAGCCACATCATCAACATTAATTATATTATGAAAATAGATAATATACATTTTGAATGTTATAACTGTCATGAGGTGTTTTATTGTGAAGTGCGGTGTGATGACGCCGCCTTCCGGGTGTGTCACCACACCGCCCTATAAGTAGGGGCATCCACCATTTGGGGCTTCTCTTGCCCAGATGAACCCACACTGTGTAGCACCTGCTATATAGGAACCTGTTTAATAATAAAGTACCGTTCCAATGCAACCTCTTGTCCATCTGCTTTTGTGCCAGGTTTGTGGACATAACATTTGGCGACTGAGGATTAACCAATAGTTGATGTTGATGTAGCAACAATGCTCTGCACTGTGTGTGTTTATATATTTACATATTTATTCCATCTAGCTACAATGCTCAGCACTGGGTGTGTTTATATATTTATATATCTACATATTATTCCATCTAGCTACATTGCTCCGCACTGTGTGTGTTTATATACTTGCATATTTATTCCACCTAGCTGCAATGCTCCGTACTGTGGGTGTTTATATATTTACATATTTATTCCATCTAGCTACAATGCTCTGCACTGTGTGTTCATATATTCATATATTTATTCCATCCAGCTACAATGCTCTGCACTGTGTGTCTGTGTGTGTGTGTGTATATATATATATTTTATAGTAATACGTACATATGTATATTAGCTGCTCTTGCTTGCTTGTTTTTTTTCTTGCCTTCTGGTTGTTGCTCTGAGTGTTGCTATCCCTGTGCTGTTGCAATCCTGGAATTTCCCCGTTGTGGGACTAATAAAGGCTTATCTTATCTTAACAGAGGCGTGCATTACACCACTGTGGCCTTTCCTGGAGCTGCCCAGCAAGCCACTGGTGCCATGACCCCGCAGGTTTGAGGCTTTTGAGAATTACATCACTGCGTTGGACCTAGGTAAGCTGGATAAGGTGAGAACACGAGTGCTGCTTGTCCACAACCTCGGCATCAAGGCCAGAGGATTCTACAAACGCTCGGCATGACGGACTTGTACGAAGACATCATGGAGCTAATGGCTAACCACTTCACCACTCCGGACAGCATGACAGTACGATGGATTTGGTTTCACCAGAGACGCCAGGGAGTCGGTCAGCCTATTCAACAGTTTGTCACTGACCTAAGACAGTTAGCCAGTGTGTGCCATTTTGGGCTGTTAGAGGACGAGATGGTGTGGGACCAATTGGCGAAGCACACATATAGTGCCGCGATACGGGCTAGGTTGCTAATGGCACCCATTGACTTAATACTTGCTAGGGCAGCTGAGCTAGCTCTTCAGCTAGAGGCCACAGATAAGCTAGCCTTGGAGCTAAATTGGCGCCAGTCTCAGAGGACACCAGAAGGGACAACGTTGGCGAATGCAGTGGACTCGGAGGACGTCGGGAGCATGGTGGATGACTACAAGGCGTATGCAGTGAGCCGTTGGCCTGCTCCGCCGGACCCCATCTGCGGGGGCTGTGGGTCCCCAGTGCACCAGAGTAATGCGCAAGCATGCCCGGCAAGAGGGAAGCGGTGCACCAAGTGTGGGTGCATGAATCATTTTGCCAGAATGTGTCGGTCCACAGCATCATGGAGCCCACCAAGTAAGCCAGGCTGCCCGCCTATGACGACCATCCACTCGGTAAGTGCCAAAGCCATTGGGCTGTCCTACTGCATGGTGGAACTGGACGGTGTAGCTTTGCCATTAATACTTGACATGGCGGCGGTGCGGTTGGTGCTAAATTGGGCCACGATAAAAAAAGTTTTTCCCGCACCACAGGATCAGGAAGAACCCTGCACCACTGTATGGCTATGGCAGTGCTAGACTGTGCAATGTTGGGACTGCGGAGTTGACTGCTCACTATAACACCGATGTGGTGCACGACTTCTTGTTCCAGGTAACAATGCATGGCAACAATATTATGGGGTGTGACCTGTTCTATGGATTGGGTTTCGCCATAAAGGACAATGCTGGATTCGAGAGGTCCGGATGTGGACGGTGGAGATTGCTGGACCCAGTGGATGATGTTGTAGTGTGGGATGAGGTACCCACTGGCAGTGCCGGAACCGAAGCACACGTTTCTGACTCTCAGAAGGACAGCTGCTCACTGAAGGAAACGGACGACTCCAGTACCCGCGCTCGATCAGCTATTGTGGGAGCGACCGAGTTAGGGAGTTGAGGGTCCATTCCGACAAGTGTCATCAGGGAAGCACTGGATGTTTTTGGTGCCAAAGTCAAGCTGCAGATGACGACGGATGAGGGTCCGCTGTGACAGCGGTGGCTGGTGTGCTGCCGCAGTGTTACGACAGCGCAAAATGGGAGAAAGACACAGAGCTGCTGAAACTGCAGCAGCACATCAAACCAAGCAAGGAGCTAGAGACATGGACTGGGTTTGGTTCATGCTGAGGAGAGACTGGGGCAATGACGGGCTGGATAGCAGCCGGTGGTACATCGGGCGCCGCTGAGGATTGTGGTGAAGTAGGGAGCAGCGTGTTTCCGACTGGCAGACGGCTTGATCCGACACGCAAACCAGCTGCGACGTATCCAGGTGGACATTCCAAGTGATGGGGCTACGCAGGAGTTGGCGAAGGTGGTGGAAGATCTGAACTCCTGTGTTTTGAAGATCAGCCCTGGTCCTGGGGGCCTGCCGCCTCCAGGGGCACATCCGCCGCAGGGTTGCTGCAGGGCTCCCCCCAGCAGACCCTCCCCCAGGCAGATCCTCCCTTGCCATGGGAGACAGTGAGAACAAGATGGAGGACTCTTTAGGTAGGAGCATGGGCAGTCTATCATAATAAGTGGCCGAATAAACCACTTGGCCGTGCGGGCCGTGTGACAGTTCACCCACCGGCCCTAGTTCTAGTGTTCATGGTTCGTGTTATTGCTATTGCTATTGTTGTTTAATGTGTTTGTTGGGGGTTTTATCTACTAAATTTGGGTGGGTTTTAATTAGCTGTGTTTTTTCTGTTTTATAAAGGGGGGAGAATGTGATGAGGGGTTTTATTGTGAAGTGCGGTGTGATGACACCGCCCGCTGGGTGCATCACCACACCGCCCTATAAGTAGGGGCGTCCACCATTTGGCGCTTCACTTGCCTGGACAAACCCACACCACGTAGCACCTGCTATATAGCAACCTGTTTAATAATAAAGTACCGTTCCAGTGCAACCTCTCGTCCATCTCCTTTTGTGCCAGTTTTGTGGACATAACAACAACCATCAAGGCCCTCATACTTCCATGCATACTTTATGTTATCATGTGTACTGAGCGATATATCCACTAAAGGATTCCAAAAGGTGATGGCTGCGGGTAACATCATAAGTGTTTGTAATTTCTTACCAACTCACACTACTTTTCCTCAAAACTTTGCTAAATTATTGCTTTATTTTTTTCCTCTTTGTATGTTTTCCTCTTTGTATGTTTTGCTGATCTTGAAATGTTGGCTATACTGCGCGACAGTTTCCCCCCCACCCAATTATGGTGTTACTGCTGTCTTTGACCTTAAGCTTTCATTTACTTTTGACAATAGAGCATGTAGATTTTGAATGTTAAAACCATCAGTGCAATCATACTTCCATGCATATTTATGTTGCCATGTGTGTTGAGCAGTGCATCCACTGAAGTATGCCAAAAGTTACTCCAAAAAAAAAATATGGATAGTTTAGGATCATCGATAAAGAGCGGGTTGGAGATAACATCATAACTGTTTAAAATTTCTAACCAACTCGCACAACTTTTCCTCAAAGCTTTGCTGAATTATTGCTTTATTTTTTTTTTCTTCATCATGTTTTGCTGGTCTTAAAATGCTGGCTGTACCATGGGACAGTACTCCCACCCCAGTTCCCATTGTACTGCTATCTTTGACCCACATCTGTAAGCTTTCATTTACTTATGAAAATAGATAATGCATATTTTGAACGTGATAACCATCAAGGCCCTCATACTTCCATGCATACTTTACGTTATCGTGTGTGTTGAGAAATATATCCACTAAAGGATAACAAACATCACCCCAAGGAACAGCTTTATTTTTTTTTCTTCTTCGTCATGTTTTGCTGGTTGTGAAATGTTGGCTGTAGAACCTCCCCAATTCCTTTGGTACTGCTATCTTTGACCCACATCCATAAGCTTTCAGAAAACATGCACAGTTAGCGTAAAATGAAAAAGAGCAAAGGAGAGAGTTATGTGATGTGAGAGTTAAGTACGTTTGCGGTCAGCCAAAACGACTCATTTCCTGCTTTTAATTTATAGCAACAGCATAAATGCCATTCGGCATTCTTCCCACACCGAGGATTTTCATGCAGGTACTTCATCTTGGATTTCGCTGTCAACATTTGATTGTGTTGCACACTACATGACAGCATTTGGTATTCAGTGTGTGGTATATTAGCAGAAACATATCTGGATAGTGGCTAAATTTGGAAAACATCTTACAAATTAACCACCCACTGTATTTCACTATGTGTCTCTTTCTTTACATGCTCTTCTTTGACTTTATTTTTGGTGCGCACTCCCTTTCATATGTTTTATCTTGAGGCAAGCATCCTCCTCTTTCTCCTCTTCCTCCCCCTCCTCCTCCTCCTCCGCTTCCTCCTCACACCTCCACTCTGAGTCATTGCTGAGTCTAAAATAAAATGCTGCACAAGAGATGCAGGTGCAAGTGGTGGACAGTCGTTTTGCAGCGGATTGGCTGCTAACTACAGGCCTATTTTTTATCCCTGAGCTCAGACGCCGTGCTCCCACTGTAGTGCTACTCCTACTACTCTTGCTCTAGACAGTTGTTCATTTTTCCCTCCCCGCTTATTCTTAAAAATACTTGTTTCTCTGTCAGATGTTCTGAAATATTGCTCTGTGGTTAGATAAGCCTGAACTATAAGTGAATATATTTGTTCTGACTACAGAGGCAAACGATAAGTCTTTGCTTGGAAATGGGGACTTTCAGGGATGCCGTGACACTCATTCCTTTATTATCAGATTCACTGGTGACCAACTGCAACCTGCTAATTGTACAGTTCTGTTCTTTGAATTTCTTCCATTTCTCTACAGTTTGTCTGGAGGTAGACAAAGCAGAGATACCCGGACTTTCCTCCCCCCCCCTTTTTTTTTGTCTTTTCACAGCGCTCCCAGACACTGGTAGTCTCCTGGGTCGGCCCAAGGATTGCCCCCCAATCTGATGCATGCTTGAAAAAGCTCACAGAGCCCAGTGGGACTCTGGCTCAGACACCTGAACCGCCTCAGCTGCCTGTGTACAATGTGGAGGAGGGTAGCTCTGTGAACACCTCCTGGTTGGCCAAACTCTTCACTGTCTGCCTTAAGAAGAAACCCAACCAGCCTCAAATAAGTCCTCAATCTCTTTTCCTTTGATCACTACGCAAAGTTTTTGGCTATAGGTGAGGGAAAAGTGTAGATTGCCCAGTAAACCATAGCGTCTCTCTTCACTCTCAATACTACAGAAGCCTCAGCAACCTGTCTGACAAATGTACAGGAGTGAATCTGTTTAAGGTGCATTTTGGATGGGGTAGGCAGAAACTCATTTTGGCATACGAGGCTTCTAGTCTATCAGCTGGACCACAAGTTATTACCAAATGGAGAGGCAAATGCTAGTGGTGTTTTTTGTGTCTGGACACATACAGACATGGACAATTTATGATAGCAGTGTGTTCCTGGTAGCTTTCTATGAAAAACACTTGAATTTTTATATATACCCATGTACCCATATCACCACAGCTAAATTTATAACATACCGATTTTGATGCACAAAACCATACAATCTTTGTGAAAGTATTGCAGATGAAATGCAGAACTACTGTGTGTATGCAAATATCAAATCCCATTTGACATTTCTCACAATGTCATCGGGATATGGAAACTTCTCAAAAATTAATGTAATGGTGTCTTTCTGGGGCACTATGGATTTGCAGCAGTCTGTATGCTCAGCCTTGTTGTGCTGCTTTCCATGTGATTTCTACAGTTTTAAGTTGATTATTTGGAATTTAAAGTACAAAAGAAAGAACAATTCTGTAAGTGAATATCATATGTTCCATGCATTTTCTTTTGACTTGCAGGGTCAAAATGATGGTTAACTGAAAGATCAGTCATGGATATGGATGATAAAAACAACAGCGGTGATGGCGGTAGTCCCACAACTAGTTGTAGTTCACAAATAGCTTCTAGTAGTAGTAGTTGTACTTCTCAAGATGCACCAACAATGACAGAGATGCCTCATTCATTGCACTGATGATGATCTCAAGCTAAATTTAAATTTGCCAAAGGACATTTCTTCATGGGACACTTTGCTCAGAAGTGCAAAAATTAGAAATCACACACAAATATTAGAAATAGCTGGCAAAACTCCAGCAGACCAAGTTCCTCTTGTATTTTATCACAGAGCATGCAGAAGCAGGTTTACAATGAAAAGGGATTTAGCAACCACTGAATTAAAATCCAAAGGCAAAGACTTTGAAGCCGAAGATAAGGTACATTGTTGATTTATACACAGAAGTCAAATTTGAAGTATACAAGTTAGTGTTTGATTTCATCAGATGTGACTTGATGAGAAACCCAGGGATCATCTGAATGAGTGAACTAACTGGTATCCTGTTTCAGAACATGAGCTCAAGGGGTATTAAGTTTTATTAAGGTTTATTTTTTAAAAAAGCTACAAGACCTGAAATGCTATCATAAAATTTCCAGATCTATAGGTGCCAAGCCTTGATTAAATAAAAAAATCAGGATAGCATTTGCCCCCAAGATTGGTAATGATTTACCAAATTGTACTGCTGGGCTGATAGACTATTAATCAGACTCAAACCGACTTCATGGAGCCTTAGGCCCTTTTCTACTGACGTTCCCAGTAGTGGTGGGATCCAGAGTTCACTAAAAACGAACTGAGTCACTTCCTGGTTAGTTCGCTAAAAAGATCCATTCGAAATATTCGTATACCAAATCACTCAGTGCTTTACTGGAGCTCCAACTGCCTACCACTCACTAAACTGTGAATCAGTTTAAGTAGCGGGAAAGGTTCATTTGCTGCCTAGGTGGGTAATTCAGTTTCCAGTAAAGTTCCGGTAAGTGATTGTGCAATAGTACAATACATTAACCCATAAAAACTAGTTCAGTTGAACGAATTGTTAATGAGCGTTACAACACTAGCTCCCAGTGTGACTCCTTCCATAGGAATCACAAAGATGTATGGACACAAGACATCAGAAGACAGCATCATGTTGACCCTCCCAGTAGTGGATGATAGATAGATACTGTAAAAGCAACATCCCTAGTTTCGCAAATCAATATCAAAAAACAAACACACGTATGCCCTGACATTTTGTTCCCTGTAGTGAGGAAATACAAAAGACCTCATTTTGGTTAATTTTTCTTTGTCTATCACAATTTTTGACGAAAATCAAATTATTGGATCATTATCAAAGGCTTGTAGTGAAGACTGGTCACTATTATGAGTATCCATACAGTGTCTAGCCATTGGATAGCTGACATTTCCTGTGCATATACCATAATAATAATAATAATAATAATATTGCATTTTAAGTATAGATGCCTTTCAAAACACACAAGGACACCGTGCGGCAAATAAAAACAAGTAAGGAGATAAAAACAGGTTAAAATTAGACAATGCAGAGTGTATTCACAGGGAGAAAGCAGTCTTAAATAGATCAGTCTTGAGTTGAGATTTGAAAAGTGAGAGTGAGTCAATGTTTCTGAGATGGTAGTGAGTTCCAGAGTCGGGGAGCAGAGTGACTGAAAGCCCTGCTCCCCATGGTGGTGGGATGGGCAGAGGGAACAGTCAGATGGAGGGAAGCAGAAGATCTATGGGTGATGGAAGGAGTGGTTACATGGAGGAGGTCAGAAAGATATTGGGAGCGAGGTTGTGAATAATCTTAAATGTTAGCAAAAAACACCTTGAGATACTTGAACATCAACATTTGAGGCAAGAGCTTAAAAGGAAATGAAGTCCTAAGTGAAGCCAAGAGAATCACATCGTCCATCAAAAGCAGAAACTACACTATGCTACCAAAAGTGTTGGGACACCCCTCCAAATAAATGGGCACCAATTGACAAAGCAAGGTCCATAAAGACATGGATGAGTGAATTCTGTGTGGAGGAACTTGACTGGCCTTCACAGAGCCCTGACCTCAACCCAAGAGAACACCTTTGCCCAGCATCAGTACTTTCTTGAAGAATGGTCAAAAATTCCCATAAAGACACTCTTAAACCTTTTGGTTGGTTGGTTGTTTGGGTGGATGAATGGATGGATAGATAGATAGATAGATAGATAGATAGATGTACTTTGTTGATCCCAAACTGAGAAACTGCAGCATAACAGCAGCATGACAGTAGACAACCAAATGACAGAAACACACTCAACATAATAGACAAAGGGATTAAAGCCACCCTTTGCCGCAATAACAGCTTAAACTCTTCAGGGACGGCTTTCCACAAGGATTAGGAGTGTGTTTAAAGAAATTTTTCACCATTCTTCCAGAAAGTATTGATGTTGGACAAGTAAGCCCTGCTATTTTTATGGAACTTCCTTCGTGCATTGTGTTCGAGTACTCCACGACATAACCCCAGCAACCGCAAAAAGGCTGAAAGCAGCAGACTCTCCCAATCACACCAATTTACCCCCTATGAAAAGAAAAGGGGTGATCCTGCTTCAAATGTGTCAAGAATACAGAAAACATCACAGGGAGGTCAGCCAGGGTCACAAAATCATCAGAGAGCACATACTCCTGTGGTCAGAAAGGACGGGAACAGACATGGCTGGTGAATCATAGAACTGAATGCAAAGCAATATTGAAAGCATATGCCATGAAATGTAATATCTTGTGTAATCAGTAAAGCAAATGTATACTCATTGATTAAGAAGTATGTAATCAACAAAAATAATGAGTGTAATCAAACTGTGTGATCATATGTACATTTTAACTGCACAAAGAGAGGTTTATGTGGGGTCAGATTGTGAAATGTTTTGCAAGACCTAGTGACTGGAAAGCATGTGACAAAATGAGGAACTGAAAGTAACGGAGACAGCAAGTTGATTTATTTTGGTAATAGAAAATGATGAGATAAACAGGACTTGGGAGACAGAGTGCTGAGATAAGCAGAACCAGACGGCCACGAGGGCAAGAAGCGAGCGGTGCATGAGCAGCGCATGGCCGATTCCTGGAAGCGGGAGGGGGGGGGGGCGTGGCACATGGCTTTACTGGAACTCGGGGGGGGGGGGACATGTGCAGAATGAGGTAATGTTATATAAGAGTTAGCATTAAGCCAATCACAGAAGCCAAAAAGCCTATGGGGAGATTGCTAGCCAATCACAGTTGAGTGTATAAAAGGTATAAAAACTCTGTTCAAAAGCCCCAAAATGTTCATTTTCGGCAGACTCCAAGACTCCCATCATCCCATGGCAGAAGGATTGAAGATAGGGAGACCACTGCAGGAAAATGAATCGAACACCATCTCAACTCTTCAATTTTTAACAACTATAAATCTTCTGCTGCAAGAAGGGAGAAAATAATACTTGGGCGAAGACAGAAGAGGAAGTGGAGGCACCCCTTCTCCTCCCCGGCTGATGGTTTCCACCCCCGTCTGCGGCTACACAGAGCACGGGGCCCCGCTGATGGAAGAACAGAAGACGGAACTTCAAGAGTTCTCGGCCGGGCCTCCAGCTTCCCTGCCTCGCCTTTTCTTCCCCTTCTCCCCGAGAAAAGGGAGCATTGAAGGAGAAGACCAGCAATTAATCATCTTTTTTTCAATCTCTCAAAAAGGCTTTTTAGACATTTATCCACAAATTGATTAGATGTTTTTACCAGGTTTTATGATTCAAAGGGTTTCTTTTATTTTGGACTCTTTCAGATTTTTCATCTTTTTGGTTGATTTTAAATTTTGATTTTCTGGACTGATCCTGGTGATTTATGAATTTTTATATTTTTCTGAATGATTTCACTTTTTTATCAAATGACGGATTTTACAAATACCAACTTTTTGAATCAAGGTTTTTCAATCAGTTTGGGTTTTCTGATTTTGAATTCCTTTTTTTTCCTGATTTTTGGGTTAATTTTGAATTTTATCATTTTGATTCAATCAACTGTTTTTATACAAGTATATCCTGTTTTGGCTGAGCTTTGCAGACTTTCAATAAATACTACAGCATATTAAAAGACAGTATGGGAGTTTGTGAGATCACTGATTCAGTGTCCATCTTTCCTGGGTTTTTTCAAGAAGGTATTTTTCTACAAGAGGTGTTACATTTTTATGAGTTTTTAAAGGTTACTCTTTAAAGTGGTTTTTAAAACAGACCTCCTATAGATCAATTTTCCTGATCTTAAACATTTACCCAGATTTTACCAAGAGCAATGTGAGACCATGAGGGGCTGTCGTTAATACCAAGGGTGTATTCCAGGTGTCTAATTGGACAGGTCACTCAGTCAGAGGTCTGGTATACAGGTGAGCGGAGGTCGTCTGGTATATGTAGAAAGTGGAGCTGGGTTAACCCTCAGTCACCAAGCACACACACATACGTGACAGAATTTCCTATGAGGAAATTCCTCTAGGAACTGCAAGCTGGTGAGCCTAACTTCAATCTTGAGGTACAAGGTCAAAGGGTCTTCGACAATTGGTGCCCATGTCATTTGGAGCAGTGTCCCAATACTTTTGGAAATATAGCATACCAAGCGCTACACCTTCGCCCCTTTGACTGTGCCTAGAAATTCTGCCCGCGAAACCTATTGACAGCATCCATAACAACAGGCAACCCATTTGTAACAAGGCCCGACTCTCTTTGGGAACAAGTCTGACTGATGATGTGATGCAAGACATTCCAGAGCAAAATCTGAAATTCAAACCATGCCCTCACATTATAGAGGAAGAATGGGTGCACCTGTTTTTCCATGATATTAAAGGCATGTAAATGCTCTTGAAATTGTCGGAAAAAAGCCGCAGACAAGTACTGATGCTTTAATACTACAGAATGTTTGAACAGCAGGCTCAGGTGTAAGGTGACCTGCAGACATCTTGATGCCATATGCCTTTTAAAGGAGGGTTTGATCTAAGAGACGACTCTCTATGGCTGGAATAGAATTTCATCTCTCTTTTTTTCTTGCTGCCCTCCTTCAGAGAATCTTATTGATCTTTTCTCACATTCTTGATGCCAGACCAAACAGTATATTTTCCCCCAACAAACCATTAGACCCAAATATAGCACAGATAAAGGCTTTCTCCTCAAGTGGTGCACATTACGTATGCATTACAAGCACAAAATGTCTTTTAGCTCACAACCGAATTTGGCAAACCACTTGCCCTTAGCTGCAGAAATGTGCCACTCCAGTAATGAGGCCTCACCAGGAAATTGCCATTGTGTTAATGACACTCCAGGTTCATTATGTGACAAGGAAAAGTCTAGAAGGACACTTGTCCTGTGAGCTGATTTTATTGGCCAGACTTTGTAATTACATTTCAGGACCACGGAGCGCTGAGAATTTAATGGTAACATACTGCAGATGGGTAATTTGGCTCAAATCTGAGCCATCGGTATTATCTTTTTTGAGGATGCTCCGGCAAATCGGAGCACACAAGGTCATATGCATGGCTGTTCAAAGAGGAAGTCATGGAAATCTTTTAACCCCTTAGCATTGTAGCCAATTTCTCTAAATTCAGCATATGCAAAAGAAATAAAATTCTTTCTTCGCCGAGTGGCAGTAGAAAATTTAAGCGCCCCCCACCCCGGTGAAACACCAGAATTTTAAGAGGTTAAATTTTCAACTTTTTTTCTCCTCAATTTGCATTTTTTTCCCTGGTAAATTTGCAACTATTTCTTAAAAATATGACACTTTTTTCCTCAAAAATTTGCAATTTTTTTCTTGTAATTTTTTTACTATAAATTTGCAGCCTTTTGTCCTCAAAAATTACTTTTCCCCCTCAATTTGCAATTTGTTTCTTGTAAAATTGCAACTTTTTCTCAAAAATTTGCAATTTTTTCTTATAATTTTTTTAAAAGCTTTTTCTCCAGTATTTGCAACTTTTCCCGATAAATTTGCAACCTTTGTGGCAAAAATTAGCAACATTTTTCCTGTATATTTAAAACTTTTTTTTTCTCCAAAATTTGCATTTTTTTCTTGTAAATCTGCAACTTTTTCTCAAAAATTTGCAACTTTATTCTTGTATTTTTTTTACTTTTATGTCCTATATTGGTAACTTTTTCCTATATCTTTGCAGACTTTTTCTCAAAAATTAGAAATTTTGTTCCTGTAAATTTACAACTTTTTCTCCTCAACTTGCAACTTTTTTCTCAAAAATTTGCTATTTTTCTTGTATTTTTTTTTACTTTTTTGTCTAATATTTGCAACTTCTTCCTATAAATTCACAACCTTTTTTTTTTTTAAAAAAAAGTAACTTTTTTTTCCTGTAAATTTGCAACTTTTTTCATGTAGATTTGAAACCCCTTAGCATTCCAGACAATTTCCCTAAATTTAGCATATGCAAAGAAAATCAAATTCTTCATTGAGTGGCAGTAGAAAATTTGAAACGTCCCACCAGTGGAACACCGGAGTTTTAAGAGGTTAAAGCTGTTCGCCCCCTCCTGCATTCTACACCTGGATTTATGAGGTAGGAAGTTTTTAGGCCACCTCATACATTCTTTTATGTGAAAGTTATTTTTGTGTTACTTTAATCTGACTGCACTGAGTTGTTTCTTGAGAGTATCGCTGCGCAATTATGATGCTGAGGATGCGGTGCAAAGCCTGCCAGACGGAATTTAAGTTAATCTAAACTGGGATTTGATTTGTGAAAACGGTTTGTGTGGACCTCGTGTTTCTGTGCGCCCCTTTCACTGCAACTAGAGCCACATGCATCATTCCCTTACCTGAAGACTACAAAATGTCACATCTAACAATCAGATGAAGAATATCTGTTCAACGGGAGGACACAGAGATGAGGGCAAAGCAAAGAAGAGCTAAAAAAAAATAAACAACTTGACCCAAAAACACAGTGATGCTCCCTTCTGGGTCAGTCTGACACAATGACAGAACAGACTTAGCCACGGGCTCAAGGAAGACTTTAAAGCCATTATTCTCTAGTTCACGTGTGATAGGACAGTCACAGACTGACATCAGTGATTTTGCCCAGCGGGTGATTTGAAGGGAGATGAGGGGGATGCCACCCCCCTTATTAACCCCCCCCCCCACCATCACCACTTATTTTCTCAGAAGTTTGCAACTTTTTTCTCATAAATTTGCACCTTTGTTTTTGTAAATTTGCAACTTTCACCACAAAAATCTGTAACAGTTCTTTTCAATTCACAACTTTTTTCATAAATTTGCAACTTTTTCTCATAAATTTGCAACTATTTTCATGTAAATTTGCAACTTTCTTCTTAAAAATGTGCATTTTCTCAAAAATTGAAACTTTTTCTTCATACATTTGTAGCTTCTTTCTCAAAAATTTGATAGTTTTTCTTATCAATTGCACGGTGACGCAGTGGTTAGCACTGCGGCAGCACAGTTTACCCTTGGCCGGGGGATCGTGGGATCGTGGGTTTGATCCCAGCCCCCGACCAACAGTGATCCGTGTGGAGTTTGCATGTTCTCCCCGTGTTTGCGTGGGTTTACTCCGGGATTTCTCCGGTTTCCTCCCACAGGCCAAAAACATGCAAGTTAGGTTAATTGGAGACTCTAAAGTGGCCCTAGGTGTGAATGTGTGTGTGAATGGTTAAGGGATAGCGCCGTATTGTGGCTGCTTCATCCATCCAGGTGGTGGATGACCCTCAATTTCCCCTCTGGGGATCAATAAAGTATACTAAATCTAAAAAAAAAAAATTGCAACTTTTTTCTCATGAATTTGAAACTTATTTTGTACATATGCAACTTTTTTGACCAAAATTTGAAACTTTTTTCTTATACATTTGTAGTCTTTCTCTTAATTGGCAACTTTTTTCTCATAAATTTGCAACATTTTTTATAAATTTGCACCTTTCTTCTTGTAAATTTGTAACTTTTTTCTCATAAATTTGCAACTTTTTCTGATAAATTTGTAGCTTTTCACTGATCAATTTGCATTTTTTCCTCATAAATTTGCAACTTCCTTCTTAAAAATTTGCAACATTTTTGTCCCTAAATCTTCAGCTCTTTTTCTTGTAAAATGTCACCTTTTTTTCTTGCAGATTTGCAATTTTTGATTTTTTTGATTTCGTATACTTTATTGATCCCCAGAGGGGAAATTGAGGGCATCCACCTGGATGGATGAAGCAGCCATGGTACGGTGCTATCCCTTAACCATTCACACACACATTCACACCTAGGGCCACTTTAGAGTCTCCAATTAACCTAACCTGCATGTTTTTGGCCTGTGGGAGGAAACCGGAGAAATCCCGGAGTAAACCCACGCAGACACGGGGAGAACATGCAAACTCCACACAGATCACTGTTGGTCAGGGGCTGGGATCGAACCAGGGATCCCATGGCCAAGGGTGAGTTGCTGTGCTGGTGCAGTGCTAACCACTGCGCCAAATTTTCATCTGGATACTGTTCAGTTTTTTATGCTATGGAATTCAGTTGCAACTTGTGATTTTTAAATTGTAAATTAGCATTGTTTATCATATTTTTGCACTTTAATTCATGCCAAATTTGTAGATAACTTACATGTATACACTCCTACCTCATGCCAAATTTGTGAATATGCCCTGCATCCATGAAAGAAACAATAGAAAAAGTAGAGATCATTTCTGCAACGTGAACTATGGCATCAACCTAATGGATATTCATTATAACAGGTCAAGCCGCTTCTGTAAAATCCATAAGATCTTATTCATTTTGATTTCTGCTGCAGATGAACCAATAAATCTCTCAGGATCTAGGTCACATGATGATTCTCATTCTCCGATATTATCCCAAACTCATTAGCATGCACAGCAGCTGATCGGGGCGTTAACTATAGACGCAACTTCAGTGTGAACCAAAACAAGCAGGACTGCTCTTCTTTTTAGCATCATGTCATGGAAAGATTTAACGAACTCCAAACATGCCATAGTTCCCCTCTGAAGTGAAAATGTAATGGGCTTTGATTTATCCCCCCCTCCCTGATAAAGCTAAGACTGTAGCCAGTAATCTGCCCATGCAACCATCTGTCAATTGTTCATTTTAATAGCTGTGCCAATCCTCAAATGAACTCAGCATTTTCTGGCATCCTCTTGTTTCCATTAAAAATGCATAGCATTGTAGCCAATTTCTGTAAATTTACTATACGCAAAGAAAATGAAATTCTTTTTTTCACTGAATGGCAGCAGAAAATTTGAAATGTACTACTGGTGGAACACCGGAATTTTAAGAGGGTAAATTTGCACTTTTTTTAATCCTCAATTTGCAATTTTTTTTCCTTGTGAATTTGCAACTTTTTCTCAAAAATTGGCAACTTTTTTTTTTTGTAATTTTTTTGTTACAATTTTTCAAATATTTACAGTTTTCCTATAAATTTGCAACCTTTTTCTCATAAATTAGCAACTTTTTTGCTGTAAATTTGCAATTTTTTTCTCCTCAATTTGAATTTTTTTTCTTGTAAATTTGCAGCTTTTTTGTCAAATATTTATAACTTTTTCCTATGTATTTGCAATCTTTTTCCTCAAAAATTAACAACTTTAATCTTGTAAATTTGTAACTTTTTTCTCAAAAATTTGCAACTTTTTTCCTGTAAATTTGCATTTTTTTCCTTATAGAGTTGAAACTTTTCTTTTAACCCCTTAGCATTCCAGCCAATTTCCCTAAATTTATCATATGCAAAGAAAATCATATTATTTCTTGACTGAGTGGCAGCAGAAAATCTGAAACATCCTGCTGGTGGAACACCAGAATTTTAAGAGGTTGCATCCAGTAAAAGTGACTATTGTTCAGCTTAAGCTCCAAAAGGATCAGCTTAGCTCACGTTCAATGTACGGTAACACAAAGGTATCCCATTTGTGTAGGTTTATGACAACCGTGTTAAAAACAACGTACACACAGGCCACACAGATGCTCTAAACTGCACATCAACATCCCATCTGAGCACATATAGCACTCAGACTAGTCAATGATCTTCCATAAAGGTCTCTAGAAAGAATTAGAACTGGGAAAATGACCTAAGTAGAAACCAGACGTTTAAACACACTGTAGAAAAAGACACATAACCTTTTTTTTCTTACTGTTTGACATTAAATCAAATGAAACTTAAGTTATTTTTAATGACTAAACGCCAGAATTATGAGAGAATTTTTTAGTGATTTTTTTTTGTTATTATTATTACTTTAGTCAAAGTAACAAGCTTGCAAGAGAAATACAGTGGGGCAAAAAAGTATTTAGTCAGCCACCAATTGTGCAAGTTCTCCCACTTAAAAGATGAGAGAGGTCTCCAATTTTCATCATAGGTATACCTCAACTATGAGAGACAAAATGAGAAAAAAAAATCCAGAAAATCACATTGAAGGATTTTTAATGAATTAATTGGTAAATTCCTCAGTAAAATAAGTATTTGGTCACCTACAAACAAGCAAGATTTCTGGCTCTCACAGACCTGTAACTTCTTCTTTAAGAGGCTCCTCTGTCCTCCACTCGTTACCTGTATTAATGGTACCTGTATGAACTCGTTATCAGTATAAAAGACACCTGTCCACAACCTCAAACAGTCAGACTCCAAACTCCACTATGGCCAAGACCAAAGAGCTGTCAAAGGACACCAGAAACAAAACTGTAGACCTGCACCAGGCTGGGAAGACTGAATCCGCAATAGGTAAGCAGCTTGGTGTGAAGAAATCAACTGTGGGAGCAATTGTTAGAAAATGGAAGACATACAAAACCACTGATAATCTCCCTCGATCTGGGGCTCCACACAAGATCTCACCCCGTGGGGTCAAAATTATCACGAGAACGGTGAGCAAAAATCCCAGAACCACACGGGGGACCTAGTGAATGACCTGCAGAGAGCTGGGACCAAAGTAACAAAGGCTACATCAGAAACACACTATGCCGCCAGGGACTCAAATCCTGCAGTGCCAGACGTGTCCCCCTGCTTAAGCCAGTACATGTCCAGGCCCATCTGAAGTTTGCTAGAGAGCATTTGGATGATCCAGAAGAGGATTGGGAGAATGTCATATGGTCAGATGAAACCAAAATAGAACTTTTTGGTAAAAACTCAACTTGTCGTGTTTGGAGGAGAAAGAACACCATACCTACTGTGAAGCATGGGGGTGGAAACATCATACTTTGGGGCTGTTTTTCTGCAAAGGGACCAGGATGACTGATCCGTGTAAAGGAAAGAATGAATGGGGCCATGTATCGTGAGATTTTGAGTGAAAACCTCCTTCCACCAGCAAGGGCATTGAAGATGAAACGTGGCTGGGTCTTTCAGCATGACAATGATCCCAAACACACCGCCCGGGCAACGAAGGAGTGGCTTCGTAAGAAGCATTTCAAGGTCTTGGAGTGGCCTAGCTAGTCTCCAGATCTCAACCCCATAGAAAATCTTTGGAGGGAGTTGAAAGACTGTGTTGCCCAGTGACAGCCCCAAAACATCACTGCTCTAGAGGAGATCTGCATGGAGGAATGGGCCAAAATACCAGCAACAGTGTGTGAAAACCTTGTGAAAACTTACAGAAAACGTTTGACCTCTGTCATTGCCAAGAAAGGGTATATAACAAAGTATTGAGATGAACTTTTGTTATTGACCAAATACTTATTTTACCGAGGAATTTACCAATTAATTCATTAAAAATCCTTCAATGTGATTTTCTGGATTTTTTTTTCTTATTTTGTCTCTCATAGTTGAGGTATACCTATGATGAAAATTGGAGACCCCTCTCATCTTTTAAGTGGGAGAACTTGCACAATTGGTGGCTGACTAAATACTTTTTTACCCCACTGTATCATCTAACAAGTCACCTACTGGCCACAACTGTAGTGCATGTTAGAAAAGATTCATAATTCCATAAAAGAAAAGTGTAGTTCATTGAAAGAAAGACACATTTTTACATCATATTTTGTAAGAATTGGTAATCTTTTAACTCCCAATGCATTGCAACTCCTGTTGCTTTTTTTCCTCCCATCACTACTGCTTCTTGCATATGTATGACACCACCACATCACACGCAATAGCAGGCGTGTTGTTGAATCACTGCCATCCATCACGGCTAACAAAGCAACGAAATGTGCCGAAGTCTCCCGGTAACTCGTCTAGAGCAAATTCACATGCGGAGACATCAGCACGCCAGTGCAATGAGCGGTTAAATCAACAGATGAGGAGAAAAAATGCAAAGGAAGAGATGTATGGAAGGTGACATGTTGACTTAGAGAGACAGAGCGGGATGAATAAAAGGAGAGATGATTGATAAGGGAGGAGGAGAAAATAAATATGGTTTCTACATCTTCAGTTCCGCATGGCCGAGTCACTCACGCACGTACACGCGGTCTCAGTTACGAGTCGCCTCGCTTGTCGCTGATTTCTCATTTAGACAGTCTGTTACTGTGCGGCACGCTCTCGTA
This sequence comes from Pholidichthys leucotaenia, assembly GCA_020510985.1. Taxonomy (NCBI): domain Eukaryota; kingdom Metazoa; phylum Chordata; class Actinopteri; order Cichliformes; family Pholidichthyidae; genus Pholidichthys; species Pholidichthys leucotaenia. The sequence goes on along the minus strand of CM035841.1, from coordinate 412,979,960 downwards.
CTCATGTGACAGTTCAACCAGCAGTTTGCACACAAGAATGTATGATGATGTCTTGCAGACGGACGGCGACAAGGTGAGGCGCCACTTTAAAGTGTGTTCATAGGGCTGTCTACGCTTACGTCACTGATGGGGTGAACTTAGCCCTAGCGGTAGAGCAAGGTATAAACAAACGTTGTTCTCAATGTATTTCAATGGAAATGTTAGCTAAATTTAAACAAAGAAAACGATGAAATGGTGCGCAATTGGCGCATGTAGCCATCACCATCTTATGAAAGATGGTGATGGCAATCAGAAATACAAGTTTTTAAGATTCCCATCGGCCAGCAGAGACTACCAAAGGAGAATATTGTGGGATAATATGTGCCGAAGGAGAATGCGTTTTCATAATGGGATGCGGAGGCTGAGGGATGATATGACCCACGTCTCCATCTGTTTTGACCACTTCATAACAGGTATGTCTGTTTACCAAAAGTATAGAGTCTCATTTATCATTAAAAGTCATTTGCCTACACGTAAAGTTAATGCAAACATGTGAAAAACACCCATACTTGCATTCGAGGGAGTTAACAGCTAAAATAGCATTAGCATAGATATGCGTTGGCTCGGTAGGAATATTCATTCCGATTTGAGCCGCTAATCAACCTCAAAGTAAATGTATCAACACTGCAATTAAACCAGTTAAAAATGAGACTGACACTCACCTGCTGACAAATGGACCGAAGCTCAGTAGAGCTGAAACGAAGTGTGGGGATTAACAGGAGAAACAAGAGTGTGTGTGTGTGTGTGTGTGTGTGTGTGTGTGTGTGTGTGTGTGTGTGTGTGTGTGTGTGTGTGTGTGTCCTGTATGCCAGACGGGAGCTGTTTTTCCTGCGAGCTCCGGTGGCTAAATTTTGCAAACCTAAACATGACGGCTTTTTGGGGATTTCCACAGCAGATGCAATTTATTTTCTCCGAGTGTTCCGCGAAAGTACAGCCAAACTGGCGCATTTACCCGTCGTTACAGTTATCAATATTGTTTCTGGACACTGCTGAATCATTCTTCCAAATACTGCCTGGTAGACGGTATTTGGAAGCCGTCTACCAGGCTATAAAATACTGCCGGCTTTTCGTACCTCGGGTGCCATGTGCGTGTGCGTGTGAAGTACCCGGATGTGTAGACAGCCCTATGGCTGACGTGAAACACGACCATCCAGCGTGGACTCTTTTACTTGAAAATGTAAAGATGAGACTCGTCACCATTGATGCCGCGTCACATATGGATGAGGAGACAACGTCCAAAAAATCGGTTAGGAGAAAATGACAACTGGGTCGGTGGAACATTGACCTCGTCGTTTTAGGCTAAACCTAACCTTTTTATCACAAATTTGCAATTTCTTTCTCATAAATTGGTGACTTTTTTCTCATAAATTTGACGCTTTTCTTAAAAATTCCGAACTTTTTTCTCAAAAATTAAAAAAAAAATAATCTTCTTAAGTTTGCATTTTTTCCTGTAAATTTTCATCTTTTTTCCCGTAATTTTCAGCTTTTTTCTCATAAATGTGCAACCTAATGTTAATGAGGTACAAATTTGCAAGAATAAAGGTGCAAAAATATGGTAAAAGATGTCAAAAGTCGTAAATTACAATTTCATTGCATTAAATAAAATTTAACTGGCATCCAGACAAACACTGCAAATTTAAGAAAAAAGTTGCAGATTTACAGGAAAAAAGTTGCAAATTTTTGAGAAAAATGTTGCAATTTTAGAGGAAAAAAGTTGCAAATTTACAGGAAAAAAGTTGCACATTTTTTAGAAAAAAAGCTGAAATTTTATGAGAAAAAAGTTGTAAATTTACAGAAAAAAGGTGCAAATTTAAAGGAAAAAACATGGACATTTTTAAGAAAAAAGTTGCAGATTTACACGAAAACAGTTGAAAATTTGTATTTTTTTTTTTTTTTTTTTTGCATTTCTTCTTAGAATTAAATGTTCGGTGGTGGTCGGAGAGGCCGTTGACACAGACTGGCAACCACGTCTCCATCAGTCTGCCCCAGGGCAGCTGTGGCTGTCCAAAGAGCTATATAAATCCAATTTATTATTATTATTATTATTATTATTATTATTATTGGTGCTTCAAATTCATTTAATTATATAATGTAACATGATTAAAAAAATAAAATTATAATGATATTGGGGGGACAGTTCTCTTTTGTCCCGGCTGAAGGGGAGCAGTGTGCCCCCATGATTTATGCCTATGAACAGGGATGGGGATGGGAGGATGATGGCAGGTTAACAAGGGAGATGCTTTTGGGTCATCCCCCCCTCATCCCCCCTTCAAATCACCTACTGCTTAAGGCTGAACAAAGGTCGTTATCTGTTTAAATTTAAAAATAATGAGACTGATGCACTGATCACTTTCGCTCAGACATCAGAATAGTTAAGTCGCGGTCATGTGGACGTTTGTTTTCCTCACCGTGTTTGCCAGTCTGGGATATCGGGCTTCACCCGGCTCTTCATTCACCGCCCCATCACACGGGTTCACGTTAACACAAGGCCACCATTGGCCACTCATTAACCAGTCCGGGCAGAGCGCTCGGACGCCCGCGTGTTTGGTCCGCCTCCTCGGAGAGTGGGCTTTAGACGGCCGCCGTGAATCACCACATTCAAACGGTCTGGCGGCAAGAGAGTGAAAATGATTGAACACCAAAAGGAGAAATTCATGAGGCTGGATGAGCGATGATAAATGTATTAGCAGCAGATGACATTTCCATCGCCACCTCATCGATCACCCCGGGGGACGTTTTAAATGGTAGCCCGTGTGTGTGTGTGTGTGTGTGTGTGTGTGTGTGTGTGTGTGTGTGTGTGTGGATGCAGAAAAAGTCAGATTAAAACAGCTTTTCCACCACACACACACACACACACACACACACACACTGGTGAGCATGATACATAATACATGCACAAAGAGAAACTAAAGTGGGAGAAGTGTCTAAATGTCCAGTTATACTCTTTTTCCCACAGGTTGACTCATCTCTTAGAGGTGTTACTGAAATGTCCGTGACATGATTTGGTCAGAACACCCCATGGTTTAATTATCGCAGCACCATTTTACACACGGGGAAGCAGCTCTCGCTTTTGTGATTTGCTGTTTTCACAGCAAACTGCTTTAAATGCTCATGAGGCCCAGCTCACCCCACCCTCCCTCCCTCTTTCATTGTTTCCCTAAGATCTCGTGTTTTTGTACATCGTACTGGAGTGGTGGTTTAGAGGTAGAGCATCCGCCCAACAACCAGGAGGTTGGGGTTCAAGTCCCGGCCGGGTCATGCCAAAGACCAAATAAAAATGGAACTTCCTGCCGTCCAGCTTGGTACTCAGCAAAAATGGAACAGAGGAGGGAAATGTGGGTGGCAGTAGGTCAGGAGGTAGAGCGGGTCATCCAATCACCAGAAGGTTGGCGGTTCGAATTCCGCTCTCCCCAGCCATCTTGCCATTGTGTCCCTGAGCAAGACACTTTACCCACCTTGAATCCAGTGTCCATGACACTGGGTATGACTGTGTATAAATGTTCAGTAGTGGTCAGAGAGGCCGTTGGCCCGGACTGGCAGCCACGTTTCCGTCAGTCTGCCCCGGGGCAGCTGTGGCTACAGTAGTAGCTTATCACTACCACTGTCTGTCTGGAGTGAATGAATAATGGACTCACTGTAAGCGCTCTGAGATGTCACTTGGCATGTAAAGCACCATATGAATTTAATCCATTTTTATATTATCATTATCTGCTGACCCCCTGTACCATCCCAGCCCCGCCCCCTCCTCCCCCCACCACCGCCTCTCCTGCTTTGCGTGTTCGGTTGCTTTCCAGTCCACCACCCCAAAGGCCCCAACCCCGTGGGGTGGTGGTCGTGCTGCTCTGGTGGGTGGCAGGGATTCTTGGGCGATGGATTTGTTTTTCAGTCGGGGCTGCTTGCTGGTTCCCCCTGTGTTGCTGCCCCCCCCCCCCCTCTCCCAAGAGGGTGAGTTCCTGTTTGGGGGGCCTGGGTCGGGATTTTTTTGCTCGGCTGCCAATGCTGCTGACATAGGGTCAAACTGCCCAACTCTTAATCATTTGATATGTTGTTGTTATAACTTCTCTAATACTTGTTAATATATACTTGGAAAAATAAGGGCAGCTTGGAATTTGTGTATGTAGGTAGAGAACTATTGTATATTCTGTACAGGTGTATGTATGTACTCATTTACACTTGTATATAAGTTTTTGTATATGCTTATTAGCAAATCTATTCTCCCCACAGGCTCACGTAGACTCATGTGCGCGCATGCATGCAGGCATGAGGAGGCAGAGGAATGAGAAGGAGATGTTTATTTAACCTTTACGTGTTTCGACTGACGTCTGCAGTCGTACTCAGAAGCGTCAGCTGATCGCTGTGATTTGTGACCAGCCGGGTGGATCAGCTGGTTGAATAAAGGAAAACAGTCATGAAAAAGAAGTCAATATGAACCTATTCAGTGGGTAGCCATGGTCACCTGTGAGTTGAAAGCAGATCATATTAGACTCAACAAGTACATATTGTATGTCCAAAATGCAAATCTCATCCTTTATAGTTATATAGAACTTAGGTGAATTACACACACACTACTAAATGAATGAAGTGCGCTGGGGAAAATGTGAAACTGTTACATTTCAAACTTTACCCATGTGTTTACTGATATAACTACTGCAGACACAAAGGCAGTTGGGAGCTTGGTAGAAAGCTGTGAAACTATAGTTTAATCAGCACAAAAAGAAAGTCACTTACTCGACCCACTGACTTGTAATGAAGCCTTGAAGACAGGGTGATATTTGAGGGCGCACAGGGGCATTGCACATGAGGTGGGTTATTATTAGGACAATTACATGAATTTACTCACTAAGAAGCCACCCATCCGCCCAATGCTAGCTTGTAGTTTGTTTCCAACAATGCTGTTCATTAGAATCAGTAAGAAAACTGGCTCTCGCTGCAAACTGCACTTTGATGTTTGCCTGTTTGAACAGGCAAACATTGTATTCCCATACAATACAGTTGACTGTATTGTATGGGAATATGATGTACCTGGGTGACAGCCGCATAATGCCATACCACACAGCTGGCATAGCTCGGCGCAGGGTTGACTGGGAAATTCCCGATTGGTCTGCCAGCTCCCTCTGGAATGCCCCTGTTGCCAGGAACCCCAGAATTGTCAGCACCTGCACTGGGATGGGCAGCACACGGCTTCTTGCCGTGTCGTGCTCCAAGAGCGGCCGTAGCTCTATGCACAGTTCCACAAGGACTGCCCTTGGAAGCTTAAACCAGCTGACAAGCCAGTCATCATCCTGAGCCAGAAAATCTTGTGTCTCTAAATACCATTTCTCTTCTCACTGTGCGATTTGCAATATCCTCTAATAATGCTAACGCCATTGTTGTTAGAGGCATTTTCTGCACTTCTTTGCACTTGCTTTTATATTCACTCATCTAATTGCGCACACTTGGATGTTTGTTCATCATGTGTCTTTGGTGTGTACAATAATTTTCACATCATTATTAGTCTCCCAACATCACCTCTAAGTGTTGCCAATGGACCAATAACAGTAGAAACGTACCTATGCCAGCCATGTAGTTGGCGTGGGGCTGCGCATATTTCAACGGTCATTTCATTCTTGATACATCTGAAATTTTCCATGGAAAAGGACGTACGGCATGTTTTTGTGCGTAAGTACCCTATGTACATGAGGCCCCTGGTCTGCAGATGGCACAAGAAAGACAAAGGTAGCACGGCAATGGAAACACTCCCCCCCCCCCCCCCCCAGCCTTTGCCTCAGCGTGGGCACGGAAGCCGTCCGGCCATGAAACGAGCATAAAACAAGGTGCAAGTGGCTGAGTGAATCTGCCCCCCACCCACCCTGGCCTTTCCCAGGCAATCTGTCTGTTGGTATTCAGCGGCAGTTCTCTTGCAGCCTCACACTCTCTTATCTAAATCTCCATTCAGACCGAGAAAGACACAGAGCTCAGGGAGAGAGAGAGTCAGAGATAGATAATACAGGTCACTCTACAATGACAATTCTAAAAGGCATCTGGAGAGAAGAAGAGGGGAGGAGGGCTGCCGGCGAAATGCTTTATGGATTTCTGTTCTGAGCCAAGTTTGCAGAAAACACGTGGGCTTAATAAGTAGCGTGATGTGAGGGTTAGTGTACGCCTGGTGATTTTCCAGGCTCGCGCCGTCTTTGGTCATTTGTTTTTTTGAGATCCGGCGAAAGCCCGCAGCGTTGATAAATCAGCAAGAAAATACCTAAGCTGTGCACGAGTAATGGAAAGCTAAGCTGAGCAACCATGAGCTGTATTAGTGCTTATCAATGCAAGAAAGCACTGGGGCCTTTTTTTGCCCAGTCAGACTGAGGACAAAAAAAAATAAAATAAATAAATCCTTGTGGTGTTTTTAGAAAGGCAAAAAAGAAGGCACCAGCGCTTTTAGGATCTTTTCTTCATCATCCCAAAAATCAGTGAGTGAAATTTGCTAATTTTTATTGTAGAGATTTGCAACCTTTTCTCATAAAATTGCAACTTTTTTGTTATAAATTTGCATGTTTTTTTACCAGTAAATTTGCAACTTTTGCAGTTTTTTCCAATAATTTTGCAATGTTTTTTTCTCAGAGATTTGTAAAATTTTCTGATGAAATTGCAATTTTTCACTCAAAAATTTGCCAAATTTTTCCTACAAATTTGCAATTTTTTTCTCATAGATTTGCAACTTTATTCACATAAAATTGCAACTTTTCTCTCAAAAATTTGCCACTTTTTCCTGTAAATTTGCGAATTTTTTTTCTCATAGATTTGCAACTTTTATTCTCATAAAATTGCAGCTTTTTTCTCAAAAAATTGAAGCTTTTTTCTCATATATCTGTGATTTTTCAACCTTTTTATTGTAAATTTACAACACTCATCTGGATGCTGGTTAAATTTCTATTCTGTGTAACTGAATTGTAATTTGGGACTTTTTTTATATTGTTAAATTAACACCTTTACCATATTCATATTTTTGTTCCTTTATTCTTGCACATTTATACCTAATTTAAATTCATCAGTTTGTACCTACAGTAAATTTGTGAATACCAACCATCCCCTTGTTGAAAAATAATAAACTGCCCACTGCCAAAAAAAAAAAAAAAGAATCACAATAATCTCAAGACATGCAAACATTTGTATGTTGTTGCTAGTAACTGAAAACACTTTAGACTGGTCAGTAAGACTAGAAAGAGCTGAGAAAAGCTTCTTAACCCCTTGAACTCCGGGATTCCGCGGGCGGTCACGTCTCTGCGTCATAGTGCGCCTCAGTGCGCACTGAAAAAAAAAAGCTGCATTTCCGTTCTTCCAGTACAGACACAGCCGCGAACAGAAAGCCAAAGGAGTGTTTTGATTGGTTTAGATTTGATTGACCTCTCATTCGACTAATAAGAGCCTTGAATTGGGTTTCTGAAACCTTGAAGAACCAATGACTGAAAACCTAGCAAGAAGGACCTGCCTACCAACGACCGCGAATACAACGAGCCAATTGAAGCAGAGAAGTTTGACAATTGAAACGCGTGCGTCCCGTGCGTAAAATCTGTTTTGTCTAAGCCGTTGGGTGACACACATTGAGACCTGTGTGTAACGGTAGCATTAGCCAGTCTTTTTTTATTACTACTGTTCTTATTTGTTTTGAAAAATCGTTCGCCAAAACCGCAATCATGGAAGCGGAGATGGTTTGACCGGGTCAGGTGACCAGAACCACGAGTCCGTAACAACCGGACCAGCTTCATGTTCGTCTGACAATGAGGAACAGATGTTCGCCAATGACACTGCTGTTGTGGACAGGTAAGTGTTATAAGCTAAATTATTCTATATCAATGAAAATAGTAATAAAAATGACTTTTGACCGATCGGTAATTACAACGGTCCGTCATGGCCACATGACGGACCGTTTTTTGTGCGCCGAGCTCCTCTGTAGCGGGGAGAGGGGGGGAATTGTTATCCTCTACATTGCAGATATTTTAGTATAATTTTTAAGATAAGATAAGATAAGATAAGCCTTTATTAGTCCCACAACGGGGAAATTCCAGGATTGCAACAGCACAGGGATAGCAACACTCAGAGCAACAATCAGAAGGCAAGAAAAAAAAACAAGCAAGCAAGAGCAGCTAATAAACATATGTACGTATTACTATAAAATATATATATATACACACACACACAGACACACAGTGCAGAGCATTGTAGCTGGATGGAATAATATATGAATATATGAACACACAGTGCAGAGCATTGTAGCTAGATGGAATAAATATGTAAATATATAAACACCCACAGTACGGAGCATTGCAGCTAGGTGGAATAAATAATATATATATAATATAAATATTTATTGCACCGTAGGTTATTTTTTCTTGTAAAAAAAAGGCCACACATTTTTTACGTGGCATGCTTCTTTGTGTGTGGGGGGCTAGTTTGTTCATTCATTCATTCATGAATGAATAAACAACCCCCCCCCACACACACACAGCCCTGAGTGTCACCTTTCATTAGAGCCCAAGATCAAGCTTCTATGTTGAAGCATTCAAAAGTTATAGACGTTTTTCCAAACTGTGCCATTTGGCACAATTTGGCACAGTTCAAAAACGCCTGCGAACAACCTTGAGAAGAAAGCTGTGTAATATATTCATTTTTTGTGGTATTGTTACAAAATTTTGACCTCAGCTTGATAACACTTGGTTCTACATTTCTGTTGCATTTTCCAGCCAGTATCTGACAGCTGTGCGTTATTTGCAAGCATTACACTGAAATGCACTGTGAAATCCAGTGTATTTCATCTCCACAATGCAAAAGCTGCCAGAGAACTAAACATCCACCTGAGCGGACTCAAGCTTAAGCATGCCCCAAATCCAACTTATCTTGGAGTGACCCTTGATAGGACCTTATCCTTCAAGGAACATCTAAAGGGGACGGCTGCTAAGGTGAAAGTACGAAACAACCTGCTCTACAAGCTCGCTGGTGCAAAATGGGGGGCGGCAGTCTCCACCCTGCGCACCTCAGCACTGGCCCTTTCATACTCTGTAGCAGAATATTGTGCCCCTGTCTGGTCCAGGTCATCTTACACACACCATGTAGACACCCAGCTCAACTCAACCATGAGAACTATAACTGGAACAATCCGCTCAACACCACTCCCCTGGCTCTCTGTACTGTCAAACATAGCCCCTCCACACATCCGGCGAGCAGCATTAACTCAAAGGATGCTCCAAAAAGTTAAAGATTCTCCTCACTTACCAATCCATGCAGATATCTACACCCCACCCACTGCCCGACTTTCATCCAGACGACCGATTTGGAAAAACCCTCCCCCAGCTGACTTTACCATCCAGACAGCTTGGCAAGAGGAATGGGAGACCAAGGAGGTCCCAAATAAACAGCTGGTGATAAACCCCAACCAACAGGTCCCGGGCACCAACCTCCCAAGGAGACAGTGGTCTATACTCAATCGCTTCAGGACTGGACATGGCCCCTGCTTGGCCAGCCTTCACAGATGGGGCAGTAGCCCTAGCCCACTGTGCGCATGTGGAGAGGAGCAAACTATGGAACACATCATAGAGGCTTGCCCGCTCCAAAGACTGGAAGGAGGATTACACACCCTCCATACAGCAAACCAGGAGGCAACTGCTTGGCTTAAGGACTTTGCATTCGCTAAATAAATAAATAAATTTGCAAGCATTTGTATCTAAAAAAAAAAACACCCAGGCAAACTTTATTTTCTTCAAGTTCAGTATGTTTAGATGACTGTGACTCAGTGGCAGGAGCACTTAGAGAGATTATGACTGTTTTGCCAAAAAAATCAAAGTGTTTTCTTTTAAATGAGACCAACCCCATGAAGATGCTGCAAAGGGCTGAAGAACAGCTTTTGATTTACTTTGGGTACGTTACTTTTAGGCGTTTTTAGGGAAACTGACCAGAGTTCAAGGGGTTAACATGAAAAATACAAGAATGCTGAAGAGGTGAAGGTAGTGGAGAGCACAGGGTCATCTGGTTGGGAGTTTAGCCCAAATTGGAAGGTATTGTTAAAAATTCAAGTTTGCTTTTCAAGGGCAAACACCTTTTCGGCCTTCAGCCTCCGCATCCAATGGAGCATCCAACACCTTGGGTTTACGTCTGCTAAAGCAGACCAGTGGACCTTCATGATGCCAAGGAAAATCTGGCTGCAGGGAACTCTTAATCATTCGTATACAGGTTGTAGGGCTGTTCCTAGCACCAGATGTTGGTAAATGTTGTCAAATTAAGCATTTCTGGTTTAAAAGATGAATATTCAAATACCAAACTTTGAAAACCAAATACCAACGCAATAAACTAATATCTGGATATTTAAATGTTAACAGAGTCATTAAAGGAATGTATTTTTTTGTCTTTTAGGAGTGTTTATCTAAGGCTTCCCTTCTGTCATCTCCCCCCTGCTTGAGCTAAGCTGGAGTTTGACAAACCTAAAACATACAGCCATGATCACTCAACCTCTGGTGCGCCACCTCCGGCTGGTTGACAGTGTTTGTAACCCTTTGGTTACAAAGAGCTCGAGCCACTAGTCCTGCGTGTTGCCTGTTGAATATGATTTATGATGAAAAACAGCAAAGGCAGGACAACATTTACTGTGATAGCTGTGTAAAGTCAAGTTTGTTTTTGCTCTTCTTTGGCTGCTGGTTCAGTGAATGTTGCTTTTTTTTTTTTTTTTTTTTTTTTTTTTTTTTGTTACTTATTTGTACCCGTAGGTAGATTTGGTTTGCAGTCTGGTGACAAGCCACCGGCCGCCGGTCGCTGCATGCGCGAGCGCCCTAAACCTACATGTTTTTGGTATGCGGGAGGAAACCGGAGAAATCCCGGAGTAAACCCACGCAACACGGGGAGAACATGCAAACTCCACACAGCTCACTGTTGGTCGGGGGCTGGGATCGAACCCACGATCTCATGATCCCCGCGATCCCCCGGCCGAGGGTAAAACTGTGCTGCCACAGTGCTAAACCACTGCGCTACCGTGCAGCCCGTGCTTGTACAGCGATAAAACTTGGCTCATTTTTTCTGCTGCGTCTCCAGTTTCAGACGACATGTTGTTTTGTGTGGCAGCAGGATTTATTATGCAAACTGTAAATTACACTTTTATTATGTAATTGTGAAAAAAGTTTAAAATTTACAGGATAAAAGTTCAAAATTTTTGAGAAAAAAGTGCCAAATCTACAAGAAATAATTTGCAAATGTATGGAAAAAGGTTGCTAATTTATGAGGAAAAAGTTGCAAATTTAAAAGAAAAAAGTCTGATGTTTTTAAGGAAAAAAGTTGCAAATTCACAAGAAACAAGTTTCAAGTCTGCAACAAAAAATGCAAATTTGTAGGAAAAAAGTTGGAGATTAACAGGAAAAAAGTTCAAAATTTATGAGAAAAAATTAAGCTCCAAACTTTTGAGAAAAAGCAGCATATTAACCTTAAAAAATGCAAATTTACAAGAAAGATGTTGCAAATCAACAAGAAAAAAAAAATCCAAATTTAAAGGAAAAAAGGTGCAGATTTACAAGAAAAATATGAGGAAAAAAAATCAGTTTTCTTTACCCAGCATCCTCTGCTTTATCATCATGTACAACTTGTTCAGTACAACATAGATATCAGCCTATTATTCTGGCTTATGCTAAACCACGCTGCAGCACCACACACATGCAGATGGAGAGTTCATAATAATCACTGCCACCCCTCCCTTCCCAATGTAGATCAGAACTGACGGGTGTCAAAGCTTCACTCAAACGCACGTCAAGATGCAAATGTAGACCAGAATTGTTCCTGCTGCATTCATGGACATTTGTTTATTTCTCTCTGAGCTGTTTGTCACAGTGAAGCAGAGTATGCAAATGCTAGGGCGCCCCAAAAGGCTAGAAACAGTCCTGCTCTTTCTCCATTACTACCTCCCCTCCCCACTCTACCATCCGTTTCTCTCGACCTGGGGTGGCCATTAAACTCCTCGACTAATTTGAGTTTGGCATGTTCTCAAACTGCTGTTGTATGTAGTGCTGCGAGTGAACGCCGGTGTTTTCACTGTGACTTCATCATCGTTTCATATGATGATGTCTGCGCCGCCAAAGCGACTTGGAAAGCAGTGCTGGGGGAAGAGAGGGTCGTGACACGTCAAAGAGGGAAATGGGCATGTCAGGGTCAGAAGAACTCAATGAGGGGAAGCCAAGAGATACGTCGCTCAACACAGAACAGTGTTGCAACCAGGGCCGCTTCCAGCTTTTTGGGGACTCAATGCAAGACTAAGTTAAAACAAAATTAAAATAATACACTTTCTGTCATTGTCTATATAAAAAAATAAATGAATAATTACATAGAATAAAAAATAACCAGTATCCATATGAATGGTGCAAATTTATGCAAAAAAAGTTTAAATTTAACGAGGAAAAAAGTTGCAATTTTGTGAGCAAAAAAGCTGCAAATTACAAAAAAGAAGTTGCAAATTTACAAGAAAAGAAAAATTGCAAATTTATGAGAAAAAGTTGCAAATTTAGAAGGATAAATTTGCAGATTTATGAGGAAAAAAGTTGCAAAGTCATGGGGGAAAAAGTTGCAATTTTAACAGAAAAAAGTTGCTAATTTATGAGGAAAAAGTTGCAGATTTATGAAAAAAGGTTGAAAATTTACAAGAAAGAAGTTTCAAATTTATGAAGAAAAATCAACTAATTTACAAGGAAAAAAGTTGCAATGTTACAAGAAAGAAGTTTCAACTTGAAGAGAAAAAAAGCAGGTCGGTGGAGCAGTGGTTAGCACTGTGGCAGCACAGCAAGAAGGTCACGGGATCGATCCCACCCTTGACCATCGGTGACCCTTCTGTGTGGAGTTTGCATGTTCTCCCCGTGTCTGCGTGGGTTTCCTCCCACAGCCCAATGACATGCAGGTTAGGTTAATTGGTATCAATGAGATTCGAAATTGTCCTCAGGTGTGAATGTGAGAGTGAATGGTTGTCTGTTGGCCCTGTGATGGACTGGCGATCAGTCCAGGGTGGACCCTGCCTTCCAGCCAGAAACAGCTCTGCTCATACACAGGTGAGCGCATACTTAGAATAAGACTGAAAACAAAACCATGGTTTTTCTGTTACTTTTTGAGCCTATATTGAACAGATCTTTTTTTTGTAAACATGCCTGTTATATATTTAGCATTTCTCCTTGCATCAGCCACCCCCCCCCCCCCCCCCCACACACACACACACCTTCTCGCCTGTTGTCTCTTCATTCCCCAACCAGGCTGTAACGTAAAGCCGGACTCGATCTGTTCTGCGTGTGCTATCAGATCTGCTTGGTACAGCTATAGTAAGCTCCGGTTGTCCGGGCTAAATGAACGTTAAAAGCCTATTGAGTTTCTCAACGCAGGGCTGCAGGAGCGACGTCCTCATCGCGGTAATATGATGTGCTGCGTGCACTTAGTTTGCAGCTTGTATATACGTGTGTGTGTGAGCTGTGTGTAAGGCGATGCAGTCTTTTAATTTAGGAAAGGAGACGCAGTCAGCAGGTAGAGGTTACGACCTCTGCCGGAGGACATGAGTGCACGCGCCCTGTAGCCTAACATGAAATTGATTTGGAAGTGAAGTATGTAGATCATGAGAACATGAGATGCTCCAGGTACGAGGCCGAGAATCCCATCTCACGCAGAGTTGTTTCAGGCAATAAAGCAGGCTACGCAAATGCAACGGACCTCCCTCAACTTTTTATTGTAAATCTGCAACTTTATCTCGTAAATCTGGAACTTTTTTCTCATAAATTTGCAATGTTTTTCTCATAAATTTGCTATTTTTTTCTCAAAAATCTACAACTTTTTTCTCATAAATTTTCTTTTCTTTCCATAAATTTGCAACTTTTTTCTCATATATTTACATTTTTCTCATAAATTTGCAGTTTTTCTGATAAATTTGTAAAGCTTTCTCATAATTTTGCATTTTTTCCTTGTAAATTTGCAACTTTTTTCTTATAAATTTGCAACCTTTTTTCTCATAAATCTTCAACTGTTTTCCTCATAAATTCTCAACTTTTTTCTTTGAAATTTGTTACTGTTTTCTTGTATATTTGTAAGAAAGCTAGCTTAAGAATGCTATCTTGACCCTTCTTGTGGCATGGTTTCATGGACAGATAGCGCCCCCACTGCCACAGGCGCAGTGCTGTGCCTGTCATGTGATGCTATATGACGTGGCCAAAAACTCCCCAGTTGATTTAAGCTGTACAAAGGATTCCACCTCACAAGGTGGCAGACACGTATAACTTACTGCTCTTGCCTTAGAGGACTTATGGCAGACATAGAAGCATCCTTCTGGACACCAGAGAAGAATAAATTTTTAGACAAACAAATGTGGACGTTACCGATCACTGTGGACGTACTTGATTGAAGACGGAGGAGCCATTTGCTCCCAAATTTGCCAACTATGATTCTAAAAAGAGATTATTTAGCTTATGAAGGTAAATGTTTATATTTTGTTATAACAGCGGGTGGGCGAAGCTGGTTGATGTTCACCTGCTGCTGCCCCCAGCACCATGTCACTAGACAACAATCACGCCGGTTCCATGTCATCAAATAAAATAAATTGCGGTGGAATAAAAGCGAAATTGAGGTGGGATAATCATAAGAGTTTCTGGATGTGGGAGAGAAAGCGCAAATGACCGACAAAAGGCAAAATAACAACCAGTGTAAGTGTTGTTATAAAATTATATATTTTCTGTACGTTACATGTTGGTTGTTGCAACTGTATAGTTTGTTGAAATTTATTGTTTCCTGACCGGAACTGATGTTTCCGTCTGGAGTGCCGCTGGGATTGTTTTTATTGTAGCACATAGCGGAAATGAGAAGAACGCTGTGCCACGTTATTCAGCTATCTGGCACTTAAGTTTGATTGAAGATTGAAGCCAAGCAGTTTGTTTTACCTTCAGAACTCTTTTCATGACAAGCGGCCAACGAGGTATTTGTTTTGTAACTTGTTTATATTATTTCGCTCTGTACTGTATATATGGTTATGCGTTACGTTTCCCCATACAGTTCTCACGGCGTGACGATGAGGGAGGTGCATAAGTCCCAATAAACGCCCGTTTAAAGGAACCAACCTGTGTCTGTTGTCGTGAAGAGAGCTACAGTGAGAACTCGCCTGCTCAACACGGGTAACAAGGACTCCGAGATCACGGCGGGTAGCGAGGAGAGGAAGATCCAGGTCGTCAGTTAAGCAAGTCCATACCGCACTGTCGTCATAGCAACCGCAAGTAACGGCCGTTAGACTGTGTTAAAGCGCAACTTTACAAGTTAAAGCCAAAAGGCGCTCCACCTCAAGTTTCAAGTTAAGGTGGTGTGAGAAGTGGTTTAACTTGGACATTGCAATAAGGACTCAGATCTATCAGCTTGTGTGCTATTTAGCTGTTGTGGTTGGAGATTATCAGATGTCCTGATTTTCACAGTTGCTTCATGTTACAAGGTTAAAGTCGATGTTAAATTTATATGTAAATTAACAATCTTTGATGAACGTTAAAAAATGGCATTTTAATCTGAAACTAAGATTTATGCAAGCTTTGTGTCTATAAAATTTCAACAAGCTTAAAGGGCATTTTCAGTGAAGTTAAAGGGCACTTAACCCAACTCTGTTTTTTCCTATTTTGTAAAATAAGCAATTTAATGGATTTCTAAACATATTATCTCATCTGTTAAAGTTCATATTTACATATTGTGTTAAGGTAATTTCACTATTTTTATTCTTGCTTTGAAATTGAAGTTAGCTGAAAAGTGGCTAAGTTTAAATGTTTATACAGTTATCTTAATGCAGTATTGAAGTCAGTATAATTACAAACTAGACATCATCCAGTTGTTTCACTGTTGTTCAAGTTATCTCAAAATGTCTGACACAAACACTGAGACCTGCCACAAGATGGCTGACTCATCTGCCCAACCTGAAGTTACCAAATCTGCAGAAGCAGAAGGGCTGCAAAGAGGCGAAAGAATTCGAACCCTCACAGAGAAGGGGAGAGAACTTCAAGAAGACAAGATGAAAAGTATCCAACGACGGTACAGAATCATTTATGAGAAATGGAGGTACCATGCTAGAATAGGCAAGGAAATACTGACCAATGAAGCCTCAGAGGATGAATTGAGTGAGCTGATTGAAAATATAAGCAGCACTTGCTCCGAGGTAAAAGCCATATATGAAACATTACGCAAAATACAAACTCCTGAGCCAGATCTGCGACGCAGAGTAGACACCTGCGTTTCACTCTCAGAGTTAATTATTCAAAAGGCAAAAGGGCAGCTTAAGAAGCCTAAAACAGAAGAAGAGGATGAACCTTGGCCCGATGTTGGATCAGTTCTAAACTCAACTTGCTCCTTATCAAGGCCACCATCTCATCAATCAAAATGTTCTATTCGTTCTAGTACTAACTCAGCCAAAAGATGTGAGGCTGCAGCGGAGGCTGCCGCATCCCAGGAAGTCTTAGCAGTATTGGATGAACAAGAAAGAGAAGAGGCCGAACTCCAAAGGCTAGAGGCTGAAGATAAACAACGGCTTGCACAATTTGAATCTGAAACCTTTGCCAGACAACAAGAAATGCAAGACAAACATAGAAGGCTTAAACGCTTGGAAGAAGTGAAGAAGTTAAATGCTGCAAGAGCACGAGTAATGGTCTATGATCAAGTTGAAGAAAATTTTAAAACAGCTGAATTGCTGTATGATGTTGAATTTGGAGAAACACAAGCCCTCAATGCCTCAAGTCCCTCCTTCATCCCTCAGTCTCTGCCAGTCACCACACAAGCCCTCAATGCTTTAAGTCCCTCCTTCATTCCTCAGTCCCTGCCAGTCACAGCTTAAGCTCCACCCATTCCTACAGTACAGAACACCTCAGATTTGGTCCGCATGATAACGGAAGCTATAAATGCGAATCGTCTTCCAACACCAGAGCCTGCATTATTCACTGGAGACCCCTTGAGATTCAAGGACTGGCGACTCTCTTTTGAAACATTGATTGACAGGAAAAACATCCCAAAGAATGAAAAACTGTATTACCTAAGGAAGTATTTAGGTGGTGCTGCAAAAAAGGCCGTTGAAGGATTCTTCTTATTGGGCACTGAAGCTGCATATGACTCGGCCTGGCAGCTTTTGGAAAAACGTTTTGGAGACCCATTTATAATTGGGAAATCCTTCAGGGACAAACTACATGGATGGCCAAAAATAAGCACAAAAGATGGTTGTGAATTAAGGGAATTTGCAGACTTCCTTAAGAGCTGTGAGGCTGCAATGCCCCACATGAAGACATTAGAAATTCTTAATGACTGTAATGAAAGCCAAAAAATTCTGCTGAAGTTACCAGATTGGCTGGTATCCAGATGGAACCGTAAAGTGATGGAAGTCAGAGAAGCGAACGCTGATTATCCACCATTTAAAGAGTTTGTAGATTTCCTGTCTAAGGAAGCAGACCTTGCTTGTGATCCCATATCCTCAATTCAAGCGCTCAAAAGTGTGGAAGGTGAGAAAACAAAACACACCCGAAGCCAAACTATTCAAGCAAAGACACTGGCCACAGATACAAAACAGAGCAGCATTCCATCATGTGTTTTCTGCAAAAGAACAGGACATGACCTTGCTAAGTGCAGAAAGTTCAGTGAAAAGACAGTTCAAGATCGTGTCAAGTTTGTGCAAGCAGAGAAGCTTTGTTTTGGATGTCTGAATGTAGGACATCACTCAAAGGAGTGTGACAACAGAAGTACATGCCAGAGGTGCCAAAGAAGACATCCGACATGTTTGCATGAGGAGAAGTTTAAAGACCGTCAAAGGCTGACTGCTCCAAAAGGAGAAGACAGCTCGAAGGACAAAGCAGAGATCAAAGAAGTAGCTGCGACAGCAACTACCAACAGAGTCATACAAGAGGGCCCAAACACACAAACATCCTCAATCGTACCAGTCTGGATCTCGTCTACAAAGCACCCAGACCACGAAGTTCTTGTGTATGCACTCTTAGACACTCAAAGCGATACAACTTTCATCCTAGATGAAATAGCCCAAGACCTCGATACAAGCAAGGAGAATGTCAGCTTGCGGCTATCCACAATGACTACAAAATCAGTAGTCATAACCTCTCAGAAACTGACAAACTTGCAAGTGAGAGGATACAACTTAGAGAGAAGAATTCCATTGCCAGCACTTTTCACACGAGAGTTCATCCCAGCAGATAGGTCACACATTCCAACCTCTGAAACAGCACTAAAGTGGCCTCATCTTGAACAACTGGCAGACAAGATTCCACCACCACTAGATTGTGAAGTAGGACTACTAATTGGCTACAACTGCCAACAAGCCCTTCTTCCAAGAGAAATTCTGTTTGGGAAAGACAGTCATCCATATGCACAGCGAACTGATCTTGGCTGGAGTATTGTCGGCTGTGCAAATCCCGAAGCTAACTACAATGATGCAAAGAGATTCCACACATTCGTAGCCAACCGGATCCAATGCATAAGATCTAGCACAGATCCCGCACAATGGCGACATGTCAGCACTGAAAACAACCCAGCTGACTGCGCTTCAAGAGGACTGAGTGCAGCTCAGTTAAAAGAGTCTAATTGGCTGACAGGACCTGATTTTCTTTGGCACCAGAATCTTCCACGTGAAGAGGAAATGGTGGGAGATGTTGAAAGAACTGACCCTGAACTTCGCAAAGCCCATGTCCATACAGTCATGATGAAAGGAATAGAGTCAGTGGCGAAACGCCTCGCCAAATTCTCTGACTGGTCCAGGGCAGTTAGAGCCATTGCTAGGCTCAAGAGATTTGCCAAAGAAATCAAAGGACTTCAGCCAAGAACAAATGAAGCAACCAGTCTTGAAGAAAGAAAGGAAGCAGAAAGCTTTATCATCAGGCTAGTGCAAGAAGATGCTTTTGCTGTGGACATACAAAAAATCAAAGCTCAGAAGGGAGACACTTTGAACAAGTACAGCAAGTTATATAAGTTGAATGCCTTCTTGGACGAGAACAATGACCTAAGGTTAGGAGGACGATTGTCCCAGTCAGCCTTGCACCATGATGTAAAACATCCGGCGATCCTTCCAAAGAAATCCCATGTTTCAACACTGCTTGTCAAGCATCATCATGAGCGTGTATACCACCAAGGAAGAGGTATAACCTAGACTGGTTTACCTTCAAAGGCCCATTCACAAGGTGGTTACCTTGCTTGAGGCAAATTAAGTAGAAATTAAACAAAGTGGGTCACATTCTTTCAGAGTTCAAATAACCCAAGCCATTGATTCCATTTATAATCTGTGTTTAAAAGAAATCCCGCATTTAAATCAATGAGTGATTTGGTGGGAGTGTAAGTGTTGTTATAAAATTATATATTTTCCGTACGTTACATGTTGGTTGTTGCAACTGTATAGTTTGTTGAAATTTATTGTTTCCTGACCGGAACTGATGTTTCCGTCTGGAGTGCCGCTGGGATTGTTTTTATTGTAGCACATAGCGGAAATGAGAAGAACGCTGTGCCACGTTATTCAGCTATCTGGCACTTAAGTTTGATTGAAGATTGAAGCCAAGCAGTTTGTTTTACCTTCAGAACTCTTTTCATGACAAGCGGCCAACGAGGTATTTGTTTTGTAACTTGTTTATATTATTTCGCTCTGTACTGTATATATGGTTATGCGTTACATTTCCCCATACAGTTCTCACGGCGTGACGATGAGGGAGGTGCATAAGTCCCAATAAACGCCCGTTTAAAGGAACCAACCTGTGTCTGTTGTCGTGAAGAGAGCTACAACCAGGATGGACGGAAATGGACAAAGCGAGAGCCACCTGGCCAGCAGTAAGTCTGACGAATTTCTGTGTTTGTTGACATTCTACTAATGCTCTGGTTCATATACTCTGAAGAGAAGATAACAAAAAAAACAAAAAAAAATCTAACAAAACCAGTGACAAGAAAACAAAACCATCCTTTGTGTAAATATGTCCAAAAGTCCATTTTTGACCAAAAGGTATGTAATTTGTTATGGCTGAGTCGCATTATGCAAATTAGATGCGTAAATTTACCCCTATCTCAAACTTTGGATCATATTTTACATGTTTCTAATTGACAGTAAGCCATTATCTCTTACCACTTTCAAGTTATAGTCTTGGAAATCTCTGACATCTGAACTGAATATTTTCTTGAAAAAAATCTTGACCACTAGGGGATTATGGCGCAACGAAGTGCCTGCGGCAGTCATTGGGTTAAAAGGTAAAATCGCTTAAAGCCGATCAATGCTATCATAAAAGCAGAAGTATATTAAAAGTTTTGGACACTTTTGGACCTGAATTAAAATCATGTACAACGCTTGGACAATTTAAACAAAAACTAAAGGAAGAAATACTCCAAACATACAGTATATACAAGATGACATGTAAAATCACATAAGGATTGTCATATCCAGTCTGTGTTGCGTTGTTGCTTAGTTTTTTGTTTTTTTTTGTGTCACATTTTGTCTTAGCTTTGTTCTGAATTGTAATCGCTCTTGGTTTGTTTTTCTTTTGAATTCTTGGATGGAATATGGGTGGGCAATATAAGCTGCGGCTTCAGCCATCACCCATTTCGGATAACTTATGTTGAACTGTATAATCAGAGGAGTTATTGTTTAATTTGACCTTGTTGGATTTTTTTTTCTTTTTTCCCCTTTGTTATATTATTCTGTTTCTTTTTTAATCTTTACTTTTAATCTATCCGAAATAAAGATTCATTCATTCATTCATTCATATACAGTACATAGATATGTGCTGTACAAAGCTCCTTTTGGGAAAGTAAATCTGTTTGGCACAATAAGGGGAGCAGGTTTCTGCTCAGCTTATATAGCTGCTTGACCGGAGAAGGGAAAAAAAATAAAAGCTGAATGTTTTTTCCAGTTGAAACAACGGTTTTTAGCCCTAAAAGCTGATGGATCATAAAGAGAGAACCAAAATATAGAGAACCAATACAGAGAACTAAATATTCAACATTAGCTGCAATTAAATCACTGCTTAGTTTAAGTCTGGAAATACAAGAGAAAAATAAAAGTCTGTGTTTAGATGAAGCACTTTTCCTCCTACAGCTAGTTGAGGACTTCACTGAGGCTTCACATTAAAGTGTTTTTTTAAGGTGCTGCAGAAGCAATTGACGTCTTCTTGTCAGTAATGACTCGGGGAATCACTCTGAAAGAGCCGAGCGGCACCAGCAGTGACTGGATCAATGAAGATGCTGCAGTTCGAAGATGGGGGTCGTCCTGATCAATTAGACTCTTAGCTGCTGTTGGTATGACAAAAGAATCAGCTGACGGTGAATCCCAGGTTTTATCCACAACAGTACAATCCTATTATTAGGGCCCGAGCCACCGACAACATTAGTGGGTGAGAGCCCTATTGTATTTGTTAGAATGTTTTTTTTCTTCTCCATCTAAGATCTCCTGTTTAGGGTAGTCAACATGCACAAAAATTGACCATTTTTTGCAGAGACCTCAAAACTGGCAAAAAAAAATTATATTTTGGAGGAAATATGAATGGCCCCACAAAAATGGCTTTACAGCACCATCTAACATGTGAAGTCAGTGGGGAGGGGCACATGCTTACTTTGGCGTAGAAAGATGAAAATCAGGTGAGATGTTTATCATGTCAAAACATGCAAAAAACTCCACAGAAGTGATGGCCTACACCCAACAGGAAGTAGGCCATTTTGGCAGGAAGTGGCAGTGACCTGATTTCCACCTTGCACATTTGATCGAACTCGTCCTAGAATTTTTGTCCAATTGAGCTTATTTGTGGTGACAATCATCTATACCCATGTGACATTAAAAGTTATTGAAAACTTTTCACGACACTCGACAGTTTGGCCATAGAGGTGTGGCAAAGTTTGATGCCTTGCCATGATCATTCTATGACCATTCTGATGGCAATAACTGGTATGCACTGTCGGATTTCAACCAAATTCAATGTTATGGATATTAGTCCAATTCCAAACGGTTCTATAGAACAATATTCATAGAAATCTACAGCGCCACCTGTAGCAGGCAGAAAGTTTTGCATCAGAAAGTTTGCATGATGGTGTTTTTTTATACCTCGGGAATGGAATGTCAGATTGACACCAAGATAGGTAAGATGTATAAGGGTATCCCTCCGAACAATTATGAATATTCATGAGTAGCAAGAGCACCCTCTCTTGGAGACATGAAGGTTACACCAAAGGTTTTCTTCAATATCTCTGAAATAAATAATCTGATTGGTACCATTTATGGTGACAATCATCTATACCCATATGCCATCAAAAGTTGTTGAAAACTTTTCCAAATGCCTGATGGTTTGGCGGAAGGGGCATGGCCAAGTTAGCAGTATTGCCATCACCCTTCCAATAGTTTTAACTCTGGCATACATTGACTGATTTCAACCAGATTTTGTGTGGTGAAAAAGGTTGCCAATTGAGGTTTTTCAGTCACGTGACCCGCGCGCCCAGCGATGCAGCCGGCGGCCATACTGGCGGTCAAGCGCGACGCCCGCCAGGCTTGTTTACATAACAAAGATCGTGAGTGTTGCAAACTTCTGAGTCTTCTGGAAGTGTGGGACAGGTTAGCTGGTATTTTATCACTATTTATCATGTCTGAACGTGAAGGAGGTCTGAGTGAACAGACCAAACACCTCTCTGGCATCGAACTGAAGCGGTATCAGGATAAAATAGCCATTCTAGGAGGCTGTGATCTTTACACTGCACCTGGCGTGTTGTTCTCCCCCATCACAGCTTAGGATGTCACACTGCCAGACTTTGAGGTCAGTGACTTGATGATTTACCTGATCGTGCACCCTTCACCATACAGTCTGGAGAATTTTGAGGCTCACAAGACCAAGCGAGACTCACAAGCGAGTGTACTCTGTGGGAGTCCAGCCTGCAGCAATCCACATGTTTCTACGGTCATGCTCTTGACTCAGTGCAGGAATCCTGTAGAAGTTCACATTCTCTGGGCTGCACGGTGGCGCAGTGGTTTAGTACTGCGGCAGCACAGTTTACCCTCCGCCGGGGGATCGCGGGGATCATGAGATCGTGGGTTCGATCCCGACCCCGACCAACAGTGAGCTGTGTGGAGTTTGCATGTTCTCCCCGTGTTGCGTGGGTTTACTTCGAGATTTCTCCGGTTTCCTCCCGCATACCAAAAACATGTAGGTTTAGGGCGCTCGCGCACGCAGCACGCAGCACGCAGCGACCGGCAGCCGGTGGCTTGTCACCAGACTGCAAACCAAATCTACCTACGGGTACAAATAAGTAACAAAAAAAAAAAAATTCTCCTTCTGTCCACGCCTATTATGGCAGTGAACAGCACAACACGTCTCCGGCATGACAACAACGACAAAAACGGCGATGACAGGGCTTAGAAAACGTGTGAAAGTAGTTTGTTTACACAAGCTTGTGTCATGGCGGCCTCTGGGCCGTCATTAGTGTCATTAGCCCCAGCTGCGCACAGACCAACAGGTGTGAATCAACGGCTGTTAAAAGCCAGTGTCGCTGACAGCCCGGCACGGAGTCGTCTGTCTTCCTCAACGGAGAATGAACCTGCACTCCGCTCTCTGGTCTCGTCAAGAATATCTCTTGTCTCGTCTGGAACTTTGTCTGTCTCGTCAAGAACTTTGTCTGTCTCGTCAGGAACTTTGTCTGTCTCGTCTGGAACCTCGTTTGTCTCGTCTGGAACCTCGTTTGTCTCGTCTGGAACCTCGTTTGTCTCGTCAAGAGCTTCACTTGCTGCATCCAGGAACTCTTCCCAGCGTCAAGCAAGTAAGCGCACCATTTGCTACTCAACGCCAAACCTTTACCCCTGTGCACAGGTGGACCACCTTGGCGGCGGACCTGCGTCCCCAGCTGACGGGGTAACGCCATCACGTCTTCGTAGCGGCTCGCTACCACCACGCCTACCGGTACGTCTTGCTCCTCAATTGCCAGAACTATTATTGTATCAATTACAGGAGTATTGGCCAACGTTATCGGTGGAATCACTGTCATCAGCATCAGCTGTGTCGTCATTGCCACTGTGTGTGGAGTCACTAACCTCGTCTTTGTCTGCATCATCATCTGTATCATCGTTATCCCGGTCTGTGGAGTCACAGCCGGCGTCATCGTCAGGATCATCGTCATCCCGGTCTGTGGAGTCACAGCCGGTGTCATCATCAGGGCTGTCATTGTTACAGCCGGTGTCATCGTCAGGACTGTCATTGTCACAGCCACGGGTGGTAACCCCAGCACGGTCACGGACGCCTTCACCTCCACGCTGCCCGGCCGCTGGAACTCAGCAGAGCGAAGCCAGTGCTGCTCTCAAGGTTGCCGGGTCTCCGTCCAGGTCGCTCAGCTCCAGTGACCAGAACGATATCCTCGCACTCACACTCGCATTACACTCACTCACGATTAAATAAAGATTATTGTCACTATCTGCTCGTGTCAGTGTCTGTCTCCTGGGTCCCGAAACATGTCAGCTTGTGTACTATGCCCGCCAGCGCTTGACCGCCAGCATGGCGGCGCCGGCCTGTGACCTAGATCCGTGACGTCACATAAAATACCCTAATACTGATAATTTCTATAATAAAGAATGACACATAGCAACAGCGCCCCCTACCGCCAAAGGACAGGAAGTTGCCATAACTCACATGTAGAATGTCCGAATGCTGCTAAACTTTATATATATGATACTAGTCAGACCCAGAAAAGATTTTTGTAATGATAACAAACATAGCTATAGTGCCCCCTAGGAAAAAAGAAAACTTTTTAACTCAGGCATACTTTGTCCAAATTCAACCAAATTTTGTGTGTTGCATCGAAAGCCTACATTGAACCTTTGTATAATGAACAATGACACATAGCTATAGTGCCCCCTAGCAGAAAAAAAACAAAGCCTTATATCTCTGAAATACTTAGTCCAAATTCAACCAAATTTTGAGTGGTGCATGGTACTAGTACCACCCAGAACAGAATCATATGACTATACCACATATAGCTATAGTGCCCCCTAGGTTAAAAAAAAAAAATTAAAGCGATGGCATAGCTTGTCTAAATTCAAACAAATTTCCTGGTGAAATTTCACCAGAAATGGTCTTTAGGCTTTGGATAAACATGGATTTTTTAGGTAATCCACGAGCTTATACAGTACCTCTGCTGAGGTGCTCTCTTGCAATGTACAGATGGTTGGACTGGTGATCGATGGCAGTATGGACGGATGGATGGGCGAATGGACTGATGGACAAATGGATGGCGAATGGATGGGCATACGGCGTTATGGAAGGACGGACGGACAAAGAGCTGGAGGGAGAGAGTTGGGGAGGGAGGAATGGAGCCTGCGCGGAGTTACGTACGCTGAGTGGCAAGGCCGAGGTCAAGCGATGACGCGAGAGCCCGTTTATCACTGCTCACAGCTTTAATTATTATTACATTTTTAACTTGATTTTCCAGTAGAAACAGAAAGCATGGGAGGGAGGGAGGTTGCAGTCAAAGCATATATTCAAAGGAGGGGACAGGGGACATGTCCCCCACCAACCTAAAATAAACAGAGAACACCCCCGCTTCCCTCATATCATCGTAAAACTTCAATACCATGTTACAGAAGACTTGGAAGTACCAGTGATAAATGCAAATAAATGAATATATTAAAAATTTGCAAATATGGAATGGAATTTTCTGGTAAATTTTAAACTTCTTTCTTTTAAATCAACAATTTTTTTCACATAAATTTTCACCTTTTTGTTATAAATTTGCAACTTTTTTCTTTAAAATGTTAACTTTTTTGTCAATTTGCAACTGTTCACTTTCTTAAAAAAAATTTTCTCATGAATTTTTTCTCATAAATTAACAATTTGTCCTGTAAATTTTCAATTTTTTTCCTCCTAGACTTGAAACTTTTTTCTCAAAAATTTATGACATTTTTCTCATAAATTTGCAAAATTTTCTCTTGCAAATTTGCATTTTTTCCTGTCAATTTTATTTTTTTTCTTGTAGAATTGCAACTTTTTTCCTCAAAAAATTTGGATTTTTTTTCTCATAAATTTGCAATGTTTTTCTGTAAATTTACAAGAAAAAAGCTGCAAATTTATGAGAAGAAAGATGAACATTTACAAGGAAAAAAGTTACAAATTGAAAGAAAAAGTCACTTTTTTTAATAAAAAAGCTGCAAATTTACAAAAAAAACAGAAGATTTCCACAAAAATTTACAAAAAAAAATGCTAATTTTTGAGCGAAAAGTCACAAGTTTATGAATGTGAATTTATGAAAAAGAAATTGCTAATTCATGAGAAAAAAGTTTTTAATTTACAGGGGAAAAAACATGCAAATTTATTATTGAAAGCTACAGATTTATGACAAAAAGTTGCAAATCGACAAGAAAAGTTGAAAGTTTAACAGTGGTGCAAAAGAGTGGAGGCAAAAAAAGACATTTAGAGCAGTTAGAAGTGTGAGAAATTAAATGCAGGAACCTCAACTGTTTGCAGTCAGTTATAATGATTTATCAACACGTCTGACACTGGCTGGTCTAAATGCAAATTTTGAAACCAGAACATTGCAGCTTTTTGAAACGTTTCCCCAGGTCTGCTGATTAGCACAAATGAGCTCAAATTACACAGTGAAAAGAAAACTGAATCTTTAATTCCCACTGTTTCTTTTATGTTTTAGTTTGACATTTTGTTGTTTTAATTGAGTCATTTTTCAGTGCCGACACTTATTTTCAGTGTCGACACTTATTGCTCAAGCTGGGGCATTCAAAGTCAACAAAAGGGATGAATTTCACAGCCCCCATGCAGCTCAAATCAGGGCTTTGTTTGCGAGGTTGACTCAGTTCAACCTGTTTGTGTCCTTCAGCTTTAATCCCACTATTTGTAATTGTTTTCTCTGATTCAACTAATCAAAAGCCAGGTCCAAACTGGCTGCTAGCATCTATGTTCTCCTCTTAATTGGCTGCCATTATGCTGCCCTGTCGTGTCTAAAGTTTTTCCCACTTATTCTCTGCTGCTTCTATGTTTAACTGCCACTTCTCCATCTGTAATGTTAATGGGAACCTGAAGCAGAAGGTGTCACTCCACTTCTGTGTAATCAAACAAACACGTTTTAAATTAAAATCCTTGTGCCTCGGCAGGGTTGTTAAATTGGCCCATGTAGTGCTATCTGCGGAGATGAACCATTTTTTTATATAACGACAATAAGTATAGCTTTATTTACGGAGCACATTTAAATGTATAGTGGGTCATACCTAGTAGGTGATTTAGCAAACTGACCGTTAGCAAACTGACAAAAAAATCAACCCCCTTGTTACTGCCATCCCCATAAAGAATCATAGAGCACATGTTCTCAAGCAGCTTTTTTTGTTTACAAAATTGTACTTACTTCTTTGTAAATTTGTGAATTTTACCCATCTTGTTAAATTGCAACTTTTCTCCATTTCGTAAATTTGTGACTTTTCATCAAGTCTTGTAAATTTGAAACTTTCCCTCAGTTTTGTAAATATAAGACTTTTACCCCAATTTTGCAAATCTACAAGTTCTTCCCATCTTGTAAATTTTGCGACTTTTCTCCAAGTTTTGTAAAATTTAGACTTTTTCACCAAGTTTCTTAAATTTGCAGCTTTTCTCCATTTTGTAAATTTGCGACTTCCCACATTTTGTAACTTTGCAACATTTTTCTATCTTGTAAATTTGTGTCTTTTCCCCCTTTTCTTAAATTTTCGATGTTTCCTGCATATTGCAAATTTGCAACTTTATCTAACTAACTAACTAACTAACCTGCACTTATATAGCGCTTTTCTAGTCACAAAGACCACTCAAAGCGCTTTCATTAATACTAACCCTCTATTCTAAGGGCCCATAGGAAACAAATATCTAGGGACAATTTAGAACAGCCAATTAACCTAACATGCATGTTTTTGGCATGTGGGAGGAAACCGGAGAAATCCCGGAGTAAACCCACGCAACACGGGGGGAACATGCAAACTCCACACAGATCACTGTTGGTCGGGGGCTGGGATCGAACCCACGATCCCCACAATCCCCCGGCCAAGGGTAAACTGTGCTGCCGCAGTGCTAACCACTGCGCCACCGTGCAGCCCGATATCTCCATTTTTGTAAATCTGTGTTTTCCCTAGGTTTTATAAATTTGCAACTTTCCACCAATTTTGTAAATTTGCAACTTTTTCTGGAGCTTTATACTTAAATTCTGGCTTTTTCCCGTTTCTTAAATTTGCAACTTTTCTCCCTTTTGTAAATTTGTGACTTCCCCCATCTTGTAAATTTGCAACTTTTCCCCTCAGTTTCATACTGTAAATGTATGACTTTTTTCCCCACAGTGATGTAAAAGTGTAACTTTTTCTCATATTATAAAATCGTGGCTTTTCCCCAAGTTTGGTAAATTTGTGAGTTTTCTCCATTTTGTAAATTTTCAACTTTTCCCTCATCTTGTAAATTTGCAATATTTTCCCCGTTTTGTAAATTTCTGAAATCTTACACATCTTGTAAGATTGTGACTTTTCTCCTTTTTGTAAATTTACAACTTTTCTCCATTTCCTAAATTTACAACTTTTCCCCAAGTTTTGTAAAATTGTGTCTTTCTCTGATCTTGTAACATGGCAACTTTTTCCCAAGTTTTGTAAAATTCTGACTTTTTCACCCAAGTTTTGTAACTTTGCACCTTTTATCCCAACTTGTAAATTTGTGTCTTTTCCCCATTTCATAAATTTGCAAGTTTTCCCCAGGTTTCGTAAATTTGCAACTTTCCCACTAGTTGTGTAAATGTGCAACTTTCTCCAATCTTGCAAAATTCCGTCATTTCCCCAAGTTTTGTAAAATTCCGTCTTTTTCTCAAGTTTGGAGCATTTGCAATTTTTTCTTTGTTTTGTAAATTTGCGACTTTTCAATCAGCTTGTAAATTTGTAACATTTTCCCACAGTTTCATAAATCTGCAAGTTTTTCCCATAGCTTTTCAAATTTATTGACATTTCCCTGCAGTTTCATAAATTTGACACTCCCCTCCTCTTAAACACTGAAATTGGAGTTCCAGGGAGTTAGTGTCACTCCTCATTAGGGCAAGTAAATTTGAGTGTCACCTGCATAAAAACTGAAGGATATATACTTTTTGAAAACTGGTCCCAGAGGCAAAGCATATAAAGAGAAATGGACTGGACTGAAGACAGAGCCTTAGGGAGCACCACATGACAGAGGAACTACAACAGTTTGCGCCACATCTGCAGAAATGCAGATTTAGCTGTAATGCTACAGGAGTGCAGGTAGGCTTACTTTTTATACATTCATTCATCTTCTTCCACTTAATCCTTTTCAGGTCGCGGGGGGGGGGGCGGGGGGGGCTGGAGCCTATCCCAGCATCTTTGGGCGAGAGGCAAGGTACACCCTGGACAGATCGCCAGTCCATTGCAGGGCCAAAACAGAGAGACAGACAACCATTCACTCTCACAGTCATACCTAAGGACAATTTAGAATCCCCAGTTTTGATGTCAATTAACCTAACTTGCATGTTTTTGGCATGTGGGAGGAAACCAGAGAAATCCCGGAGTAAACCCACGCAGACACGGGGAGAACATGCAAACTCCACACAGATCACTGTTGGTCGGGGGCTGGGATCGAACCCAGGATCCCCCGGCCAAGGGTGACAGCAGAGGTGAAATGTCAGACACGACTTCACATTGTAAACCAATCCTCACAACTCTAATCACAGTTTTCTCTCTGATTAAATAAATAAAATCTCATCATACTGTGTTCCCTGTACCAGACTAACCTGAGCAGAGGATTTATTATCTATAGCAGTCACACTCATAATGCCAGCACTCAATAGCAGGACCTCGCTATAAATGGTTTATGTCACAATCTTTGTCAAGCATGTACACACACGCACCACCTCCCAGAAACACACACACATGTGCACACACATTCTCCCTCGAGCGTCAGCCATGGAATTGAAAGGCACCTCAGAAAAATAATGGAGCCGTGGCAGCCTTGCGGCGTGTGTGTGTGTGTGTGTGTGTGTGTGTGTGTGTGTGTGTGTGTGTGTGTGTGTGTGTGTTGCTATGCAGGGTGTGCAGTTCTAAGAGATTTTCTTTTTTCTGTTTTTTTTTTTTTTCCTACGAGTGTACGTATAAGCCTGTTTATACGTGTGAGCATGTGCATTGTAGGTGGGTTGAGTAAATGGGTCTGAACGACTGTGGTCAAAAGGACTTAACCTACTGTGTTTGTGGACTGTGTTGGTTTTATTATGCCGCCATGAGGATTCTACTGTGCATCACTAGATCTATATGGAAAATTCTTTCGTACAACAGTTTGTTCCACCCAAACTATCTGATTGGACAACAGGGATTCTAGGAGTGACAATATTCTATGATACCCATGCTCCACAGTGAGGTGCTGTTTGAGAAGAGGCAGTCATGAAAATCCAGACCTCTGTGACTCCGTGCTGTATTGTGGACATCCGGGTGTTGCCATATTTTCAAATGCAACACCTGTTCCCAACAATGAACCAAGGCTGAATTTATCATCTCGATTAGCCAAACATGCTACCGATGTGATATCTTCATTTATTCTGAAGATGCCAAGAAGAAGTAGGCAAAATACAAGCTAAGTCAAAGCTAAATTGTGGTTAGCTGCTAACCGTTAGCTGTGTCAGCTCATATGCAGAGAAACTGAGGTTGGATTTTCTATGTCAATCAGCTACTCAGAATACCTATGTGATAACATAATCTTGGCTTCATACAGGACTCCCTCATGGCAGCTATTAGGCTGCGTGTCCACTGAGCACGTAAAAACGCTCTAGACTTGATTTTCTGGGCACTTCACAGGCGCTCTTAAAAAAAAGGTCAACTGTCACTCACAGCTCTATCAGTGTTTCATACATTTTGCCCTGAAACTCTCTGCTAACCATGCTAAACCGCATCAAACTGCATCAAAATGGTAAGAAAACACACATTCCTCCAAGGTTTTGTTTTCAAATATTGATCATGGTGTCCTTTTAAGGTGCGTTCAGACCAAACACAAATGTACAACGTCAATACATGTAAAGATAATGTAAACATGCGAATTTGGGCATTCACACATCCAAGGGATTTGGCAGTGCTAGCTAGTAATCAGCCTTGAGATTCTGCCATCATCCGAGTTAAAATATAAAAATATAAAAGTAGAGAGAAAGCTAGTTTGAAAATGAGACTGCCACTGGCCTGCAGACAGATGGACCAGAGCTCTGCAGTGAATTGGACTCTTGGAGTTATCCACTCATGGACTGCTGCGACGGATGTGCTAACAAAGGATAGCAGGCTAGCAATGTAAACAACCATCAACCAGGTGAAGTTTCGGAGGCAGGGACAATTTTTCCAGGTGAGACCCCCACCAGATAATGTACACCTAAATATGACAGTATTTTGTGGATTTCCACAGCAGGTAGAACACAGTTGCAGAAGTTATGAAGGCAACTCCGCCTGTCTGCAACTCGTTCAAATGGTCAATTCATGTCTATTTGCATGTTTACATTGAGTTAACATGTAATCGCGTCCCACAAAAAATTCCTGCATTCACATTTGGTCTGAACACACCTTTAGCCTGAATCTGATTGGTTCCAAGGTTGTCATAGCCAGGAGCAGCACTGGGGTTAAGCTCCCAGTGCTCATAAAATGCTCCTTACGGCATGCGTCTCGAAAAGCCTCTGACAACTAAGTCCAACTCCTAGCCTGCCCGTGTGGTTTAGTCTCTAAGCCCGGCGGAACTGCTTTTACTAATAGGAGAAGGGGCGAGGGCGGATCTCTGGCGCCTTAAAACCAGATGCTTCGGGTAGATGGTGGCTCGTCAACCTGGGAAGGTAGCCCATCTAGGGGAAGGTAAACCCTGATTTCAAACCTCCGCTGCCTTGCGGCACACCCGGTCACGGGAAAGGCTTCGGGAGTCAACCCTGAGGAAAAATCCGGAGTCGGAGCCCCTAAGGCACTTCTCTGTTGTGCTCAACATCGTTCTGGCAGCTCCTGCGACGGTGCTGGTGCCAAACTATAGCAGCCCTGCTGTTCCTTTGGATTCATCGGTGACGTGGAGAGGGGGGACATGCTGCATGGGTAACATCTTGTCCTCCATATCTTCTTGCCCAGGCTTGAATCCTACCAACGCCCAACGCTGGAAGGTAGAACACCGGTGCGCATCGGCCTGTTCAGCCACAGGCGGTGCTGTTCCAGCAGAGTAGACGTTTAGGATTCTCTTCCATGGTCATCATAGACCGACGGAGGCCGCCGATGACGACGATTAGCTAATTAGACAGCTGTGCTGCTGATGAGCACTGCAGCGCTGCAAAAGCTGAACTTTTTTCAACTTTAAGTGCCCTAAGCATAGACACACAGACCGCTGACTGCTGAGAGTGTTTTTGTCCTCAGACCACTGTGGGTATTAAGTGCTGCACTACATAGAAAATGACCAGAAAACAGACATACAGCCTTAACTCTTGTATTATGTTAAGGGTCAATTTGACCCATTTCGGTTTATGTGTTGACCAAAGTACGGGTTATCCTTTCTTTTTCTTCATGAAATTTTGTGACTTTTCCTCATCTAGGGTCATGAACTGGTGTGTAAAATCTGGACAATTTGATGTGTAGTGGAATGCATGTGCAGCGTTTGTATACAAAGATGATGTTGCGGGTCATTTTGATCCGGACACTTTTATGTGGGTAAGTAGCTATACAGATCCAAAATAAACATGCCTCTTTGATGTACTGTACTTTATTTTGACTGCCCAGTTAATTGTATTTTGACTGCCAGAGACCCAGGTGTGTGTCGAGGAGGGACTTTCTCTCCCTTGTCCTTGTCACTTTTCTCATGCCATCTCTTTGACAAACACACCAAAAATGAGCTCCAGAAGGTTTACAGCTGAAGAAGCTTCATCACATATTTTGAACTGGGATAGTGACGCAGAGGAAGAGATTTCAGAGACCGAGCACAACGTAATTGATGATCCAGATCCAGGACGAGCCTGCCATTGTGTCTCCATCGGATGAAAGCCAAGGAATGCAGCAATCATCATCCACAGAGGGGACATGGACATCTAAAGATGGTAATATAAAATCGTCAACATCACCACACCAAAGCCGAGGTAGACTGTCATCTTCCAATGTCATCAAAATGACTTCCGGTCCTACAAGATTTGCTGTCACACGAGTTGCTGATATTCAGTCAGCATTTCAGCTCTTCATATCCCCACCAATAGAGAAGATTATACTGGAAATGACCACCTTGGAGGGGAGGCGTGTATTTCAGGAGAAATGGAAGCCACTGGATCAGACTGACTTGCATGCTTACATTGGAATTCTGGTATTAGCTGGAGTGTACAGGTCAAAGGGAGAAGCAACTGTAAGTCTATGGGATGAAGAGTATGGAAGGCCAATCTTTCGAGCAACAATGTCTCTGGAGACATTTCACATGATATCTCGTGTGATCCGATTTGACAACCGTGACACCAGAGCTGGTCGACGTGAAAGAGACAAACTAGCTGCGTTTAGAGATGTATGGGATAAATGGGTTGAAATTCTACCTTTGTTGTACAATCCTGATCCCCATGTTACTGTAGATGAGCACCTTGTACCATTCACGGGGAGCTGTCCTTTCAGACAGTACATGCCCAACAAGCCTGCCAAGTATGGCATCAAAATGTGGGTAGCCTGTGATGCAAAATCTAGCTATGCATGGAATATGCAAGTGTATACTGGAAAGCTACCTGGAGGAGCATCTGAGAAGAATCAGGGGATGCGTGTGGTGCTGGAGATGAGTGAAAGGTTGCAAGGTCATAACATCACATGTGACAACTTCTTTACATCCTACCGCCTTGGAGATGAACTTCAGGAGAGAAAGCTGACTATGTTGGGAACAGTCAGAAGAAATAAGCCAGAACTTCCCAGTGAAATTCTGAAGATGCAGGGCAGACCTCTGCATTCCTCAATATTTGTTTTCACTGAGAAAGCAGCAGTTGTTTCATACTGCCCAAAGAGAAACAAGAATGTTCTTGTAATGAGCACAATGCACACAGATGCATCTCTGAGCACAAGCGAAGACATGAAGCCACAAATGATCCTGGACTACAACTCCACCAAAGGAGGAGTTGACAATCTGGACAAAGTCACAGCAACATACAGCTGCCAGCGCAAGACTGCCCGTTGGCCCTTGGTGATGTTCTACAGCATTGTCGATGTGTCTGCTTACAATGCCTATGTCCTGTGGACTGAAATCAACCAGCAATGGAATGCCAGCAAATTGTACCGACGTTGGCTTTTCCTGGAAGAACTCGGCAAAGCACTTGTCACTCCCAAGATCCAGAGGCGAGCCAGGCCAGCTCGATCCCCAGCAGCTGCAGCTGTCATTGAAAAGGTCAAGGTCAGGTCATCCAACCAATCTGCAATGGATCCAGTGGACACAGGTGTAAAGAAACAGAAAAGATGCCAGGTCTGTCCCTCCCGAGAGGACAGTAAAACAAATACCTCTTGTGTGAAATGCAAGAATTACATCTGCAGAAAGCACACAGTTACATTCTGTCCATCATGTGGAGAGCATTGAAAATGTTGAACATTGAAAATGTGAGAAAAAGGGGCAAGTTAAATGAAACAAAAATGCAGAGGGAAAAACTTGAACAAAATAGTTCTTAAATATAGTGTTGAAATTAGAAATGTATTGTTATGTCTCTTTTATAAATGTTTATATAATCTAAAATAAAGTTGTTATTGGTTTAACCTATTTTTTGACTGTTTCGAGTGGATTTACACAGTATGGGTCAAAATGACCCGCAACATAATCAATGTAATTTTTTATCAACATAATATAAGGGTTAAGCTAACTAACATCTGGCTAGACCCACAAAACTGTCTCAAGAGAAACCATGACTTCAGCAATGCACAATGTTTAATTTTACTTCCTGTGTGTGAAATGACAATAGACCTATCTTTTGTTCTTCTTCTTCTTTTAGATTTGATTGGCGGTTGGCAACCAGCTTACAGATGCATTACTGCCACGTACTTCACTCTATATCATCACTCTGTATATCTTTCTCTACCAATTATGCTCTTTGTAGTGTTTAGGAACACAGTACAGTTGTGAGGGACTGTTTTTCTTGGCGGAGCAAATTAACTGGTCAAACAAACACAAATCCTAATATCTAAATCAACTGAGTTCTCTTGTCATCAAAGCGTTGCACCAAATGTAACTGAAATCAGGACAATAGTTTCTGTGTAATCCCGCTGTCAAACAGACAAACTGAAACATAACATCTTCCTAGGAGGGAGTAATTATTAGTATTATTTGAAGAAAAAAAAAACCAGTGCCACAGAAGGTCACATGAGAATGAATAAATGAACAAAGGGGAAAAAAAGAATAAAAAGAGCTTAGAAGTAAAGAAGATTTTCCTCTATCATTATTCAGATGCATCACTTAGAGAGAACAGATAGGAAGAGAGAAAGAGAGAGAGGCAGCGATGGTTGCTTTGCTTACAGAGACTTGGCTGGTGATGAATAACCCCATCTGCTTGTCATTACTACTAGAGCTACTAGTGCTACACGCACACACAGCAGAATCTGTCACAGATCCCTTCTAAACAGCCTCAGGGGATCCAGGAGGAGAGTGAGAGATAAAGAGAGGAGGGAGGGAGGTGTGTCCTGGGCTGCAGATAAGCATGGGGAGGCCGTACTATGGAAATTAAAATTGGGACGGAACACACTATGAGGTTAAACACCTGTTTCCACCATCGTGGGAAACTTATTTTCAGTGTGACCTTCTAAGAAATGTCAAAGGTTCTCTAGGAGTTAGGGCTAGTATATCTCAATGGGCTGAGACAGCTTGAGAATAGTTGCAGAATGGCTTTCTCGCAGTTTCCATGTCTCCAAACATTCTCAATGGTACTCATTTTCTTCTCCTGAGTTGCAGGGTCTCAAACTTGCCTCGCAGGAATTCTGAACCTGTCCAAAATATTTGTGTGACAGCTTTCTCTCAAAATAGTCTCTAAGTCATCTCAGGTGTGTCAAACCCATCTTGACCTTGTCTTGAGTGTTTTTTTTAAATAGTTGCATCTTAAAAGGTTTATCAGATCAAGACTACACAACACAGCACAACAACCACCCATATCAACACTGGAGAAGTTCTCTATTCAAGACGGCTTAACTAAATGGTTACAACATTGTACAATATAATGCTAGAAAACCCTAGAGATAATACAGAAAATAGATAGCAGAAATGGATTCAAGACTTCCAAAAAGACATCTCGGTAGGGGAATGGAGATTAATATGCTCAAAAGCTCACTCAGAAACTATTAATACTAGACTAAAACTAATACAATACACCTAGATAATGAGAGTCTACATAACTCCTGAAAAATTAAATAGTTATAACCCAAACATCCCAAATCTTTGTTATAAATGTAATAAACACAAGGGGACCTTGTACCACTGTTTATGGGACTGTAAAGAAATATATGTTTTCTGGATCTCTGAAATGCCTTTTATATCTCAAATGACATCATCAACTGTACCCTCCTGTGCAAAATTGTGCTTACTTAGCATTTATCCTAAGAAGTGTGCCTTGTTAAAGAAGGAAAAGAAAATGATTGACCTGGGTCTACTTCAGGCCAGACGTTCAATCGCTTTTTGCTGGAAGAATGTCAAAGCCCCCACTATCGGACTATGGTTGAAAAATCTGACATCAAGTTTGGTGCTTGAGAAACTCACATATGTAATGAAAAAAAAATCCTTGGAATTCTACAGTATCTGGGAGAACATTTCGGAATTCATAAAAAATTGAAATATAGAAGAGGTTTTGGAAATATGACTGTGCCCTGAATTTAAAGTGAACTGTGATGCAATATGTGGGTGACAGCTTAATTAATTTGAACTGTAAGTTAGGTACTGGTGTGAATTTTATTTTAATTGATTTTTTTAATGGTTTCCTGTTGTCCTTGTTACTGTTATCTTTCTATCATGTTCCCTGAAGTTTTAAATTTGAAGAATGACATATATATAAAACTGATCAAACATGTAAAAAAAACAACCTAAAACAATAAAAACATGTTTTTATTGTTCTAAAAAAAGATCAGACTAAAAAAAAAAAAAAGATCAGATTAAACTTTTCCCGTTTTAGGTTGTTACCTTAACGGGTGCTAGGATACAGGGCAAAGATCTTTTTTTAAGAGCGCATGTGAAACACCAAAACAGGTTTAGAGCATTTGTCAACACACAGCCTAAACTCTGTTGAGACGAGCTAAAGTTTAAAAAAAAACCAAACACTTATTGGTATAACCCGGTTCTCCAACACAGTTAGCACTAACTGACGTATATATGAGGGAAAAAATACATTACACTACTTTTACTCGAGCATCATTTCCAAGTGCTTTACCCTCCTCTGCTGCCGACCTACAGTAATTGAAGTCCATCTACAGTACGTGGGCGCAGCGTCACACCTGATGAGCCGTTATCCTTAGCCACTCTGATCTCAGCGACTTGACCTCGTAATTGACCCTTTGTTTCATTAGCAGCCGCAACACGAGTGGCAACACGAGCACGGAGAAAAGAAACGGTGTGAGGAAAATACACATAAAATAAAAACACCGAATGGATTCTTCAAGGACATAATAACTGCAGGCACTGGGATCTTATTTTCTAAATGAATACCCAGCTCTCTATACGTGCCTCCCTATACACCTACAGACGCACAATTCCGCCATTTTCTCCAGATGCTTAAGTGGGTGTACTGACGGTTTTAAAAAAAGAAAAAAAAAAAGGTTTCATACTAGCAGACGACTTTATTTCCCCCAAAGTCTTAGTTTTCTGACTCACACAGCCTCTTCTTCACACACAAAAGCAGAGATAAAGAGCGAGGCGTCATTACCTGTGAGCGGATGATGACATCTGTTAGCAACGCCTGAATGTTCGCCGTCCCATCGCTCTTTGTCACCTCCATATTGATAGAAAATATTCATGTGATGGAAATACAACTTTTCTTACTTTTAGCATTCCTACTGGTATATTTGTAACTTTTTTACTCATTTGCAAATTTTTCTTGTAAATTTGAGACGTTTTGATGTCATGAATTACAAATTTTTACTTGTAAATGTGTTTTCATTTCATTTGGCTGCTCTTGTAACTGTTAGTTTTGTTTTTTTTTCAAAGTACTACATTTTTCATGTGAATGTCATTTTTTTCCATGTGCATTTTTGTATTCATGTAGCATTTTTTCCTTAACTTTTCTTTTTGCTCACTAATTTTGTGGCTTCTCTTGTAAACTTGAGGACTGGTTTTTTTTCAAATAAATTTACTAAATTTTTGGTTAGATACACATCTTTTCCTTGTAAATATTTTTCTTGTAAATGTAAACTTCAGAAGTTTTTTCCACATAATCCATTACATTTTTGTGTAAAAGTGCATTCTTTCTTGCAAATATTTTTCTTGTAAATTTTCATCACAAATTTGCAATATTTTACCCTTATTTTTGCAACTTTATTCCTCAAAATTTGCAATTTCCAATTGTCTCCACTTAATCATGTAAGTTTTTGGACATTTTTTCCTCATAATTTATTAATTTTTTGTGTAAATTTGCCTTTTGGGCTTGTAAATACTATTTCTTGTATAGCTTTTCCTCCAAAGTTGCTAAC
Organism: Pholidichthys leucotaenia; assembly: GCA_020510985.1. Classification (NCBI taxonomy): domain Eukaryota; kingdom Metazoa; phylum Chordata; class Actinopteri; order Cichliformes; family Pholidichthyidae; genus Pholidichthys; species Pholidichthys leucotaenia. Next base: position 412,941,322 of record CM035841.1, on the reverse strand, counting down.
ATTTTTAGACTTAATTTTGCAGATTTTCTTCTAAATTTTTGATTTTTCTCTCGTTTTTTTCATGTAAAAATGCATTTTTTTTTCCTTGTAACTTCACAATTTTTTTGTATTTTTCTTGTGAATTTATGACTTCACCATCAAGTTAGTTTTTTTCTTGTGAATTTGTGAGACCTTATTTTTCTCCTTTTTCCCCCTCAACATAATCAGTTTAATCAGCATTTTTCTCGATATTAAATCAACTAGAATCATGAAACCACCCATTTAAAAAAAAGATTGTCATCTTGCTCTTCTCATACATGTCATGCACCACCCTCACATACTTCTCTGCCACTCCTGACTTACATGCAGTACCACACTTCCTCTCTTTTAACCCTGTCATGCTTTTTCAGGTCCACTCCACCCTCCAAAAAATAATCTTTTAACAACTGTTAGCTAATTAACTAACGCAGCCGTTTCCCCAGACTCATGCATTTTACAGTAAAATATATGCTAGATCAGTGTGTCGTGGTGCAGGTGCAGTCCAGAGGGGGCTTCCTCTTTGATCTGGTGAAAGAGAAACTAAAGAGAACCAGCAGTGCACCTCCATTCAGATCAGCAGCCGTGTGTTCTGTCATGCACTGAGAAGCACCCGTTTTTCTGATGTGTTGCAGCGCACAAAACAAAGAATTCCAATAGAAAAGACCCTTCCTATGTGGACAGATGTCCCGGAGCAGTTGTAATGCATCAGATGGCACACATTCTGGCTCCGTCCTAATTGTTAAAGCTCGGGGTGAAAAGGTTGACGAGCAGGGGGAAGTGTGTGAGCTCCACTGAGGAGCAAACGGACATTAAAAAAAAAAAAAAAAAAGACTGAAAGGATAACCGTTTACATGGCAGTCCACTCATTTGTTAGCCTTTTACTGCCCCAGCGTGTGTGTGTGTGTGTGTGTGTGTGTGTCTGTGTGTGTGTCTGTGTGTGTGTGCGCTGGCCAACCTCCCACTGAGCCTTCCTGCAGGTCCGGCTCCCATTGACGATGAGAGAAAGTCCCCCTCTAACAGCGGTGGACTGTAGTGTTATGTAGATGAGCATAAAATTAATCTGTGAGAAAAAAGTTGCAAATTTATGAGGAAAAAAGGTCTAAATTTAAGAGAAAAAGTTGCAAATTCGTGAGAAAAAGTTGCAAATTTACAACAAGAAAGTTGCAAATTCATGAGGAAAAATTTTTGCAAATTTCTGAGAAAAAAAGTTTCAAATTTATTAGGGAAAAAAAGTAGCAAATTCGTGAGAAAAAAGTTGCAAATTTGTGACAAAAAAGTTGCAAATTTAAGAGAAAAAATTGCAAATTTACAAGAAAAAAGTTGCAAATTCATGAGGAAAAGTTTTTGCAAATTTCTGAGAAAAAAAGTTTCAAATTTATTAGGGAAAAAAGTTGCAAATTCGTGAGAAAAAAGTTGCAAATTTGTGACAAAAAAGTTGCAAATTTAAGAGAAAAAATTGCAAATTTACAAGAAGAAAGTTGCAAATTCATGAGGAAAAATTTTGCAAATTTCTGAGAAAAAAGTTACAAATTTACAAGAAAAAAGTTGCACATTTATTAGGGAAAACAAGTGGCAAACTCGTGAGAAAACAGTTGCAAATTTCAGAGAAAAAAGTTGAAAATTTATAAGAAAAAAGTTGCAAATTTATGAGAACGTTAGAAATCTACACCAAAAAAAAGCTGCAAATGTATATGAGAAACATTGCACATTTATGAGATTTGCCTCTGCCTTAACGTAACGTTCGGGGTGAAAAGGTTGAAGGGCAAAGAGAAGCTCCACTGAGCGCTCGACAGGAACAAACAGACAATAAAAGGAAAATAAAAGAGTCTGAAAGGATAACTGTTTACATGACAGTCTGCTCATTTGTTAGCTTTTCATTGCCCCGTGTGTGTGTGTGTGTGTGTGTGTGTGTGTGTGTGTGTGTGTGTGTGTGTGTGTGTGTGTTGGTCAGCCTCCCACTGAGTCTTCCTGCAAGTCCAGCTCACATTCAGTGCAGAGAAAGTCCCCCTTTAACAGTGGTGGGCTGTAGTGTTATGTAGATGAGCGGCGTTACAGGGTCTCTCTCTCTCTTTTTACTGCTTTGTCTTTAACGTCCACCCTCACTAATTTAGAGCGGGAGGAAGTCTTTAACCTGCCGCCGCTTCCATGACAGTAGCCCCATCTCCTCCAGGACCACCCAGCATCTACAGCCATCACATTAATGCTCAGAGGTGGGTACTAACAAGTTACAGAATTGTACTTTACTGTAGTTTTATCTTAATTGATTCATGGGAAAACAACTGTATTTATACTCAACTACATTTTGGACCATGGACAGACTGGAAAACGAACATAAATGTATGACTGGACACTAATCTTTCATCAGCACAACGAAAGGGAAGAGACAGAAACAGGTTTAGATCATGGTGCTGTAGGGCTCGTGAACGTCACGTATGAAGGATAAGATAAGATAAGATAAGCCTTTATTAGTCCCACAATGGGGAAATTCCAGGATTGCAACAGCATAGGGATAGCAACACTCAGAGCAACAATCAGAAGGCAAGAAAAAACAACATCTAGTAAACATATGTCCATATTACTATAAATGTATATATATATAGACACACAGTGCAGAGCATTATGGCTGGTGAATGTGCAGCAGAAAGTCTAAGCTCTCTCTCCGCGGATGCAGCGGGCCAGCTGGAAGTCTTTGGGCATGATGGTGACCCCCTTAGCGAAGAAGAGACCACCAGGTGGGCCTCGCTGGTCTCCTGCAGAGCCATGACGGCGAAGCTCAGGAAACGCAGGACGGTCTTGAAGTCCTGAGCGATCTCCCTCACCAGGCGCTGGACGGGCAGCTTACGGATGAGCAGCTCCATGGATTTCTGGCAGCGACAGATCTCTCTCAGAGCCACGGGCCTGTGACGGCGAAGCCTCTTCACTCTGCCGGTGGCCGGAGCGCCTCTCCGAGCAGCCCTGGTGGCTAGCTGTCTCCTGGGGGGGGGGGGGG